>CAWUFW010000814.1:2400000-3000000 GCA_963921515.1 Calotriton arnoldi | reverse complement strand
AAAGATACCATACAATTTTTCCGACAATTCAAGCAAGTTTTTTAAAAGAATACAATACAGTTTTTAAAAGCTAAGGTTAAGGTGCAAATAGTGCAGCAGCAGCCAAAAAGGTTTCGCGCTCTTGTTTACACAGCGCTTAACGCACCAACCACCTCATATCACGCTGCGCGGCCACGCCAGCGTGCTGCTTTTATGGGTGTGGGGCTAGAAGACTAGACCGGAGACCTCAACGTGGGCGGGTCCGCTCTAACAGGCGGGCACCGCGAGGTCGGAAGAATTCCGGTAAGCACGCAGAAAGAGTTATAGCCTGGCAGCAGTTCAAGCAAATTTAAAAGATACCATACAATTTTTCCGACAATTCAAGCAAGTTTTTTAAAAAGAATAGAAAACAAAACAAAATATGCACAATATCCACATCATCAGCTCCACAGCGAAAACATTTGCCGTCATTAACTCCACCCCATTTTAACAGCCTAGCTGGGGTGTAGTAGAGATTAAAAATGGTCTTATAGTGTTGGGCGCGTAGATTAGCAGACCTCAATAACCTCCCTGCCAAATCAATAGAATATTCCACCCGTGTACCTAGACACCCAAGCCTATCGTCCCACTTGGTGTTATGTCTTTCTAAATCCTCACCCTTGGTCTCTAACAATATATTATATAACGGACCGATGCGTGCATTTCTCTTTACAGCTTCAACTACAGGATTTAGAGCAATCTTCCATTGGCTCTTACATAGGTAATCACGGAGGCAAGATGGCGGCCGTGAAAACGGCTGAGTGAGCTCGAGCTCCCGGAGTCCTTCCCCCCTGCCCGACTTACCGTATAGCTTGCGGCGGAACTTTGATATCGGCGAGAGGCATGCAAATTTAAAAGTGAGGCTGGCGGCTGGCCTGGAGTATGTGACTCGAGGAAATGCTGTGGAGCGTTTCTCAGGCTCCCCGTGTGGATATCTAGTGGTTGCTGATCCTTGCTGGGCAGACTTCCGGGTGTACGCGCTGCGGAGTCAGTGTGCGTGGAGCGTTGACGAGCTCTGACGCTGTGGCAGAGACTGGGACGCTCAGCGCTGTGATGCCCCCGAAGGCAGGACGGGGAAAGGCGTGATACATGGAGGCGGCTGAGAATGGGCCAGCGCGGGAGACAGAGAAGAAGAAACCTGGTTTAAATCTGGAGAAGATTCGTGTGGAGGGCGGCAAGAAGTCCGTTCCGGCTCTATTTCTTGCTGGGAAGGTAAAGAAATTACTAGCCCCCACACCTAAGAAGAACATGAATATGCATCCTGATGACTCTACATTAGATAAAGAGAGTGCGGTGGGGGACAATTCTTGTGAGATAGTTAAAGAGGGGGAAAAGAGGAGAGACGCCTTTGGAGAGTGCAGAGCTGGGGGCAATTGGAAATAAGGCTGATAATTACGACACTGCAAAGGAGAGTGATTCAGGGGACTTTCCTTTTTACTCAATGTCGGATCCCTCGGATACTTCGGGGGATGAGATTGATGAGATAGACATGAGTATGCAGACTAAGCAGAGGGATGGCCTCCCTAGTACTGTGCGTAAGAGGGCTGACTCAGGTGTGGGTGGAGGCCTACAGATAGCGGAAAACACTGATTCCTTCCACTGGGATTATTCATTTATGGGGAGACCGGGGACGGAACCAATGGAGTGGCTAGTGGGGTACAATCTGGTCTAAAGATGATGGAGAATCCTGAGGATATCTCCCTGGCTCTTATTTATCAGAGCATAATGGCGCACAGGGAGGAAACCCGGACCGAGAGCCAGCGCACACAGGGAGCATGTCGTAAGCTCCAGAATTCAGTGCGGAGGGTGGCAAAATCATGTTCCGAGTTCGTAGAGAGGTTCAATGAAGCAGAGACACGTATCTCGAACCTAGAGGATGAACTCGCTGTACAGAAAGCTACAACAGAGACGCTGCGCATAGAGAAGGATGACACCCTCTGGAAAATTACGGACTTGGAAAATCGCCTGCGGCGCAACAATCTCCGCGTATTGGACATTCCGGAAGGGGCGGAGGGGCAGGATGTACGGAAATTTGTGATCGAACTGTTTTCTGAGGCTTTTCCTGGGCTAACCCAATGGGATTGGGACCGGGAGATCCAACGAGCACATAGATTCCCCTTCACACAGCGCAATAGAGTAGGCCAGAATATTAGCAGACCAAGTAGACCAAGGGCAATCTTAATATCATTGAATAACTTCTTGGCGAGAGAGGCAGTGTATGATTTGGCGCAGCCGGACCGAAAGAAATGTGGGAAGGGATTAGAATTCTTTGTGCGACCCGATTACTGTCCCCTTACCGTTGAAAAGAGATGGCAATTGCGCCAGCTTATTACTCCATTTCGAGATAAGAATGCGCAAGTTTTTCTACTGAATCCTGCCAAACTCAAGGTTATTTATAAAGAGCAGGTGCGGTTCTTCACGACGGAGTCAGCGGCTAAGGAATACCTCCATACAATGTAAAAAGTGATAAGGGGAAGAAGCTTTAGAGTATGCGCATAATTAAATGTGTTAGAAATATATGTATAGATCAAATTCAGATTTAGATGAGAAGTGGTATTTTTGGTTCTCCTCTGATCTTGTGTGATGTGGTGATTCAATTGCTGATTTTGAGTTTGGTAAGTGGTCGGGCAGGGGGGATCCGGGGGGCTAGGCTTGTTCCATCACAGAGGCCTTGTGCCTCCTAGCCTCATTTTTGGGGGAAGGTGGGAGGAGGGCACAGCTTCGGCTGAAGCCATGTAGGGAGGGGTGGGGGTGGGGAGGGCACGGTTAAAAAAAATCCATGAAGGTGTAGGAAGATTGTTTAAGAAAGTCAATAGTTTTAGAATTGTGATCCTTGCGCTTAAATTTGCTGGGAATAGAGATGGGGGATAGACGTAAAAAATTTGCCATTAGGCTCTGCTCCCTGAATGTTTGCAGTTTGAACAGCTATAATAAGAGACAACGGGTCTCGGCCAAATTGCGATTGCTTCAACCAAATCTGGTATGTGTTCAAGAAACCCACATTCCGTGGGGCAAAAGAAAATTATTGGCGGAATTAGGGTTTAATGTATTGGTGTCTACAGAACAATCCACTACTATACGAGGGGTAGCGATACTGGTTAAAAATCATATACAGGGGACCGGTAGAGTATTAGCAGATAAAGCGGGGAGGTGGGCAATTGCGGAATGTTTGATCGGCAATATGAAATGCACTGTTTGTTCTATATATGGATCAAACCTTGATGAGGCTTCAGTAATAGAAGGGCTTAATGTGGAATTAGCATTATGGCCCACACCACTGATTTTATGTGGAGATTTAAATATACATCTTGAGACAGGGCTGCTATATGATGACAGTAAATCCTATAATGGGAGGAAACCGAAAGTTTTTAAAGCGTTGCAGTCCTAGGTGACAGATCATAGTCTGATGGATGCATGGGCAGCTTTGAATGGGCCGGACCCTGGGTATACCTTTTATTCATACCCGCACCAGAAGTTGGTAAGATTAGACTATTTTTTTCTATCTGGGTTATTATTGTCAGGTGCTAATATCCAGGTCCACCCACGGATCTCTTCTGACCACGGCCCTCTTGTACTGAAGCTTGGTATACTCAAGACTGACAGTAGGCCTCGAACGTTTTCGTTTGATAGAAAATTGCTTCTGGATAATGAATATGTGGTGCATATGAAAGAGTGGATTGAGCAATTCTTGGCTATAAATCGTAACACGGCTCAGATTGGGTCAGTGTGGGATGCTCTAAAGGCGGGTATAAGGGGTGAAACCCTTAGCTTTGGGCTACATAAGCAGAAGCAGATACAAGCAGCTGTACAGGAATTATGTGTCAATTTGTCAGTAGCCGAAGGAAATCTTATGCAGGGGATTCAGGCTGGGCTTGATATCTCAGAAATCCAGATGCACATAGCCAGGTGTAAGGCCAAAATAAATTCATATTGGAGTAAAGAAATAGCTAGGAAATACTCTATCAATAGGAACCAAAGTTATGAATATGGGGAGTCAACTGGACGCTGCTTGGCGCAAAGATTGCGATCAAAAGAGGCGGCCCAAAGAATCGGACCAGAAGCAGATGCTCGGGGAAATTTGGTAGATACGGGTGAGGAGATATTAAAGGTGTTCCACGGTTATTACGAGGCACTCTATGCTGGGGATCCCTCTGATGCACAGGCCAGGGAAAAGCTGTTGCAGGGCCTTAATTGTAAAAAAGTAGACCCGCTAGATGCAGAAAGACTTGAGGAACCTATCACGATGGAAGAACTAGAAAGAGCTATTAACAGCATAGCCTCCGGCAAAGCAGCAGGGCCCGACAAGCTTCCGTTGGAAATATATAAAACTTTTTTAGTGAAATTAAAACCGATATGCATACCACTTTTACAGGCACAAACAGGAGCCGCCCCTCGACTTGGGATGAGGCTAACATAATAGTTTTTAAAAAGAAAGATAAACCTGCCGAACAACCAGGCTCAGTATCGCTCAATATCATTTTCTTTTTTTTTAAACATACTTTATTGCTTGCCAATACATCATTGCAGTGTAAAACATGGAGTATTAACGGCATTTTCCCTTTTTGATGTTCTCCCCATCATTCACATTATAGAGTGGTATGCTGCACATGTAATTCTCTTGCAGTTGTTCCCGGTTATATATCCACCACTGCATCTTTAAGGTGGCTTAGAGTATTCTGGAAATGCAATATTTCTCCTAGAGTAATTTTACATAGTATGCTTCAACATTCTTAACATAACATTTCAAACTTATATAATGTCCCCCCTCCCTCCACCCTCCCTCCTGGTCTGCCGTTACTTATATATTTAGTAGCCTATTATAGTTATCTATATATCATTGGTTGCTCCTTACTGCTTAGGTAAGATGGTGTCGTGACTGGGGCCTATAACGATCTCTGGTGTTTGGTCCTAGAATAGTTAGGTCTGCTCTTGTGTGGGGTTGTTATGTGTGGGTATAAAGTCCAGCTGATTAAAATCCTCCATCATGCTCTCCCAATCCATTGAGATAGGGTGTTTCCGCAGACCCCTTGCCTCTTCTCGTCTAAGTGCCGTACCTTCGGCACTACCCCATTGTATCATATCTGCCTGCCATATAGTCAATAGTGGAC
This sequence comes from Calotriton arnoldi, assembly GCA_963921515.1. Taxonomy (NCBI): domain Eukaryota; kingdom Metazoa; phylum Chordata; class Amphibia; order Caudata; family Salamandridae; genus Calotriton; species Calotriton arnoldi. The sequence goes on along the minus strand of CAWUFW010000814.1, from coordinate 2,994,874 downwards.
TTCTAGGTGATTTCCATCTCATGGTGATTGTTCTTGCGGCCAGTATAAGGGCAAGGTCCAGGAACCTCAATTGTACCTTCTGTGCTGTAGTGCGTTTGCGGAGACCCAAGAGGCACTCCAGGATATTTTCCTGTACAATTAGGTGCGTGACCTCTCGTAGTGACTGTCGTATTCCGTCCCAATAAGCATGGAGACGTGGACAGGCCCATAACATGTGGACAAAGTCTGCTTCATCTCCCTTACATCGGGGGCAGCAGTGTTGGGCCTCCGGAAACATACGGTGTATTCTCTTTGGGGTTAAGTAATATCTATGTAATAGCATTGTTTGGATAAATTTAAGTTTAGCGTTACGGGACACCCGTTTGGGATGTTCCAACATGCTCGCCCAGGCTTTGTCAGTGAGTTCTGTGTTTGCATCCGTCTCCCATTTTGTTCTAAGGTCGGTGAGGTCGATGGATACCTGCGCTCTAACACCTGTGTACAGCCATTTGACTAGATGGCCCCCTTCCTCCATATAATACAGCAAATGGACCAGTCCGTGTTGTGGAGGTTCCCTACGTTCTGGTGCCCATGTCTTCTTAATATAGTGGGATACAGCCGCGTGTGTCATATATAAGCGGTCTGGCGCTCCAGTGGTTTGTATGAATGTGTTGTGATCAAGAAGATTGCCGTCACCAAAGAACTGCCCGACTTCCTTCACTCCGGTCTCCGTCCAGGCATGAAGTCTGGCCTTAGTTAGCACACCCCCAAGGATGGGGATGCCCAGTAATGGGATATTAGTCGCATAGGAAGTCGTTCCTGAAGTATAACGCAGTGCTTTTCTCCAACATTGCAATGCGATCTTAAGTAATGGAGGCCCGTCCGAGGGGCTTTTGGTAAGAGTAAGGAATGTAGTTTGCCCCGATCTATGTCCCGGGTTGTATACCCTATTTCTTGTAGGTTCCTACCCGCTGTCCAGTAGGACAGCCACTGGAGTTGACAGGCATAGTAATAGGCTCTGAAATCAGGGGCACCCAGACCTCCCCTATGGGACTCTAGTTGTAATTTCCGAAGACTTACTCTTCGGCGGCCCTTACCCCATATGAGTTCTATGAGGATAGTGTCCAAGGCACAGAAGACCGAGTGCGGAACCGCCAGCGGCAAATTCACTAAAAAATATAATAAACGGGGGAGCACTACCATCTTCGATATGGCAATCCGCCCCATCACCGATAGTGGCAGGGATATCCAGAAGGCCACACTCGAGCGTAAAGCGTTGATGGCCCTTAACAGGTTGCCTTCTAGCTGATCCGTCTGCGCCCTGTACACTTGTATTCCTAAATACTTGAATGTAGCGGGTGTCACGGGTAAGGTATAGTTACCAAATTGCGTCATTTCTAGGTGGGTTCCATCATGAAAATAAAACGCATTTGATTTCCGTGGATTAATGGCAAGGCCCGAAATATTTTCAAATGTGGAAAAGATCGTGGGGAGAGGTGCAGTGTCAGCAGTCAAATCTCGTAAGTAAAGCAGAATATCGTCAGCATATATTGAGATTAAATGTGCAGTTCCATCGATGATTATCCCCAGCTGTTCTGCTGACTGTCTCAGGGCTATCGCTAAGGGCTCTAGTGCTAGCACAAACAGTAGGGGGGATAGAGGACATCCCTGCCGTGTGCCCCTGTGTACCGTGTATTCGCCTGAGATTTGGTGGCCGGTGCGTGCTCTAGCAGTAGGAGAGGTATAAAGCAGCCGTACCCATTTGAGATAATCGCTAGGGAGGCCAAATCTCTGTAAAGCAGCGAACATATAATCCCATGCTATAGAATCAAAGGCCTGGCGTAAGTCCAGTGCCAGACAGCCAGCCTCCGGATACTCGGCCGGGACGTCCGCCATTATATAATGTAAGCGTCTAGTGTTGAGGGACGTACTGCGGTTCGGTAAGAACCCGCATTGGTCCCTATGTATGAGCGTGGTTAAGTATGGCTGTATGCGGTTAGCTAATGTTTTGCTCAGGATTTTATATTCAGTTGCCAACAAGGAGAGAGGCCTATAATTGGAGATATCGGTGCAATCGCGTCCCGGCTTAAGAAGTGAAACGACTAATGCCTGCATGGTGGTTTGTGGCAAGTGGCCAACCTCCAGGGCTGTCCTATATACCTCCTCCAGCCTGGGGATCAGGGCTTCCGAATAAGTTTCATAAAATTCTATGGGTAGGCCATCCAGGCCCGGCGCCTTGTTATGATTAAGGCCTTTGATCGCAGCTCGAATTTCTTGTTGGGTTATAGGGCCTGTGAGTTCTCTCTGCGTGTCCGCTGATAGAGAGGGGATATTTAAGCCCTGGAAGAAGTCCGCTATCTGCGTGTCATTGTTGTGTGTTGGGGCCGCATAGAGGTCACTAAGATACCTGCAAAAGGCTTCATTTATCTCGATTTGTGTGTGTACTGGTCCTTGGTTAGGTACATTAATGTGTGTAATGAGCGGTGGTTCCGGTCTGTCCTGTACTATGCGGGCTAGTAGTGTCCCCGCCTTGTCTACCTCAGTGTGCTTCCGTTGTGTAAAGGCCCTATGGTCAATAACCCGCAGAGTTTCTAGTGTGTCGGCGTGGTTAATGCGGGCGTCCCGCAAGGCCTCTCGTTTTTCTGGATCTGCTACTGCCTCCTGCTCTAGAGTGTTCATCAGGTTTTCTATACTAATCAGGCGTTGGTGTATCTCTTGTCTCGCCCCCACCACCTGTCCAATGGCCGACCCCCTCACTACCACTTTAAGTGCGTCCCAATCTATCAGGTGGGAGGATGCAGTATTCCAGTTTTCCGAGAAGTAATTATTAATGGTATTGGAGATAGTGGTGCGGAACGGGGCGTCCTCCAATAACTGGGGCCATAGTTTCCAGGTGGGCACTGGGGTCGGTACTCGTCCCCAAGTCAGTGTGAGTTCTAGGGGATTGTGGTCCGAAAATGTCTTGGCTAGGTAAGTGGACTGACTGATATGTGTAGCAATGGTGTGTGAACATAAAAATCTGTCTATCCTGGTGTGGAGGTGATGGACCGGCGAATAGAAGGAATACTCTTTGTGAGTAGGGTGCATTAATCTCCAGACATCCGACAGTCCCCATCCATCTAACCATGTTTTTAGGAGATCCGCTTGCTTGCTGGCGCCAGCGCCATGTAGTGGGGGGTGAGATCTGTCTAGGTCTATATCTAGCACTGTATTGCAGTCTCCTCCCAGAATCCAGGGAATCGTATCCCACCCTACAAGGGCTGCACCCAGACGGTGGAAGAATTTGTCTTGTTCAAAGTTAGGGGCGTATATACATCCCAAAACCATAGGTACGCCGTCAAGAGTTCCTTTCAGTAAAATATATCTACCCTGGTCATCTGTGCGACGATCAAGCTCCACAAATGGTACTCCATGCCGGATCCAGATAGTCGCCCCTCTAGCAAACGCTGAGTAATCAGTGGAATATATATTGCCTCGCCATTTTTTACGGGTCTTTAAAGCCTCCGAGTCAGTAAGGTGTGATTCCTGAAGAAAAACAATATGGGCTTTGCGCCTAAGTAAGTGAGCATGAACCCGGTGTCGTTTTTGTACAGCACCCAACCCCCGCACATTCCAAGTCAGCAGGTTGTAAGAGCCTAAGGTGGTATGATCTCTAGGCATAAGTTATTATGGGAGATGTCGCTCCTTGTAGCGAGGAGCCATTTAACTGATGCAGACCAGGAGTTCCCCTTTCCCTTAAAACTAACAATTCTCGGCTCAGCTAACAAACGGCGCTGGGCCCAACAAAGATTCCCAACATATAGGTACCACATAACGGTGCATTCGCTTATTGGGGGTCGCTGCCACCATCCATATCGTGGCGGATGCAACTGCGGGGTCCCGGTAGCTCGACGGATCCCGGGGGGGGGGGGGGGGTTATAAACATATCATTGAAAAACAGTACAATCACCTCTTTCCAACATATTTGTGCGTTACCTGGGCCATTCGTACTGTGACCCGTAGCTATAAAGTTCTGCACCGCATTAATAGATCGGCTGTACATTATAGAACTACATATTAAAACCTCTTTAAAGGGTTTGATTACGTTCAGATTGTCCCCTACAGATAAAGACTTGGAAAAGGATATTATTGTAACTATAACTTCTGCCACATCACTCCCCCGGCCTCCCCCATTGATTATGGCATGGGTAAATACAAATCTGCACAGAGTAAATGTGGGTCGCCTTAGTTATACATTCGATGCCTTGGCAGAGAGGTGGTATCACCCCCTACACTGGTCCCTGAGGCGCCACCAGCCTGGCTGAGTGCTTTATCGCCCTAGAGAAAGAATATATCACATTTGTTCAGGGCATTAGAATTATGAATCGGTATATACAGGATAGTGAACGGCATCGGTGTGCCAGCTGCCCATGCCATACCGCAACTATGGACTCATCCTAATTGTAAATAGTATCTGTAGGCAAGCCGGGTACAGTGCGGTGCAGCTATCTAAATGTCAAATTTGCGTATAGGACTATATTACCCCAAAATTAGACATAACATAATCATTAGGCAATCGCGCCTGAATTATCAGTACAGTAATAGACTTTCACAGCGTTTCAGGTGATTCCTCAAGGAATGTTAAAAGGATACTGGTGTGCCTGGTGTTCTAGCGGACATGCATACACCTTCTCGACCAAAGTTCGGACAATTGTGTGTTCCAGACATCTCAATTATCTACTATCTCGTCCACAGTCTGAGGTGTCACCGAAGGGAACAGAGTGATGCTGTGGTCAGAGTCTGACTGGATGGTGCTGTCCTCCAAATCAGTCAGGATCTTGGGGATGCTTTCCGAAAAAGTTCCGGCCACGGCCAGTGCCTCTGCTCTGCCAGCCAACTGCTGATCGTGCGTTGGGCCAATGCCAGTGTTACTCTGCAGGCTCTTGTTATTACGTCGGGGCCCATGTCTCGGAGGATTTGTCGTACCTTGGCGCGTCGAGCCCGACTGTCCGCTCTGGCTCGGGTCTAGGCTCATCACCTCCAGCCATTCCTCTGCGTCGTTTGGGCTATCAAAGAAGTACGTTTTCCGTTCATGGATAATCTTTAATCTGCCGGGAATAGCAATGCATATTTAAGTTGGGCCGCTCGTAGTTTCTTCTTGACTGCTTGATAGGATGATCGTTGGCGTTGGACCAGTTGCGAGTAATCGGGATACAGTGAAATTCTATGATTCTCAAATTGGATCTGCGTTTTTTCCCTTGCTTTTTGTAGCAGCATGTCTCGATCCCTATAGTTTAGTATTTTGACAATCAGGGGTCGTGGGGGCGCCCCTGTCTTTGGTGCTCCCGTTGGGATTCGGTGCGCCCGTTCCACACAGAAATAAGGTGATAGGCCATCCTGTGTCACATATTGTCACAACCATGTTTCCATGAAGTCCACGGCCTTGGTGCCCTCGCTGCGCTCCGGAAGGCCTATGACGCGTATGTTATTACGGCGATTCCTGCCCTCCGCGTCTTCGACCCTGTCCTGGAGACCAGTAACTTGTTGTTGCAGTTTTTGAAGCTGTAGGGTATGTTCCGCAAGTTGGGGTTCCATATTGGTAAGCGCTTTGTCGTGTTCTCGAACGGTCTCAGCCATTTTCCCATGGTCCGCTCGGAGTAGGGTGAGGCCAGTCGTTAGGGTTCCGACCTGCTGCTCTATTGCCATGCGGGATTCCCGAACTTCTTTTAGGATCAAATCCAGTTTGTCAGGGGTGGTCTCAGCGAATTCAGGGCCAGGGGCCCCAGGTGATGAGGGTCTGGTGTTAGGTTCGGGCCCGCTAGCAGGGCCGCCTGTGCCAGGGTTGCCCTCCAGTACCTTCCCCTTAACTCTCCCCATATCGGTTGTTCGCTGCTACCGGGGAGGCCTGGCGCTTGCAAGGTATTAGTAGAGGGGGGGAACTCCGCCCCGCACGCCGCGCCTATAGTCGCCTGTATCCTTAGGGCATTCTTCACTGTAGGGATCGGGTCTATGACATGAGCTCCACAAAGCTCCCGAGAGCTCGCCGTATCTTCCCCCCACTCAGACCCCTCGTGCCAGTACCATTTATTATGGCGTGTTAGTGCCTGATATGAGGTCGGCCGCACTCCAAGCACTTCCCAGGTGTCGCGTGGTCTCTTGGAGAACTGTCCTGTGCCACTTGCCGCCCCACTCCGCCGTCCACGCGTTTGTCACCAGTATGGTCTAGGAGGGAGACCAATGCATCCACAATGAGCAGTGACTCCCGGACCTCCACAGGGGCCCAGGCGCCACTCACAGCACTCCTCAGTCCCGCTTTCAAGGGATGCCTCCTTCAGTATAGAGTGTCAGCTGCGGGGAAAAAAGGAGAGGGGGGCGGGGGGGGTCCCACCCCACCGAGTCAGACGTGGGCCGCTGCGGTCCAGGGTTCAGCGGATCTCACCCCCACCACGCTCCGCGTCTATCGGGCCAACGACTCCGTCAATCAGACCAGGAACCATGTAGTGAGGCCCGCTGGCTCCAAACAACTATGGCGTCGCGGCGCAGTCCGCCTCAGTCTCCGCTTCAATGTTCGGGGCAGTGATCGGCCTGATGAGCCTTACGCCGTTCACCACACGCCAGGCTCCGACAGCGCAGGAGGGGCCCGATCACCTCCGGCCGCCCCCCGGTCCCCAACGCGGCCCCCAGCACTCACCGCTCGCACCTCGGGTTGTCCACAGCGGGCCCGTCCAATCACCCGATGGGGCCCCTCTCATTCACCCCCGCCTTCGTGCGTGTACCTTGGTTGTCGCGGGGGCAGCCACCGGGCGAGGCGGGTCACGCCGGAGGGCGAGTTTCACCGGGCTCCACGCGCCGGACGGGGGACGCCGCGCGCTCCAGCGCCACGTCGCAGGCAGGCCTCAGTGTCCGCGGATGCGGTCAGGTGCCGATATCTCCGGCGTCGCTGTGGTCCACGGGCTCAGATCAGGATGATCGCCGCACCGGACCTCAGGCAACAGATTCCTGTCTTTCCGGCTGTAGTTGCTGCTCCTACGCTGGCGAGTGCTCAGGATCTTCCCTCCCCAGGGTCCGGAGCCTCACCGAAACACGTCCGCCATCTTAGGCGGTTAGCCACGCCCCCTGCCCAATATCATTATTAAACGCAGATGGCAAAGTCTATGCCAAAATACTCGCGACCCGGTTAGCTGATGTAATTACCCCGTTAATGTCAACTCGGCAACATGGGTTTATACCTAAGAGGGGAACGACTAATCATATTAATCGGCTGGTAACCTTGCTGGATATTGCTAATACTATGGGGAATAAATTCAGTTTGATTTTATTGGACGCCGAAAAAGCGTTTGACCGGGTCGCGTGGGAATTTTTATGGGCAGTATTACGACAGGCAGGCTTGCAGCCAAACTTTCTTTTAGCCATTCAAGTTTTATATAGACGCCCGACTGCTAGGATATGCATTATGGGTCTTGAGTCAGACTCGGTATATATAACACGAGGTACAAGACAGGGGTGCCCTTGCTCGCCTTTGCTATTTTCATTATATATTAACCCCTTTTTAATGATGTTGGAGCAAAGTGCAGGAATAGAACCGGTAATTTGGAAACAAGAGCAGTACCGAGTTTTTGCATATGCTGACGATGTGGCAGTAGTTACAAATAACCCTGAGGGAGCCATCTCCAAGATAGAACAGCTAGCATTAGAATTTGGAGCCACGTCAGGATATAAGCTGAATGTGTCTAAGACAAATTTTGTGTCTAAACCAGACCGACTTCAATGATCGAAGGGTGTTAAATGAGGTATCATACTTAGTGGTTATAATAAGGACATGTTTAAAGGCACTGGTTGAGGTCAATTGGTGCAATATTTTAACTTCGGTACGGAAGCAGTTAGATCGGTGTGAATGTTTACATCTGACACTTGTGGGACGGTGTAATGTTCTTAAAATGCTAATTCTACCCAAAGTTTTATATTTTTTTAGATCCGTGCTGTTAGAAATGTCTTGTGTTCAACTGGCTCTATTACAATCGATATGTGCTAGGTTTTTATGGGCACAAGGGAAACCCCGAAGAGCAATGCGCTATATGATCTTACCGCGGGAGAAAGGAGGATGGGCAGTGCCTGATTTTACTTTATACTATCTGGTTTGTATGTTGCAGCGTATGAATATTTTATTAACAGGAGTAGAACCACTTAGCATAGCCGAGGCACCCTCGATATATCAAATGTTACTGGGTAGCAATGCGAAAAATCGGCTGTTTGTAAGCTTGGAGCCCAGCTACTATAAAAAAAACAGGTTCAAGATTTTAAATGCTGCCTATAAGGTGTGGAAAGTGATGCGAAAGTGTTACAGAACTGAGAGGGTCACTCAGTATACCCCGTTTGATGCCACCAATCTTTTGCCTTCGATATTTTGGGACAGGACCATAAACAGATGGGGGACAAAAGGTATTCAATACATCGGGGATTTATATGATAATGGGGGCCTGATGTCCTTTGAGATGTTGGTCGAGAAATACAACCTCCCTAAAAATGAATTTTTTAAATAAAGCTGTATTACTGTATGTGTTCAAAATGCTTTACACACTGCCTCTGAGATAAGCCTGTCTGCTCGTGCCAAGCTACCAAGGGGGTGAGCAGGGGTTATTTTAGAAGTGTATCCCCTTACCCTGACTAGAAGCAAGGGTACCTATTTGGACAAAGGTACCTACCTCTGCCAACTAGAGACCCCCATTTCTAACAGTGTAGTTCATGTATACTTTCTTACGACTCCTGATCAGAGGCCACATGTGGTAAGAGGTTGCTACTCAAGCTACCTTATTCTTGTTCTCTCGCACTATAACCTGCAGGCTACTACAGGGTTACTGAATCAGCAGCCAAATTAGGGCTCAAAACATAAAAGGTTCTGCAACTCTCATTTTTGCTGTCTGAGTATCAAGTAGATTATGGGTGTCGCTGCTAACTGGTGACATGGGTCATTGTGTCTGATGCAGTGGGTGGCATAGCTGGTGCCATTGTCGATATCTGCAGCATCACAGTTCCATGGTCATCCATCTCTGTATCTTTAATTTTTGCTACTTACATAGGGTTGCTACATTTTTTAGGGTATTTGTAAGGACTAAAAGGTGGTACTTAAAAGCCAGTTTGTATGAAATCCTGTATGAAATCCTGTGTACTTTTTATAACACAAAAATGCTCTTAATAGTTGATTAAAAAGCATTTAGGAATAGTTCAGACAATATTAACACATTTTTTTACATGTTTTAATGTTGTATTTGTTGCTTAAAGTGAACAGTGCAAAGATTTTTCTTTTTTTAAATGTCGGATTTTAATTATTTCCAGATTGTTTTACATGACTTTGCACGAAAATTTCTTCTAGACCAGTAAAATACTGATCAGGTGGCAAGTGGCCACCATATTCCAAGCCATGTTTGACATCAGCTATGGGTGACACGGACTATACCTTGGGTCCTGGAGATGCCGAAGTCACAGTGGAACCTCGAATCAGCGCTAGATGCACTTGTTACGTTTTTTTTACTTGTACAGGCTTAGTAGCTGCAGCTTTCGAGGATGAAGCAGTAGCCTTCAGATGAATGGGATCAACCTAGCCACTATAGTTTCCCTAAAAAATCAATTTTGGGAATAGTCAGCAGAGGAGGAGGGGAACGCTGCTACCTTTGACTTTAGTTTTTCCAAAATAGGAATGGCTCTAATAACGAGCCAGAGTACTCTGAGGTTGATGAACGTGTCGGTCACACAGGTGTGCACCTTAAGGACCTGAACTCCTACATGAGTAAGAGTAGAATCTCGCCTTTCTGTATATTTTGTGCCTCTACTCCTTGTGTTGTGAAATGAAGTTTCTTTTGAGATTTTATGGCACATTCCATATTTTCCATCGCGCGAGAGCTTGACCTCAAATGATTCGCTCTGATACTGGGCTATAAAAATCCAGACCCACCTTCTTCGATTGTCCATACAAGCAAAACTCTCAAGAGAAAGAGAGCCATGATTCACCCCAAAAAACACAGATGCACGTTGAATGAGAATCAGACAGTAAAATCTGCCTCTTGCCACTAGTACAAGATTTATAACAAAACGTTTTAAAGGGGGGCCATGCTCAGACGAAAAGTGAAAAAAAACTTTTAGAAAACGGAAAAAAGTTTTTAAAAACTGGTTAAAGCAGCATTAACAAGCACTGGCAAGTCAATAGGTCTGGCGTTGGCAGCCAGCCTTCTGACAATTCTTGTTTTGTTTTGTCATGGTTTTTGTAAAACTTTATTGTTCAAAAAGCTGCAGGGCCCTCAGCAATCTAAAAAAACACATTGGCTAAAGGCAAAAATGTTTTGGTCTCAAATAAGCAGACATTACCATTGTTATTCCCTGGCATATAAGGGAACTACTTTGTGTGTGGATGTGCTCCTTGTGAAAGGGCAGCATGCCATAAGCCATAGTGAAGTCAGCCAATGGCTGAAACGGGCTGATGCACTGCCCCATAATGCATGCTGGAGGGGGTGGAAGACGAATGTGAATGACACAACAGACTAATGGATTAAATCTGTCTGAAAACCCCATCAGTAAGTGCGTTATATGCATAATTTTACTACAATCAAAAGGCCTTGGCTAACACGGACCTAAAAAAACCAACTGGTCTGGCATTGGCTGCTAGCCTTCTGCCTGGGAGGGCGGGAGGAAGGAAGGAAGGATAGATAGATAGAGCACACTAATTAGCTTATATTCAGAGTTCATGTAAGCTGAAGGCAAGAAAGAAAGAAGACAAGAAGGAAAGAAGAATGAAAGAAGAAAAAGAAGGAAAGAGAGGAAAAAAACAAGAACGAAGGAAAAAAGAAAGGACAAAAAAGAAAAGACGGAAGAAATAAGGGAAAAGAAAGAAAGAAAGAATAAAGGAAGGAAGGCAGGCAGGAAGATAGCAGGACAGAAAGAAGGAAGGCAGGAAAGAAGGAAGCCAGAAAAAAATGAAGGCAGGAAAGAAAGAAAAAAGAAGGAAAGAATGAAAAAGAAGGTAAGAGGAAGAAGGCAAGAAAGAAGGAACAAGTAAAGCACTGAAGAAAGAAAGAAAAAAGGAAAGACTGAAAGAGTGGGTAAGAGGAAAAAGGTACGAAAGAAAGAAGGCAGAAAAGAACGAAAGAAACAAAGAAAGACAGGGTTACAAAGATAGATAGAGCACACTGATTAGTGTATATTCAGAGTCCGTGTGAGCTGAAATAGCAGCAGTCAGATAAACAAGGCCACTCCAAAGGAATTTACAACAGCGTTAGCAGCAGATGGGATCTGATAAAGCTGGAATGGGCCCTGTGGTCACTTGAAAAGTATCCAGCTATTATATTAGGATATAAATACAAAGAGAACACTAAAGTACTAAAGTAATTATAACCTAAAGCACAAGTTACTAACTTGTGTAACGATATATCTGTAAGAGACAGTAGTTAGTGACAGATTCCTTACCTTAGAATATCCCCAGGCGTCAGGCTGGATCCGGAAAGTTTTTGCGTAGCAGTACCCTTGCGCGTCGGTAGGCGGCGTCGTGCGGCTCCGCGTCCGTCGTCGGCGTCGGGACCGCCGGGATGACGTCGCGGGCAGTACTTAGACGACGCCCCTGCGCGCTGACGTCAGTTCTGTACACGACTTTCCGCGCCAGGAACGCAGAGCCATGCAAGAAGCTGACATAGGTGTCTGAAAAATACTAGGGCCCTGAAAGGGATGTCCTTAACCCTAGAAATCAGTTCGCAGAACGGGGAGGATGGGTGGGCGGTAAGGAATCTGTCACTAACTACTGTCTCTTACAGATATATCGTTACACAAGTTAGTAACTTGTGCATCTGAAAGAGACACGTTAGTGACAGATTCCTTCCCTTAGAATAGATACCCCAGCAATACCAACCCCGGTGGTGGGTCTGCGAACAAAGATCAGACGAGGAAGTCCCGGAGAACAGAACGGCCAAAGAAGCCGTCTCTCCGGACTTGGCTGTCAAGGCAGTAATGTTTGGTAAACGTGTGCAGCGAGGCCCACGTAGCTGCCTGACATATATCCTGTAACGGAACACCGCGGCCTAAAGCCGTGGTAGCTGCCGTTGCCCTGGTGGAATGGGCACGCAGCCCAACAGGAGGCTCCTTCTTAGCCAAAGAATAGCAGGCTTTGATACACATGGTGACCCAGCGGGAGATGGTCCTTTTGTGTACCGCCCGACCTTTTTTGGCGCCCACGTAGCCAACAAAGAGCTGGTCATCCACCCGGAACTGTTGTGTGCGGTTGATGTAAAAAGAAAGCGCACGTTTTGGGTCCAGACGGTGGAGCCTCTCCTCCTCTCTGGAAGGATGCGGAGGCGGAAAGAAGGTGGGCAAAGTGATGGTCTGCCCAATGTGGAAGGCAGTAACCACTTTTGGCAAGAAGGACGGACGTGTCCGAAGAACAACCTTGTCTGGATGAACAGACAGAAAGGGGGGTTTGCATAAAAGAGCCTGGAGCTCACTCACCCGCCGAGCGGAAGTGATGGCCACCAGAAAGGCTGTCTTCAGAGTAAGAAGACGAAGAGGACAGTTATGCAGAGGCTCAAAGGGAGCGCACATTAAGAAAGTAAGAACTAAGTTCAAGTCCCACTGAGGCATTACAAACGGAACAGGAGGGAAGAGGTGTGTAATGCCTTTAAGAAACCTGTTAACAACAGGGGACTTAAAAAGAGAGGGCTGATCAGGAAGCCTGAGAAAGGCCGAGATTGCACAAAGATAGCCCTTGATGGTACCCAGGGCAGAACCCTGTTGGGCCAGAGAAAGAAGGAACAGAAGAACCTCGGAAAGAGGGGCAGAAAGGGGATTCACAGCCTTTGCTGTGCACCATGCCACAAACTTGTTCCACCTGCAGGCGTATACCACCTTAGTGGAGGGACGCCTGGCTGCCAGAATCACATCACAAACTTCGGGAGGCAAGTCGAAAGGAATCAACTGCCGCCGCTCAATCTCCACGCAAGCAGGTGAAGACTGGACAGGTTCGGGTGGAGGACCGTCCCCTGCTGCTGCGACAGAAAATCCTCCCGAAGAGGCAGACGGATCGGGGGATCGACGCTCATACTGAGAGGCTCAGGATACCAAACTCTTCGAGCCCAGTCCGGAGCCACAAAAATGACTTGGGCCCGGTCGCGCCGAATCTTCTTCAACACTCTGGGTAGAAGTGGTATAGGCGGAAAGGCGTACAACAGACCGCAACTCCACTCGCGACGAAAAGCGTCACCGAGCGAGTGCCGCCTTGGAAATTCCAACGCGCAGAACTGCTGACATTGCGCGTTCTCTTCGGTGGCGAACAGATCTAACCAAGGCTCTCCCCACTGCTGAAAGAGACCTTGCGCCACCTCCGAGTGAAGACGCCATTCGTGATACATCATGCACCTGCGGCTGAGTTCGTCCGCCCTGGCGTTCAGGGAACCTGCCAGGTGTTGAACCATCAGGAATATGCCCTGGTGTTCCAGCCATGTCCAGAGGCGCAGAGCCTCCTGACATAGGGTCCACGACCCCACCCCGCCCTGTTTGTTGCAGTACCACATGGCAGTGGTGTTGTCTGTGAACACCTGCACTACCTTCCCTTTGAGAGAGGGAAGGAATGCCTTGAGTGCAAGTCGGATCGCCCGGAGCTCCAGAATGTTGATATGGAGCCGGGACTCCGGCGGAGACCAGAGGCCTCTGATCTCCGCCTCTCCCATGTGACCGCCCCATCCCAGAAGGGACGCGTCCGTCACAACTGTGTGCTCTGGCTGGGGAAGGGAGAGGGATCTGCCCATGACCGATTGCCGGTTGGAGAGCCACCACTGCAACTGTTTTGCAGTCCCCTCCGAGATCTGGACGTGATCGGACAGGTTGCCCTGGTGCTGCGCCCACTGGAACTTCAGGTCCCACTGCAGAGCCCGCATATGCCATCTGGCATGATCGACCAGCAGGATGCAGGAGGCCATGAGGCCCAGCAGCCTCAGGGTCATCCGTACCAAAACCCAGGATAGAGGCCGAAAGATCGGAATCATAGCCTGAATATCCCGGACTCGCCGTTCGGGAGGATAGACCCGAAACTGCGTCGTGTCCAGAACTGCTCTGATGAAAAGGAGCTGTGGAGAAGGAATCAGGTGCGACTTCGGCACGTTGATGGAGAACCCCAGCGAGTGCAGGAGTTCGGCCGTAGTCTGGAGGTGGGAGACGACTGCCTGGGACGAGCCCGCCTTCAGCAGCCAGTCGTCGAGGTAGGGGAAGACTGGAACCCCTGCCCGGCGCAAATGAGCTGCGACCACCGCCATCACTTTCGTGAACACCCGAGGGGCGCTGGTAAGGCCGAAAGGGAGCACGGTGAACTGAAAATGCTCGAGGCCTACCGTGAACCGCAGGTAACGCCGGTGGGCCGGCAGGACGGGGATGTGGAAATACGCGTCCTGCAAGTCCAACGCTACCATCCAGTCTCCAGGGTCGAGGGCAGTCAAGACCTGAGCTAGGGTGAGCATCTTGAACTTCTCCTTTCGGAGGAAGCGATTGACGTTCCGGAGGTCCAAGATAGGACGCATGTCCTCCTTGTCCTTTTTGGGCACCAGAAAGTAGTGGGAGTAGCAACCACGTCCTACTTCTGGGGTCGGAACGCGCTCGATGGCTCCCTTGGCCAAGAGGGCCGCAACTTCCTTCTGAAGAAGCACCAAGTGATCCCCTGACATGCAGTGGAATTGAGGCGGCATGGCTGGGGGGATGGTCTTGAAGGGGAGGGAGTAGCCCCTTCGGACAATGTCCAAGACCCACTTGCCCGAGGTGATGGCACGCCAGTGGTGAAGGTGATGGCGGACCCTGCCCCCTACTGGCGTGCTGTGCACCTGAAAGGAAGGACTAGGAGGGCTTGGAGGCCGCGGACGGGGTGGGTGGCCTGACCCGCACGCTGGTTACCTGACCCGCCACGGCGGGAGCCACGTCCTCGGCCACGCGAAGACGCTTGCTGCGCGGGCCGGTGGCTGGGCTGTGGACGTGACTGGGCGCCCCTTCCGTGGCCACGAAAGGGGCGAAAAGCAGACTGCTGCTGAGGGCGCACAGCAGAAAGGCCCAGGGACTTGGCTGTAGCCCGCGAGTCCTTAAAGCGCTCCAGCGCATGGTCTGCCTTTGTCCCAAAAAGACCGACTCCATCAAAGGGCATGTCCATAAGAGAGTTTTGGACATCACCCGAGAAACCAGTGGTCCTCAGCCAGGCGTGACGGCGCAGCGCCACTGTCGTCCCAAGCGATCTGCCTAGCGAGTCGGCGGTATCTAGGCCACATCTGATGGTGTACTTTGCCGCATCTCTTCCCTCCGCAATGGTGCGGGAAAGCAGTGTCTGGACCTCCTCAGGACACTGGGGCAGAACTTGCGCCACCGAGTCCCACAAGGAGTGGGAATATCGGCCCAAGAGGCAAGTGGTGTTGACGGACCGCAAGCCAGCACTGGCAGAAGAAAAGACCTTCTTCCCAAATTGATCCAGGCGTTTGGATTCCCTATCCGGGGGAGCGGTAGGGAAGGCGCTTTGGGAAGCAGAGGCTTGGACCACCAAGCTCTCAGGGGTGGGGTGTAGAGAGAGGAACGGGGGGTCGCCCGGAGCACGGCGATGGCGTCGGGCCACGTTCCTATCCACAGGAGCCCCTGTGGTGGGCTTGGACCAGGTGCCCAAAAGAACGTCTGAAAGCGCCTCGTTAAACGGCAGCAGTGGCTCCGAGGAGGTAGCCGCCGGCTGAAGCACTTCCGTCAGGATGTTAGTCCTGACAGCCACTGTAGGCAACTGGAGGTTTAAGGCCCCAGCTGCTCTACGCAACACCGTTGCAAAGTTTGCTCCCTCCTCCGTTGCCACGGAAGGAGGAGACAGCATGCTAGAGTCAGGGGAGGTGTCCAGACCACTGGCATCCCCAAGTTCCTCAGTCCAGTCCTGATCAAACTCACACTGCTGTGTGAGAGGGTCATCAGACCCCTCCCAGTTATCTTGGTCCTCCAATTCAGGTTCAAATAAGGAGGAGGGACATGTGGGACCCAAGGTCCCAGAGGCGTCGGAGCCGGCGTCGAGCGACGCCGGTCTGGCGCCATGTCCGGATCCGGAGAGAACCGGGGAACGACGCCGCCCGGAGCCTCGGGCGGCATCACGAACGGCACCGGAGAGATCGGCGCCGGTGGAGGTGTCGTCAGGTCAACCGGCGTCGATCGGGGTTGTGGCAGCACCGGAGCCGGGGTCGAGGCCGGGGCCGGGACCGAGGCTGGTGTAACAGGCGGCGCCGGGACCGGAGTCGCCGGCGGCGCCGGAGAAACCCCATCAGGGCTTGCGGGGCCCGAACGCGCACCGGGGGGACCTTGAGGCCCGAAGAGGCGGGCCATGGCTGACAGGGACTCCTGTATCTCGGCCGGAGTCGCCCCCGAACCCGGGAAGGACGGGTAATGCGGGGGCGGCTCCACAGGCACTCCCGGAGCCGCGGGGGTGGGGACGGTGCCGACAGGACCCTCAGCCGAGTCACGAGACCGGCGAGGGGAAGTCGTCGAGCGATGACGCTTCTTTGACTTCTTATGCTTCGACTTTCCGGAGGAGTGCGAAGACTTGGACCCCGACGACCGTGGAGGACTCCGCGACCGGCCCCTCGACCTCTCACGTGACCGGGGCTTGGTGTGGCGCGGAGCCGACTGCCGGACCTCGAGGAGCTTTCGAGAGCGCTCTCGCAAAGCCTTCGGGTGCAAGGCCCGGCAGTCGGAGCACGACTTCGTGTCGTGGTCGCGGCCGAGGCAGTAGAGGCAATCCCGATGCGGGTCTGTGATCGACATCATTCGACCACAGGCGTCGCATGGCTTGAAGCCGGGCATCCCTACCGACACCTTCGGAGTCGAGAGACTTCGAGAAAACAGTGAAAAAATCACCCAAAAACGTAGTCAAAAAATGACTAGGGCACTGCTCTTCCCGGATCTGCGGTTACTGGCGCGGAAAAAGAAAGAACTGACGTCAGCGCGCAGGGGCGGCGTCTAAGTACTGCCCGCGACGTCATCCCGGCGGTCCCGACGCCGACGACGGACGCGGAGCCGCACGACGCCGCCTGCCGACGTGCAAGGGTACTTCTACGCAAAAACTTTCCGGATCCAGCCTGACGCCTGGGGATCTTCTAAGGTAAGGAATCTGTCACTAACGTGTCTCTTTCAGATAACAAAAACACCAGCACTGAAGGGAACTACCTTGGGTGCATATGCGTTCCTCATGAATGAGCAAAATGCAGTCACTCAAAGTGAAGTTAACCAGTGGCTTATGCAGGTTGACATATTGCCCCATGCCGTAGTGAGTGGAAGCAAAATGCGATTGACAACCACAGACTAATGGATGAAGAGAGGTTGCTGAAAGTCCCTTCAAGTAAGTATATTGTACATATAATTTTTGTAAAATCAAAAGGTCTTGGCTAACACCAAACATAAAACAAGCATTTGCAATGCAATCGGTCTCGCCTTTGGGACCTTATAAGTATTTAGCCATGCAGCATATTATCCTGCGTGCTGCAGCTTCTACTGTTCTTTAACATGGAAGCTTTGACACGAATAGGCACATTATAGCAGTGCTTTGAGAGGTACTTTTCATGACACAATTATGGTCATATGTGTGTGCAATGAGAGTAGTTGCTAGATTTGTAACAAAGCACCTGAGCTGACGACTGATTGTACTCTCAATATTGCAAATTTTCCTATTCTTGACACATAATTTACTCAACCCTGCTGCATAAAGCGTTGTGAGCAGAAGCAGCCAGTCGAACCAATCCATTCATTACATTTTACAGAAATAGGAGGGAGTGGATGTTTTTTGATGAGATAAAACTCTGTTTTTTAATATTGTTTAAGATATTTTTTAAAGGTATGATTGAAAAGTGCAACCACTCGTTAACGCTGCCTCCCTAAACTTGATTTGCCTGCGAACACTGAGAGATGACACAACATGCCAGAGTCTCGGAAAGGCTTAGTAAACTTAGGCAGAGTCAATTTAATAGACATTTCACAAGATACAACATGTAGGTAAATGACACTTCTCAGTAAAGAAGCACAAGAGTGCATTCTGAGTTGCACTGCATGTATCTTAATAAAAACGGGAACAGCTCAGCTAAAGCGTCTCAGTGACGAGGAAGTACAGGCATTTTCTCTAAATTGTATGGGCACATGAATCTGTTGAATATTCTGCTAAAGCTTCTGAGTATGTGCTGCATGTTAAAACGTGAAAGTAATCTTAACTAAATGAGGGGTGTTTTATTCTGCCATGTTGACCAAAAATCTAAATGAAAAAGCACGTGAGCGCGTTCTGAGTTGCAATACATAAAAGACGTACATAACTCTGCTGGAGTTAAAGCGTCTCGCTAAGAAGTCGGGTAAGTATTTCCCTGAGTTGAAACTCAAACTGCTCGGGGACATATATTCGATGCAAAATGCGACCTGTATATCGGTGTCATGTTGACCTTCATGAGTGCAACCAAGTCAAATTAACAAAACATTAATTGTCCATAAAAATACCAAATATGCATTAGAAATACAGCATCCAGTATGCTGCAAGCACCCGGTAGTAAAGCCATCAGCACAGCTTGAGACCCTGCAATCTGACCAGCACCCTGCTGTTGGCCACGAGTGGGCAGGTTCTGGGTCGTGCACAGACTGACCGGCACCCAATTGGACCCATTGACCTGGTCCAACCATTGCTTAATATGACCACCAGGGGTCAGTCCTTCGTGCTTCCGTCCCTCTTTTTTATCATTCCCTCTTGTTGTCCAAAACAGCGGGCGGCAGCAGAATCACCTGCCGAAGTCGACATACACTGCTATCGCCCTGTCTGTGACATTCCCCTAGTCCCTCACCTCTAGCGAAGACCGAACTTTCTCCATTTCTGGGCAGCACGCTTTGAATTGCTTGAGCCTGGAGGACGACTCAGAGAGTGACTCCACAGCCAATCAACACTTCGAAATTTTGTGGGACACACTGGGATTGGTTGAGGTACCACCAGTGGTTAAATCCTGGGTCCTCTTGCACATTATGAACCCTCCTACTCCTAGACAATTCCCAGTATTTATGTTTTGCCAAGGGATCTGTTGTTATGTGACCCCAAGGTGCTAAAATCACGGACATATGACATCTGTTAAAAGATCAACTGCGGGTATCAGGCTGAATTCACGGCCGGCCGGTGTAAGTAGGATTGAGGCACACTAAATAAACAGGTGGGTGAGACGTGCATAACAAAAGAAAGGCACGCGGCCGCCATTGTTAAAGATGAAGCGCTGCCCAAAACCGTAGACTGTTGGGAAAAGTAAATAGAGTTGAGTGAGCCTCGCAGAACAAAAGAAAGGCGTGAGGCCGCCATTGTTAAAGATGCAGCAAAAGACACACAATTGATGGACGAAATGCAGAACAAATCAAAACATTGGATGCTTGTTTCCGGTCCAGGGAGGACCAGGCTTGGCAGTTCGGGCTGGACTGTTCCCATGATGCACAGGGTCAAGACTGATATGCATATGGCCAGGTCTAAACTAGGGTGGCATGGTGAGAAAAAGAATGATGGATTTAACCCAGATCTCTTGACTGGGGGGTGAATGTTTTGATTTGTTCTGCATTCCGTCCATCAATTGTGTGTCTTTTGCTTTCTCGCCCTAAGTGTGCCAGGTATGCCCAGACGTGGGTCCTGGGCTCACTGTGCCACTGGAATCAAGCTATACTGGCTGAAGAGGGGTGAAACCCCGAAACCGGTCCTGGGATGCTTATTTCCGGTCCAGGGAGGACCTGGCTTGGCAGTTCGGGCTGGACTGTTCCCATGAGGCACAGGGTCAAGACTGATTTGCATATGGCCAGGTCTAAACTGGGGTGGCATGGTGAGCAAAAGAATGATGGATTTAACCCAGATCTCTTGACTGGGGGTGAATGTTTTGATTTGTTCTGCATTCCGTCCATCAATTGTGTGTCTATTGTTAAAGATGAAGCACGGCGTGCCACGATGCCCCAAAAAAACCAGGATGTTGCCAAAAGTAAATAGAGTTGGGCAAGCCGCACAGAACTAAAGAAAGGCGCTCAGCCACCACTGTTAAAGATGAAGCATTGGCGCTGTAGTCATAAACAAAACAAGCCGGCACAGGAAGAAAACACGAACACTTCTGACTACATGAGCAGAGGTAGGCCAACAAAAAGAGTGCCCCTAAAGTATCGTAGATAGTGAAGAGTAAGAGCACATGTAACAGGGGAAGTCCGAATAGGAGGTTACAGAAGTGCAAAAGGAGGGACTGGTAAGGCATTTCACCAATCAAAAGCCAGAATTTATGAAGGACAGTAAGAGGAGCCAATAGAAAATATGGGAGGTGCTTACAGCTCATATTCCAGATACAGCATGCCTCGCAGAGCAGCACATGGGCGCTGCCTAGGCTCGAGCTAAATAGTGAACGCCTTGGATCCTTGTGTATGTGGTACTTGTAAAAAAGGAACTGACATTACTGAAATGGGAGGCACTTTGTGGACATGCAGAAGTTATTATTAGTGGTGATCCATTGGGAGTCACTCGAGGATCTAAAACACTGCCACATAACACAGGATAGGAGCTACTGCTATAAAATATTTTCTGGATCCAGTCTGATAACTAGAAATGATTCAAGATGCAGAATGTGAGGGAAGAAATAGCTATTAGAATAGGCTACATAGACTGCACCAACTCCGTGAGGTTGTTTACCTGAGATTTAAATTTAGTGGTAGTAGTTTGTAAAGAGCCCAAGGATTTTGAAGGGATATGACCAACTTTTCATGATTTCTCACATATGAGACAGAGATGAAAGTCCTTGCACAGTGTGTACTGTGCCATGCAACTCTTATTCAACTTTTCTGCCCTGTATTTTTGCCACAGTGGTACTGATATATTCTAACCTACTGGAGGAGCTCCACTTTATGATGTTTGCTTCCCTAGCACAAGGTTCAGTTGAACAATGCTGCCCCAACCACCAAAGCGAAGGGTGACTACTGCCCCTAACCGAGGTGTGGCAAGATGGTTACTTGCTGGCAGCAGACTGGTATGGAATGGGGAAGGTCTTTATACTTGAGGCCCTGGGAGAAGTGTCCACTAAACCCTTTTGTTGGAATTCTCAACTTCACCCAAGTGTGGCTGTGCTATGTGTGCTTTGCATTGAGACTCTAAGCTGTGAAAATGGCATCTGCTGCGAGGACCTATCAAAAGTAGCTCAAGATAGAGGTTCCGTGCATTAAGATAAGGCTGTTTCGGGTTCTCTGCCCTTGGCGCAACCCCTCTAGCTTGCCCCTCATAAACCTCAAACCGCCTTAACCCCAAATCTGGCTTCTGGGCTACAAACCACACTCAGCCTAGAGAATTTCTCTGTAGTAACATCTGTTTACACCTGGCCTGTCTCTTGAGCAGAGAATCCCTTACTCCTCCTCGAAACATCCTGACCAGGCATGACTGTGAAGAAACTCCAAGCTCTGGATGGCTGGGGAGCAAAAAGTCCAAGATGGCACATCTCATAATACATCTCTGGCATCCAGTGAACACTGAACCCGTGTAGCCAATATCTTGGAACCACTTTGACTTTGAGAGGGAGCTTTGTAGGACCTGCTGTAAGCAGACAATACCAGACCCAGAACCAGAATTAATGCTAAGGACTGCGATGAGGCCTGGAGAGAAGGCCCTGTTGTGGTACCCTGCCTGATATACAAGCAACTGGGCTGCTCTTCAGCCATCATTCCTAATAATTAAACACCCTAATGGCTAACAAAACTATACTCTAAAAATTGGGAGAACTACTGGGTCAAGGTTTCTTAGAACTACTGTTCTCGTTCCTTTCCAAGCTTTATGCATTAAGTACCTTACCAAAGAATAACTTTCCAACAGTAAAAAAATATTGTTACACTGAAAGGGTAATGTGGTGCCATGAGCTTGTTCTAGAAATTATAAATGCATTCAACACTTTGTCCCATATGACGAGAGGCACGCCAGTTTTCAATATTTACATTAACTGGCCCAAAGTTCTGTTTGTGATAAACATCGCCAGCGATATCATTTTACAAACTTTTCAATAACTTTTGGTGGGAAAGGCTGCTTTAGTTTAGGAGCCATGATCAAAAACAGAGCCAAAGGGGCGGAAGCATCAATAGCAACAGGTGCAGTGGACAGGCAGCTAACGACCCTATCTAACTGGAACAACGAGCAACGCTGGTTTAGACCCTGCTGTATGAGTAAATACATACAAGGTTTACTGAGGAACTCAGACATCAACATCTATCTGACATCTTACACAGTACATCGAATCTCTGATTAAGAGGTATTTTACAGTGGCAAGTGTGCCTCAAAGCGGAAGTCATAAGTTGACTTCAGTCTGCCCATTGTTTTTAGGTCTCGCCCTGATCCAGCGCTTGCGCTGGTCTGGCGAGACATTTAGGGGTTTTAAAAGTGCAACCACAGCTTTTTCCGTGGCATACAGTGTGCGGTTACGCGCACAGCACGCGCTTCTGTCATGGCTCATTAAGCCTTCCGGCGCGTGAATCATGCTCCTCCACCACCTTGCTGTCTGCTCTCACTACCCCCGTCCCTTCAACCCCCTCCCTTCTCCCCCTCCCTCCTAGTTAGCTTGTTATTCTTAACTTCGGAAGCATCTGATGTGAATTCTTCAAGGAGCAATTCACTTCCGACTAAGCCAATGCCGCCTCAGACAGTAGACATTTTCTGGTGCTTGTTTATCTATCCCTCGACCCTCCCCCTCCCCTCTGTTGCTTCTTGCCTCTGTTCTTCCCCCTCCCGAGCTGTTGCTTATTTCTTTCGTCTGCTCCTGCCCGTATAATTTTATGGAGAGGCATTGACTTCACTCACTTTCAGTCTGTGGCGTCTATTTCATTTGAAAATCTTACGAGCTGCTTTTTCTGTCACCTCCAATGTCAACTTCTAATAAAAAGAAAAAAAGGTTCGTGGGTGCGGTAGAACTGAAAAATAAATAGATCATGTGAGACCACGACGCTTTTAACTTATTTGTTAACACTGTTGAACGCACGGGTTGTTTATATAATTGACACACGTTATCCACTAAATGTTCTTGCTTCCGCTTCTGTTAGTTGTGTTAATCTGCAGGCAGATTGTTAAAAGAAACTGTGGTGATCTTTGCACTTGCAATTTACAATGAGACTCAGCACATTAAGACATGTTTTCTGTCAGTTGCCTCATGGCTAAGGAACTCCTAATTTTCATAGAGTGTCTCGTCAGAATACAGACAGGAGCTGACTACATTATATGTAGTTGGAGAACAGCGACAAACTCTCTCTAGAAACAAAATGACACATAGTAAAACTGTTGGCAGAAAGATTCACAGCGCCGTGACTCAGTGCCTGCTTTTAAGGCGCTGTTTCCGGCGAGCGGTATAAGATCTTGCAGCAAACATCGGCGTTTTATCACCAGTTAAAATGCAAAATAATTTCAAGGAGTATATTGGATGACAGTGACCCACAATCTGCAGTTTTGTGAAGCTCACAGTGACAGATGCAAGATACAAAGCGCTGTGTAAAATACATAACATTCCAATAATCATGTGTTCTTTTTAAGGACATTGTTTAAATGTAAATTAGTGACTGAAAGCGGCTAGACTGCTTTATTTTAAGAAACACATGATGCTGTGTTTGCCAAATGATGCTTAGTCGAAACTGTTTATTTTTCCTTTCAGCGTTTATATTAGGCTATGCAATATTGAAAAACTAGCCAGCCTTATAAACCAAATTATGACATTTTCAACAGATGGATACGAAAACAATAGTGGACTATAAGATGGAGAAAACTCAGCTGACTGCACACCGTCTCGCGCTTCTGTTTTACTGGTAGAGCTGGACTCACAGACCCTCTCTCACAGACACTCTCTCACAGACTCTCACACTCTCACAGACTCTCACAGACACTCTCTCACAGACTCTCACAGACACTCTTACAGACTCACACTCTCTCACAGACACTATCACAGACACTCTCTCACAGAGACTCTCTCACAGACTCTCACAGACACTCTCAGACACTCTCTCACAGACACACAGACACTCTCTAATAGACACTCTCTCACAGACACTCTCTCAGACACTCTCTCACACTCTCACAGACACTCTCTCACAGACTCTCAGACACTCTCTCACAGACACTCTCACACAGACACTCTCTCACAGACACTCTCTCACAGACACTCTCTCACAGACACTCACACACACTCTCTCTCTCTCACAGACTCACACTCTCACAGACACTCTCTTACAGGCTCTCACACTCTCACAGACACTCTCTTACAGACTCTCACACTCTCACAGACACTCTCTCACACTCTCACAGACTCTCACAGACACTCTCTTACAGACTCACAGACACTCTCTCAGACTCTCACAGACTCTCTCTCACAGACTCTCACAGACTCTTGGCCTTCTTGGTCATATATAAGGTAACAAAAATGCTTCTGACACTTTTTTATTACAACTTTTCAGCATGCTGCACTGCTGCACAGCAGCCACACTTCTCTACAGCACAGCTTAAACACATTGGCAAAGTCAATAGCTCTACCTAAACACTTATAAGGCCCCAAAGGCGAGACCTATTGGCTATGCCAATGCTTGTTACTATTAATTGTCGAATAAAAAGCATTTTGCGGGACTGGGAAAGCATCACCTTGCTCAAAGAAGATTTGAAGGGCGTCTTGCTACAGCTGCGCTTTTCTGTCATCTACTGCTCACTTGAAGAGACGTCCTGCTCCGGTGTGCACTGCTTTATCATTCTGAGAGTAGCTAA
The DNA here is from genome assembly GCA_963921515.1 of Calotriton arnoldi. Lineage (NCBI taxonomy): Eukaryota > Metazoa > Chordata > Amphibia > Caudata > Salamandridae > Calotriton > Calotriton arnoldi. Next base: position 2,970,144 of record CAWUFW010000814.1, on the reverse strand, counting down.
TCCTGTGGTGACGCAGGACGCCCTCTTCGGACGTGCTCCGGCTGCTCACGCCGCTCTGTGAGGAAGGGCACGCGCCGGCAGGGCAACGCTTCACTAACCACACTCGAGAGACGCGCCAGTTTTAAGGGATACGTATCTCTTACCCTGATAAACGACCATGTCAGAACAGAGGATCTCTAGAAGTCTGCAACGCAATACAATGTAGAAATTCAAACACCAAAAACAAAAGGGTGACTCGAGCGAGGCGTCCGCGGCAATGACAAGAGCCTTTCTACATTTAGCGATGGCCAATGATGCCTCGCCTACTCTTGACCAGTGCGCGCCAGTTTTCTATCGGACACGTCTAACCTAACTGCCCCCCGCGGTGCCGATAGAGAGCGATCGGTCACCAGTGGGACTGCTTGTCATAATCTGAAAAAAATCCATAATGTTGATTCTTGCTGACTAAACCGTGATACGAATGAATCCATCTTCTTTGATACCTCTGCGTGGATCGATGCCAGAAGAGGAGGAATAAATTAATAGCCTGGAAATATGGGAGCACTCGCCTTTCAGCTTGTCGGAATTCAGAGTGTCAGGAAACTGGAATAAAGTTCACAACTAGTGTTATGCAAATTGTTCGAAACACTGGTAATAAGCAATAAAGGGTGCATGCCTGAAGCCAGCTCTCGCTAAGTGGTCAGCTGACCGGTCCTAGAAATGCATTTTGTGATGTATGAATGGCCGTCTATAATGGCTTATCCAGAGGCGCTGCACCCACTTTACAAATGTACAAGTGTAAACGGGGGTGCAGCCCATTTTATTACTCCTGTGACCTGTAGCCCGATTCCAAACCTTCTATTATGACTAATGCTCGGCCAGCTACAGCGCAGCACCTTTAAACCAATGCCAGGTTTCCACGCTCTTGGTCGGAAAGAAGCATTGGCAAGAGGCAGACTGTCTGACAGTAAAACTAGAATCATTCTAAATGGCCTGGCGGCTCTGAAAGACAGGTAGAGAAGGGGCAAAATCAGCCACTGTCAGATGACAGAACACCGAGGGGCATATTCAGAAAGGCATATTGGAATATATCAAGCAGCGCTCCTGCAGTAGTCTTTTACGTACTTTTACATGCCATTGTGAATGGGCTCCAAAATATCTAAAATATGAATATCGATATACAATTAGAAAGGTCTGCACTCTTAACACTTTCATTAATATGGAGTTGGACGTATGGGGACCGTTTCACAAAGGTGCAATAGCATGTAGAAGAGCACTCGTGCAGTACTACTTCCCGTACTCATGAATGCCTTTGTGAACAGACCTCTCTATCCTGTACTCTGTGCCTCCCAAAAGCCTACACCGAAAACCAAAACCAATTGGTGCTGGGGTGCGTGCAGGACGGCTGGGGCCTCTCAAAGTATAAAGTCCACTCTGTCGAGCAACTGTTGGATAAAGCGTCCCATGCACAACCAGAAAGAAGTATCTCTTATTAGCGCTCCAAAAGTTTACGTTAAAAGTCTTTATTCATGTCATTTTCCCTTAATTCTTTTTCTTAAAATAATCCATATCAGGATGTCAGTCCTTTTAAAGCATTCTTTCCATTTAACAATTATTTCAGCTCTAGCTTCTCCCCAGACTCTGACAGGCATGCCTTCCGCAGGAGTTTACGTGAGTCATGCATTAAACCGAGGCAACGCCCTCCATAGACTTTTAAACCACTTATATTAAAAAACCTGTTACCCAGCAGAAGAGGTCTAGTTGAAAAAGGCCTATTGTGAGGTTACCAAGAACTTACAGTGGGCTTAAGGACACCCACTGCTTACCATTAGTTGGCTTTATTGTCACTCTCACTTGCTTGCTTCATATTCAATGGATTTGTCCATCCTGTGTTTATCCTTCCCCTGGAGCATATCCTCTTTAATTTTGTCCTTCCACTGCTCAGTTTTAGAGAACTACTCTTTGCTTCAGCACTCAGTGAGAATTAATGCGTTTTCCAGCAGTCTCACTCGTGCGCTTCTTCCTGCCGCCATGCTCCATGTTGCTCTCTTGTGTCCATGTGCTTCCCTTCCCCGCGCTCTGTTGCTCTCACCCGTGTGATTCTCCTTTCACCCCATGTCGTTCTCTCTCTTGTGTACATCTCTCCACTCTTCTTGTTGCTCCCTTCCTCCAGTGCTTCTTCCTCCACTTCCCCATCGGCTACCCCTACTTACCCTCTCTTCCATTGACTCCCCCCTACTCGCTTGCTCCCATGGCCACATTTAAAAACAAGCATTTACAATGCAATAGGTCTCGCAGTGACATTGTTTTGAGTAAATGGCCTTGTAAATGACATTGGTTTTTATATTGTTTATGTTTTGTTAAAATTTATTAAAATGATTGTAATGTAAAATGCAAATGGTGTTAAACTTTGTAAATGGAAAAGTTATTAATTGCATTTATATGAGTGCGAGCTATTGGCTTTGTAAATGTTAATGGCTTGTGTTAATGTGAGTTTTAACACTAGCAGATATACGAGCATCGCTCTGCAGAGAGGCCAAGGATTGAATGTGCATGTAGTCTTCACACCTTATGGCCCACTGTGAGAAACCACGGTGCCTTGAGCCTCAGCTTCAGATATTTCAATTGTGCCCGGTGGTGAATACTCGCCCACAGACTGAATGTGTTAAGACACCTGGAGGTGAACCCCTACCATCCCAAGTTAATGAGACTTAAACATGACTAGGTTACTAGTCCAGCTTACGACACAGGTACCAACCCTGACCCCAGGCCAACTGGCCTTCTCATGGGGCTCAAATGCCCTCTGCTCAGAAATGTCAGGGCGCTAGGCTAGGGCTTCTCAAGTAGCCCTCCGACTGCCAATGCAGCAAAAGCAATGGCAGAATTGCGCTGGGGTGTGGGGTGCTTCTCACCCCTCCATCATCAAAAGAAAATGCCCCCGTGATGCAGCTGCCCGCTCTCTCTCGCGGTGCAGCTGGAATTAGGCCTGGCACCACTGTGCCTCGCAAAGGAGTGCCCCCAAGTCCCACTCCGGGACTTCTAAAAGATGCTCTGGCCCAAACGTTGCAGCTGCCCACTGTCACGCGGGGCAGCTGGGAACACAGCAAGGCACTCACGGTGCCCTCCGGGCGACTACAGGGGGGGCGGGCACCGACAATGTGCCCCGACGCACCCCCCCAACCACCAATTCACCACTGAGCCCCACTCACCGGGCTCTCCCTCTCCTGATGTCGCTGCTTTCCTCCTCATCAAATGCGGCGGGGGCAGGCACCAACAATGTGCCTCGGGCCCCCTCCGCAGCAGACACCACGTTAGCTTCATGCGGGGCTCTCCTCAGCACATGGTAGCCCCGCTGCCTCAGCAGCCTCGCTACCCTCACGCTGGGTTGCCGCCGCCGCCTTCTCCTCCTCCTCTCAGGTCACCGCGGGGCTCTCTCCACGCACGGGAGCCCTGCTCACCACGCCGCACTTCACGTGCCGCTTCTGGCACTGGATAGACTTCAGGGAGCACCCTCCTCACCGGGGCTCCTCTCAATCAGCACCGCAGGGCTCTCCCAAACTCACGGGGAACCCCGCTCCGGACTCCATGCACTTCCGGTCGGCCGCGCTGTGGTTGGAGGCCTCGCCAGCCTCCTACAACGGCCCGCCTCAAGTCAGGCAACTTGGCCTGACTTCCTCTTTTCGCGGGATCGTCTCTCGGCGGTCTTTAAACTGTGGGGTGGGCTCCCGATTGAAAGAGCACCAGTTGCGCTCCGAACACAGCGCCAATGCGGGGTGGGCACCCGCTCCTCTGCTAAACACTGGGGGACCCCTACGCCGGGGGTTCCTTCTTCCTGACGTCGCAGCCCAGCGCTGCAGGATACATCCACAGCTCCTCTCCAGTAATGGCTTTTTTTTTCGACACGCCCTTGGGACAGCGAGTCTACAGCGTGTCTTGCTCACGCTGCCTGCACGCGCCAGTAGGCTCTCTGATTGGTTGACAAGGTCCACCAATCACAGTGCTTATTTGCTAGTTGCCAACTAATCAGATAGCCGACTGGCGCGTGCAGGCAAGACACGCCGTAGACTCGCTGTCCCAAGGGCTTGTCAAAAAAAATATAGGGCGGTAACAAAAACCCGCTGAACACCAATCAGAACAGAAAGTTTAACATAAATATCAACATTGCCCATTTGAAAGCATGGGCGGTAACAGAAGTCCCTCTACACAAAATACTTTTACCCCAATAAATCTCGCTACGCGAGCAGCGCATGTGCGCTGCAACGCTAGGCGAGACCTAAAAAAGAAATGTAAAAATTTTTTTTAGAGGGACAAATAGCAAATTGCTGATGGTCGTTTCACTTTATAAATAAAATTGCTTTCGCACTTAGTTTTCATTTTATTTTTAATTTACCAATCCACCTTGGATCAGTAATTTAAAAAAAATTATGCCTGCGTCATGGTGCATGTGCACTCCTACAAAATGACGTGGCCATATCATCGTGCCTTTTTTCCCCTTTTAATCATGCTGTGCAGGATCGGAATTTTTGCCAAAGCAATACAGCACGAACAAAAGGCAGAGCCAATAGGTCTTAAAGGTTTGACCTATTTTCTTTGCCCATGCTTGTTGCGATCTGTTCCCAAGTATAAATGGCTCACTTGGCTTTCTTTCGTGATTGTCCACTGTCCGGTCATCACAAGGCAAATGTACATAAGATATGCGCTCGCTTACAAAAGGCTTGAGATACTGGTGCCAAGGTGTACTCATCCAGTTTCTGTAAGCTGCACAGTGCAAGTTCCTAGATAGGGTCATGCCTCTGCAGCACGCTTCCGGGGTCAAACATCTAGCAATCTCAGAATATAATATGCTTTCTATTATTGATGAATCATTGGTCGCTACTGGTAACAATACTGAAACAGAACACTATCTTCAGGGGGGCGTGGCTTGGCGCCCAACGGAGATGGCAGCACACGGGTGAAGCTCCCCGGTGTGTCTCTGAGGAACTGCACTTCTAGACTAAACGGGGACTAACGGAGGGCAAATACAAGTGGCGGAAGATGGAAGGAGCACCATGGGACCCTTGCAGCACCTGAATGTCACCAGCAAGTAACTCTTTTTTGCATTTTCTGCTAAATTTCGGCCGCGATTTATCGCGGCCGCCATTTTGAATTTTTACCGCGATCGCGGCATTCCTGCATTTCAGGCTGGACCCCTCATTAAGTACTTCATACCATTCCATAACGCCTAGAAGATGTTTGACACCTCTTCACTTTAATGGGGTAAAGGTTTATAGGAAAACGTCAAGAGTTGCAGGAAGTTTGCGATTTTTTATGTTTGGCGGCCATTTTGGGTCTTTTTGAGGAGCCCTCACAGAAAATGGTCTTCCTTATTTTGCTCTACTAAATGGTGGCAATTGCGGAGTGATTATTCACTAATGGCATTGACTATGATCTGACGCATCCAGTTTACCTCAGTTTGGGTTACAGCGCATGTTTTCTCCTCAGAGCACCGAGGTATGAAGCTGTGTGAGGGCGCTAAGGCTGACTGAGGATTTATGAGAGATCTATTTGGTGGCCATCTTAGCTTCTCTGAGTGAGCTCGCATTGGAGTTATTTTTTCTCCTCCTATACTGCTGAATAGGAGTGGGAGTCTGGGGTTAGCGTTTTATGGGTGGAACAAAAGGAGTCCGACCCTCTCCACACAAAAGGCATATCTTCATAAAAAACTCAAAAATTTTCACTGAGTTCTCTAAGTTTGAGGACTCTCTATCATCTTCGCACCAGTACTCTCAAGCAAGTATGGATTCATCCTCTGGAACCGCTGGAAAATCTCTCACTAAACGGCTTAAAAAGGACCCTCCTTCACCACCCAAGTCCGCCTCGCCTGTTTCGATGGAACTATTACTTGAGGAAATTAGGGCCCTTCGACCTTTCATGGAAGAGACTAACATCAAACTGCAAACCCTAACAGATAATTGGTCTCAATTAGACGCGAGAGTCTCCTCAGTCGAAAATACTGTTTCCTCTTTGAAAGAGACATGCACAACTGTCTCTCAATTACACTCCCATGTCTCCATACTCCAGAAACAGGTGGAAGATCTTGGAAACCGCAACAGACGGAACAATCTGCGTATCTATGGCCTGGAAGAAGGAGTTGAAGGTTCAGATCCGCCCACGTTCTTTAAGTCATTTCTCCCTAAACTACTCCGCATGCCAGAGGGAACCCAACTCAACATTCAGCGGGCCCACAGATTGGGACGGGCTTCATCTCACACTAGTCCCTCACAGAGACCGAGAGGAGTTATCTTATATTTCTTGGAGTACACGGATTTGATGAAAGTGCTCGCAGCGGTTAAAACTTCTACGAGAATTGTCTGGTCAGGATCGCCTTTATTTTTTGCGCAAGATTATTCTAAAGCCACTGCTGACAGACGTAAGGCTTTCCTCAACATGAGAGCTGATCTACGTTCCATGGGAGCCAGATATGGCCTGTTCCACCCGTGTCTCTTCAAGGTTACTTATAACAACAAGACAACGTCGTATGAAGACCCGTTACGTTTGCAAAGTTTCATCAATTCCTATAAAACGACTGTTATGGACTCTTCTGGGCCTTCGTCCTCATTCAACATTTGATTCTCTAATAGTTTGTTTAAGGTTGCTTTAGATCCGGTTTTCTTTGGCATAATATCTTGGTAACTCACAGGTGTTTTTTCTTAGTTTTGGATATTATTGCTACTGTTCTCATGAAGTAATACTGTTTATTGAGTTATGGATCATTGTTACTGATCTCCTCCTCGCATTGGAATGTTCAAATATTTGTTTCATGTGTTTGCCCCAATGCTTTTCTCAATCCCTATTTGGTATTGTCCCCACAGATTATTACCTTTGTATTGTGGTTTCTCCCCGACCCTCTGTTCCGTTGATCCTGGGTGTGTTGCCTGCTTCATGTGGCTCCATCCCCCCCCGTGTATACCTGAGTCTTCTTCGTAAGTATGGTAAGTCCCCACAGATTATTACCTTTGTATTGTGGTTTCTCCCCGACCCTCTGTTCCGTTGATCCTGGGTGTGTTGCCTGCTTCATGTGGCTCCATCCCCCCCCCGTGTATACCTGAGTCTTCTTCGTAAGTATGGTATTTTCATACATCCTCTTAGATATATTGTTTGTTTTGTCTTTTGTTTTCTGTCTCTTTTCTGTAGTTTCTATTCTTTCGTCAATTTACGTCTCTTCTTTTTTTTTCTACTTTTCTTGCCTTCCTATAATCACTATTCTTTTAGTCAGTACAATTGCAAATATCTTGACTCTTATGATATCCCTTTACCTCTCTACTTGGACTTTCTTTTTTCATATCCTGTCACTTGATTCCCTTTTTTTATTCTGGTTATTGGTCTTATCTATTATGCTTTGCTATGAAACTAAATCAATTAATTCCTTCCTGTTTTATCTCTCTTACTTTGAATACTGCTTATATAATGAATTGGACTTATGTGCTACATTATTATTACAACCTGTTCTTAAGTGCTTATGTCATTAAAACTGATTACATGGAACGTTAGGGGATTAAACTTTCCCATCAAGAGGCAGAGAATTTTGAGCCATTTAGCCAAATTGGACGCGGATGTTGTATTCCTGCAAGAAACTCACCTCTCAGATGTTGAGTCATTGAAGTTGAAGAGAGGTTGGGTGGGGGAGGTTTTCTTTTCCCCTGGAGATGGCAAGCGAAATGGAGTAATGATACTTTGTCGCAAATCCCTTTCACTTTCATTTGTGTCCCAAGAATCCGATCTGGATGGCAGATGGTTGAATGTCAAATTATCTTTGAAGGGCGTTACAATATCTCTTCTAAATGTCTATGCTCCTACGTGTGGTGAATCCTCTTTTTGGCATACAATGGCTAAGCGAATTACTCACTGTATGGAGGACAATTTTATTTTAGCTGGAGATTGTAACCAGACTTTTGACCCATTTATCGACAGAAATTCCAAAGTTTCCTTTGTTCCCAACAAGTCACATAAATCTTTTGTTCAAGCTATAAATCAACATAAACTCTTGGACGCTTGGCGTCTTTGCAACCCAACCACTAGAGAGTATACTTTTTATTCCCCAGCACACCAAACTCAATCAAGAATTGACTATATATTTGTCTCGCACAACATCTCACAAACACTTACGCATGCAGAGATTGGTCCCATCTTATTATCAGATCACGCCCCAATCTCGATTGGCATTGATATTCTACCTAAGGATTCGGGCCCCAAGAGATGGCGTTTTAACAATGCTCTCCTTCTGGACCCAAAGTTTACTGCCTCATTCCCTAACTTCTTCAAAGAGTTTTTTGAACTGAACCAAACCCAATTCATGCCCTTTTCCACTCTATGGGATGCATTCAAGGCCTCGGCGAGGGGTTTCATAATTAGCTATGTTGCAAAGAAACGGAAAACTTTCCGTAAGCTCACTAAAGATCTGCTTCAGGATATTAAAAGATTGGAACACTCATTTTACACCTCACACTCGGAGTGTCTCACAACTCTCATAAAAGCCAAAATGCAATTTAATAAGAAATCAACAGAGGACGCTTCATTATATCTGTTGAAATCCAGTGCAAAATTTTATGGGGGCAAAAATAAGGCAGGGAAAATATTGGCTAATTACTTAAAAGTTAAACATAATAGACTAAATATTGAATCTATCTATGACGAACGTTCAGATTTAAAATTTAAAGACGCTGAAACACTGAATGAGTTCTCCACCTTTTACAAATCACTATATACTTCCGCAACACAGCCCTCTGAGCAATCATTATCGCACTTCTTCTCTGATATTCAGAATCCCCAATACACGTTGCCGGACTTATCATCTCTGGAGTTAGACCTAACACACCAAGAACTATTAATTGCTCTTCAACATCTCAAAAAAGACAAAGCACCGGGACCAGATGGCTTCACCGTAGAATTTTATCAACATTTCTCTAAACTCATAATGCCCAAGTTACATTCTCTAATCGATGCCTTCACCACACTGGGTAGCTCACTGGGTTCTTTTTCGGAAGCACATATTTGCCTTATACCAAAAGAGGGCAAGGACTCAAAATATTGTAAAAATTACAGACCCATATCCTTGGTCAACATTGATTATAAAATTTTCTCCAAAGCATTAGCATTACGTTTAGATTCCTACTTACCTGATTTATTGGGAAAAGAGCAATCTGGTTTCGTTAAGGGAAGGTTCATAACTGACAATACCAGACTCCTTTTTAACGTCTTATCTAAATCTTCCCACTTAAAACAATCCCTTGTGGCAATAGCTCTGGATGCTGAAAAGGCGTTTGATAGAGTTGAGTGGACTTATTTATTTTATACTCTTAAACAGTTCGGCTTTGGCCCTAAATTTATATCCCTCATCTCTCTCCTCTACTCTAATCCACGTGCGGCTGTGTATGCCAACGGCTTAATTTCCCCATATTTTGAGCTGGGGAGAGGAGTGCGTCAGGGCTGCCCTCTTTCCCCCTTCCTTTTTAATTTGGCCTTGGAACCTTTTCTCTCTAAACTACGTCAAAATCCAAATTTATATGGTTTTCAAACATTGAACTCCCATATTAAACTTGCAGCCTACGCTGACGATATTTTGCTTTTTATGTCCAGACCAAGTGACTCAATTCCTGCCTTTTTGGCAGAGGTACAAGCCTACTCTAATATCTCCGGTTATAAGTTAAACAACGATAAATGTGAGATTTTACCCCTGACTAAGTTTACTTTTAAATCGGATTTTATGACTTCCAATTTTACTTGGAGCCCGAATCATATTAAATATCTCGGATTACATGTTACTTCCTCAATATCAGACACAGTGTCATTGTGCATGAATAAATGTATACAAAAAATCTCAGACTTAACTGCCAAGTGGCATCCCCTCTATTTGTCCTGGTGGGGTCGTCTGGATACCATAAAGATGATGCTGTCCCCCATAATTTTATATACTGTTTCCAACATTCCAGTTCCTATTTCCGCAAATTTTTTTAAAAAGATCAATTCATCTCTATCCTCCTTCCTATGGAATAATAAGAGATCCCGAATGTCTCTATTTAAATTAATTCGACCTAAAGTAGAAGGGGGGTTAACTTTCCAGATTTTCAAGCATATCAGAAGGCATTCCTTTTACGTCAAGCCTCTCGTTGGTTGCTTGACCCCACGGAAGATTGTCCTCTATGGACTACAGTTGAACGTCTTTTTTAGCCCCTTCTCTTTTCATGAATATCTTTCTTTTTCACGCAAACCACAGGCCTTGTCCACCCCCATAATCAAACTGACCTCTAAACTTTTGGAACCTGCATTCACTCCCACACATAACATTATAGATTCATTCCTCAATTCAACAATTTGGCATAACAAAAATCTGACCATCCGTAATAAACCATTTTATTGGAAGACTTGGCGACTGAAAGGTCTAATTTGGATACATCAATTATTTACACACATGGACTTTCTATCTTTCCCCTCACTCAGTCAAATATTTAACCTACCTACCACCTACATTCATAAATATAATTTACTTAAGAAGGCAGTGACAGATAGATACACCCATCTCTTGGGCACGTCCATTGCTCCAATTGTTTTGGATCCTCCTTCACAACTCCACACGTTGTTAAAAACCATGCCCAAAGCTTCCACTTTATATAGTTTTTTGCAGGGCAAGGATAGCGTTAGGCAGAAGTCTAAAACAGAGGAGGCATGGGAACAGGATTTCATGGTATCTTGGCCAGTGTCTTTGTGGAATAAATTATGGCTCAAATTACGTAAATCATCTAGAGCAGCTAACATAACACAAACGCTTTTTTTGGTATATAATAGACTTTTTCTCACACCAGCTATCTTAAGTAAAAGTTTTGCGACCACATCAGATGTTTGTTGGACATGTTCTACTCCGAACGCTAATTTATTTCATATGTTATTCTCTTGTCCAAATGTATATAATTTCTGGAAGCAGGTATGGTCTCAAATTAACCTAATTTTTGGAGCTAAATTTGCTTTTTCTTTGACCCATGTTTTCTTGGGAAGTCTCTCACCTTGCTGGGAGAAGGTTACTCACAATGTTAAAATTATTGATTTATTATTAGCAGTCGCATTTCAGCAGATCACTGTAAATTGGAAGGATTTCACAAAAATCTCTTATAAGGCATGGTGGTATGCTGTTTGCCATAATCATAGGTTGGACACCTCCTTTGTTTACCCAATACATATGGCAGCGAAACGTATGGATTTGTGGTCACCTGTTACAATATATCTTGATACTTGTGCCAAGCGATATTACCAACTGCAACCATCTCAGCAAGAGGTCCTAAAACCTCCTTGATCCCCTCAATTGTTCCTAGAATATTTGTTATTCCATTTTTCTTAATGATTTTTTATTTTTTTATTGTATCATTTTTCCTTATTCAATCATAAGTCTGAGTCATTTATCATTATTGTAGCAAACTTTATTGTAATGACAGGAATTTAATGCTTTGAACTCTGTACTGACACTTTTATCTATATCAATAAAATTTTCTTTTTGAACTGAAAAAAGAACACTATCTTCAGCCTTTTGACTGTAGGAAGACCATTTGCACACTCATCTTTTCAAGTCTTATCTCTTGTAGTCATACTGAGAAAAGAGGGGGTAGCTATATTCTTCATTGACATTTGTATGCTTGTAAGAAGCAAATGTCAACTAGAAGTGAACCAAAAAGAACAAGCATTGGCATAGCCAATAGGTCTCGCCTTTGGGACCTTATAAGTGTTTAGCTATGCAACAGTTGATGTTGTTGCAATAAGGTTATTGTGCTGGATAACTAAACACTTATAAGGTCCTATTGTATATGGCAATAGGTTTTGCTTTTGGGACCTTATAAGTACTACTAGGTAGAGCGAAGCAGAACATATGTATTTTTCTTTAAATGTGTTATTTTGTTTTAATTAACAGCCTAACATGTTTAGTATTTGTTTTTCCTTCATAACAATTACGTGTTATGTAATGTGTAATGTTTTTAGAGGATTTTATTATGCGCGATTAGCCATACTCTGGCTAAAATTAAGCCCCTTTTATAACAGTGTGGTAAAGGTCTGGCAGTAGAAAGGACAGGCTTAGGGGGGATGGGAGTGTTAGCAATGATCGTAAACAAAAGTCTCCGCTGAGGGGAAACAGGAATAAAGGAGGAGGGCTATGTCTGGCTTGTGCCACACTGGCGCCGCTGGTCTGTTTCCTGCTGACACTTCTAACCTCAGCATTCTAATGTAACTGCGGGGAAGCGGCGCTATCTGCATGTTTGCACTTGATGCAGTATTCTGTTTTTATCAAGTTTTAAATAGTGCAAACTCAACACAAACGTATTGGAGCCCTTCCATAAGTACCAGTTACGTAACACAAGGATGCATTTTTTTTGGGTAGGCATGGGCGACTAAGGAATTTATTTGCCAACAAGCACAGGATATTACGCTTACTCACAAACTCAAACCAAGTTGCCCAGTTCCAAAGTTGGCAGCTCAAACAGTTAAGCCACATACTTTCCGAATTCTTAAAACTGGTGTTTTTTATGTCTCGCCTAAGATAGAGACCTGAAGATAGAAATGCGTGCCCGTTTTACCCCAACTCATAAACACTTTGCAGTAATATTAAAAATATTTAAAATTGTCTAAACGCTTCAGATGGGCAAATGTTTTATACACGAATCTGCACGCTCTCACAGGAAAGCGAGGGACAAAATTATAAAGTCCCAAAGCAAAAACCACGAATAAGATAATAAAATTACGCTAAAAGAAAAAGACATACCCCGTTCCTCCATGTTGAATTTTAACACGGTTTTATTTTCTTTAAAGCATAATGTATACATAACTCCCCAAGACTTTTACAAACACGACAGCACAAAGCAATGCCTCCAACTTAAAAAATTGGTCTTTTTTGTTAAAGGGTTGTTTAACTGCTGTCTTGCAGTTGAAGATTTATTTAAACCACAGCTTTGGCATTGTTTCAAAGTTCCATTAATTTTTCAAAAGCGCTTAAAACTAACAAAATGCATGTGCATGCATTTTATGCTAAGTAGCAAAAGTACATTTAAGCATTGTTAGTAAATTATGTCCATGTTGCCTTGTCCTGTGGGGAAATAAAAATAAAAAAATAGAGGAAGTGAGAGACAGAGTGCGAGCAAAAGACAGAGTGAATGAGGGGGGGAATACAAAAAAATAAAGAGAGAAAGCGAGAGAGAGTGCACGAGGGAATGACATGCTAAAAGTGTAACAGCAGCTGGTTTCAGGAGAGAGAGCCGTGCACAAGGGAATGACTAATGCAGCTGTTTTCAAGCACACTCGTGCTTGTGGCACCATCCGCCTTGCGGGAGCGAGCAACAGCCAATTAGCATGCGCGCCGCTGCTCGCTCCCGCAAGGTGGATGCCGCCACAAGCACGAGTGTGTGCTTGAAAATGAGCAGAGCGACGGCTAAAGGCCCTCCTATGCAGCGCATGCGCGCTGCGTAGGGGAGACCTAAAAAGGGGTGGATTCACAAAGGAAGTAGTACATCTCAACTTATAGATTTACACCTATGTCAGAGTGTAGATTTACTACTTTCTTGAATTTACAAAAGTTCCCAGGAACCCATACGGAAACTGTGCCAGATGAAGGGTTCCACGAGGATTTGTGGACATGTCAAGTGATATCCATATCGGAATTCGTGAGGGTGAGGATGAAGGGCTTTCTTGACGGGGTAAAATATTTTTCAGGTGGAAACAAAAATTAGTATGTGCAAATGCACTTTTGGGAAGCAGTTACAGATGCGTGACTCACACAATGCAAGTTTTTGGGGGCATTGGGCCTCCAGAATTCAGTCTGATAGGCAGTAATACAGGAACACGGCTCACTTGAAGCTGCAATATTCTCCTTTGGCGGTCCCATACAGGCTGCAAAGATTATTGCCAACAATGAGAGAAATCAGACATGTCTGTGTCCGAAGATTAAGGGATCCCGAGGCGGTATTCAAAGGTAACAGGTATGAGGTGGAATTGTGAAGCTGAGTGAGCCTAAGGGCCGTATGACACAAGTAAGAGTTTGAGGGAAAAAATCAATGGGAGAGCAAAGGATGAGGCAGGAGGTGCGTCCCGTTCCCCAAAAGGATAATGAACTTTAAACAATGTGGACGACCCCACTATGTATCTGTAATTATATCACTGTATGTGGTATGAACATGAACCCATTAGGTATGTTTAAAAGACCCCTCACACACCAACCTAGTTGGTGTCATGCTTCATCATTGGGGTCCCAACCGGGCGGCCGAGTGCTGCCCGGTTGTGCTACGACGCCTGATTACAGCGGAGCTGGTGTGGTGCGAATATGTGATGTGAAGTGAAATACTATAGTTAAAAATATCTCTGAGAATCCTTGCCCTGAGTTTTAATTTTGGCGGCTCAGGATATGGTTAAAAACAATGTGTATAGTACAACTAATTTGGACTTATTACCGTAAGTTGACTATGTGTGGCGGTCTACATGTTTCAGCCCGTAAAACAAGTGAGAGGGCTTTCTTCAGGACCAAGTGAGTGAAAGGTGAGTGGCAAAGGTAAAAAATGCCACGTGAAACCTGAGTGGTACCTACACACGCGCTAAGGTGTGTGGTGTAAGTGTCGGCGTACTTACTGACACTTGAAAAAATACCTGTACAGGGAAGGAAGAAGACATGACAAACCATGTAATATATCGCAACATAAAATGCAATCTTAGTGGCAATGTGGATGTGCTGTTGTCATTGTCTATAAAACCACTACAGTGATTGGCATGTCGCCCATGCTGGTGGCGTCATGCAGTAGATTCTGTGCATGCCGTACTGGTAGAAGCAAGTGCATGGGCTGTTGAATAAAGAGCGTGCGTTCATAATAGCGGCAGCGCGCTGGTAAGTGGCTACGACAACAATGGTGTGTGGCCCACTAGACCTGTGGGAGATATTGCTAGCACCCAGTGGAGTTCGTATGCTGTGCTTGATGTTGCACGGTGTCGGCCACTAAAGGCATTGCCAAGTGGTCCTTATCGCACTGCAAGCGGCAATTTACAGATCTATGCATGCGATCAAGTGGCAATTAGTGGATTGCATTAAAGACGTTAAAAAAGCATGCACCAAGTGTTGTTTGAATCATAGTTACAATATTTATGGAAATTGGGCAGTTTATCGAGGCTCGGGAGGGTAAGGTACTCATCCAGGATACCAATCTGTAAATTAAAAAGAGCGCCATAATGAGCACCATAGTTTGTGCAGGCTCTTATGGGTGGCGCCATTGGAGCACGCATGATCTTACTTGGTCTTGGAGAGTCATCCGCTGCAAACCTGTATCAGTCCCCCGTAGTCCCGGCTGGTGCTGGGTGCCGTGGGTGATGGGGTTTAAATAGAGCGAGAGCTGGACCCGATACGTGCCGAAGTGCATGTCCGGGTTTAGCAATGACTAAGGAAACTGATAGACGCGCATGCGCGGTCCATCTGAAAGATGTCTTAGTTTGGCGGCCATCTTGAAGTACAGTGTACTCAAGGGATTGAATTGATACTTTCTATTTGATGTTAGAATGATACTTAGGACATGATCGTTTAGTGAAGAAAGAGACTATTCAAAGTGTCCAACACAAAGACCTAGCAGACCGATGCCCAACTAAAGGCAAGTGCGGTCATGGTAAAGAATGTCTAAGTGGCGGCCATCTTGGAGTGTGGAGTATTCAAGAGGATAAGTCGATACTTAATGTTTGTTAGCAAAGGGTGTTAGATGTGAGAACAAAACGCTGAAAAACGATCTGGACATCCAATTTGGCGGCCATATAGAGGGGCTAATATGATATTCTTATCGTGTTACTGGTCAATCAAGAATAACAGTCCATCTCATGTGTAAGTTTATAAAAAGAAGGTTGTTAAATGTAATGGAAAGCTTGTTGTTTTCTTCATTAGCCAACCCTCCCCTCATGGCAGACTTTAACGTGGCGACATCGATTGCCCAAACGGCTGACTGGGAAAGCCTAAACGAGAAAAAACGTAACCGCATCAGAACTATTCTCCACGGGGTCAATCTAACCGAATACCTGAGGAACAACACAGCCCTGAGAGGACTTATGGTTACGAATGCTCCCCGCATTTTTCTGGATGACGAGACATTCCGCAAGGATTGGGCACAAATAGCGTGGCGATGCACACGTGACTGGATTATTCTAATTATCCAAACAGCCAAACGCCTCTCCGATGCCATCCTTATTGAAATTCAAACAACTGAAACACACTTCAAAGCTACTCTCACCTCTTTCAAAAAAAGATTAGATGAGACCAATAAAGACATCAACGAATACAAAGAAAGCCTGACACAAAATAAGATTAATAAATTTCAAAAGGATCTTAAAATTTGTTTTTTATTTGAAAACGTATCCCTACACAGATACTGATTACAAAGTACCCAAGATGAGTGACACTTCAGGAGGATCTTCAGATGATGACTCATCAGGTAGCAGTAACTCCAGCTCAAACAGCTACAGAAGAAAGCAGCAAGGAAGGGGCAGAAACACCGCTTGGCAACAACCATGGACACCAGGGCCGTTGGGACCAAACACACACTATCCAGTCCCATACCCTCAGATGCATCCACAATATGGATACGGCTGGAACATGCCTTTCGGACCCCCACCGCCACCTCCTTACATGAACCAGAACCAACGATTCCCTTTTTTAGGAGGAGGCCCACGAGGACGAGCGAGAAGACGACGAGGGAACCAAGTCCACTGGGGAGACGACCAGTACGAAGGAGCACTAACGAGGAGCAAAGCCAAAGACCAGCAACCAGGCCCCAGCACGAGATGAGCCTAGTGACCAACCTCTCGTCACACACCCTGACATCAACTGAACTAACAGTCCTAGAGAAGGGACTCGGATTTGTACCTACGACAAGACTAGATAAATTTCAGCTACATTGCGAGTTAGCGGCTTTCTTTCGGAAACTGAGATTAAAAGCCTTTTTTGAACACACACCTTCCCAATCAACCATAGAAAAAGAAGGAGACACCCTGTTCAGAGCTAAATCTACCTTTATGCCTCCCCCTAATGCCATCCCTCCCGAGGTGGCAGTCTATGAACAAGCTGTCTTCAAAGATATTGAAGCACTGAAAGAGGACCACACCTTCCAGAATACCAGCGCGGCAGAACGCACAGCCATACAATCGCTGAGATCCAACCAATCCATCATCATAAAACCCGCAGACAAAGGCGGAGGAACAGTCATCATGAATAAAGAGGACTACCGACTAGAATGCGTAAGACTCCTCAGTGACACAAAGAACTATGGAAAACTTAGCCACGACCCTAGTGAGAGTCTGAGAGCAAGTATTCACACACTGGTGGAAGAAGCAGAAACAACAGGACAAATCACACCCAGTGAAGCGAAGTTTCTAACCTCAACAACAGGCAAAATACCATACTTTTATATAGTGCCTAAAATACACAAGAACAAATCACCCCCACCGGGACGCACCATTGTATCGGGCATAGGTTCTCTACTAGAGCCTCTGTCCCGATACTGCGACTTCTTTCTCCAACCAATGGTCCAGTCCACCAATACCTATCTTCAAGACACTAAGGATCTCCTCAGACTACTCAACAACATGAACTACAGAGGGGGCGTGGCTAAGCAACGAAGCGTAATGGCCGCCTAACGCTGTAGCTCCGTAAACCCTGTCCCCACACGCCTATCCGCCACACTGATCCGCTCCCCCCGAGGAGGAGAAAATACACCGGAGGTATACCGGAGGGGATTCCTTCTGACCCTGAGACCAGCAAACGTTTGTGCCCCGAGAAACCGGGGCAAACTAAGTGGGGCCTATCCGCAGCGCTGAGACCGGGGAGCACAGTGCCAGTGACGCCGCGTCAGTGAGGGGGCGGAGCCGCCTTTCCCGGCCGTAGCCACGAGCCTGGCGGAGGGCCCTGGGATTCACCCGTGCTCCACAGCGGCATCGGCGGAGTGAGCGTCAAGCGGTCCGGGCAAGAAGCACCTGCAGCAGCCCTCACCGTCCCGAAGATTGACTCGGAGGACTGAGACGCCATTGCTCCGCGAGGCAGGACCGGAGCACTGCGGCGTGACCTGGAGGTGAGGCGGGGGGCCCGAGTGTCTTGGGGCGGTGCCCCCGAGTGAAATCATCGGTGGACCTTGTCTCTCCCCCCCCCCCCCTCGCTGACATGTCCGCAATCAGCTGCGGGTCCTGTTCCCCCCCCCTCACTGGCATGCTGCGAGGAGGCGCCGGGGACTCATTGACACAGCCCAGCCACCCAGTCGAAGAGACAGGGAGAGTGTTTGTGCCGGCCGGCCCTGCGCCTATTACCAGTGGGCCTCCGCAATAGCTGGCAGGGTGGAGCGGGCGCTTAGCTCCCACATATGATGCCTCCTGAATCAGCGCTGCCGACCATAATGTGATCTGGGTGCGCGTGGACCACATACCAAGATCCTGCAGTCGTGGGCCCCTCCCCCGCCTCCACCGTTAGACCACTGGCCGGATACATTACCAGTCAGCACCCTCCTGACTACCGGGGTCATAGACGCCTCGTTCAATTACACCATAAGCCCTTTGTGCGGCGAGGAGCGGACACAATGGAGAAAAGCAAGCCCCCAGGAACGAGAGGGTCTAAACCAACACAGACCAATAAACTCGATCGATACACGATGCCCAAAGACATGCTACAGGGCCTTCAATCCAGAGGTACACCCCTGGGGGACCCAGAAGAAGAGGAGCGAGAACTCTCCCTCAAAGACGTCATGGAGGCCATCACAAGCGTCAAGACCTCTCTTGAACATAAAATGGACACTATCGCAATTGACGTGAACCTAATAAGAGCAGACCTAGCCACATTTAAGGAAAAGGTCAAACAGGTGGAAATCGCTACGACCAGCCTGACGGGAGACATCGCACAGCTTCAGGGGGAGGTCTCGGACCTACAGAATTTCCGTAAATTCACGGAAATGAAACTGGATGATTATGAAGGGCGCCTACGCCGCAACAACCTACGCATTCTGGGAGTTCCGGAACGGGCGGAGGGGCAATCTCCAGACCTCTTCGTGGAAGACCTTATCCTAAAACACCTCCAACCCAAGGGCCTCAGCCGATTTTTTGTTATCGAGAGGGCTCACAGGGTACCGGGGGGGCGTCCGAAACCCGGGGCCCCTCCGCGCCCTATGCTGGCGAGAGTGTTGAACTTCCGGGACAGGGATGTAATTCTCCAAAATGTTAGGACAGGAGCTCCACTCCACTATGAAAACGCAGACATCACCTTCTTTCCAGACTTCACTCAGAGGGTGCAAAAGATGAGGCGCACCTTCCTTGTGGTGAAGAGGGAGCTTCGAGAGCGGGGCCTGAGGTACTCCATGTTGTTTCCGGCACGTTTGCGGGTCAAGGCGGAGGGGCGGACGTGGTTTTTCGAGCACCCTGAAGAGGCCGCGGACTGGATTGAAAGCAGGAAGATCCCAGGCCCACCAGATAGTCATCCCAGAGAGGAGACTTCGCTGTCCCCTACCGGATGAGACATGGTGGTGGAGAGTGGATGTCACTGGGACATTTTGGCCCATAACCGATCTGGGTTAAGCACTGGGCGACCACGCAGTTGACCTGGAGGGAACTTCTTCGTGACTGTTTAAACTCCAACCCTTGAGGTGTGACTTTTCCTTGGAGTTACAGACTTTAATTTTAACAGGGGACAGAGATACGGACAGCCACACCCCTATTTTTTTCTACCTTTAGTTTTTTGCTAGGGCGACAGGCACTCTGCAAGTTTGAAATGGGCAGTTCTACGCCCAGAGTGCAGGGCAGCAGGGAGGGGGGTTGTTGGGTGGGGGAATTTTTGTTTATAATATGTTGGAAATTTTGCATCGGTGTTAATTATGGTTTCTTCGGCAGAGGGGGTGTCGACTTTGTTCCTCCTAGCACTTCAGAGTCTATCAAATTGTACGACAGATGTGATGGGGGACGGGACAATTAAGGTATTAAGTTGGAATGTCAACGGGCTTGGGGAGAAGATTAAGCGGAGTATAGTTCTCCAGTACCTGAAACAGCGATCTCCAGATATTGTCCTGCTCCAGGAGACGCACCTGGTTGGTAATCTGTGTAAGGTAGTGCATAGGGGAGGATACAAAATGGTAGCACACGCGGGGTTCACTTCTGGCTCCAGAGGGGTGGGCATTATGATGAAAAACACACTCCCCCTCGCTATAAGTTCCACATGGGCGGACGACCGGGGCAGATACGTTGGTATTACGGGAACTTGGGAGGGCCGTCTTATCTCGCTCATGTCCATCTATGTTCCGCCAGGCCTACAGGGCACCACCTTTGCGGACCTGGGTACGGTCCTCCTCTCCATTCCAGACGGCCTTGTGGTCCTCGGAGGGGACTTCAATGCGGTGGTCTCGGGCACCCTGGACCGCTATCCCCCGCGTGAGGTGGGGTCCGCTTCCCGCTGGCTACCTGACTTCCTAGAAGCTATGGGGCTAGTCGATGGTTGGAGAACTTATCATCCGGATCAGATACAGCACACCTTTCACTCCGGGGCACACCATACCCTTTCCCGCCTAGACTACTGTCTACTGCCAGCCGCACAAGCATTCCTCATACACGAAATCAAACATCTCGCGAGAGTTATCTCCGATCACTCACCAATATGGCTCCGCATGGTCCTCCATCAGAACAAAGTAGGAAGACTAGCCCCAATCAATCCCTGGTACCTCCACAATCCCAAAATCCGCACAACCCTTATTGAAGCCATGGATAATTATTTCTTAGATAATGAGGGGACGGTGTCCTCATCCAAGTCCCTATGGGAAGCATTTAAGAATGTAATCCGGGGACAGGCGCTATCGCTGATCTCGGGTGCGAAGAAAGAAAAACAGAAAGAAGTTCTGGACATCGAGGCTGAAATCGATAGATTAGAGAGTGACCTGGAGTCTGGGGTGACACCAGAGAAGCTTCACCTCCTGCGCCTGAAACAGCACAGTTATAAGGCCTTAGTCACAGACAAAGCCAAAAACCTGGGGAGGGAGCGGCTGGGTAGACTCTATGACCTGGGCGTCAAAGCAGGGAAGCTTGTAGCATGGCTAGATAAACGGGAGTGGGCGAGCAGGCTGGTGCCAGAGATTAGAGTAAAAGGGGACATACCCGTCACGAATCCACAGGAGATAGTCGATAGCTTTGCCAGCCATTACCAAACGGTCTATACGACAGTGGCCCCCTATACGGAGGAGGACTCTCAGGAATTGTTGCATGACATCAAACTCCCCCGCCTCTCCTTAGAAAATCGGGTCTTCCTGGACAGTGACTTGACCCCAGACGAGATAGCGCAATCGATCCGTTCGTTAAAATCGGGGAAGGCTCTCGGCCCCAATGGACTCCCCATCGAGCTCTATAAGCTGCGACCCGATAAACTCTCCCCCTACTTAAAATCTATGTTTGAGGAATCACTGGAGACGGGAATGCTGCCCAGAGAACAGAGGATAGCCACCATAGTTACCATCCATAAAGACGGGCAACCCAGAACAGACTGCAGTTCCTATCGGCCAATTTCCCTCCTAAACGCCGAACCAAAAATCCTCGCCAAGCTCCTGGCCAATCGCTTGGTCAAGGTCATTAGTGCCTTAGTACACCCAGATCAATCCGGCTTTATGCCGCATAGGAACTACTGACCCTGAATCTACGTCGAGTCCATGGGGTAGTAGCTAGAGCACATACTCTCCGAGAGCCAGCAATGATCGCGTTCCTGGACGCAACCATGGCATTCGACACTATTGAATGGCCTTACCTTTGGGCAGTATTGGCCAAAATGGGTTTCGGCCCTAACTACATAAACTGGGTACGACTTCTGTATAATGAACCCCTAGCCCAAGTGGTGGTCAACAATAAGTTATCAGCTACCTTCCATCTGAGTCGGGGAACCCGTCAGGGCTGCCCGCTTTCGCCTCTCCTCTTCGCCCTGGCCCTGGAACCTTTGGCAGCCTGGATCCGTAGGGATCCCAGGATACGGGGATTAGAATGGTCTCCCGGCTGGGAGGACCGGATCTCCCTCTACGCAGACGACCTGTTGCTTTATCTGGCCTCTCCTAGGAAATCCCTTATAGTGGTCTTAGATATCCTGGCGGTATTCGGTCGATACTCTGGATTCTCTATCAACTGGAGTAAGTCGCTTTTGTTTCCTCTGTGGGGCGATCCACCCGTCCCTCCCAAGCACTGCCCCATACAAATCAACACGGCAGGCTTTAAATATCTGGGGATTTTCATTTCGCTAGATCCCGCAATCCGGTATACTCAAAACCTTCTCCCCCCCCTTCGTAAGCTTAAAAGCGATATTGCCAGCTGGAGGTCGCTACCCCTCTCCCTTCTGGGCAGAGCCGCCCTATTCAAAATGATGTCCCTGCCTAGATTCCTATACACCTTGCAAAACACCCTGGATCCTGTTCCCGCCAAATATTTCAAGGGAATTGAGGGTCTACAGAGAGACCTGTTGTGGGATGGAAAACCTCGAATCGCCCTGACTAAACTAACACTGAATTGGTATGACGGTGGTATTAGCCTCCCAGATATCAAGAAATACTACTCGGCGGCTCAACTAGCAGCCATCAACCACGGCATGTATGGCCGTGCAGACGATCCCGGATATGCCATGGATAAATGGCTCCTCCCAGGCGGTAATTATAACAGGGCGCTATACTCACGGCCCAGACGATACACCTTGACTGGCCCCACCAAACATTCTGTCCAGATTTGGCATGACGTTATCGCCTCATTGGGATGGAAAAACACGCTGACATTAGCCACTCCACTTTGGGACTCAGAAAGATTGGGCGACTTATGGAAATCGAAGGGTTTTGACAGATGGGACCTTATCGGTATCTCACACATTGGGGACCTTTGGGGGGCCGGAGGGGTCAAATCCTTTGACATGCTCCAGGCGGACTACGACCTGGCAGCCACCGAGTATTTCCGCTACCTGCAGGTCCTGCACTCACTGCAGTCTTCGCTGCCTAAGGGGACTTTCCCTCCAGAGGCCTCTCCGCTGGAGGACAGAATATTAGACGGCCACCTTCCCGAGAAAACCATCTCCCTGATTTACAAAAAGTTAATTAACAACATGGAGAGTCCCCTTCAATCACGTGAGAAATGGACGCAGGATGGGGTGGAGGTGGATGATGAGGACTGGCAGATGGCGGTGTCTTCCCCCAGAGAGGTCGCTATCCCGGCACGTTTGAGGCTGGTACAGCTTAAAATCCTCCACAGAATTTATATGACAGGACCCCGTTTGGTACACATGGGATGGTCTGATAATGGGGACTGTAGGCGGCGATGTGGTCACGTGGGGACATTCATACACATAATTTGGGAGTGCGAACATATCATATTCTTCTGGCTCAAGATCCATGACACTATCAATGCGGTACTACAGGTTCACCTCCGCCCAGAGGCAAGACGATGCCTCCTCAATCTGTGGGAACCTACAGATCTCAACACAAATCAGACACGGTGGGCTACGCTGGGGTTCATGCTGGCAAAACGCAACATTGCTCAACTATGGGGGGCCACACTACCACCCACACTGGCAGCATGGGAGAAGAACCTTGACTGGTGCATGTTTCGGGAGAAAACAGTCTACCTGGCAAGAGGGTGCCCCAAAAAATGGTCCCGGATGTGGAGCCCCTGGAATACCTACCGGGGAGAGATCTGTGTGCCTCCTAGTTGTCACGAACAAAATGACCCCCACACCCTGTAACATTCCTCTACCATGTAGAAATCCAACGTATTTCCTCCTGTACCGACTGTAATGTATGATTTGGCTAACCCTCTGCAATGTTTATTGGAACCGATGTATGTTTAATAAAAAGAATTATAAAAAAAAACAACATGAACTACAACCCAGAGTCCTCTTTCCTAGTAAGTCTTGACGTGGAGAGTCTCTACACCAGTCTCCCGCAAGACGATACCCTAGGAGTTCTAGAGACGGCCATGGATAAAATAGACTGGCAATACAAAACCCCCAAAAGGTTCATCTGGGAATGCGCAAAACTTGCGCTTAAAGAAAACTTTTTCGAATTTGAAGGCCAACTGTACATCCAGAAATATGGGACATCTATGGGGAGCGTTTTCGCCCCCAGTGCAGCAGGCCTTTATGTACACGACTTTGAGACCAAGTACATTTTTTCCAACAATGTGTCACAAATTCCAGAAATCAAATTCTATAAAAGATACATAGATGACATCTTACTCATCTGGGAGGGTGATACAGAGTCACTCAACACATTCTGCCGTTGGCTCAATACCTGTGACCAGAATCTCAAATTTACACACAGCTATGATCACTGTAAAACCACCTTTTTAGACCTGGACATAGAAGCTGAGGATGGCCATCTCAGAAGCAAAACGCACTTTAAACCAACGGCTCGAAACTCACTTCTACACTTCTCCAGCTTCCATCCTAGGTCCTTGCGGGAGAATCTCCCATACGGACAGTACCTGCGGCTCCGAAGAAACTGCAGCAACGTGACAGATTTCAAGGACCAAGCTAAGGACCTGAGCATCAAACTCCGGAACCGCGGGTACCCCAAGCACATTACTGAAAAAGCCCAAAAAAGAGCTCGAAACCAAAACCGCGAAGGACTCATAGAGAAACATCCACGAGAAGCCACACCAGTACCACTGACATGTGTCACAACCTTCAATACGGTTTCCCACAAGGTCTCGAATATCATAAAAAAACATTGGAACATCCTCATGACAGGAAATCTCAATTGGAACCCTCCCTTACTATCTCACAAAAAAGCCAAATCCCTAAAAGATGCACTGGTATCTACCAGACCGGTCCAACAGCGAAAGCCAGGGAACACTGTCCTAAATGCATGGGGGCTCCCTAAAATCACTGGACATTTTGCGTGTGGCAATTGCAGTGTCTGCCACCTTACTGAAACCACCAAAAACCTCCATCTGGAACCAGGTAAGACGTGGGAACTACGACACCACACCAACTGCAACACGGCACATGCCATATACCGCATCGTGTGCCCTTGCAATCTCACCTATATTGGGATGACAAACAGAAAGGTGAAGACCAGAATTTGTGAACACCGGAGCACCATAAGATGCAAGAGAAACACCACAAAAATGACAAATCATTCCCTTGAGGTAGGACATACAACAAACGACATGCGCTGGGTCATCATAGAGGCTCTAGACCCCAACATGCCTAACATCCAGCACCAGTTGCTACAAAAGGAACAGAGGTGGATTTATCGTCTATCCAGCCACAAGACAGGCCTCAATGATAATATTCCTTGGAATAGCCTCAACAGATAGTAACCAGGAGCTCCTACGAACAGTCCAGCCAGATCAGCATACACATGCTCACCAGCTAGAAGCACCACAGGATATTGAACATAAGTACTATTCATAAGCAACCATATATCCACACATACGGCGCCCACAAGCAGCCTACAGGTGTCTCTTCCATAGCATACTGATATGTGACTCTATTCAGCTAAGTAAGAATCTAATGAAGAAAACAACAAGTTTTCCATTACCGCTAATGAAACACTTAACATCTTTGTATCCATAAAACTAATACATGAGAAGAACTGTTAACTCTTGATTGACCAATATCACGTTGGGAATATCCTATTAGCATACCACACCTCTAGATGGCCGCCTAAATGGATGCCCTCAGTTGAACTTCGTTTTGCAGCCAGCATACTGATAGGTGACTCCACTCATCCATGCATGAATCTAATGAAGAAAACAACAAGCTTTCCATTACATTCAACAACCTTGTTTTTATAAACTTACACATGAGATGGACTGTTATTCTTGATTGACCAGTAACACGATGAGAATATCATATTAGCCCCTCTATATGGCCGCCAAATTGGATGTCCAGATCGTTTTTCAGCGTTTTGTTCTCACATCTAACACCCTTTGCTAACAAACATTAAGTATCGACTTATCCTCTTGAATACTCCACACTCCAAGATGGCCGCCACTTAGACATTCTTTACCATGACCGCACTTGCCTTTAGTTGGGCATCGGTCTGCTAGGTCTTTGTGTTGGACACTTTGAATAGCCTCTTTCTTCACTAAACGATCATGTCCCAAGTATCATTCTAACATCAAATAGAAAGTATCAATTCAATCCCTTGAGTACACTGTACTTCAAGATGGCCGCCAAACTAAGACATCTTTCAGATGGACCGCGCATGCGCGTCTATCAGTTTCCTTAGTCATTGCTAAACCCGGACATGCACTTCGGCACGTATCGGGTCCAGCTCTCGCTCTATTTAAACCCCATCACCCACGGCACCCAGCACCAGCCGGGACTACGGGGGACTGATACAGGTTTGCAGCGGATGACTCTCCAAGACCAAGTAAGATCATGCGTGCTCCAATGGCGCCACCCATAAGAGCCTGCACAAACTATGGTGCTCATTATGGCGCTCTTTTTAATTTACAGATTGGTATCCTGGATGAGTACCTTACCCTCCCGAGCCTCGATAAACTGCCCAATTTCCATAAATATTGTAACTATGATTCAAACAACACTTGGTGCATGCTTTTTTAACGTCTTTAATGCAATCCACTAATTGCCACTTGATCGCATGCATAGATCTGTAAATTGCCGCTTGCAGTGCGATAAGGACCACTTGGCAATGCCTTTAGTGGCCGACACCGTGCAACATCAAGCACAGCATACGAACTCCACTGGGTGCTAGCAATATCTCCCACAGGTCTAGTGGGCCACACACCATTGTTGTCGTAGCCACTTACCAGCGCGCTGCCGCTATTATGAACGCGCGCTCTTTATTCAACAGCCCATGCACTTGCTTCTACCAGTACGGCATGCATAGAATCTACTGCATGACGCCACCAGCATGGGCGACATGCCAATCACTGTAGTGGTTTTATAGACAATGACAACAGCACATCCACATTGCCACTAAGATTGCATTTTATGTTGCGATATATTACATGGTTTGTCATGTCTTCTTCCTTCCCTGTACAGGTATTTTTTCAAGTGTCAGTAAGTACGCCGACACTTACACCACACACCTTAGCGCGTGTGTAGGTACCACTCAGGTTTCACGTGGCATTTTTTACCTTTGCCACTCACCTTTCACTCACTTGGTCCTGAAGAAAGCCCTCTCACTTGTTTTACGGGCTGAAACATGTAGACCGCCACACATAGTCAACTTACGGTAATAAGTCCAAATTAGTTGTACTATACACATTGTTTTTAACCATATCCTGAGCCGCCAAAATTAAAACTAAGGGCAAGGATTCTCAGAGATATTTTTAACTATAGTATTTCACATCACATATTCGCACCACACCAGCTCCGCTGTAATCAGGCGTCGTAGCACAACCGGGCAGCACTCGGCCGCCCGGTTGGGACCCCAATGATGAAGCATGACACCAACTAGGTTGGTGTGTGAGGGGTCTTTTAAACATACCTAATGGGTTCATGTTCATACCACATACAGTGATATAATTACAGATACATAGTGGGGTCGTCCACATTGTTTAAAGTACAAGTAAGAGTTTTACAGACTTGGTAGACTCATAACGTTCTACAAAGTTACAAAAATCCAAATTCTAAATCACTTACTGAATCATTATTTTCCAGAGCTTCTTAAATTGTAGCACTTCGCTTTAAATACATATTTAAAACATATGTTCTTGCTTGGAAGAAGGTCTTTATTCCAAGTCCAATGATTGCTATATTATTTTACAACAGACTCTGAACTGGAAAATATGACAATGAGTTAGAAGATGCACCCATGCAGCTAGACATAACACACAGCAGTTGACGTTACCTCTACTTCTCTCAGTTGATTGTCCACGGCCACAAGCTGGGACAGGTTTTCCAAAACGGCCAAGTCTTTCAGTTCATCAATGTTGTTATTGCTGATGTTCAGAATTGAAAGAGATTTCTGTCAAATAAAAGTTAGCAGATGTGAAAACAATATGTGACACTGCAGTGTGAAATCAGACACACAACGGTTTTAATTGTTCGCATATTTGAATACCATTAAAACACGGACTACGGGTTTTGCTTCAGAGGGCAACTGTTTAAAAAGTAAATACAAATTAAAAAGTTATATATTTGTTCATTGGAATACGTCAAACAAGAAAACTATCTTTTTTGCAGTTAAAAGATGGTTGAGCTTTCACAGACACAGCAATTATATATTATAGGACAATCTGACAATACGTTTGATTTTCATGTGTGCCAATCAAACCTTACCTCCTCCCGGAGTGGAAAAACTGCTGCAAAAGATTACAGTTTTTAGCACAAATTTCTGCATAATTTCCCTATAAATTGGATACAGAGCTATAGGTATTACAGGTAAATAATTCTCTGTATGCGATTTCACACATTTCACTTTTCAAAAGGTAAAGCTTTTTTTATTTCTCCATCCCACTTACTTTTTCCAACCTGTCCCTTGCAAGCTGATTCTCAGTCTACTGACAGATTCCTGAAGCACCTGGAGCCACCACATGTCTTTGGTGGCTGGCAGCGAGGTGGAGAAGGTATGGTGTGGAGATTCGCCTCAGATAAACGGACATACCTAGCAGTGTGTTGAAGTATACCCAGGAAGGCACAATTCTGACTCCCCACATCCATTCCGGAAAAAAGAATTAGGGAGGAGGAAACCTGATTTAACAAGCATTTGCAATGCAATAGGTCTCGCATTTACGCAAGTTTAAGCTATTGGCATTGTAAATGAGAATGCCTTTTATTTAAGTTTTAAAAACAAAAACAAAAATAAAAGGCATTGTTATTTGCAATGTAAATAGCTCAAACTCGCGTAAATGCGAGACCTATTGCATTGTAAATGCTTGTTTTAGCAGCTTCGCTGACAAGCCTTGTGCGTTGATGCTTCGGTGGGCCCCTGCCGGGGAGTGGGGGGCGCTCTCTGCGCGAAGCTGCCCCAGCAGTAAACACACATCGTCCATCAAGCGCCACGTCAGAAGCCCCCCTTACCCTGCGGGGGTCTGTGGCTGTCTGCGGGGCCCGGAGCACACAGAGGGAGACAGCCGTACAGAGGGAGGGAGACACGGTGCCAGACAGCCATGATTGTGCCAGGGCTCTTTATTGCTTACAGTGCCAGGTACAGAGAGCAGAGTGCATCAGCGGACAGCAGGGCAGGGCCTGCCCACACAGCAGCAACAGGGCGTTCAGCGCAGGGCAAACAGGCCCGGTGCCCACACATGTTAGAAGGTAGGTACATCAGCGGACAGCAAGACAGGGCCTGTCCACCCATTACTAAGAGACCTCAAAGAGCAGGGCCTGCCCACAGAGCACTTACAGGGCCTGTCCACCCATCACTAAGAGACCTCAAAGAGCAGGGACTGCCCACCCAGCACTAACAGGGCCTGTCCACCCATCACTAACAGACCTCAAAGAGCAGGGCCTACCCACAGAGCACTAACAGGGCCTGTCCACCCATTACTAACATACCTCAAAGAGCAGGGCCTGCCTACCAAGCACTAACAGGGCCTGTTCACCCATTACTAACAGACATCAAAGAGCAGGGCCTGCCCACAGAGTACTAACAGGGCCTGTCCACCCATCACTAACAGACCTCAAAGAGCAGGGCCTGCCTACCCAGCACTAACAGGGCCTGTTCACCCATCACTAACAGACCTCAAAGAGCAGGGCCTGCCCACAGAGTACTAACAGGGCCTGTCCACCCATCACTAACAGACCTCAAAGAGCAGGGCCTGCCCATAGAGCACTAATAGGGCCTGTCCACCCACCACTAACAGACCTCAAAGAGCAGGGACTGCCCACCCGGCACTAACAGGGCCTGTCCACCCATAACTAACAGACCTCAAAGAGCAGGGCCTGCCCACCCAGCACTAACAGGGCCTGTCCACCCAGCACTAACAGGCCTCGCGGAGCAGGGCCTGCCCACAGAGCCTGCTCACACACGTCAGCAGGCACATACATCAGCAGACACTAGGACAGGGCCTCTCCACCGAGCAGTAACAGACCTCGAGAAGCAGGGCCTGCCCACCCAGCACTAACAGGGCCTGTCCACTCATCACTAACAGGGCTAGAAGAGCAGGGAGGTCTGCTCACGCGTCACTAACAGGGCCTGCCCACACACACGTCAGCAGGCACATACATCAGCAGAGAGCAGGGCCCGGCCTATCCATCCGGCACTAAAAGTACCTGCGCGCACACGTCAGCAGGTACGAATAAAAGCGCCATTACACACGTGTGTGTGTGAGGGAGTCGCAGGGCTTGACATATTGTCCTGATAATAAGGGGTCACCGGTGAATAATGTCACAGTAGCTGCTAAACCCGTCATCAAACAGAGCGACATTATAGAGTGCCCAATGTTGGTGACTGGCAGCGATGGGGGGCTGGATAGGGAGGGGGGTCACAGCGAGGGGGGTCCTATGGGGACTGAGTCCTGAGAGGGCACTCCTTCAGTGTCTCTAACCAGCGTCGTCTGGGGCGGAGGGTGGGTGTGATGATGGAGGGTACCAGCCGTCGCCCTCCGTCGAACACTTTACCCCGAGGAAGGGAGACTGTCACACTGGCCAGACACAGGCCACAGGCCGATGTAGCGCCCAGAAATCAGTGTCCAGTGGAGCCACGCTCTGCGAGGGCTTAGAGGCCGGCAGTGCGCCCCAGGGTGCCAACCTGCCGAGCAGAGAGAGGGTGCCTCGACGCCCTGACCCACACCCTCCCTGCACACTGAGCTGTTAACTGTGCCTTGAATCCTGAAGGCGCCCTTAGGAGGCGCTGCAGTGCCAGCTCACACGGATCACCAGCAGAGGTGAAAACCTTTTCACCCTTGTGTATGAGGTGTGGCAAGAGCACTGAGGCGCCACACTTGATGAAAACAGCAAATAAAACCATTAAAAACAAGTAAATAAACCAAGCGCGGCCGCTAAAGTCAGCGGACCGTGCTCCATATTAATGAAATAAATAAACCAAGCGCGGCCGCTAAAGTCAGTAGACCGCGCTCCAAATTAATGAAATAAATAAACCAAGCGTGGCCGCTAAAGTCAGCGAACCGCGCTCCAAACTAATTAAATAAATAAACAAGCGCTGTGAAAGCGGCCCGCGCGGCAAATCAATTAAATAAACAAGCGCAGTCCCTAAAGTGAAAGAGGACCGCGCTGCAAATAACAAAAAAAGAGTGCTCACCTACTTATGGAGACCGTGGGTGTAACGCCGCAAGCAAACGATCCAGTCCGGATGGGCCATCCTAGAAGGAGACAGGGCGGTAACAAGGAGGGACTAAAAAGCCTCATTTACAATCAAAAGCCAGCGTTTAGCATAGACTATGACGCCAGCCAATCAAAAAGATGGGCGGGGCTTCAACTCCACTTCTAAAATCTCCTCTACTACAATATGCCTCTCAGAGCGAGCAGCGCATGCGCGCTGCAACGCTAGGTCTGCGAGACCTAAAAACTAGAGTGTGCACCATTGCTGTGGAATTATGGAACTGAGTGAAGTGAAGTTGAAAATCGCGATAGCTGCTGTGCTTATGTTTGAAGTAACATTTTAGCAGTCATGTTTACTGGCGAGATTATAGCATATTAAACCACAGAATGTGTGTGTTTTTTCCCTTTTTATATCCAATATGGCAGCCATATTTAAGACAGTAGAAGCACTTCTACCTACTGACGTGGATGGGCAGAATGTAGGCACTATCTAGAAAGTAGAATAGATGTGTGGATGGGGGCGAGGTGAGCCTGATCCTTATTACCACAACAGCAGATTGAATCCATCCAAAGGAGGTACAGATGCTAGAATCACTTTGGATGGATGGCACAGGTTTATTTGGAAAACAAATGTCCTGCTAACAGAAGGTCAGCTGGATCCATGATCAGCGATTAAAGAAGACAGAGGGAGCCTGTTTTAGAAGAATAAAATCTCGGTGGTATATAAGCAGTAAGAAAAAAAAAGTGTGCCATTTTACGAAATTGCCCACCTAATCTAAAATGTTACTGGCAAATCAATGAGGGCAGAGAATTCTATTAAGACTGAGGACTCAAACAATATACCCACATAAATTCCTCTCCTCTGATGAATGTAAAAGATTTTACAAATTTGTTGTCTCTCTTACATCATTCTTTTTAAATTACAAAGAATTTAATTGGTTTTTCAACAAAAAGAAGACAATACAGCTTATACATGGTGAAACATGCAATAACAATAGACAGTTCTTTTGTATAAGTTTGGTTAATGGGTAATAAGCAGGAGCGGGAACAGAAAGGTACAAAAAGGAAGGGGGAGAAAGCCAAATCAAATCAAATCATGCTTAAAGGAAGAACAAATGAGTGATAAATAAACAGGTAGTGGGCACATGGAGTTTCCATCAGAGGGCTCTCCAGGCCTGTGAGCTGGTACAACCTGTGAATATAGCGCCTCTAAAATACATATTGATTACACTCCAAATAAATGTAATCAGTCAAACAGTTTGAAAATGATACAACATATATAGAGGGCGTATGGAGGTTTGGTAATGGCAAAATAGTTGTCAAGTGCCTTCCATATAGAATTGTTACAAGATCTCCATGGAGAGTTTTGTAGGGAAATGCCATCAGCCCCCCTTAGGTAAGCAACCCAATTTAACCAGGGTCGAAACAAGATAGCTGCAGTGTTTTTCCAGTTAGCAAGGATGGGTCTAGGAATCCCTGAATAGTGGAAAGAAAATAAATTCCTTTTCAGATGAACTCCGATCAGAGTATGGATGAAGTAAAAAATGCAATCCCAGAATGGTGAGACCGTGCAGCAGTGGAAAAGTAGGTGGGGAAGGTCCCCCGTCTCTTTGTTGCAGTTCCAACAAGTTGGATTCTTTCTAAGGGACAGTTTGTGGAGACAGGCAGGAGTCCAGAATGTCCTATGAAGAAGAGAGAATTTCGTTTGGGAAAAGGAGGGTATAATTTCAAGGGATACAACGGACTTCCAAATTAGACACCAAGAGTCTGGAGAGATAGTCTCAGAGGAGTTCCATTTTGTTTGAAGTTTCGAGATCAGGTGTGTAGACTTTGGTTTAAAGAGGTGATGGAACTTAGAAGATTGGTGGCCAGTTTTGTTAAAGAACAGTATGGTCTTGAAGAGAGAGGGATCACTTGTAGGGCACTTGACCTTAAATAAGCTGACTGAATTTAAGAAAGTCATAAAGGTCTATGTCTATCAGGATGTAATGTTGTTGTAGTTCCATGAATGAAAGAGGTCTCTGAAGGAGCCAAGGTGTTTTAATAACTGAATGCCCTTCGATGCCCAAGAGCCCCAAAATACGGGTTCCCCATGAATTTTGATTTTGTGGTTGTTCCATAGTGATATCGTGTTAGATTGGGCATTCAGGGTCTCTAGGACTCTTCAATCTTCAGCAGAGCTCTTTTGGTATTGTTAAAGATATATTTGACCGACAAGGTGGGTTTTGTTTTGCGGGTCAGCAAAGTTATCGGGTGGAGATCTCCTAAAAAGTCCTTTTCATTTAGTAACCATGTGGGGGTATAATCCGGTGGTTGGGAAAACCAAAGAGAGCCTTGTCTTGCTAGAAAGGCAGTTTGGTAGTTTTTGAAGTCTGCTTGATTAAAACCACCTAGCTGGACAGGCAAGCATAGTTTTTTGATGGAGATTCTAGGGCGTTTATTCTGTCAAATAAACTTGTTTAGTAGCCTGTCGAATTTCTAGTAGAATTCTTCGGATAATACTAGAGGTAACATATTTACAAGGTAGTTGACTATCTGGGTAACCATCATCTTGATGGTCTCGATACAACCCCACCAGGTGAGGAAGTTTGGACACCAACCCTTTAATATGGTCTCTGTTTTTCTCAGGGTTAGGTCTTCGTTATGGTGGAGTAATTCTAATAGATCGGAGTTAAACTAAAGACCCAAATATTTTATAAAGTGGGGTTACCAGGACAGCCCTGTAGTTTTGAAGAGATCACTGGTGTAGAGATTGTTCAGGCCCCGGATTTCAGACTTCTCTCTATTAAGTTTATAGCTTGCAACTCAGGCATATTCATCTATTGTCTCTAGTAACGGCGGAATAGAGTGGGATGCATTTTCTGTAGTAATTAAAATATCGTCGGCATAAGCCGCTAACCTCACAGTAGTATTATTAAAGGAGACGCAGGCGAAGGAGGGATTAGTTCTAATCTTGTATAGTAAAGGCTCTAGGCTCAGGATGAATACAGAAGAGGAAAGGGGACGACCATGCTTAGTATCTCTTTCCAGAATAAAGGCAGGGGATAGCAGACCACCAGATCACACTTTAGTGGAGGGACCACTATAAAGAGCCGAGACCATTTTGGTGAAGATCTCACCTAAATACCACTATAAAAAGCCATGACCATTTTGGTGAAGGTCTCACCTAAACTGTATCTCAGGATGGAGAAGCTGGGTGAACTACCACGTTGGTGAGAGTGGTATGGTAGAAGGATTCTCACTTCCGGCAGGTGTCTAAAGGAGTGATGCCCAAGTACTGGGGAACCGGGTTCGAGTCTCGGCAACAACACTCAACATCCTGTGATTCTGGGCAAATCACTTAATCTCCCTGTGCCTAACAAAAATGAATGTGTCCATCTGTAACGAAACTGGTGCTCATGTAAAGCGCTCTGATACCTGATATCCTCGGGTCTAGTTCGCGCTATATAAAACTCTAAAACATTTTTTTTTTTTTAAAAAGCGGTTGGTAGCCCATGTTTTACAAAATCGGGAGTAGGCGGAAAGAAATCAGCTGAGGTCTACAATATCTATGCCGGAGATGAACAGTGTATGTAACTCAATACAGTTTCAAGTATGAGGGGTACTAAGAAAAATCTCTGGTTGGTATTTGAAACTGAGGAAGCTGTATGAAAGGATAGTAGGTCTTCTGGTGAATATCCAAGTGTATAAGGGAACTGGTGGTGATGCACTAAACCTAGGGTGATCACACCGATTGTTTGAACAGGAGGGTAAGCATATCAAAAATAGAAGAACGTTGAACTATTTCAGTACTTCTCATAACACAATACAGTGGGAGCCCCTTTGAAGGGTCCAGACTGGACAACTAGAGGGAGAGAGCACAACCATTTTGTCCACCAAGGATGCAAAGGAAAGACTCCAAAAACTTAGGCAAGCAGTAGAATAGGATATTCTACTGCTGGATGGCAGCCGTTGGAGAGGATCATGATTTGGGTTTGGTGGAGGGCGCTGGGCGGGGGTCCATAGAGTTACCCTCTCTTTCATCCAGGAAGAGCTGAAGGTCTCTTGGTTCGCTGATGATGTGATGCCTCCCATCCGCATGGACTTTAAATTTCGCTGGCCCGATGAAAGAGAATTTTAGGTTGGAAGTTTTGAGTCTAGTGCGAAGATCGAGGAAGCCCTTTCTTGTCTCCACTGTAGGTCTGGAGTAATCCTGAGAGACATAGATTCTGTGGCCTTTCCATGGTATATGGCTGTTTTTATGCACATGGTTGAGGATCATCTCTGTGTGTTGGCACCTCAATGGGCGGCAGACAATCTGGCATATGGTATTTCTGTTGTTGATTTTAAAGAGGGAACCCAATGGGCTCTTTCAAGCTCGAGGTCTTTCTTGAAGGAAAGGCCTGTTATTTGAGGGATCCATTTTTCTAAAAAGGCTATGCAGGAGTCTGATGAGGCTTCCGACTCCTAGGGTAACCTGAAGATGCGCAGCTTCTACCTGCGATTACTAACTTCCAATTCGGCTACATCTTTCTGTATGGTCTTGGTGGTGATCTGTAATCTCCAAATATCCCTGATTGAGATGGTTGGACTTATCTTCCAGCGTGCTGATCAGCGACTCTGCTTCAGACACCCTGGTGCTAATGGAGTTGATGTTGGCCCTGATAGCACACAGTTCTTGCTACACATTATGTCTGAATTAGGTTTGGTGGATTTTGCCAACTCATGCAGCTCCGCTAGTTTTTTGAGCATCATGTCCATGGTGCCGTTTGCTTCTGACTTACTTTTTATAGGTGAGTCAGGGAGTGGTGGTTGCGCCTTCAAGCACTTATTGCCTGGTTTGGACTCTTTGTCAGCCATGATTTTACCAGGAGTTTGGTGATTCAGATTGCACGCCAGAGTTCAGCCCTGTGTAGCTGTTTAGTTGAGATGCTGAGATCAGGGTGCGGCAATAATGAAAGAGATGAAAGCACGTGAGGAGAGCGCAACAAAACAGTTGAGGTAAGGAACCTGGTTCTTAATCAGAGAGTCTGGGCTGAATGCGCCTTGGGATACAGTACCAACAGGGGAGTTGAGCTGGACAAGCTTTGAAATGATGTCTCCGCAGCTCGAAGGGGCCCAGCGCACCTGGAGATGAGAGGCACAAGTATAGTGGATGAGAGTCCCCGGCTAGGGGTGAAAGTTCAATCGGTCTGAGAGGCCAGGAGGACTAGAACCTCAGTCAGCAGGACTCGGAAGGGCAGTTCTTTAGATGACAGATGCAGAATCAGAGCGCAGGCTCAGAGCTGCGTAGGATGCAGGAGCTCCAACAGACATCAAACAGGCAGCACTCAATTCAATGTCACAGTGGTGTTCCCAAAGGAGGTGTTATGTAGATTAAAAGCCTCTCATTGCATTAGTGTTCATATTTCAGTACCTTATAGATCTTGGACAGTATTTGGTTGTATTTGACTGTATTTGCCTGTAGTTTGCACTGTAGTGGAAGAAGCAGTGGTAGGGTCTGTGCCTTAAATGAAGATCGCAACCCTTTAAATGTTGCAGGTTTCAGCCATGAGGGTCCGATCAGGACTTCTCAAAAATACTCTGCGCCTCGTGGGCGGCCGCCATTTTAGGGTCAGGCATAGCGTGGGGTGGTTACCCCAGAATCCTCATCCACGGAAAGCAGACTCTGCTCACACACATGCCCAGCCAACTGCTTGTGCTCAGTCGATTGTCCGGGGCTGTGAGGGCACTGTTCAATGCGGCTTACTTGTGTAATCAGGCGTCAGTTATCTCTTGTGTTTTGCCTGGATCGTTCCGAGATGGTGGCCATTTTGTCCCTCATTACCTGGATCGCGCACGGAGCCTAACACTCAGGAGGTGAAACGTGGTAGAAGACGGCCGCAATTCCACTGGTTATAGTGCCTCCCTGATGCCCGCATTGTTCTGCTGCATGGACCGCTCCTTCGTTTTGAGAGTGACAGCGAGTCGTATAAAGTTGTTGCTGTCGGCGACGGCGGGAGCAGCGTAGCTAAGCTGCCATTCACCGCGCCGTCCAAACCACGCCCCTTCTCTTACCACATTCAGTAAGAAACTTCAAAGCTATTACTCATCCCTTTAGGTGAACTTTATTTGAAACAACATCTACAACTGTACCACCACAAATACTAACTTAGTTAATGGTTGCACCGACCAAACTATCTGGCTTTTTTCGAGGTGAAGGTCACCTCAATACTAGAGGCTCCTGATTCACTCAGCTGCAATGAATCAATCATATACACCATAGAAAGAAAATACAATGAGAAACTACTGCTGATCAGGTTTGTGAATGTATTAGATAGGGTGATGGAGATGCTGAGTTAAGTGAGGGTGAATTAATTTGACAGGAGTATCCAAAGTAGCTTATACACCCTTTCATTAGGAAGCGATGAGGACTAAAGAACTTCTCTAGTTCGTGCTAACTCTTATTTGGATCTTGAAATTCAACTGAACAATTGTTTTCCGATTCTGGAGCGATACACTCTTATTTTTCTATGTAGAATTTCGTACCTCATTTATCTACACTTGAAAGTGTTAAAAGATTTTTTCAGTACTCGGATGACACCTGGCAGCTCTCCAATTGAGAGCAAAATCATATGAACTACTGGAGCCAGGAACACACATTAAGGCAGTCACCCATAATTCAATACATTTTTATTTGATTGAATCCTTGGATTACAATTCAATTTAGAAAACATTGGTGATAATGATGTGATGGTTCCTTCTCCAACTAACTACACTTAGTAAATTCACCTCAATGCATTTCAGGATTGAAAGCTTTTTCAGAAGCATCAATTTCATATCCAACATACACAGAAAAAGAAGCACAAAAGAAACAACAATTAACTATCTGTTAACATACAGTCCTCTCATCACAAACGGAGATGTCTTCAGTTATCCGTTATCTATTAATTTTTTTAATCCATCATAGGTTGCGGAGCTAGCTGGGCTCATGCATGAGGGCATTCTTCAGCGTTGCTCCCACTGTGGACCAGGAACAGCAGTCTTGTGAGAGAATGAGGCGGGTTTGGGACCCCCAGAACGAGTGGAGTGGTTGGAATAAGAAATGGTTAGGTCGCGAGCTGCTGTCCGCAGCTCCAACCCCCAAAATACAATTGCTTCAAGAAGGTGCTGAGGTCTAGATGGGTGCCGAAAGTAGATTACCAAACTGAGTAAAGTCTTTAGGAGAGCCCAACTGTGAAAGGAGTGGTGGACAGAAGGGGTCTCTGTCCATGAAGGAGGCGAGGCACCCAGAGGATCGGCACTGGGAGCACAGGCATACGAGGCACCTGCTCTGGTGACACAACTTGCCCGGAAGGCATGGGAGAGAGCTCAACAGGAAGGCAACAAATCTCATCAGGACTAAAGCAGTTGCCCCTGAAGATGATAGCAGACAGCCAACGATGGTCCATAGACACTTAACTTTGAGGAAAAAATATGAGACCAGCTCAACTTACCACAGGTGCATTTCACAGTGGGAGCTCCATGCCGCCATGCAACATAAAGGGGTTAAAACAAATCCCTTCAGGGGCAAAACAGATTTTGTTGCCACATGTAGCACAGATCCAAATGTAGAAAACAGAGGGGAAAATGAACCAGAGGACACCCGTGAATCTGGCTTTAACAAAGTGGGAAGCATTGATCATGAAGCTAAGGTAATCAAGGGAAGTATGGAAGAACTTGAAGGGAGAGTAGGCCGCCACGAAGTGTGACTTGAAGGATTCAAGCAGCGCACAAAAAAATTGTAGTAGTAGGACTGTGCAACATAAAAGGGCAGAAATACAATTTGTCTGGTGCACCTAAGGATTTCAATAGAGCCCACGATGTTGTTGTTCACAACGATGCAGGAGTTTGGCCTCTTCTATAAATTGGCACTCAATGCAATAAAGAAGTGTGGAAATAGAAAAATTTGAGAGTCATTAAAAGCGCATTCCAGACAACTAGACTAAGTGACCCTCGACCTGCGACATCACTATTGCTGCCGAAATTTGGGTATCCTGAAAAAAATATTATATAGCTTCTATTAAAAATTTGTGTTGGAACATCCTATAACAAATCCGTTCTGGTCTTCTTGATTCACATTCTTGACTATTTTAGAAACCTGATTAGCTAAGGATTTGGCTATTATTTTGTAGACTGAATTAAAAAGGGTTACCGGAGGAAATGAAGGTTCTCTGTGCACTGCAGCCAAGGCCACATGCCTTGAAGGCATTTAACAACTCACTATCCACGAGAGCAGATCCATCGAACTACAAGAACCAGTGGCATTTGCCATTACAGGGATTTGTTTTTTTTAAAAAGTACAAAAAGGTGCATTTTGACTAATAATTGGCAACATGTAATAGGTCATTAACAGTGGTGCCTGCATAGAGAGCAACATGCCAAGCTGATAGCTCCACAGCAAAGCATTATCATCCCAGTCAGAGGTAGCTCTATATTATTGTGGAAAGTTAATGGAGCAGCATTCATAAAAGATGGGCAAGCTAATGATAGAAAATTATAAGATGCAAACCAGAGCTCCTTTTACCTGAGATAAAATTCAATAACGCAGCTCAA
Organism: Calotriton arnoldi; assembly: GCA_963921515.1. NCBI lineage: Eukaryota > Metazoa > Chordata > Amphibia > Caudata > Salamandridae > Calotriton > Calotriton arnoldi. The sequence continues at coordinate 2,930,408 of CAWUFW010000814.1, read as the reverse complement.
TAAGACAAGAGCCAACCTACAACAATTCAGAATGAGAAAGTATGAAACCAAATCTGACCATCACCATTGAAACACAGGTTTGCACAGAATCTAAGTGTGACACCTTCAGCTCGTAGCCTTTTAATCAATAGAACTTTGCATTCTGTGGCTTGCTGTTCTATTGTTACCATTAAGTTATAAAAAGCAAAAGACACACAGTTGATGGACGGAATGCAGAACAAATCAAAACATTCACCCCCAGTCAAGAGATCTGGGTTAAATCCATCATTCTTTTGCTCACCATGCCACCCCAGTTTAGACCTGGCCATATGCAAATCAGTCTTGACCCTGTGCCAGTCCAGCCCGAACTGCCAAGCCTGGTCCTCCCTGGACCGGAAACAAGCATCCTAGGACCGGTTTCGGGGTTTCACCCCTCTTCAGCCAGGATAGCTTGATTCCAGTGGCACAGTGAGCCCAGGACCCACGTCTGGGCATACCTGGCGCACTTAGGGCGAGAAAGCAAAAGACACACAATTGATGGACGGAATGCAGAACAAATCAAAACATTCACCCCCAGTCAAGAGATCTGGGTTAAATCCATCATTCTTTTGCTCACCAAGCCACCCCAGTTTAGACCTGGCCATATGCAAATCAGTCTTGAGCCTGTGCCTCATCAATCAATCAATCAAGTATTTGTAGAGTGCACTACTCACCCGTGAGGGTCTCAAGGCGCTAAGGGGTGGGGATGGGGGGGGTGGCGGCAGCTATAGGTCGAACAGCCAGGTCTTGAGGCGTCTCCTGAAGGTCAACAGGTCCTGGGTGTGGCGCAGGTGGGCGGGGAGGGTGTTCCATGTCTTTGCGGCGAGGTGGGAGAATGATCTGCCGCCGGTGGTCGTGCGGCGAATGCGTGGGATGGTGGCGAGGTCGGCGGAGCGAAGCTGGCGGTTCGGGGTGTAGAAGGACAGTCGTTCATTGAGGTATGCTGGTCCGGCGTTGTGGAGTGCTTTGTGAGCGTGGGTGAGGAGTTTGAAGGTGATCCTCTTGTTGACCGGGAGCCAGTTCAGATCTCTTAGGAGGGTGGTGATGTGGCTGTGGCGGGGGAGTCCGAGAATGAGGCGTGCGGAGGCGTTCTGTATGCGTTGGAGTCTCTTCTGGAGTGTGGTCGAGGTTCCTGCGTAGAGGGCGTTGCCGTAGTCCAGCCTGCTGCTGACGAGTGCTTGGGTGACCGTTCTCCTGGTTTCGGTGGGGATCCATCTGTAGATCTTGCGGAGCATTCGGAGGGTGTTGAAGCAGGAGGAGGAGACAGTGTTGACTTGCTGGGTCATAGAGAGCGTTGAGTCCAGAATGAACCCCAGGTTGCGTGCGTAGGTTGTGGGTGTCGGGGCAGCTCCCAGCCTCATGGGAACAGTCCAGCCTGAACTGCCAAGCCAGGTCCTCCTTGGACCGGAAACAAGCATCCTAGGACCGGTTTCGGGGTTTCACCCCTCTTCAGCCAGGATAGCTTGATTCCAGTGGCACAGTGAGCCCAGGACCCACGTCTGGGCATACCTGGCGCACTTAGGGCGAGAAAGCAAAAGACACACAATTGATGGACGGAATGCAGAACAAATCAAAACATTCACCCCCAGTCCAGAGATCTGGGTTAAATCCATCATTCTTTTGCTCACCATGCCACCCCAGTTTAGACCTGGCCATATGCAAATCAGTCTTGACCCTGTGCCTCATGGGAACAGTCCAGCCCGAACTGCCAAGCCAGGTCCTCCCTGGACCGGAAACAAGCATCCTAGGACCGGTTTCAGGGTTTCACCCCTCTTCAGCCAGGATAGCTTGATTCCAGTGGCACAGTGAGCACAGGACCCACGTCTGGGCATACCTGGCGCACTTAGGGCGAGAAAGCAAAAGACACACAATTGATGGACGGAATGCAGAACAAATCAAAACATTCACCCCCAGTCAAGAGATCTGGGTTAAATCCATCACTCTTTTGCTCACCATGCCACCCCAGTTTAGACCTGGCCATATGCAAATCAGTCTTGACCCTGTGCCTCATGGGAATAGTCCAGCCCGAACTGCCAAGCCAGGTCCTCCCTGGACCGGAAACAAGCATCCTAGGACCGGTGTTCTGCATTCTGTCCATCAATTGTTCTTTTTGCACCATTAAGTTATAGGCTTCAAAATAGCAACATACAATGCTCCAATAGCAAGCATTATACTATTACTTTTTTATCTCCTCCCTATCGTTATGTTTGAAGATGAGTTTGCTAATCTATTTAGTGCTTATGATTTTCAATGGAGATCCCCTGAGAGAGAAGGAATGGTTTCTTACCTGTAATCCTAATTCTCTCTCCAGGGAACCTCCATTGAACTCATAAGCAACCCTCCCCCACCACTAAAAGCAGTATAACTATATATTGCTAATTCACCTATCTAAAAGAACTGAGTAAACCACCAACTGCAGGGTACGATGGGGCACTGGAGGTCAAGAGGCCCTTAAAGGCAGAGTGTCCTATTCTGATTGTTTTCATTGCTGCAGCCTACACAGCTGCATTGCTATATATCCCCTATCTCTTACTTTAAAAAAGAAGTTAAAAAATCATTTATGAAGGATTTTTTTTAAAAGGTCACTTTTCATTTTACTTATGTGACTTTTAAAGGTTTGGCCCTTTTTTCCCTCCTACATTTTAAAGTAATTCCTAAAGATTGGCAACATAGCCTGTTATAAGGCTGGCACATTAAACGTTTGTGTCACATGTGTCTCCATGCCTTTCCGAAGTAAGGCGAAGTGGATGTGACTTTGAAAGAACTGCTTTGGGGTCCCTGCACCTGGGTGGGACTATTCCGTGCTTATGATTATAAATGGAGATCCCCCGAAAGAGAAATGGCTTTTTTCCAACTTTGATCTGCGGATGACAGACAAGTTCTACTCTCCTATTCATCTGCAAAATAGGAACAGTATAAAATCCTCACTGATGTCTAGGAATGACACAAACAAATGACAATCCCTGATACTCAGGAGGATGGTGAAGATCTGATCTTTCACCAGTCGATAGCTACTTGAGGCAATGGGCCATTATCACCTTCTAAACCACCAACAATATAAGAGCTACCATAGCATCCTATTGTATAAAATTCTCCATCTCTCCCAAATTGACAAGATGAAAGAGGTTTCAAAAGCTACATTCTCACAGTATCAGCCATAACAGAAAGAACTGTAGTAGCCCTAAGTCAGCACTAAAAGGCACAAGTAAAGGACATCAAATAGGTACCTCTTCATGAGGAGGAGAAAATCATTGTTAATTCCAGTAAAGATTCTGGAGCCATTTGAGACATTGTGAATCATTTTCCGATCTACACGTTGCATGACCATTGCTTGCAAAGCGGTGATGACGTCCTGCTAACACATTACACCATGCATCAACTACAAGCGAAGTAATACCAGTAGCCTAAAAGCTAGACTATTACTTAAGCAATCATATCCGGCAGAATAAATACATTGTTATGATGCCTAGTTAACAATTCTATCCTCATAAATACTGCTCTGAAAGTTGAGCATGATTGGTTTGAAGACTAGAAAAAAAACACATAAGCTGAAGCTGTTGTCTGTTCCACAGAGAGTGGCATGGAAACCATGAAATAATTGCATGATGACTGCATTACAAACAGCGTGATAACACTTATATCACTATGCATAACTACATTCTAAATATTGTGAAATGTTTCCCTAACTAGCACACAATATCAGCATCCACATATGGTTTCACACACAATTTATCCATAATCGACATGACAAGAATGTAACAAAGTGCATGCCACTGAATAAATGTTCGAATGAATCTTTAACACTGGCCTCCTACGGCGAAGTGCCCTACTCAACCACAATGCAATTCAGTGCCTCATCAAGGGTAGTACGCACTACATGGATCTCAGGAGTTTGTGATCATGTTCTGTTTTTAATAGGGGTGTGTGGAATTTACATAATTTGCTTTTGCGTAATTAGGCAAAATGTCTGGAAAATTGCGCTAAATTATGCAAAATGCAAATATGGCACGTAGCGCTATATTTGGGTGAAATACATTCCCATATCTATTTTGGACGCAAGGAAACATTTCACGCTAAACCAATACCACAAAAAACACAAGTAAAAAGAGCAACAGCCGCTCGTGTTCTGGTCATTCGTTGTGCTCTTGCGAGCACTATACAAATACAGCACCTACAAAACGTTGCTGTTAAGCATTGACGAACAAAACTCATACCAAATGATGTCAAACAATAGTAATCTGTTGACCACAAATATATTTGAAGTTTGTAAAGTATCTTGTGTTATAGTGTTTTTGATTTTCCTTGTTGTTATTGGAGTTTTGCTAATACATGCTCCACACTGTAAAAACGTATCTCAAGAGAGACTAAATGGGGAAGTGGATGTCTACGTTAAAAACGAGTACCACTTTGCATAGACCCAAACTATAAAATAGAATCTAGCATGCTATTGGTGAGGAAAATATGAACATCAAATGGAGCACTTATCAGTAGACTAGAGACAAGAGTCCCCTGCACAAGAAGACATACCAGGTATGTCAGAATTATAAAGGGATTAGTTGGATGTCGCATGGACAGAGCACCAGAGAACCCTACAATCTCCTCCCTACTCGGCAGAGATTTCTCTTTTTATCTAAAAGTCAATGTGAAACTCAAAAAAATGTCAAGGCTTCCTGCTTGACATATGCCCTGCCCCAGGATTCAAATCACTGTTCTTCATAGGTCTAGTGGCAACATACCTCAGAGAAATCAGCAATCCCACATATTAGCTGAGATCTAGGAAAAGCATCAGAACAAACTTACTGAGAAGTTCAATTTCCAGCTAATTTTGAATCTCTTACCCAGCCAAACTGATGCAGATCTTTGACATGAGACAACTACAAGTATTTGTTGAGCCTAGGGGAATGTTTGACCCCGTCTAAGCAGCATTTTGGGGGCGTGGCCAAGATGGCGACCCGATAGGACGAGTTCTCGGGTCTCTCCGCTCCTGTCAGACAGGGCCCCTTCATTGGGCTCCTGAGGTTGGCCACCCCCCTCGGAGGATATTCGGCTGGCGTGGGGTCCATCGGAGCGCGAGTGCCGGGTCTGATGCTTGCCGTGAGGCAATCACCTGGGGCGGCCTCAGCATCGGAGCGCAGCCAGCCTGCAGAAGCCATAAGGGGGCTGGCGCGGTGACGGCGGGAGGCCGCACTGGGACTCCCCGGGCCCGGAGCGCAGGCACACCGGAGGAGACCGAACATTAGTCGACAGCGTCCAGTGGCGGAGCTTCGCCGGCCGGGGCTCCGGAGTGGGAGGAGCCGGCCGGCCTAGGCGATCTACGCGAGGCCCCGGTCTCGGGGGGACTCGCAGGCCTAACGAGTCTGTGACCTCCACCGGCTGGCGCTGCATCGAGGAGGAGGAGCCGTCCCGGAGAGGCTAGGGGCTAACATCGCAGAAGGCAACTAGGGAAGCCAAGACGCAGCAGCAAGGAGATTGGCAACTACGGCGCGACACACCGCCCTACTGGTGAGTGCGGAGGCACCCTCAGCGGCCTACACGTGGGCCTGGGCAGGAGAGGAGCGGCGGGGGCGTGTGGACTGCGACCCCCCTATGCAGTCTGTTGGCTGGGTCTGGGCCCTGGCCCATTGGCATAATCAACGCACAACAGGGGGCCGGGAGTGGACCCCTGGGGAGCGGATCACAAACCCTGCATCAGCTACAGCGGGGGGCTCGTCCCCCTGGAGATCTGCGGTGTGGCAGTGGACAGGGGCTAAGAGACCATCTGGAGGCATCTTTACCCGGTGAGAGCGGCCAAAGCACAACAGCCCCTGGCGGGACCTCTCGCACCCGGGGAGCGCTTTGAGGCATTGTACAAGCAGTAAGCCCTGGCTTACAGATCGAGGAGCCCTGCACCCCCATTTCTTCTCCTGTTCAAAGGGCATGTGCGGCACCGACCTACTGGGACCCGGGACGACGTCGACCTGACCGTGGTCTACTCCGGAGGCGCGAGGTCGTTCGTGGGGTGGCACCGGGCCTGGCGATAGCAGCCCGGCCCCTGGACACGTACTGGGGGGGCACACCCCTCCAGTGTAAGGCAAGACCAGAACAGTGTGCCCACCTGAGTCTCAGCGGGTACACCGGGGGAGGCCTCTGATCATAGCGGAGGGAGTGGGAAGCGGCCCCCTTGGCCAGCCGGCTGCTCGCCTGCCCTCCGGGCATCACGGCAAGAGACTGCGGCGTTTGCCCCAGCCTGAAGGCGTTGACGTCTCGCAATGGTGGCCACTAAGGGTCAGAAAGACAGATCAGTAAAGGAGATGTTGCTCAAACCAACCAACTTGCAGGCTGATAGCCAGGCTATCTCGAAGACCGTGGAGGAGATGGAGGGAGTGGACGGAGCGGATGCCCCAGTTAGCCGATCCTTCCTTGAATCTCTTTTCTCCTGCCTCCGTAAGGACCTGTTGGCTATGAAACGAGACCTCTCGGCTGACTTGCGGGAGGTGCGCAGAGACGTGGACTCCCTGGGGGAGAGGGTCAACACCCTGGAGGAATGCGAAGCTGGTCGCGATGAGGAATTAGAGAGCCTTCAGCAAGAAGTCCTCCAGCAACAAGAACAGAACCTTGACCTCCAGGCCCTCACGGAGGACTTGGAAAAGAGGTCCCGGCGAAACAACATTCGCATCCGAGACATGGCATACGGATCGGAGGATACCAACATCGAGGAGCTGGCAGTTGACCTCTTCCGCTCGCTCCTGGGCAAAACTCAGGACTTTCCAATCAAGCTGTACCGCAACCATTGTTGTAATTTGGCAGCACTTAAGTTAAGCATTGGCTAAAGACAGCCTGTATTTAGAGGCTAAATTGTCCGCTTTGTGGAATCCATTTTGTATTTCTGGCAGCCATTTTGGTTGCCATGTGCTGCCATGTGCTCACCATGTGCTCTGTCCTACCTTCCTGTTAACTGCTCTTGAAATCTGCCTAGAGACAAGTTATATTTAGTTCCTCTTGCTTTGCACATGCTCAGTTGAGCTTGCAGCTGTTCCGAGTTTATAAATGTCAGGATGTGTCTACTAGAAGTAGAAACTGTTAGCTCCACCCACTTGTCGACTGTGCATTTCTTGTATGACCTTATATGTATCTAAAACCAGCATTTGTGTTTGTACCGCCTTCATTTGAGCCCCTGTGTGGGTATAAAAGGACCATGGTCCTTCCATTCAGTGTGCTACTTCATGCATTACTGAAGGGTGATGTGCGAATTTAGCTCCACCTCATGAGGTTTAATAAACTCTGTCTTTCTTATTCCAGTTTCTATGCCAACTTCTTCCTAAGTGTCTGAGGACTCTGTGCAGAGAAGGGTGAAACCCTAAGCACTGGTAGGCCTTGCTGAGGCTCACTACTACAAATTGGCGCTTCCAACGTGGGACTCATCAATGACTCGGATGCCCGAAGGACTGGTCAAGACGAAGGATTGGAATCTCGCTCTTGGACGCAATCGCTGCCTGAGGAGACCTGAGTCTTGGCACCCATGGCGTTTTTCCTTTCTTTCTGATCTGACCATCCCGGCGGCGCCGGTCCTTGACTGAGATCTCTTTTGTTGATTCGCCGTGCAGTGACCATTTGGTCGATTTGAGAACTTGGCAGTTGGAACCTGGACACCATTTCATTGGTAAGAGCCGTTTTGCGGCACTTGCTGTTGGTTTGATGCCTTTGATTGGTAAGGTAGTTTTAGTAACACTTACTGTGGCTTTGTTTGTATGATTGGCCAATTTTGGAATTTGTTTTGTAAATTATATATGCATTGCAATACATATAGGCAGGTAATGAGGAGATTTTTCTCTATTTGAAATTGTTTGAACAGCGCAACGTACGAAGAGTACCTTAAGCGCTACTTTGATTATAATACTGCATATTCTGCACTATTTTTGGCATGCCTGTTTCTAGCACACTTCGCAGAAAGTGTTGCTGTTTTGGAGGTACCAATAGGGATTTAGTAAGTACTCAGTTGACTCCCCTCAGAGGGGATACCTAAATAGGTTTAGATATAGTAAAAAGATATTTCTTTCTTGGTGACTAAGTACCCCATGGAACTAAATATGTACATAAAACGGATCCTGATCTGTGCACTTAGTAACATTCATAAGTGGTGATATGCAGAGCGCTTTTTGAGTGTTCTACCAGCCAAAACTGGCGAATTTGGTGTATTTTGGCTTCTTGAACATGGAAGTCTTTTGGACTACTTTTGAGAGCTCTTCTTGTAAATATGACTTACAATTAGTATTTACAAATAGTTTGGTTTTGCGTACAGTCTGTAGGCTTGTTTCAGTAAAATAGACTATGTTTTTGTGTAAGAATGGCTAGCATTAAGCGCGCTGTGTTGTGTGTTATGAGTGTATGACCCCTTCTGAAAATGTCTGGAATGAGCTAAAATTGGTTTTTGTTGTCATTCTGTTATGCAAATGTCATTTAAAAAAACTACATTTTTTTTAAATTCAGGGAATGAATATTGTAACATATGCTAAATAGCTGCACGCTACCATTAAACTTGATAAAGTAAGAAATTATAGATATGTGCAAATTGCCACACTGGTACAGATAAATCAGAATTTACATTCAATAGGAATAAAATAGGCCTCATAGATAGGTAGGAAAAAAAACGAATTTGTGTGCTTTCACACAATTAGGACTAAAATGCAAAATGTTACAGTTTTATCCTTATATATTAATATTGAAAGGCATTCATATTATCTGAGTGAATTGGCTGTTGCTGGAATAAACACCACATTACAGAACGATAGATTTGTGCTGGCTTGAAAAGCGTGAGATGTTGACGCCTGCTGGTCAGAACACAGCTGTGTCAACAACACATGGCTATTTTGGTCCCAAGCCATGAGGCCGAGTCGACTAGATTTTCAGTTAGCGCAAACATGGTATAAAGGCGTGCATTAAAAACTGCAGATTTTATAAGTCAGAAAAGACAGTTTCATTATTTTGGATAACAGAGAAAAGATTAAAAGGGATTTCCTTTCTTAATGCCTTTTTAACAAGTACATCTGTGGTTCTGATGTTAAATAATAACTGTCCTTTAAAAAAGTGGCGCAGACTTTTCATGTTTCAAGTAAGGCTTCTGTGCTTAGGGTTATAAATTAATGCGTTTAAATATGATAGGCTACGAATGAAGCTTGCTTTTCAAATGTGGAATCATCAAAATGATTGGTTTTATTAAAAAAAAAAAAAAAAATTAATTATATGAAAAAATATATATTATTAAAAATAAATGCTTTAAATTCGTTTTTTAATCTTTATAGAGCCTAATCATCATACTGTGAATTCCTAGCATCAAAATTGAATTTAAGCAGTGCTGTACCGCAATTGTAGGAAACTTAAATGTGAAATGTCACTTTACCCAGCCGTACAAAACTCATTTTTATAAGGGTATACCTTATACATTTCTGATCCCCCATCTCTGGGATATCTAGAGGACACCCTGGGGATCCCTAATATGCCAAAATATTGTAGGATATTCATTTTTAAGTGCCCCTACCACCAAAGTCGAAATTGAGCAAAAGTCACTATTTAAAAGCAATTCTGCCACTCAGGGCAATTTTTAAACTGATCAGAGGCTTCAATAAAGTATACATGCAGGTATAGAACAAACAGCTGACCTACTGCACACCACACACTGTACACAAATGAAAATAAGTATACAGAAACCAGCAGACGTTATTATCCTACCTTTAAATTACTGGCAAACACACCGGACAGGACTGCCTTTCAGCTGTGATTCTCCAGAGTTGCTTTGAATTGCAAAGACCGCATGGAAAGCCTTGCAAACAAAAATGGACAGCTGGTGAAAAGGGTCAAAGGTCGGAGATCTGCATTTAGCAATCTAGCAGGGTGAAGGGTAAAGTTTGCTTGGACACTTCGACCTCCGAAAAGTTTTTGAAAGACGAGATGACAGCGCAGAGAGAGGAAGAGAAGCTTTGCTTCCTATTTTTGGCAAACGCACGTTTTGCGCAGTCATATGAAACGAAGGAAAAGCAGCCTTGAGTAGAGCATTGATCTGCCATGTATATAAAAATAATGGTTTTAGTTTAAAGAATACTGTGCAAGGGCTAAGATAAGGAGGAAATGGATTTTAGTTTGCATTCATGCGCCCTCATGTTAATCTAGTACAATTGCTCAAGGAATTGGTAAATTGGTTATTAACGCTTTCTCAAGTACTCAATGTGCTTGTGTTAGGCTGAATCAGAAAATAGCCACTTTCTATGATATGTCCTACAAGTTGTTTGTGCCCAGTTGCCACAAATAGGGGTAAATAGTGTTGACAGAAGGTAAACCTGTTTCAGGTTTTCCTACTGTCAAAATGGGGGAAGGAGGTTAGCTCCTGGGCAAATTAAGGGTAGGCAAAATTATGTTTTCTCTCTTCTTTTTCTCACTCTTTCTTGAGTCTGTCTAAGCTGTCTAGGAAATGGCCATGAGACAGTTATTGGCTATTCTGTAATACTGTTTTAAAATTGTTAGAATTAATAAAATGATGAAAATATATGCTATGTTACTGCCCATCCTGTATGAAAGACTGAGTAGAACAGATTGATGTTCCCTTATTTGACCTTTAAAGGGGAACTGTATAGTGGGGGTTTCTGTTAAAAAATCTCAGGTGGCAATACCATTATTGTTTATGTTATTCTCATGTTCTATACAGTTTTGCAAGGGCATTGCTAGTCTTTTATTAGCTAGTCTGTGTAATTGAGCTGACAGCCCTTATTAGAGCTAGAGAATAGGGTTTTTTCCTTTTGAAAATGATGTTGCATAGTCTGGATCGTGAAAAGTAGAATGCAGGAAAGACGCCCATGTGATCCTTAGCAAACATTTTGAAGGAAAATATTGTTTTATAGGAGTTTGTTTGTCACGACATGTTCTGCTGGAGAAATTTATGTACCCACTATGTTGAAGTTTAGTTCTTTTTGCAATAAGAATCCCTGTTAAATTAGCAGTTTTAGATTTTTCCTGCTGCGCCTATAACATGAAAGCATGACCCTAAGTGTAAACTGTAGGTGTTTTTATTAAGAGAAATTATTTTAGAAGTGTCTGCAGCCCTGTACAAGTAATGCAAGGTTCATAAGTAGAACTGTAGGAAAAGTTCCTTTTTCTTGAGGTTCTTCAGATGAATAATATAGGAATACACAAATGTAAGGATTTGGAGTATGTCTGTATTGTTTTCTTTTTTCCTCAGAATTTAGTAAATGAACACAGACTTCCTTGGCTGCTTGGGATTGGGTGACGTATTACTCTTGTCAGTTCACCAAAAAGTTCCTTTTATACTTGCCAATAGGTCTAGGGTGTTTTTTTTATTCTCAGATAAGATGAAGTGGTTCTTGGGTGCCTTGCTAATGAATGGGGCATCCCAAGACTAAGGAAGTATTCTGAGACTATCCTCTCTGTTGATAGATTATTTCTGTGCCTTGTCTAAAGACTTTTTGTTCTGCCCACCAATAGATATTTGCTGCCCTACAACCATTGCCAGAGGGGCCCGGACATCAGATCCAGCCTGGGAGTCAGCACCAGTCCAGCCTACAGTCAAGATAAAGGGAACCAGCACAGACGTTGCTGGCAACTAGGACCTCAGTGAAGGCCGGAAGCACTGGGACGTAAAGTGTGTACCCCTGCCACTGTCTTGGGCGAAAGACGGGGTCACAAATCAGGATGAAGAAATCTTTCTGTGGATCCAGTTTTTGATGCCCAGCTGAGAGAGTCACAGACCGATAAGGACGGCAAGGAGGCTTTTACTTGAGGTGACCCCCTTTGAAACAAGGGTTGCTTCACATATCCCAGCATCAGGCCTTTTGAGTCCTGGTCCCCAAGTGAATGCAAGTCTGCGCCTTTGTTTGTTGATCAAGGGATGCCTGAGCATATTGGCTACAATCAGTGGCCCCAACAAAAGAGCAGTGCGCCAGTGGAACAATACAGGAGTTAGGGAAGGACTTGAGTTTAGGGTACAGGTGCTGTGCCCTTGGTGCCTGTTAGATTAAAGTGAAGAAAACTGATGCACTGCCTGAGACACTGGACAGGATCGTTGAGGGTATTTGCCCTGGGGGGGTGATTGCCCTATTCTGAAAGAAAGACTTTTTCTTCTCAAACTGGGCCGTGATTCTTGAGTTGCGAGTTGTGCAGCTCCACCGTGGGAACAACAAGAGCCTGCCTGTGAGGCTCAAACGGACACAGGGAGAAGACTCCCCTCTGGCTGGTTTGTACAGCGGCTACAATTTCCCAAGGACTCTTTTTTTTGTTAGTAATGTACCCCTTTGGTCGTCCCATTTTTGAAGAGGAGCAGCCCTTTGCGGCTCCTTGTCCTAATTCCTATGGCCCTAGTGTGGTCCTCCTGGTCCCCCGGAGCCAGGATTGTTTTTGTAATAATATGTCTGATTGCTTTAATATTTTTTTTAGGAGTAGTGTTTATTCTGCACGAGAAAAGTTCATCTGAGCAGTTTAAAAATGTTACTTTACTCTTTCCTTAAGTATATTAATTGATACTCTAGCCCTCATAAAAGAAATACTGGAAAAGTCTATTTAAAAGTTTTTATTAGGTATGTGCTGTTGGCTATTCTGAAATTGAAATAGATAGTCACTGAAATACATCAGAGCCCTGAAACTTAGAATTAGACTAGATGGTTTTGGACTCTTGTTTCTGCTTGGGGCTGGAAGCTACTGACTATCCTGTATGTAATGATTGATACTTTTTACATGCTGTGTATGTATCCAATGTGGTCTAATGCTTTGCTCCATTTGCATCTCTGCTTGTATACCTGCCAAAGGGAACGTTGCTGAAACAAAGGCCCAACAAATGTTGAATAAAGAGGTGGCCGAAATAATGTTAATAGATGTACGGGATGAATATCTAGATTACCCCAGATAAACGAATGTCTTCAGCCAATGCTGAAAGGGTCGTCTGTTGAAATTTGGCAGCACTTAAGTTAAGCATTGGCTAAAGACAGCCTGTATTTAGAGGCTAAATTGTCCGCTTTGTGGAATCCATTTTGTATTTCTGGCAGCCATTTTGGTTGCCATGTGCTGCCATGTGCTCACCATGTGCTCTGTCCTACCTTCCTGTTAACTGCTCTTGAAATCTGCCTAGAGACAAGTTATATTTAGTTCCTCTTGCTTTGCACATGCTCAGTTGAGCTTGCAGCTGTTCCGAGTTTATAAATGTCAGGATGTGTCTACTAGAAGTAGAAACTGTTAGCTCCACCCACTTGTCGACTGTGCATTTCTTGTATGACCTTATATGTATCTAAAACCAGCATTTGTGTTTGTACCGCCTTCATTTGAGCCCCTGTGTGGGTATAAAAGGACCATGGTCCTTCCATTCAGTGTGCTACTTCATGCATTACTGAAGGGTGATGTGCGAATTTAGCTCCACCTCATGAGGTTTAATAAACTCTGTCTTTCTTATTCCAGTTTCTATGCCAACTTCTTCCTAAGTGTCTGAGGACTCTGTGCAGAGAAGGGTGAACCCCTAAGCACTGGTAGGCCTTGCTGAGGCTCACTACTACACCATAGAGTGGGTACTCGAAGAGCCGCCCCAGCCCCTCCAGCAGACATTCTGACATGTGTGCACGATTTCCAGCTTAAGGAGCGCATACTCCGAGCGGCCAGGAAAGACTCCACTTTCCAATACAAGGGCCAGGGGCCCACACTGTACCAAGACTTAGCAGCATCCACATTAATGAAGCGCAAGGCATTCAGACCCATAACTGCACACCTACGGGCAGCTGGCATCCCGTACTCGAGGGGACACCCCTTTCGGCTGATTTTCACTTTCAAAGGGGAGCTCAGGCAATTGCGCTCTCTCTCAGCGGCCTACAAGCTACTGAACATTGATGAACCTACAGTGGAGAAGCTGCAACAGAGCAACTCAAGCAGAAGACGCCGAAGCGGTCATGGATGGACTACCATCAAGCCCCGAGCCCGACACTGCGATCTGACCTGGATACCATGGCCAGGGAACGACAGGTGGTCCTGGCGTCTCTGACCGGGGCTCCCTCTGAGTAGTCCTTGACCACCACAGAAGAATAAACAGCGAACAATTGGCTGTCCTTCATGTCCGTCTTCAGGGACACTTTAACATAAGTATGGGGCTGTGCCCTGGGGGTGGAGGGCGACACCGGCCACTGGTACCCTGTAGCTTATTTACCAGGAGCCGAAAGCTCCGGACACTTGTTTGCCAAATTATATTTTTCTATATTTGTATAGTTTTTTTGTTGGGAGATTCTTTTTCTTTTCTGATCTCCTCCCCCATCCCTCTACATGCCTGGTCCCGCGCACCGGGGCCCGGCCCCATATCAGCTCTGCTTCTCGACACAATGAGATTACCCACAAGATGGGACTCTTGGCACATATTGGCACCTTTTTTAGCTGTACACCTCGATCCCAGCCCACATGCTAGCAAACATTAAAATTCTCACTCTGAATGTAAAAGAGCTTAATAACCCAATTAAGAGAAGGTCTATCCTATCTTATCTCGAGCATTTGGGCACACATCTTTGCCTACTTCAGGAGACGCATCTCCTATCCAGGGACACCCACAGACTCCGATCCAAGGCTTTCCCACATCAATATTTCTCCTCACTCCCTACCAAAAAGGCTGGAGTTGCCATCCTCCTCTCCCGCAACTTCAAGGGGGTGGTGGGAGCAAAAGTATCTGAAATTAAGGGGGGGGTCCTGGCCTTCTTTATATCCATTGGCGCACGCACTTTTACACTTGCTTCCATATACGCACCCGAGAGCCAAGAGGCGTTCCTTCGTAAAGCAGTGATAGGCTTAACGGCCTCTCCAGACCGTTAGTTACTGGTGGGGGGCGATATAAACACAGTGTTCAATAATCAACTAGACCGCTCAGCTCAACGGCAGAGTGGAAGAGAATGGCTACAGGATTTGGGGCTAGTTGACATACGGCACTCCCTCCATCCCCACACAACGAATTATACATTCTATTCTCATGCCCATAAGACCTACGCCAGGATTGACTTTTATTGGCTCCCAATCCCTGCTTCCTTTGACGCATGCCTCAGACATTGAACCTCGCACGCTCTTAGACCAATGCTGCACTGACCCTGACATTACCAATACCCCCCGCAGACAGACCACCATACTCTTTGCGGTTCACGATACCCTCCTTCATCACCCCGCAGTAGTGCAGTGCCTAACCAAGACACTGGAGGAATTCTTAGCCTTCAATGATTCCCCGGATATCTCAATCGTGTCCCTATGGGAAACGCTCAAGCTAGTGGCAAGGGGGGACCTCATCGCCACGTCCTCAGCGGACAACCAGATCCGCAGGGACAAAAGAGAAGAACTCTCCAAATAAATGCAAGAGCTTGAATGTATACATAAGCGGACTGGGACGCCTCGGGTGTGGCGGCAGTTGGAGGCAGTGTGCTCACAGCTGGCTGGCCTTGACCTTGACAGGGCAGAGTATGCTGCCCTACGACTGAGGCACTTGTTCTACACAGGGGAGGATAGATGTGGGCGCTTGCTGGCCCATAAACTGCGTGCCCAACGCCAGGCGGCTATGGTCCAGAAGGTTTGCGACACGAATGGCTCTGAGCATTTTCGAGATGCAGACATCTCACGCGCGTTTTGGGATTTTTACACTGAAATGTATACAGCGCAACAACTGTCCGAACAGGACTCTCTAAATTACTTGCAGGGGATAACCCATTCCCGACTGACTCCGGATCAGGCCTCCACTCTTGACAGCCCAATCGCATTGAGGAGGTGATCTCAGCCATTGCCCGACTCAAACACCTTGAATCTCCGGGCCCCTACGGGCTTACCGCTATTTTTTACAAAACCTTTTGTACTATCTTAGCTCCGATACTAACCAGACTTTTTAATGCGATAGGGGATACTTCTGACATCCCGCCCACAATGTTCCTTGCCTCTGTTGTTGTCCTCCCTAAGCCCGGTAAGGATGGTCGGTACTGCGCCTCCTACCGGCCAATATCCCCACTGAATATTGACCTAAAGCTCTTTACAGGGATCTTGGCTGCTAGGCTGGGGCCACTGATGCCAGGTCTGGTGGACCCCGACCAGGCGGGGTTTGTGGCGACTAGGCAATGTGGCGACAAAAGACGGAGACTACTCCACCTCCTTTTTTTTTTTTTTTATAATATTTTTATTTCGAATTTCTATACGAGGTTACAGAAAACAAAAACAACCAGAGAGCACAAAGACACTTCTTTGGTAAGTCCACATACTTAGCAAGCATTATAACAGACTTTGGAACATTCTTGTTACTTCTTAGAGTTACATTGTAGGCGTGCATTTACTTTCACAGGATCTACATCTCAATATATCATACATAATACTGTGAAACTGGAAGACATTGCCAAGAATATGTTACAACCTAGATCTTTTCGGCACGAAATATGGAAATCGTACAGTTCTGGAGCACTATAGCTGACCTGGGGGCCTATCATAACTGTCCTCTCCCATCCATCAGACTCCCTTAATATTACAACTAAACAGGAGGGTCCCTACTGTCCCCATCATTGTCTTTGGCACCCCTATAAATTCCATATAGTTCCCAAAAATTCTTAGGACGGTTGCGTGGTGGGAGGAGTTCACTATAGTTTTCCGTGTGCGTACCGCAGTACATCATGTCTCTCGAACAGCTGTCTATAGTGGGAATCAGGCAACGAGACCAGCAAATTGCCACCCTGCGTCTCGCCATTAGCAACCCCATGTCAATTAAACGTCTAGTAGATTTAGGCAGAAGTTTAGAATATCCCAGTAACGCCAGAGCAGGGTCTGGAGTAATCTTTTCCTTAATGATTTCCATCAATGTCTTAAATATCGAAACCCAGAAGTTGGCAATTCCCGGGCACAACCATGCTAAATGAAAGAAATCAGCCGGGGTGGTACCACATCTTTCGCATTCAGCCAATTCCCTCAGCCCAAACCTATGTAATCTTTCAGGGGTATAGTATATTCTATTAAGAAATTTAAAGTGGATCAGCCTATGCCTGCCATTTAGAGATCTACGTTTCGTGCTTTCACAACAGTACCTCCACATTCCATCGTCTATATCCATCCCCAAATCGGTCTGCCAGGCCAAACGGGCTTTAGTATAATGGTTGGCCCGATACTCCTGTGCTGATTTATATAGCCTGGACACAATCCGCACCGGCAGTTCTGTTTTTATCATGACTGTGAGTGGGGCGACATCGGGTGGCTCCGCAAGGTCACTTCCCAGAGTTTCTTTTAGTGAGTGCCTCATTCTGTGGAAGTGGAATCTATGTAACAATGTATTATGTTGACCCTGTGTAGTCACTTCATCCCACGTCTTCGCCACACCCTCCTCAAACAGTTCCCCAATCTTAGTAATATTTATATCACTCAGTGCACGAGTTACCCCCCTATCCGTGCATGCAGGTAGCCAACGACACCATTCGAGAGGAGCCAATGGGGAATATAATATGACTCCAGCTTGCAACTTGAGAAGATGGTGTCAAGCATGTACGGTCGAATTGATTGAATCAAGAATCCCAGTCCTACGGTTCGGAGGTTGAAATAAGAGTGCTGGCAGAGGAAGCGGCGCTGCAACCACTTTCTCAATCTGGATGTGCGGTGTGTCTGCGGGGACATGTATCCAAAAATTAGCGTGTGCGCACTGCGCGACCCTATAATACAAGTTCAGGTCTGGAGCCCCAAGACCACCCATACGATAAGGCAACGTTAGTATATCCCATCGTATCCTAGCATGTTTCCCAGCCCAGGCCAGCCTGAGTAGTAGCGATGTGAGTGTGCAAAAGAAAGAGCTAGGGAGGACCATCGGAATATTAGCAAACAGAAATAAAAAACGTGGGAGCACAACCATTTTCATGATGGATACCCTACCCAACAATGAGAGTGGTAGTCTAATCCAGCGCTCTATATCGTCTTCCAACTTGCTGACTGCAACTCCATAGTTTTCTCGGAACACTACCTCCGAATCCGTATGTACTTTGACACCCAAATATCGCACCGGGTCTGTCGTCCACTGCAAAGGGAACTCTGGGGTAAACTGCACAGTCGCAGCAGTGAGTGGGAATATGATTGATTTGGTCCAGTTGACCTGAAGACCAGACATTGCACCAAACTGGACCACCTCACGGAGGACAGGAGACAGATTGTGTTCAGGGCCCCGAACGTAAAGCAGCGTATCATCTGCGTACGTAGATATAACTAACTCATACCCCGGGAAGCGAATACCTCTGTATCTATGGTATTTCCTCAACGCGCAGGCCAACGGTTCCGCGTTCAGTGCATAGAGGATTGGGGAGTGCGGACATCCTTGCCTCGTCCCCCTGGTAATGCGTATGGTGTCTGTTACCATGTCTCCAATTTTTATTCTAGCAGTCGGATTATTGTACAGAACGCCCAACATTTGCAAAAATATGCCCCCCAGCCCTAATCGCGTCAAAACTTGTCCCATAAAAGACCATTCGACCGAATCGAATGCCTTCTCCATATCCAGGAACACTGCAACAGCTTGCACTTCCGGCCTGATCTGTTGAATCGCGCCGAATACTGTTCGTAAATTATACGTCAAGTTCCTACTGGGAACAAAGCCGGCCTGTTCCGGATCGACCAGCAACGGAACAAGTGGGGTCAAGCGATTTGCCAGTATTTTAGCGTACAGCTTTGTGTCGACATTCAACAACGACAGTGGGCGATGCAACGCACACTCCGTTGGTGGTTTGTCTGGTTTCAAAATGGCGACAATAAGAGCCTCTCTCATAGATGGAGGCAGCTGACCATTTTCATAAATCTCTTCAAACAGCGTGTGAAGATGTGGAATGAGCAAATCCTTAAACTCCTTATAAAAGGATACCGTTAGTCCGTCTGCGCCTGGAGCGCTTCCGGCTCGCATTCCAGATAGTGCCGCCGTTATTTCTTCTATTTCTAACGGGCGCATGAGGTATTCCCTGTGTGTATTCGTCAGCCAGGGAAGTTTGATGTGCGATAAATAGTCTAAAATTTGTGCGTCCAGCTCTCCGGTTCTAGAGGTATATAATGTGGAATAATATTGCCTACATCTGTCAGCTATGTTCAGTGGTGTCGTGATGGATTCCCCCTGTTCGTCATTAATTACTGTCAGCTCTGCTTTCTCCCTTCTCCTTCTTAGTAGTGAAGCCAAGACCGAGCCCGGTCGCTCGCCTTCTCCATACGTGCGGGCCGTGGCATACTTGATCAAGTGCTTGAGTTCCGAGTCAGCTGTGTCGTGAAACTCACTGAGTAACTCTTTGAATTCCCCCTGCGCCTGATCATCGGCGTCGGACTGTAGCCTAGCTTCTAGCGTCTGTAGCTTGTCCTCCAAGTCTGACAGTCGTTTTCGCTGCGCCTGTAGGACACCCGAGTGTTTAGCCACAGCGATTCCTCTAATGTAGACTTTGAAAGTTTCCCATACAACAGCAAAGGAGTCTACGGACCCTATATTGTGTTCAAAAAAACTTTCTATCGCTTCCGCGATATAGGCTTTCAAAACAGAGTCTAATAGGGAGTAAGGGGGGAATCTCCATGTGAAAGGAGGGATGCGTTTGCCTGAGTTCTCCAAGACCATGAGCACTGGAGAGTGATCTGACAAGGTGCGAGGTAGTACCGCACAGTCCCGGACTCTCGCATACAAACCCCCAGCAACTAACCAATAGTCAATTCGTGTGTGTAAGTTATGGTATGAAGAGTAGTGAGTATACCCTCCCTTGCCTTGGGATCTCGTTATCCAGACATCTAATAGGTCCAATTGTGTCATCGTCCCCGTGATTGCTCGAGCCGTGGCGGAGGGGCGCCTTTCCGGGCCTCCCGACCTGTCCAATTGTGGGTTTAATACACAATTAAAGTCCCCCCCATAATTGGTAAGCCATCCCATGTTGTCGCATATTCCCAGTAACCTCTTCAAAAAAATGTGGGGTTATCATAATTCAGGCCGTATATGTTAGCAATAATCAGATCGATCCCTTTCCCACTACATCTCGAAATAACATATCTCCCGCCGCTATCCGTTGCCAATGGGCAAAGCCGCAGTCCCGACTTCGGGTTTATCCAAGTAATAACTCCCCGGGCATGCGACGTGAACCCTGCCACATGTACGTTACCAGGGAGCCCCTGCAATTGAGCATTTTGCTGTTGAGCGGGAGGTGGGACTCCTGCAATAACGCAATGTCAATATTGTGTCTGGTGAGATATGCCAAGACTTTCCTCAACTTTCTATAGTCATTCAGGCCTCGAACATTCCAGGTCAATATATTAAGCATATTGGGTTGTGTCAGTGTCATGTAATTGGGTATAAGACCCATCCATCGCAAGCCGCTGTTGCCTGTGTAACTCTCTGCGTCGCCATGCAACGTGTTGCTCTAAACTCGGTCTGTACTGTGTGCTCTGTGCCGTAATAAAGACTTATAACGTGTCCCTGAATCCCCCCCCCCCACGCCTGGCATATCCCAACTTTGCAATGGCGAAATCCCGCTAACAAACCCAATTCGTCTACTGTTTGTTCATTTAAAACTGTTCCAACCAACAAACAAAAAGAAAAACAGAAAAATTCCAGGTTGTGGTTCACACACAAGGGTAGATGTTGCCTGGGCCCTGAACACTTACTTACACACCAAGTGAGGCAGATTGACCATGCGCCATCGAGCAAGTAATGTGCTTCAAACAATCATTGTCTTGTTAGCATGCAAGTACCATATGACTCCCTATCTAAGCCAATCTCGACTTAACACGACTCCACTTAGTGCTATACCGAACTATACTAAGCCTAGTACCCATTTAACTACCATAGACACTTTTCTTATCACTCTGCGCTAACTTTTTCAATAATTCTCTACATGCATTTGAGCTGTGCAGTTACTTGCCCCCTCCCCGCAATGACTCAACTGACAAGTAGAATAATTCAGCATTCAGTCTTGCTCATCGAGGTCGCCTCCTGAAGCCCCTTCGTGGATAGGTGAAGTCTTCTGGAGGGTTCTCTCCTTTGCCCATTCCTTCGGGGCCTTTTGCAGAGTTTTAGGGTCTGTAGGATGCGAGAGCGCCCCTGTCTATTCACTCTTAGTCTCGCCGGGTACAGCATGGCGTAGTCCAGTTGTTGTTCCCGCAGTTGCTTCTTCAACGGTGCAAATTGTCTGCGTGCCTCCTGAACACGAACCGTGAAGTCCGGATACAGCGAGATTTCGGACCCCTCACATTGAAGTGCTTTCTTCTCCCGTGCCGCTTTCAACGCCGCATCCCTATCCCTGTAGTTTAATCATTTTGCGATGATTGGTCTTGGTGCCGCTCTAGGGGGGGGTCTGGGACCCAGCGAGCGGTGCGCACGTTCAACTATAAACATTGCAGAAAAAATGTCACGACCAAACAGTGTCTCCAGTAATTTTTCAACGAACAGTTCCATGTTGCCCAGGTTGGTGGTCTCCGGAAGGCCTGTGATTCGGATATTACTTCTCCTGGAGCGAGCTTCAAGGTCTTCTGCCTTGTCCTGTAGAGTAAGCAGCAATTTCCCCATTTGTTTCTGTTCTGAGTGAATTTCCGTTTGGGCTTCCTCCACCTCCGGGACTCTTCGTTCCGTCATGTCCTGTCGTTCCGCTTGTTTATCCATACGTTCCGTCAGACGGTCCATGCGCAGTGTCAGAGAGTCTATTTTGCTGTCTATATTGGACAGACTCTTTTGTAAGCTCTTTTGCATCGAAGCTAATATAGTGCGAATATCTCCCTCCGTTGCGACTGAGTCATCTTCATGCGCGTCCGGGACCTCTTCAGAATCCTGCTCCCGGTTCCTGGATTTCCTTTCTTCGAAGTTGAGCTTAGGTTGCGTTTTATCCACCTTTCCCATGGTAGCACGAGGATATGTTCGTCTTCCCTCCAGTGCGCCGCTTCTCGCAGAACCGAGGCACTACACCCCTCCCCGAGTTCCGCCAGTTAACTGCCAATAAAGTTCTCGCCCCGCGGGGCATATGACACAGTAGTTGTTTGCTGACACCCTTCCCAAGTGAGGGTGCAGCGGGGGGGGGGAAAGACCTCCAGGCTCACTCAGAGGACCATTGGCATCCCAAGCTCTTCCAGCGTCCCCAGCTGAGTCAGCAATGCGTGAGGCAACCCACAACAGCCAAGAAGCCCAACTTCAGCGTGCACAGCAGTGGCTTGGCGAGTAATATCTTTATCCTGCAGGACTATCCCCCGCAGACACCCTCCACTTAGTCCTGCTTTCCTCCGCGTCGCCACACCCCAATTGCTATCTGTGTGTTGTCACTGTTCCAAGAGGTGGCGTCGGAAATGAACTGGCCATGCGGTCATGTGGCGCGCGGTCTCAAGTGTAGGCCTTGGCTTCTCTCTGCCTCGCAGCAAAAACCAGCAGATACTGCCCCTGTGCCACAGCCTCTAAGGCTCCAGGGTTTCTGTACACTCCGCCCAGCCGCCTTAACAATGTCAGACTAGTGCTCTGTGTATGGGGGCCTGGGAAATACCTCCAAAAGGGCCAATGTCCGCAGGCAGCCGCGGGGTGACAAAATTGGGGCACCCTCCAGGTCAGAATGGAGTATAGGCGCCAGCCTCAGCAGCAAGGCGCCCGCCGATAACTTTCGGCGCCGTTTCCCCAAACCCCCTCGCCTCCGCATTGCCGACTGGATCTTCTTACGTGTGATGGCTGTAGGGGCTCCCAAAATGGCCAAGGCCGGTTCCGTCGCTCCGATGCCACCCAAAGCACAGACACCGCCGTCGGCCGTAGGTAGTGGGAGGCACCAGGTTTCAGGGGGAGAGGGCCCCCAGCGACCCAGGCACAGCAAGCATTGGCACCACCAGGCTTCACTCAGTGGCACACTCAGCCATTCTCACTCCGGCAGGGGCAGCAGCTCCGAACCACGGAGTCGCTCACGTAGCCGCTTCCTCTTCCAGCCGCGGCACCACACGCGGCCCTGTGGGGCACCTCGCAGCTCTCGCTTCACCCAACACACCCCCGCCAATTGCGCCTGGCACTCACGGGGAATGGGCCACCGCGAAGATCTGGACAGCAGTCCGTCCCCGTCGCATCTGCAAGCCTCACCAGCAAGGGCCGGGCGTCCGCCGCAGACGACAGCTGCGCTGTTCGTGGGCCCCCGAACTGGGTATTAATCAGCTCAAATTGATGGCGGCGGTCTCCGACACCGATGGCAACTTGGGTACAGGCATTTAGGCAGCACTAATGAACGGATAATGGCGAATATTTCGATGGCTCGGCGGAGCCCGGGATCTATGCGGCCATCTTAGTCCCAGGCAAGCTCCGCCCCCCGACTATTCCACCTCCTTGACAAGGCCCACCATCAACCGGTGGAGCGAGTGGTGCTATCTGTCAACGCTGAAAAGGCGTTCGACACGGTGCATTGGCTATTCCTGGAGGCCACCCTGGAGCAGTTCAGAGTGGGGAACCGCTTTCGCAAATGGGTGCTCAGTAGCTATAGCCGCCCTTCAGCAACGGTCCAGGTGAATGTATATATCTCAGAGCCCTTTCTGATAGCACGGGGAACGAAGCAGGGGTGCTCGCTTTCTCCGTTGCTATTTGCTCTGTATATGGAGCCCTTGGCTCAGAGGGTGCGGGAGAATCCTCAGATCACCGGGGTCCGGTTTGGGGGGGAACGCCACACTATAAGCTTATACGCCGATGATGTTATCGCTACACTTGAGGCCCCCCTGACCTCGATTCCGGCTTTTCTCACAGAACTAGAGACGTTTGCTGCAGCCTCAGGCTTCCGGGTTAATGTCTCTAAGTCACAAGCTTAGGGGTTCTCTCTACAGCCCTCTACCAGGGACGCCCTTAAACAGATATGCCCAATTCAGTGGGACCTGGAATCAATACCATAACTGGGTATAAAGTTGGCGACCTCAATTCAGGATACAGTCACCCTAAATTACAATCATCTACTGTCGCAGACCTGGCGGGATCTTCTTCGCTGGCGGCCATTTGGCCTCTCGTGGTTGGGCCGCGTGGCGGCACTCAAAATGAATGTGCTTCCGAAAATATTATATCGCTCCCAAACGCTCCCTGTACAGCCTCCCCCCGGCATTTTGAAATCACTTCAACTAGAATTTCTCTCTTTTGTCTGGGCGGATAAAAAACCTAGGATGAATAGGGATTTAAGCTACAGACCCCCAGGGGAGGGCGGCCTCTGGAGCCCCAATATTGATCGCTATTACCGAGCTGCTCAGTGGAGGTCTTGCTGGAATGGTCCCACAGCGAATCCAAAAAGCATTGGCTTTTCATGGAACGAGCCTTGGTCCCTTTGGAAGATCTCCTTTATCCATAAATCTCGACCCCCCCCCCCAACGCTCTACAGATCGCCGGTCACGCGGGCAACTCTAAGGGCTTGGGATGCGAGCGCTGTACGATGCGGCCTCAACTCCTTTCCATCGCCTCTCACGCCTATAACCAACAATCCCGATTTCACTCCTGGCCTTGATTTGGTAGCTTTCAGGCACTGGGACGGAGAGGGGCACAGATTTATTGGCCACCTTTTTGACTCCGAGGGTACCCTGATTTTTGAGGACCTACGCTCACATCTTGCAATGCCGGAGACTGAGCGCTATCATTTTCAGCAGATACACCATTGGGTCATGCATCCCTTGACACGCCAGGGGGCACAGAGGCCACTTACCCAATATGAGAAGTGGTTACACACTAAACAGTCAAGCAAGCGTCTCATCACAGAGCTTTATCACTTCTTGTGGCCCCCAGAACAGTTGGCTAAATCCGCAGGACAGAAGCACTGGAAGGCAGAACTGGGGCGTACACTGTCACAGAAGGAATGGGGGGACATTTTCTACTGGGCTCGACACTCAGCACGAAATGTCTCCAGTATAGAAACTGCTCCCAAGATTGCGTCATATTGGTATCTTACACCCCCCAGATTACATAAGGGTAACCCCAGCCGCACCTCAGGCTGCTGGAGAAATTGTGGGTCCGAGGGTACGCTGACGCATTTGCTGTGGGAATGCCCAACACTCACATCATACTGGGAACAGATCCTCAATTAGATAAACACTTCAATACACAAATACCGCGTTTCCCGGCGTATGTCCTCCTGGGCCTGCCCAACGCGCTTACATTTCCCCTTAGGTCGCGCAGGGGCAGGCAGATGGGAATTGCCTTAGGCTTGGCCCTGCAAAACATACTGTCTCATTGGGGCACTGATAAGACCCCCACGTTCCAAGGGTGGTTGCATAGGATGTGGTATGTATTAGGCATGGAACGTATCTCCCTTTCGCTCCAAGGGGACGGTGCCTCCTTTAGGGAACTGTGGCACCCTTTCCTGACATTGCTGAGATCAGATTTCCGGGAACTTACTTGCCCCAGATATTTGCGCTTACTGCGCCTTCCCGCGCTGCTACAAGATCCGGCCCGATCCCCATCAACATGAGGCATCCTGCGGCGGCTCTGATCTTTCTTTCTGTTGCTCTCTTGAGTGGTGGGAGGGAGGGGCACAAATAGGGGGTGGGAGGAGACGGGAGGAGGGGGAGTTGGGGTTCTGTTTTTGTTTTTTGCCTATTGTCTTGCACACTTTGCTTGGCTTTCCGCAGTTGGCACTGTTTTGTTTCGTTGCATTTTTGTCTTTATCAATAAAAAGATTTAGACCTAAGCAGGATTTTGTCTACACTATGAGACAGAGTAACTTGTTGATTCCATCATGGAAGACCAGGGAAGATGGATTGAGGTCTGTGGTGTCAGAGCACTGATCTTCTCAGACCTGTAGGCCCACCTGCAACACTGCCGACCACAGGGTCTTAGTTGCCAAACTAAAACAGATAGTTGTCTACCATCTGCCACAGTGGATTTTATCCATCTTGGCGTTTCAACAACAAGTTATATCCAGACCTCTAAGCAGGTTATCAAGCTCAAGAGTGGGACAGTGAGCAAGGTCTGATAGCCTGCTGGAGTACCATAGAACGATATATGATAAATAATGGAACTTGTTGACTTCATCTCATCACCTTAGTACCAGAGTGGACATTGTGCCATTTCAATGGGATTGTTCTGTTTTCTCCAGACAACCAGCACACTGGAAGCACAGTTTGATGATGTTAATGAGATCACCATTTCCAGTTGCTCAAACTACTGAAAGAAGTGATTGTCGAAAACCTATCTGGGGTAGGAAGGACAGAAGTATGCTACTGCGGTCCCAGCACAGGAGGGCTATGTTCACCTGAGCAGCTTATCCATCAGGACGGTAAATCCCTTTAAGCCGAGGTAAATCAGAAAAGCCTTGAATGATTAAGTATACTATCACTGAAGATATCTCAAGTGAGAAACGTGAAACCAAATTATTACATGGTCAACATGCCAGCATAAATGAGAAGTGCATTGGCTGTTAGTATTCACTTTCTGTATTCCATAATGCACAGGTTTAAAAGTATGAAATCATTGTTCTCATCACAACTACAAAGGTTTCCAGCAAAGGTTACAGTAAAAGAGGTTTAAATTATGCTGTTGAGTACATAGGTTGCAGACGGAAAAGGGACGTACAGGGTGCAACACTGCGGCTGACAATGCCGCTTTATCTGGTTAAATGCTCTGAATGATTTACTGAAAGAACCATCACAGTTGTGTTTTGTATGACAGCTGTCAGGAAGCGTGACATGTTCTTACCGCCAGGGAATGCAGAGTTCTTGGATCAAACAGCAGTTTCTCTCCCAGGGGCAGGCGTTGGCTTTCCATGTGTAGCTCACGGAGCTCTTCACACCCTTCCAGTCCTTCCACCACAGTGATGCAATTACAACCCAAATACCTGAGGACGACAGCACAGGCCATCAGCAGAGGGAAGGACCAGGTACCAACAAGAAGGTACCATCGACCAATTCAGGTCATGCATGTTTAGAATGATGGTGCAGATATTAAAGGCAACTCAAGAAAACAGATTGCTTTATGGGAACATCTTTAACTTCACGTGCGCTCTGCACTTTCTTAGACCGTGTTTTCATACAAATGTAATCACTACATACATATTGGTCTGGCTTTTTTCACAATGTACAGTCTATACCAATATGTGCTCTGAAACCCGGTTGGGTAGAGTTTGCACTGTATAAGGCAAAAAAAGAAACAAGCATTTAAATAAATATAACAGAATAAAATAAAATATGCAATTGTCTGCCTTCCAAGGGAGGCACTAAGGCAGAGGTTAGGCCTTTCTGGGCCAGGTCACAAAGCTATTTCGGTTTCCCAGACACGCCCAAACAGGATTAGCCACATCCAGGTACAATATTTACACGAAACATGAAACAGGAAGGCAGTGACTTCCTCTCTGGCAGGTATCAAGGGGCGTGCTTGTGTGTGCCAGGAGCTAGGAATTTCACCGGGAGGCAGACAAGACAAACAAGGTCTTCCATCCTACTTTAAGCACATGGTAATTAATAAATATTTATAGACCTTGGCATAACACGTTGCTATTCTAAACACATCATAGATTCTGTGTTCAGGAGCATGGCAGGTAAAAAAGGACCAGTGACGAGGAGGCAATCCTTCAGCACTAAGACAGCAGATGTCACTCACTTCATTAAGGCAATAGGAGAACTGAGTATATGATTTAAATCTCGTCACTGAGAGAGACAGAGCTTAGAGAATCAATCTTGATATCTATGCATCCACTCCAAAAAGGGAGCTAAATGCTACTTAGCTTGACAGTCACCTGTTTGTCACCTGGGCTGGCTATGCTGGTAATCTCCCTTTACTTTTATTGAAGCAAGCAAGGTCACCATCTCAGTCCATCACATCCGCGTATTATACTCCTGGATCAATGTGCTGCACTTGTCACTGCTGCCTACCCTACCTACTCTAAAGAGCCTTTAAATCACAGGCTCGGCGCTCAACCAGTTATCACCCTACCTCTCTGACCTCCCGTCACCTTCTCTGTGGACTGCCAATCCATTAGATCACATCCCACCCACTACAGCTGGAGTCCCCCAAGGCTCAATCTCGGCTCCTTTCCTTTTCTTGCTGTATCCTTACCACCTCCAAGCAGGGAAACCAAATAGGTTTCTTTTTTTCCTAGCTTTACCGCTTTTACAATTGTGGATATTGGACTATCTTGCTGACATTATTCATCGGATGGCCTTACACTCCCTCATTCTAAACTCATCTAAGCTAAAGGTCCAATATTTCTCTCCTCCTCCGGAACATCACTATTCCTAGCTCCATCTAGTTCTCCATGACATGCTCACCTGTGCCATGCAACTAGAAGCCTCAATGTTCCCTTCAACTGCTCCATGCAGCTGGAACCTTCATCACCAAGGCGACAGCACAGCAAGACAACAAATACTAAACATAAGTAGATTCTGTCCTCATAACCCCCTCCGCAGATTTAGCACTGTATAACTCACTGGTGATTAACAAGCTAGACTGGAACAGTTTTGTAGTGGGCCTCCCTCATCATATTCTTAAACTCTGCCACAAGGGTACTCTACAATGTACCCAGAAACACTCCTATTTCAAGTCATCGACATCAAGCTGGTTGGTTTTCTACTATAAATAGAGCCTTATTCAAACCTTTATTGCTGGTCTTTCACTACTGTGCATGGGTCAACTACAGGTTATCTTGTTTGTACTCTATCCCAAACTATCCGCTCTTGAACTTAAGATCATGCAATCAGTGCCTTTTAACTGCACCACAACCAGCTTCTTCACCACCCAGATTTCAGTCCTTCGACATTCTTTGACCTGCTTACTAGAATGCTCTCTCACTGAACATAAGGGTTAGACCAGCACTATAGGGATTTCAAACACATCTCTTGAACCCATGTTGGTTAGATATTATCAAAGAGGAGGGGGCGGCGGCTTGAGGGCACAGTCACTCTTTGTAGATACAACGTATTTGAAGTGAAAGCTGCCCTATACGCTGAAATATTATGCTTTTTGTTGTACAAAATTGAGCTTTATGGATGTTTTGATGTTCTTGGTTTTCAGACAACAGCTTAACACTTTCCAGTAATAAGTCCATTGATTTTTGTAACTCCATTCAATTGCTTGATTGTCCTATGTACTTGCATTGTATACTTGGTCTAATGTACAACATTTCTGGTTGAGATGATGCTCAAAAAAAAGAAATACACATATGTGCCTTAGGAGACCACTTTATATGACCTGAGCATGGGTTAGGAGCAGCCTTACTGGGAAAACAAGAATCTAATAGGGATATCTGTGAAGTGGTGCGGAGGGTGATGGAAGAATAAGCCATGGAAGCAATACTGTATTTGGTGCTGGCCCAAACATCAAGTCAATCAGCCAACATACATTAGTTCACAAGGAACTCATTTTGACAAAACAAGATGAAATTTACGAAAGGAGTATTGATTTCTTGCCTCTACATTAGAATTGCAGTTCAAGCTGAAAAATATAACATTCTAACCATATTATTTCATAGGTTATAGTGATGAATAAATCAAACATTAGAGAATAAAGCCCACAAACAAGAGAATTTCGGTTGTGCCCACTTCAGCCGAAAATGAGCGTAATTTTATTTGCAACAATCATTAAAAAAGGAATAAGAATTTCACTGTGTATTTACACTACATACACGATAAAAAAAGGTGACTAATGTGCCCCAGTGTTGTGACCATAACCAACAGTGACGTATTTATACAATGACAGTAAAAAGAAGTCGTTGGTTATTGGAATAATAGGGGAGGTCCCTTGGAGATGTGGTTTTATACTTTTTAGAGATTATTTCTAAGGTTCTGGGACTCTCCCTTCTTTTGTTGTCGACGACGTTTCGACCCTCTCGAGTTACAGGGTCTCTTCAGGACGGGGGCTTCTGGGGACTGGAATATGACATGTGGTTAAAAGTTGAAGGGGATAGAGGTGAGCTGTGAGTAGGAATAAACTATTAGGGGCTTACCCTAGGCACTCAATAATGGCAGAAGGTGTAGAGGAATCAATCTTCCTGTAATAGTTGTAGCCAGGCAGCTAGTGACCTGGTGGGACATGGTGGCACATTAGGATATGCTTAAATTCCACCTGTGGGCTAGAAAATCTTACCCTATCTTAGTGTTCGCAGGACTCTCTCAAGTGATCAGTAGGATACGATCCTGCAAAGAGATTGCTGACATCCAGAAGATACCTGTCAGAAATGGGCACCGTTAGGTGTGGACTCATATGATACCAGGACAAGGATTGTGAAGCCTGGACTTCCCGTACTCACCTGGAGTCAGGGTAGCCGGTCGGGTAGTTGTGACACGCTGGTAGTGTTCCCTGCTGCTCTCATCAGCTGGGAGCGGGTCTGTGGGAACAGGGCGAAGCCGTAAGGATCGGGCGGTCAAGAGATAGGGGGACGATAAAGTAACCTTTTGAGGCTTACTTTATTCCCTGATCAGTGCATCCGTGAGTTTTCGGGATGAAGTGAAAGGGAGCCGGCAAGGATCTGGCTGTATAGTCCCCGACGGAAGCGGGTTAGGGTGCTTGTGGTATGCACATGCGCGGCCACAATGTGATTCAAACAAGCTGTCTACGATCGGAAGTGGGGCGGCCATATTGGAGGGTGCTCGTGGGTATATGAATGGCTATATGAACAGATCGCGTAATTATATAAGGCCTAATTTCAATAAGGCAGGCATCGGGACTTGGTAATACCAGTCGACTGTTTCGGATACACTGTAGCACTAACCGCATTGTGACGCGGTGACGCTAGTGACTATGTGGGGTAAACAAGTTGGCGGCCATGATGGAATGGGCACTGTGGATAATAGACAGAGTGGACAAGGAACAAATGTTGCACATTGCCACTCCTCGCAGATTGTGTTAGGGGTCTATGAATCCAGTGTAGTCGGCTCATAGCTCCAAAAATACGGCAGTGTAATCAGGGGAAACCTATAATAAGACCCGACTTGATTTCCTATAATGTTGACATATCTAGTCGCAACCACTAGTAAATAGTGGCTCTATCTTGTTGCCTTCAGTAGAATAATAAACTCCCTAGTAATGATGACCACATCTATAGCGTTAGGTGGAATAACAAGGATATACATATTAAACACCATAGGTCCATGCCACTCGGGGTTGTGTCATATATACATCGTATGAAGCAGTGCAATGGACATAAGGGCATCAATGGGTTACAGAAGGAGGATGTCCTCCTTTTAGTGTACACACAGCATAGCATTGGACATTATAAATGTGAGCAAAAAGACAATTACACAAGGATGGAAATGGAGGAGCATGGATGGTATACATTATATGTGTTCCATATTTACCGTCATTACATATGATCCTAAATTGAGTTGCCCAAGATCTATCTCTGGGCCATATCATATCAAGAAGTACTGTCTGAGAGATACGTGTCAGGAACAAAACATCAGTTTAAGCTAATGAATTTACGCCACTCCTCCAGGCTATTCAAACAATTTTTTATGGAGTCGCATTTATCAATCCATTTACACTCTAAAGCTTGCAAGATCAGTGAAAGATCATCAAGAACTTGGAGAAAGGCAAAATCTACAAATGTACAGTAGCAAGTTAGAAACACAACAAGAATTAACGTTACTGGTAATCACTTGAAGATAGTGGCAAAAAATATAAATCACTTGTTTAAAACTAGAAAAAAATATTTTAGGAAGGCTATGTTTACTTATTTGTAGCTTTTGTAAAGCACTCAATCTGCAAGTTGCTGCTAGAGTGTGCTGGAAAGGGGGGTAAGAAAAGGTAAGTCACAGGGAAGACTATTGCAGTGTCAGAAACCTATAGAAGTGGGATAAAGAATCAAAAATGCTCAAGGGAAGTTCCATCACCCGAAGTCAGATGTTCCCAATGGCGTAAAAGTCTTCTTGGAGGAAGTCTATGTATTAATAAGGCAGCCTTATAGCAAACTGTAAAAAAATGTACACCTAAGCATGTCTGGTGAAGTAATGTATCTTGAAGCTATCATACACATCTTTCTATCTTCTTCTCTTTTATTTTCAACTTGTTTGGAGGAGACTGGGAAGAGAACGAGTTTTAAAAATGCAGAAGCAGGATTGGACCAACCAGACTCCAAGCAACAAATTGCAGAGCACTGTGGCTAAACTAGAAGTTCTTATGGTCACATACTCGAACTAATGATTCTCCAGAAGGTATTGGTGGCAAAAATGCATTTCTCTATCCTTCAATGGATTGGTCACAGAATGAGCCACGGCGAGGCGAGTGGTGACAACAACTCCCCTTTGAACAACTCAAGCAACATTCTAGGGATCAAAAGCTAATATCACACCCACCATTAGCAGACAAGTCATAGTGGCAATTTTAGGTGACAACAAAGTCTGGCAGTTTCCTTTCAACAGGAGAGGACATTAGGAGCAGAGGTAAAACATACCTCTTTGGGGAATGACAAGGCATGGCATGGAGTAGGATGTGGGTCTTCAGAGGTGCACTCTAGCATTACATTTAAAGAATGAGAACGCACCCATTAGTATGCCGATGATCTGGAAAGATAGACTGGAAGGCAGGAGAGGGTCCTGGATACCTAATGCTACATAGATGAAGTGAGAAGAATTGGTGTGCAGCAAAATCAAGCCACAGTAATATGGGTAGTACACCACCATCTTGATAAGTAAGGAGGCCTGGACCCCTTGGGGGCACTGAGTAGGTAACTCACTACTTGCAGGGAAGATAGAGAGGTCCAGGATATCCACACATGTATAGGTTATGTATCAGGGAACATTACAAGATGGTTGCAGCTGACTTGAAGCCTTGTGGAAGATGAGCCAGCAGACACTAAAGAGCACCATGCGAGCTACGAAGTCCTAGATAAGCCATGTGGTACAATCAACAAGTAAAGCTTGTATCAAAAATTAGAGGTGTCTGTCAAACAAGTGCTGACTGCACCAAGTGACCTTAGGAGCAGTGGCCTCACACAAGTAAGGAGGATTGAGCTAGTGTCACATGGCCTCGATGCCAAAGAGGAGGCATGCAGCATGGATATCAACAATGGTCTAGTAATTCAGTAGGTGATGGCCAGCAATGGAACAGATCACACACGTAAGGGAGCACATAACATTCAAGCATTCTCAGGTAGCTGTTTATCCTTTCCATTACAGGAACACGCTAGGCCACTGACCTGCACCGAGTTTTTTTTTAAACTTAAAGTGATCCTAATTGCTTACAAAAGAGTGCCTCCCCCACCCCTAAAGTCCACCTACATCAACAGCAGAGGTGCTACCAACAGGACAACTATTTTCTGGGGGAGGAAAATCACTAGCTTGGTTGAGACCCCACTTCTTTGAACTGTGGAAACAAGTAACATTGAGCTGGAAGGACAGATCTGACTTGGGCAGGAGCCTGAACATTAGTCGAGAATGCTCCTTCAACTCTCCAACATAAAGTACTCAGATGGGTTGCCAGAAGGGGCCAAGCAACAACTATAGGGCTTATTCAGTTCAAGAAGTAAGAATGAATGCATCTTCTGGCGGTTTTAAAATAAAATCACAGTACTTATAAGACTATGTCTACAGCATAATAGAAAGATGTACCAGATTATACAGAAAAGGAAATGTACGGCTATCAAATAAAACCTCCAAGGAGACCTCAACCAACAGAGTTCCTCACCATGACAGGCCATCTTGCATAGACTTTAGTCCATTGACATCCGTTGTTAGCGATCTGCTTAAGACAATGGTTAGGGAGGAGGGCAGAAGGAACCCATCTATACGCAAACTGTTGACAATGCCGTCCTTGAAGTCCTTTTCTTCAAGCTCCAATTGGTGATATCCTTTGTTTAGGGTGAATCAAGAAAAGAACTTCGCACTCTTCAGTTGAGTTATCATATCAGTAATGTGCAGACCTGGATGTCTCTCTTGCTCAATCGCCTTGTTGGCCTGACGCATGCCAACACATAGGCACTTCTACAATGGGACAAACCCATGTCGTTGGACATGTGGAGTGTTCAATTAAGTCATGTTTAGGCATTGAATTAAGTTCCTTTTCAACAGCTTCTTGCAAGTGAAATGCTATTTGTCTGTGTCTTTGGGCAACAGGACAAACATTCTCATTTATATGTAATTTTACTTTCATTGTTTTGAGTTTTCCTAACCCGTGAAATAATAAAGGAAATTGACTTACAAATTCATGATGGGCGTTCAGCAGTGTTAAAACTCAGCAAACAGGCACTTGAGGCTGTTCCTTGAAATGCATGAATAGGTGCTTGTACCACTATTTTCATATGTTTCATTGTAGCTACAAATGAACCTGGACTCCTTAAGGGCGTTGAGGCAGCCCATATGTATACTTTAGTCTTTGACTTTGTAAGTTGAGGCAACGGAGATAACTCTTGATACTTCTCAGGCATGATATTTATCGACACACCACTGTCAATTATGAATGGCATCAAACATACACTTATCTTTAGAGTGATCATTGAACAATGTTTGAATGTTTGTGGTGCCTTATCATGTCGACTTTTCTTCACTTTTACTTTTTCCTAACATTTGACCAGCCCCATATGTGCATGCCTTTCTGAAGTAAATATCAACATTGCACAATTGTCATTGTCACTTTCACTAGAAACTGATCCTGAGGAACTCTTTGTCGATAATCGACTTCGTTTGGTGTCGATTTGCCTCAGCTGGTGTGACCATGTACTTGGCCTTGTGGAGGCGCATCGAACGTCGCTGAGGTAGCATTCAGTCGGCCATCTTGTCATCACACTGTGACGCACTTTTTCTCTTCGGCTTGCAAGTCATCACAAAATGGGTTGCTTTACCACAGCCAATGCATATTTGTCCGATTGCAGGACATTTGCTTGTGTGTGGAAAAGACAGTCCACATCTGTAACACGTTTTCTTCTGTGGATACATCATCTTGTGTCCCCCTGCCTTATACTTTGACTAACTCTTCATGCTCTTGACTGACGCACTTTGGGTGCACCTCCGGCCTCCATGTCAATCGCTTGACGGTCAGCACGCTTTTCAGCGCGATCAGCCTTTCTAAGCTCAGAGTTTCACTCAGCATTCATCTTTGAAAGGAATCCGACAGACATCCATCGATTACTCTGAGGCAGGTAGCTTCCTCATTGAATATACAGTGCTTCACGTGAACATCCAGTCTTTCAACAAACTCATTGAGGGTTTCACCTGGTCTGTGGCGTCCTTGACTGAATATGTATCTTTCATAATCCACATTTGGCACTGGATTAAATTTGACATGCAAGGCTGTTTTAATTTGATCATACATCACCTCACCTTCTATATATTTTTCATGGCTTCTTTAACTCCTTCACCAGCCATGTTTCTTAGATACTTTATGATCTGTTTCATCTATGGCATCAATTATATCTTCAAAAGTCTCTATCCATGCAGTCCATCTATTGCCAATATTGTGTTTCTTGGTAGTATCAAATGCAGATGGGCGTTTTAAGAATGCAGCAGAAGTTTACACGTTGGTGGACAGTAGTGGTCTCTCATGCACTTCTCGTGAAACTCGATCAGGCAGAGCTTCTTTAGGGCTTCGTGACGTGCTGGCGTCGGGGTCAGCCTTGATGACTTTTGGAGCTTGGACCTCGCCCTGGCTCTCCTTCAGAGATTCTTTCTTGAGGGTGGTCCAGGGAGTTCTGGGTCCCTATGCTGCAGCTTTGGTGGTGGGCTGCACAGCTGTTAAACACAACCCCTGTGACCTTCCTTCTGGGGCCGCTCCACAGCAAGTCGTGGAATGATGATTCGTTAATGGTTTCGGTGAGTACACAAACCTTGTATACAACTAGTCCATGAAAGCAGATAACGTTATGATATTTGGTTAGTATCGTACTTAAATGTTTCTTCACAAACACCTGGTTAACTTCTGCTTTGTAGAACAAGCATTTAAGTTTAATCTGCACTGAACTATTGTTATGCACTGCTTTTGTAACCTGGTTGCATCGGCCTTCCGCGTTCTTACTCCGTTGATCGTATAGCATTAATTTGCGTAATGTCACAGTACATTTTATTTGCGGCCGTTTCATTCAGTTCCTAGCCATCTACAAAGAGACTTTCAATTTCGCTTTCTTTATCTTCAAGCGTTTACACAGGCTGGCGTTGTATTGAGAATCCACCAGTGCCAGCGTCAATTCTGCACTACGACTGTGGCGCATGTGGCACGCAGAAGCAGCTTTCTGGACCACGGCAAACTCTCTGGAAGAGCGCTTACAGTGGACGGGCTTTGTATCCCCTATCTCGTCACCAGTTGTAGCATCCAACCATCCCTGTTACTCACCAATAACCAAGCCCCACACACAGAGTAGTTGTACATGTCTTTATTCTGCTGCGTGTAAGTCAGAACTCAGCATTCTAAGCCTGTCTTCAACTCATCTCTTCACTGCTTATGTCACAGGCCTACAGTGCACAGTGGGAAACAAAAAAGTTCCAGTGTTTCTTTATTTACAAGACACAATACGTGGGTTGACGGAGTGTCTTAGATCTGTGGGAATATGAACACAAAAAATGGGTGCCATGCACTACTTTTTGCTTAGTTATTGGAAGCATCACCCTGTGTGCCCTCCAAGGTGCAAGCATCATCTGACCTAGATGACAAAGCAGATATATGGCCACAGATCATTAAAAAATAAATCAAGAGATTGAGCAAAAATGTATTTCTCATTTAGGAGGTCAGCTTACTAGGAAAGACAATCTCCACATGCCTGAAACAACTGCCAGGGCATACATAAAGTAACACAGTGGCTAGATGAGGTAAAGCATGAACTGGCAACAACAGGCAGCCATATTCCAGATCACAATGTTGATCTCCATGTAAAATCAGATGCTGCAGTGCTTTCGTGCACACAATATAAGAACATCACTGTTTCACGTGGTATAGGTTGAGTCATGTGCAAAATGACTGAATAGTGGAAAGCTGGTCTACAGTTTATCAAACACTAGTTTCATTGATACTGGATCTGAAATGGGAAAGGACTGTGCCCTAATGCCTGTGAAAAGAATTATCTGTCCCTTTCAATAATAGTATTACTGGATGCCCCTTCACCTGATGAGAAACCTCCCCATGTCTTCCTACTAAGTGTCCCCAGCTTCAAATTAAATTTGTTACAAAATGCAGAATACATAGATACCGATGATGTAGTTGAAGCCATGGAAAGTGTGGCAAAGGTCTCTGCATCCAAAGAGGTCAAAAACTTAAAACACACGTCAGAGGTTGTTGAAAGGACATTACAACTAGCCAGCGTCAGATTCACTGATCCACCATACAAAATATAATGCAGAAAATGGAGTCAAGGAGGACACACCACAACATACTTTCCAATTAAGGCGGCCACATAACTATTTTCTGCACAACACAATGACACTTATGAGCAGAGGGATTCCCCTACGTCTACAGCAGTCACTGAAGTACACCCCCCTCTAATAGATTTATAATGCACCCAATGCATACATGGGATAATGAATAACGAAAATGTTTGTCAATTTTGGACAAATAAAGTAAAGACATGGACAGTGGCTAAATAGCCATGTTATATGACGACTATAATATGTAGGATGAACAAACCTTGCGGGGAGAGGGGGAATAGGACTATTATTAAAAGCGTTAACCCTATGTAGAGAATAGATGAGAGAGCTCACCATGCTACATCTTAAAGAAATAAGACCTCAGTGCATTAGAAAATACACCTGGCCCCCACACTACTTGTCATAACCCAAACTCGTAGCAAAAATAACAGATCATAACAATATCACATATGATGTAGAAAACATATCAAGAGTTTTTAATGGTCAGCCCAACTCCACGCAAGAGGGAGATGATGGTGAGGATACACAAAAGGTAGATTAATAAAACATTTAAGAAATGCCTGGCGCATAATCACCGTTACAAAAAAAGACCCCATTTCCACAGTAGGAAGAGAAAAAGCAAAATGAGCCAAGTTTCTTCACAAAGCAATGTTCTCTGGTGCACTCGGTCATCTTATCAGCCTCAACATGAAGTTAGGAAATTGGTCCCATTAGGTGAAAATTATGCAACACAACGTCTGGTTGCCCAGCAGCAACAGTATAATAAATAGAGTAGAGTTAAGGGGCGTGGTTACAGCAGGGGCACAGGAGGCACAAGGGAAAGATGCACGAAAAACCCCTGGCAGATTTTGAGAGGAAGAAAGGAATGCTTCCAGGGTGTGAACAGAGGAAGAGAGTGAGGCATTGTATAAAGATCAGTACCCTGCTTCCAGAGCAGCTGAGGAAGCCCTGAACAGGGCCCAGTAAGTGCAAGAACAGGTCTGAGGGGTATTGGCAGCCGCCCTTGGAGCTTTTGGCCTCAAGGATTACAAAGACTTCACATTTCTCGACAGCACCGAGGGAGCTTCGGTGTTAGCCTGAGACAAATACCACTCACCCACACAATACTGAAACACAGCACATCTACAAAACAATGAGATTAATGAGGTCAGCCTCTTTTAAGAGCAACAAAGCAGAGAGGTGGAGTCATACTTAATTTTAGATTCAGGACCAGCATAAACAGTAGCAGTAAATGATCATGCATGTCATCCGACTAAAGACACTAGGATACCCCAAGGACAACGTGGCCCACGCCCACCCCGTGAATCTATTAAACCACTGCTGCTTACGCTGCCTAGGCAATTAAAACAGTACCCTGACTTAGCAACGGGAGACACAGATCATGTTAGGGCCAATGACATGAGGCAACACATTCTTGTGCTTGATATGTCCAAAGTGGCATTGTGGAAGTGGCCACAGCAAACTCAGCCAGGACGGCTCACACTAGTATCATATCTGCACACACACACACACACACACACAGTGGCCTCAACACAACCGGACCCCAGACAACCACACAAAGGAGCACAAACAAGATAGGACGCAGCCAGGCTGAAAATGTTGACAGAGTGAAAGACCCAGTCATAATGAAAGACCCAGTGCAAAATGTGATGCACCATCATTAGCATTAATGCGGCATTCAAATCTTGCATCAGTATATTAGTTCCTCACAGCAGCCTGAGTGAGGTACTACATCAGTTACTGAAGAGAAATAGAAGTGGGGGCTGGTTTGATGGTGGACCGCAGAACATCTAACAAGGTTTTATTTCCTACGAAACTGAATGTTGCAGCTTTTCCATGTTATGTTCAGAAAATAAGCTCAAAATGCCCCCTATTGGGCACCAGCAGGGAGTGCATTGCATTCCACTATCTTGGAAAACTGTCCTATTTCAATCTACTGACTAAGGCTTGTGAAATTAGCCTACCATCATTCAAAACGTAGACGCTGACGTTCTTGCACACATCAGATGCCATGAGAGGGTGAACAGTGTGTACGTACACCTTTTGTTGTAGGAGTCTTAATCGCATGGAAGCAGATGGACTACTGGTAACCAGGGCCACTAGAATTATGCGGCAGGAAGGGGTCAAATTATGGGGCAGGGTTGGGTAAATTATGTGGCAAGAAAAGGAAAATTATGCGGCATATTGGCGCCACATTTTGTGATAGTATTATTCATTATTTGGTCATTTTTAAACTTAACAATGTCTGAGCATTGGTTGCACCTCAATAGTACCAGTTCAACACCCAAATATAGTAATAAGCAACAGAAAGGTGACCAGTCAACCTTTGGAAAGGGCCTAGCACTGCAGGGCAACATGTGTCGCTGCGTTTTTAGTAACTTTTGAACTGTTGAGCTAGGAACAACATTTGTTTTTGTTAAAATCTGCAGATTATGTGGCAGATGGATTATGTGGCAAATGTGGCAAAAATCATAATTATGTGAGAATCGCCGCGGCCGCACAATCACATAATTTCAGTGGCCCTGCTGGTAACATAACATTTAAAATGCAATAGGTCTCGCAATTGTTTGAGTTAGAACTATTGGCATTGTAAATAACAATGTCTTTTACCCATGTGTTATGAATTGTTTGTATATGGTGTGGAGTGTATTATGTGTGTTGTATTGGAATTGTTAGTTGTGGAATTTTGTGGGTTGGAATAAAGTAAATAAAGGCAAAAAACAAGTCCAGTCTCCCTTAAAAGGAGGCCCAAATCCAAACGAATATCCTACCTGCATAGACGCTCTCTTGCAGATAAAAGTAAATCCATTCAGACCGAATTAGGTATTTGAATGGGAAAACACGCAGCCTTTTAGATGTAATTAAAGTTTGTTTTAATTCCTACAGACATACATAAAAAAGGAAAAGAAAAGCATGCAGTTTCCTATATGGCAGTAAAGCATTTTGTAACAGGAGAAAACAAATGTTCGAAGGAGGACTAGCAAGGAGATTGGTTTGAATTTACACCTTTTTTTTTTAATATAAAAGAAGAGAACAGGGTGCACCATAGTGTCTGCAGTGGCCTGAGAGCTTTCAATGGTTTCGCTATGTGTTGTGAAAGGAAACAGCAAGCGTATAATAAAGTGAAAAAAGTGTTACAAAAAATATTTAATTATCACACATTCTAAAATCACTTTTATTTTCAAACAAAGGAAGAAAAGAAGTAATAGACTTATTTATCTTTAAATGTTATTTAGGGATTACATTTACAGTTGTCACATACTTACACCCTCAACCCTCTTGGATGTCTTAAATGAGAGGCTACGGAGTAACTGAACCGGACCTATGGAGAGTGGGCTGATTGTGCCAAAACAATCTGTTGCAGGGCCGGCGCTAGGCATGGGCAGTGTGGGCAGCTGCCCAGGGCCTCGCACTCAGCTTAAAAACAGGGGCCCGCTTCACTGTGAAAGGCCACACTTTCACAGTTAGCCCACCTGCTCCTCCAGGGCCCCCTGCCCTCACACAATTGCACTACAAAGGCAAGATGTCTTGACCTTGCTGGTCAGGGAGTGGTGGCATTCCTGGGGGTGCAGGAGTGGGGGGAAGGGACAAACAGAGTGGGGAAGGCACAGCAGCCAGGCCAGCAATTATGTTGGCTCACAGTGTCAGGGGCGAGGCAACACCTCTGTTAAGTACCGGACATTCCCTTTCGGCATTTTGTTTCTAGGCAACAGAAGAGGCCCCCTTTGTTTCCAGGACCAGCCAGACACAGGTAAGGAGAGGTGGGTGAGGGCAGGAGAGAGCAGCCAGATCAACTGGCTTTTGTTAACTTTTGCATCACCCGTATTTTTTATGGGAATGTGCATTTAAAATATATGTAGAACTGCCGTGGTAGGGCAGTGTTTTTTTTAACGAAATGCCTTGTTACTGCTTCGAGTCCCAGGGGAGGGGGGCCCCTGTCCCTGGGCCTCTAAGCACTAGAGCAAGCTGCAAGGTCCAGGTGTGGGGGCCCCCTTCCCTGGGCCTTGTAGCCATTACTCCCTCTTTCCTTGATTTGTTCCCAAAAAAAGAAAAACACTTTTGCTGGAAAGGTCGTCTTTTTCGGACATTTTTCACTTCCATTGTGCACCCTCGGGACGGAGAGAAATAAAAGGTTAAAATTGTGAAAAAAAACTAAAGCAAGACAGAGTGGGCGGAAAGGGGGCAGATTGATTTTATTCACACCAAAAACACATTAGCGCCACTTTACAGAGTTTGCCAGTGAAGCGCTACTTTTGTTTTCTTGTCTTTCTCTGAACAGCACTGTTTTCCCCGGGTGGGGAAGTGCACCATTCCTGGATGTACTGCAATACCTGCTTGATGGGTGGATTGGAAAGCAAAATGCATACCGCGGCTCTGTTTTCACAAATGTGGTCTTGTCTTTTTAAACCATACTGCTTACGTTTTGTAAGGATATAAGCAAAGGACATTGAAACGGGTCCCTTCAGGCTCTGTAGTTATGTCCTTAACTTTTCATGCAAAAGCACTCATTGATTTCTGAATAATAAGTGCAGAAGCGTTAAGGTAACCAATTTGTTCCTTCTTACATTTCACATGCTTTTAACTATATCTTGCATTCCCTATGAGTGTTTGCTTTTTCCTGGATGTTGTCACTTTTTTTCTTTTAGGCAGCATATTACTTTAGTCTAGTGCGTAATTTGAATTGAGTCGCATCCAGGTGTTTATAGCGGGGCGCAATTGGGTTGTAATTGAAGGCAGTGCGAGTTTCTCTCAGTGGGGCAGTATGGTGTTTAGTGGAGGGGAGGATGTGGCACTATGGCCAGAGCTGCCAACTTGGGAACTGGGGAACAAGGTTCAGCCTTCATGACCAGTCCACCAGACCACTCTCCTGAGGGAGCACATTCCCGTGCTAGACCTTAGAAGGCCCCGCTAGACCTTAGAAGCCCTGGTGTCTTAGAAGCAGCAGGTGGACCCTAGCGTTTCCAAGTGTGGGTTAACC
The DNA here is from genome assembly GCA_963921515.1 of Calotriton arnoldi. Classification (NCBI taxonomy): domain Eukaryota; kingdom Metazoa; phylum Chordata; class Amphibia; order Caudata; family Salamandridae; genus Calotriton; species Calotriton arnoldi. The sequence continues at coordinate 2,888,215 of CAWUFW010000814.1, read as the reverse complement.
TTGAAGGCCTGTCCACCACAACCCCTTTTGAAGCTCACCTCAAGTCTTTTGGGCAGGCCTATGAAGCGGCACACCCTAGAGTAACAGCGACTGTCACTGAGGTCACAGGACCCTTGAGCAGGGCCAGCTCTAGGGTGGTGCGACCGGTGAAATCGCACTGAGCGCTCACTTCGAGTGGGGGCGTCATGTTTGCAAGTATATTATGTTTTTAAAAGCGTTTGCTGCCTCCTTCTTGGCCTCAAGTAATTTTTGGCAACAATAAAAATGTCATGATAACTCCAGTGATTAATGTTCTTCCTAGAGAGAGATGGAGTTTTGTCAAGTGGAAGCTTTGACTCGTGGAAAGGTAGCGCAGAGGGTTAATGTGCCTGCTGCAAAGAACATGTACCATGCAGATCACAAAGTGCAAATAATGTAAATAGGTCAGTGGGTTCCTGCTTTTGTCATTGAGATCCTTTAGTTACTTGCAGTTTATAAGTCAAAATCCTAACATAGAACAGTGAGCTATTAACTGCCATCTATAAGCTGCATGCAAATTGCAAGGTATAAATTAGAGCGTTATGGTTTTTCCCCCAGTCTTTGATTATCCTAATGTTGCAAAAAGGGTTCATTTGGATAGAAATCAATTCTGGTTATTAAAGAGAACCCCCAACCATGGTATTACGTTCTAAATTCAGAGTTTGTATTTCTCCAGACCAATCACTATTAAACTATACTGCCCACTAGTATGGTTGTCATGTAACTTCTACACCTTGTAGTCCTTTGTCTTATGTAACATTTCCTATACAGTGATTTACACACGTATGATAGATTGTTTCTGTGTAATGTGTGCAATATAAAGTGCTCTGACACCCTACACTGGTATCAGTGGCGCTGTAAATCAAATTAAATGCATCTGAGTGAGAATGTGGTAATGGCGATTTGAGGGGCACTGTTAAAGGGTGGTAGTGAGGGAATCCGTGGCAGAGGGAGTCATTGGGGGCACCAACAAACATTGTCGCACAGGGCTCCACCAGCGCTAAAGCCGGCCACTTCCATTTCCTACAGTTCTAACACCAAATCAAAAACGTTGATTTGAAAACCCCTTGAATCTGCAGCATACCTTCATGTCAATGTATGATTTAGTAGTGGTCTCGGTTGTTCTAAAGTCTTTTTTATTAATGTACAATCTTTATTTGTTTGCAATGGTGTCTTGTATTTTTGTATTATATGTGTTGTGTTTTTGCACTTAACATAATTCTGGCGAGTAAAGAGCCCACACACAAAATAAAGATTGTCCTATGACTCTTAGCATGTGCTAGTAGAATACTGGTGAGAAGATTTACGTTAAAACAAATTTCTAAGGTGACACAATAATGGCACAGAATGATAAGGGAGCCTTTTGAAATTTGCGATTATATCCATGGTGTGAGAGGTTTTCTCTTGTGTAATTTTATATTTTAAATGATCCCGCTCCTCATTACCTCAACAGGATCTCTCCCCTTTATGAGACAGAACTGGAATTTTTATCATGCACTCATCTGGAAACAATCAGTTAACATGGAGTAAAAAACTTTCATCTCTTTGAGACCTGCAACTAGCTTTTCCATCCAATGTGACAAATGTAATCCATTTAATACAGTTTTAAAATATATGGACTTATTTAATTTGTATATTTATCTTTTTGTCCTTGTTACTGATATCCACGTTAGGTCTCTTCATTAATGCCAAATAAGATCAACAGTCCTGCAATGTCATTTTCTGTGATGTCACTTCTTGTGATGTTACATGCAAATTAGAAGGGCCTCACATCTTCCCTTTCGCCTGGGCCCCAGAAGTCCTAGGACCGGCCCTGATCTGTTGATATGGTTAAAAAAGCAATTTCATGTTGCAAATAAATGAATTACATAGAAAGCCACGCAGCCTCCCAAATATCCCAAAGCACTTTTTTCTTAGATTTAAATAATTATGAAGGAAAGCGCGTTAGTATGTTATTGCTGAGAAGGTAAATTATATCGCAAACTGTGTGTTTTTTCCATTTTTTTAATTTACACTACAATGTAGCAGCGTGTTTAATTGTGTTTGCCTTTCATACAGCTGCTTAGCTATTGTGTGCACTCAGCAAATATAACTAGGAGCCGGGCGGCTCTTGTATGTTTAGCATGTAGAGAGAAAGGCTTGTACCTTATGTACCCTCACAGAGTACATGTGAAATGGGGTTGACTGGAATATATCACTCCTGCACACAAATTTGTTTTAAGCAAGGTTTATTTTTAGTTTTAAAAAACAATGTTCTGCTTATGTGAAATGGGGTAAAGGTGTCGTTGTGTATTGCGAGGCATCGTGTGATAATTTGTGTTTTGTTCCGTTCTATTTGTGTTTCTGTTAAAAATTAAGCAATCAAACCGAATCAATTACAGTAAGCTTCACACCTATATAAATAATGGGGGATAAGCATGTGTTTTTTCACATATTTCAGTAAATGAATTTTTATTTAGAAAATACAGCAGTTGGATGGAGGGCTGGCTTCAATTTTCAAAAAGTAAGAGGCTACAGACTAACGGAACCGGATGTATGCAGAGTGGGCTGATTGTGCCAATACAATCTATTGCCACAGAAAATACACATTCTCATCTTGCAAATAAATAAATTATATAAAAAGACACGCAACCTTCCAAATATCCCGAAGCACAATTTTGATCGATGTAGCAATTACTAAGGACGTTTTGTTTCATCTGTAGTTAAGTGCATAAGTAGGTAAATGTAAATTTGGAAACATACTGCCAAGCATACACGCCACTGCAAAATTATAAATGAATAATCTAGCTCATGTTAGATTATGATGTTAAAAAATATATCAACACGCTTGGCGAAATACAACACATCCCGGACCAGAGGCTGCATGTTACATTGTAGAAAATGTCATAAAACTTTCCCAATAATGTGCACACACGCTTTAATTCCATTTAACTGACTCAAACCAAAATTTAACGCTTATCTGAATGCATTTTAAAACCAAAAATAAATTAAAAAGCAACCACAAAAGAAACGGTAACGAACGTATTGTCTAAATGCATTTTAAAACAAAAATATAATTAAAACGCAAAGACAAAGCAAATGGTAACGAGCGTATGAATGCTTTTTGAAGCACAAAATATATTTAAACGCGACCTCTAAAGAAACATGGATGCTCTTCGGAATGACTTTTCAAACACCCAAAAAAATACAATGCGACCAGGAACAAACATATAAATGCCTTTCCGAGGCAAAAATGTAATTAAACGCGGAGCCCAAAAAAATAAACATGAACACAAGTAATTTTCAAGTTCAACAACAACAAAACAAATCACAACAACATGAACTCCTACCAAACACGAAGAATAGCATGAATGCCTTTTCAAGCCCAAATAACAAAAAAAGTAGTTCAGAAAACAGATGCTATAAAACTAACTTGTGGATTAATACTGTACTTGGTCGCTGCTCTCGGGGAGGGACGACAGTAAAAGAGGCATGACAAATGCATGCCTTAAATAAATCGAAAGAAAGAATGCATGACTGACAATGCAGGCAGCTAATAGCAAGAAGGGGGGTGGACTGGAAGCCCACAGACTGATTACAGCAGGTCTCGAAGAGCCAGCGCATGCGCTGCCTAGGCTGGACCTAAAAAACAAACTGGCCCTGGCAAGCCCCACACTAACATTCTTTTGCCTCATAAAACGCCAGAAGGGTCGGTCCATTGCACTCACCATATACCATGCCTCAGAAGGACCTGTTAAAGGCAAAAACATGGGTATGAACACATACACCTCGTACTAAATTCAAACGCTTTCTGCAAAATGCACTGACATTAGTTGGTCCAAATCCTGAGGTTCCATATTATTTAGCAAAAGACAAAAAGGCTGCCATGAGACCGCAACCTAGCAAAGTATGAATTCCTTTATATTCTTAGACGGATGTACAAGTGTGCTTTTAGCAGGGCTAAACTGGATGCAGAACAGAAATAAATATGGATGTTGTCCTCCATTTTCCATTGCTCTCTATAATTTTGCATGCTCATCAATATTGCTGTGTTGGTAAGCTCACACAATGTGTCGTTTTTTTCAGATTTGAATGCTCTGCGATTTGCAGCTGCAGCCAAGGTTGCACTCGACACATCAAGGCGTGTCCATAAGTATAGAAAATGGCACTGAGAGTGAACTTTGAGATCTAATTATTTCTCCTGAAGCAAAGCCAAGTCATGGAAAACGCAGTCAAGAGAACAGTTAATGGAATAAAAAGACACAAATTCTGTCCAAATATGAGTGATACTTTTTAGAACTACTCGGAGGGGAACCAGCCTCCCACTTGCTAAAAGCAATAAAACATCAATAAAGAATTTCTTTAGTAACTAAAAGTGTTTAAACATTTCCTTTTCAATTTTTGTACTATTTTATCATTTCCAAAAACAAATTTAACCAAAACTTCTGTGTTTTTCAAAGTCATGAATCCGTAAACTCCATAATACCAAGACATATTACTCCCAATGAATTTCGAAGCAAATGCTCCTTTCACCACAGGAAATTCAAATGTCAATATGCATAAAAATCATTTGCAGGTCCCAAAAAAACCAGAAGGGGTGTGTACTCCTTGTATACTTTAGTGTGTTGCCCCGAAGAGGGATGGGTATGCCAACACGTGAGTGAGTCCCTTGCAAACTGAGCAACTGGAACTAAGCTATACCTGACCGATGAGCCCTAACTAAGGCAAAACTAGTCCTGGGTTGCTTGTGTTGCTGTTCAAGGAGGACCTAGCCTGGCAGTTCGAGCTGGACTGTTCCCACTGGAGCAGAGTCTCAACTGAGTTGCATATGTCTGGGTCCAAACTGAGGTGGTATGGTGTGCAAAATTACGATGGACTGGGCTGCGGCCCGAGTAATTACCAGTGGCTGAGATTCATTCAAGCATTCAACACCTTACTTTTTTGCATACTTTAGTTAGTCACCATAAGTGGGACGGTTATGTTCAGATAAGGGTCCTGTGCAAACTGTGTCACTGGAACTAAGCTATACCTGGCTGATGAGACATAAATAGGGCGAACCCAGTCCTGTGTTGGTTATGTTCCTGTTCAGGGAGGACCTGGCCTGGCAGTTCGGGCTAGACTGTTCCCACTGGAGCAGGGTCAAGACTGATTTTCATATGGCTGGGGCCAAACTCAAATGATGGACTTAGATCCAGTCCGAGTAATTACGCGTGGTTGAGATTAATTCAAGCATTCCATCCATCACTTTTTGTATAGTTCAGATTCCTCCTTTGGGCTGTCAACGCACCTCCTGCAGCCAGCATTCAAGTGACCAAAGATGGACACCTGGTTATCATTGCACAGGGCCCGATGAAGCTAAAATTTGGTGATCTGCTCTTGACCAGGACCTATGGAATGATCTCTGCTGCTGCAGGGAGTGGAGCTGTGGAGGCCATTTTGCAGCCTCGAGAGTTCACATAAACTAGAAAAGACATATGGTAATCTTGACTGGAAATAAATAGAGGGTACAAAAGATGCACTGAGCCTCAGGAAGACCTTTAGGACACACATTATGACAAGCTACTAAAGTCTGGCTGTGAGGGTCAGAAAAATGGTACAGATTCCAAACCCCTTCACATCCAAAGGGGGACATATCAAGAAAGCCCGCTACTTTTTTTTGCAATAAAGATGACACCAAAAGCAAATCAGAATAGACATATGAAAGGCATCAAGGGTATGAGAATAAGCCAAGATCATTTTAAACTCTCAAAAGCTAATTTCCATATTCGAGCTGCAGACTTCCCATTCACCACTCAGCTGGAAACTACTGGCTATGGAAAAGTTGACCCTGAACACTGAAATCGGAGGACAGTATTTTGAGATTAGTTAGGGACCGATGTTGAGTTTCCAAGCCACAATGGTTGAGGAACGTATGAACCAGAGGTCATAAAAATATTCCACAAGAAACGAGCTAACTGAACAACATTTTGTCACAAATTGTGAGGCGAAGAGGCTAGAGAAAGGATCATGCCTTAAAGGATTGGTGAGATCCAAAAACAAATCAATAATTGGAAAGTTAAGGGACTGGTGAGGGGATGAGGGCTAAAGTAATTTTCTTTTTCTTCATCCTCTCGTATTGGGGAGTTTTTTTGCAATGTGCTATCTGAGCGTTATGGGACGAAGTCATGATGACTGGCTGATCTGAAGCAGGGCAGACGGTGGGAGAATATTGGAATCAAAAGCTGGTGGGAGCGTAAGATCCAGGATTAGAAACCACCACTGGAAAGGAAGGAGGCAGTGCAATGGCAGGAATTTAAATCATAGCATTGTTTTGGGTAGTACATCAGCTTTGGACTGAGGAATAGGATGGGGAAGGGGACAAAAGGAGGGGATGAACATAGCGGAAAAAGCAATCAAGACTCATACCACTAGGAAAGTCTTATGGTAGACATTTCATCAACTTTAATGAGGGATGGAAGGACAGATTGTCCAAGAGAGGAAAGTAGAGGATGGACAGTCTTTTTCTCCTTTCTTGAAAATTGGGTGTTGGTGGGTTTTGCCCCTGCTTCCATTGAGTGTGCATTGTTATGAAATTCCCTTACAAAATGTATTAGAACTAAATAAAATAAAATTCAAAAAAAGGCAAGAAGTCCTGGAGAAAATTCCTAGTAGGCACACAGTGAAAATGAGATTTGCTAAACTTGTGATAGTCATAACTGAGTTTCAGGACTCTTACCATATTCAGTTTATACAAGATGATGCCAGTATATTTTGGTTCAAATCTAGGAGAGCAGACAGTGAAGACTATCTCCTAATACATATGAACACAAGAAAATGGATTATGTAGTTGTCTCTGGGCCAAACTATGTAAGAAACTAGGGAAACAAAGTTGGTGCTCCTTTGCTCATCTCCAAAAATTGGTAATCTTTTAAAAATGAAATGCTATCAGTTACAAATGGCCAAGACTCAAAAAGGAGAATTAGGTCTTTGTAGATGAACCTGAATAAATAAACTAGGGAAGAGAGAAGTTGTTTTTGAGAAAATACATTTGGTGAGAAATCACTACAGAGAAAATTTGTTACAAAGAAAAATAATTTCAGGCTGCAACACAAAATAATAAACATTTAAAAATGATGTTGCAACTGTTTAAAACAGTAACCGTCAAATAAAGGGTGAAAGTGATAGGGTGAAGTTTAGTACAAGAGAGGCACTATTAGCTACTTTTAGCTACGCCATCTTACTGCATGCAATGCGAGAATTTGGGGAGGTCTCTGGGCTCCACATCAATCATACCAAATCCAAGCTATTCCCCCTGTGGGCGCTGACAAGGATCCTGCCGGATGACCTGCCGCCCACGGGACTTCCCTTGGTGACGCAGAATGTGCGATATCTGGGTATTCAGCTCGCCCACACCTAACAAGACTTCACAACCTTCAATATCGGCTGGGTGGTTGACGGCATGAAGCCGATGATTAGGTTCTGGAAGATGCTGCCACTGTCATTGATGGGCTGGGTCACCCTGGTAAAAATGTTGTTGCTCCCAGAGTGTTTATACGCGTGCAAGGCCCATTATACGAGATCCACCGCCGCTATTTGCTTGAAATTGACAAGCTCATAGTTGAATTACTGTAGCTAGACAAACTGAAATGGGTAGGGCTAACCACACTCAAACAAACTTGGCAAAGAGGGGAGGGAGTGGAACTGCCCGACATGGAACTATACAATATGGCTGCCCACCTGCAACGTGCGATACACTGGTTTGTCCCCGATGACAATTGGGAAAAATGATTACTGAAGGGCTGCTATGGTACTGAGATGCTGGCTACTTTATTGATAAGGGGGGCAGGGGTGTCACCGGACTCGCCATAAGAGGTGAGGCACGTCTGTAAAATATGGGAACTGGCGGTGAAGCGAGTGATCCGTCTTGCTCCACATGCAACAGACATGCCTATCTGGACGCTGCAGACCGTCCTACGAATAGCCAAGGCGATGTCTGTACAATAATGGCGGAGAGGCGGATGTAACGCACTGAGGGACCTTTACCCTTATGGCTGGTTCATCACAAGAGACGACGCTACTGGATCCTTCGCACTGGGCAGAGGGCAGTACCTGCAATATGCAAAATTATCGTCCACGGCACAGGAGCTTAGGTCATGCTTCCCGGACGCCCCACCCCGTCGCAGGATCTGACGGTGATGTTGGCCATGGCAGGAGGAAGACGATTGATATCTATTATGTACAGGGCGCTGCAAGACAACCTTCCACCTCCTCCGTTAAAAGTACAGGATAAGTGGGGAGGATTGTTGGAGGAACCACTCACAGCATCAGAGTGGGAAATAGTACATGGAGATGTGCAAACTATTTCATCCAACGCCCGATTTAAACTGATTCAGTATAGCTATAACCACCACGCATAACTTATGCTCAAAATCCTGAATAGCATATATCTCATGTGGGGGGCGTGTTGTCCGCGATGTGGGGAGGCAGGGGCACCTTCATACATTTGGCTTGGTCCTGTCAGTCCATATACCATACTGGCAAGAAGTGGTGGTAAGACTGAATGGGGCTACTGGCTGGACGGTGAAACTCACTGTTCTGTTGGGGTTGCTCCTATCACGTAAGGAGGGGAAGCCAAGTAGGAAATTCCTGCTCCTGGGCTGCGGCTAGCTAAACGCTGCATAGCCATCAGATGGTTAGCCTTGGAGCCCCCTTGCTATAATGACTGGCTCAGAAACGTTTTAGAGTGGGCAGTGCACAAGAAACACACTAGAAGACATGACAAGGCTGAGGATGATCTGCGAGCATATGCTGCTATTTTGGCGCCGTTGAGAGACCCCCCTAAATCCTTGCCACCTTGGGGGGGGGGAGGGGGGGCGCAGATGAGTGCATGTTACGGCTGGAGTATTCTTTTGTCCAGTATGGATGCAATGGAGAATGTTAGTTGACAAAACAAAAGGCGCAATCTAGCCAAACATTCAATATGTGGAAGAGCAGGAAGGGGGTGGGGTGGGATTGAGGGAACTGTTTCTCGTTTGTTTGAGTTCATAAGACAAAACAGACAACGTATGCGGTAAGATAACTGTACTGACTTGATCTGTATTAATTTGTATAACTTAATAAAGACTATATACAAAAAAATAGACATTTGTGCTTCGGCACCAAACATGCACTTACTAAAAATGAAAAGCAGGTAATTCCGAACCCAACTATATTTTTAATAAAAATAATATGTGTTTAATGTTTCAACATAAAAAGTGCCTATTTGGTTGCAAAACGTGCATTTTCCTAACTGACAAACTGATGTTTAATGATAAAATCTTTGCATTTCCAAATTCATATCAGGAGCAGATATTTGAGTGATATCACTGCTGTCTGTAACCTCAGTCTGTCAGCCCATCTGCTGTCCGGACCTACAAGGACCTAATAGCCTGAGGGACACCACTTCTGCAAGACCCTGCAAACTCTGGCTAACTCTGCTGTACTGCATGGCAAGAATCTGCCAGGAAAGGGCTCAATGGAAAACCAAAGTGAAATATAGATGCTTGGATGGATGCCATGGTAAGCGATAGAAAATACACATTTAATATTACATAACAACGAAGTAGGATGGTAGTCTCCAACAACTAAATCAATCTCTGGGTTTGGAAGAGGCTACCTGACCTGAAGACCACAATGCAGAACAGACATGGTGCTACTGTATATAGCCTGGAGCTTTTTCTCACTCATCAAATATATACTACACCATAGTTGTTGCCAGCTAACTTAAGTTAACTCATTTATTTTTTTATTATTTATAGCATTACTTGCCTTACAAATTTACATAGCTGCCAAGGTTTCAGATTGCCATGTGTGACATTTTCATAATTTCAGTGCTAATATGAGTGACATTTGATCGAGCATGAGTGACACTTTCTCGCGAGCAAAATGAAGCAATTATGATAAAGGAAACATATAAATATCACAAATTAGAACCATTTGCACAACGAGAAACTATTATTTTAAGCAGTTTAATGTACGGTACGCGACGTCACTTCTTTATGAACTCCAGCAATTAGACAAGTAAACATAGCCATAAGTCTTTATCAGCTACAGTCTACTGACTAACATTGTGGAATAATTGTTCCTAAGAGAGCTGAAAAGTTAATTACAGGCACCGTATTCCAGTGCTTTATTGTCCAACTCAATGGTGCTCACAGTAATATTAACTACAGAGAAGGGTGAAACGGACAGCCAGCCCTGCTGGACCGGGCCGAAGACAGCCAAAACCTGATCTGCAAAATTATGTGAAAACATTAGGATGTGACCGTGATGCCCCGACTGACTGACAACTTGCTGTGTGCGTCGCCCACCCCAACTATGTAGTCTACATCGTGTCTGTGTAGGCTGAAGGCTTAAAGTTCCCCAATAGGCGGCGGGCCGGCCTTAACGAGATCGCGCGCTCTGACACAACAACATTAAAATGTGATCGACATTAATAGCATTATTTGCATATAATGAAAAAACAAAAAGTTGTGACAAGTACTTGAAGTGAAGTGGCAGGCTGGGTGCGGTGGGCAGACTACTGTTCCAGTTTTTCTGATTTCAATCATCTTCAGAGCCAGCCAGCTGCAGCAGTGTGGTCTGGCGCGTTGGCGATCGGACTCAAGTCAGCAGCTCTGCTAAGTCAAGCAGCTGGCCGCAAGTGACCCCCGCGGCCTCGGTCAGTGCAGCCGAAGCTGCGCCAGCTGTGTTCTCTACTTCAGTCACAGTGACTGAAACGTAAGCCCCCCACAGCGTGGGAGGTCCGGCCGAGCTGCAGGTGCGAGCTGCAAATTCTCAGTGCTGGCGAAGCACCTCCGAGCACGGAGCACCATTATTGCCGCAGCCGGCGCCACCCCGCGAACAGGCAGTAAGCAGCCACCCATGGCGGTATCGGCCAGTCCGCCGGACAAGACTTGACCTCTGCTTCTTACGCGCTCTCCGGGCAGCAGGATGTCGAAGTCACTTCCGTCCCGCCCCCGAGGCGCCGCAATAACACACAACCTGACTGGGGCAGGCCCCGCCTGGGTGTCAATAGTAGCTATTGGATATACTACCGTCGGGCGGGCCGTGACCTCAGGCTATGTGGTGACTCAGCGGCGCTGTGGAAATTAAATACAAAAGAATACATTGTAGCACTCTGAGCCCGCAGCTGCTGCCCGGAGCGCCCCAAGCCTCAGCCACGCAGGCCACACGTAATCAGTTTCAGCGACAGCGCTTGTGTTTTGATAGCTGAAACTATGCATTAATATGAGTGACAATGCATTTCAGTGCGGTGATGCGGAGCACCACACTGAAATGCGTTAGCGTCACGCCTGAGGCGTGATACTTGGCAGGACTGAATTTAGTATTTCTAATAATAAACATTACATTTCCCCCGGGCTTACATTGTCGTCCTGTCCCACTGCAGATAGTCACACCCACCCCCAGTCACACGTCATTTTGAAGAACAAACAAGGCAGCAGGCCTTTTCCATCTGTGCACCCAGGTTTTGGAACAACATCCCCCGTATCCATCAGGACTGCACCAACGCTGCTCCAATTTAGGAAAAAGTTGGCTTGCCTTTGACCCTCCGATGCCTTTTGGCTAGGTTTCAGCTACAGAAATAACACATACTTACATTAACTCAAATGCCCACCTCCTCTTTCCAACACACGCCATCTGATCTCTCTCCACTCACCAGCACCTTCAATGCTTGAAACCTCTGCCTCTGATACAAGAGATATGCTGAGGTTGACGACACATGCAGTAAAATTGTGGAAATAAAACCAACCATAGAGCTCTCTGTAAACTGCGTAAAGCCCAAGTTTTACGCAGTGTAATTGGGATGACATCCGAAACCGGGTGTCTCTTTGAAAAGCTGTAGTAATATAAAGATAGATTCCTGCTATCCTCCCCCAATCTTCTGCAGTGCAAACATTGCCTTATCAGCTAATGACTGATAACTGGTTTGACAGGCACTGATGGGGAGACTGTCACACATTTCTGCCATAACTCACTGGGAAATGATCTTAACTTGCTTTAATTAGGTATAATATGATTTTCACCATTGACTCCACCAATAATGGAATAGGTGACACACCTACTTTTGTAGGGCATGGTCGTTTTAACCTCATTGATTTCATAACACTTTCGCTTAAGCTGCGAGCCTGGTTAGGAGCCTATGAGGTATTGAACTCCCCCCAGAGTGATCATAGGTTGATCTCAGTTAAAATAAAGGATGCATTTTTTGGGAAACGGCATGACGATGAGCCAATCTGCCCACAACCCTTACCAATTACTTTTGCTCCCAATAAGGGGGTTATTATGAGCTACACATTCAGTGTCACAGTTAGCCTGATATTACGGGTGGGAGTGTGTTCTTACACAATGTATCATTGCAAAATGAAGTTCCTCTAGTGTCCTCTGTTTGCACACGTCTGAAACAGGGAGAGTTGAAACGAGCATCGGACAAAATCCAGGTCTTCCTCTCTATCCCAAAGGAAGGAGAAGCCTGGTCTTCTGTACAGCGCAGCAAGGTAGGTGCTCACAGCAGAGCGCTGTGTACAACTTGCAACACACAGGTCCGATTCCCAGCAGAACACTCTCTACTATTCATCATTTTGAAGTCAATGATTGGGTAGCAGTAACACGTGACTTCGAAACACCACTATGGCCCACTGCCGTGGTAGCTTGGGTATAAGAAAATCTGTTAAAAATATTATCTATAAGTCACACTCAAAACTGGAATATCTTACAAAGCCCTGGGAAATTGTGCTGCTCTGACCCATACAAAAATGATAAAAGAAAAAACAGTATTAGACTTTGACACTTTAGGCAAGTGTGGGCAATTCCTGCAGAGATTTGTAGATTGTGGCATGTGGGCACTGGAAAGGATTTGGTAAAGTATGAGCGGAGCTTATAATGTTTGCAGCTTGGGTTACAAGCCCAGTGACCAAGCCAGTGACTATACTCTAGACAAGCTAATGGCAAGCTGTCTTTTAGGCAGCCCAAGAAGACCTTGTTCTGTAATCAAATTGTGAAATCATCCATTTCCTCTGTTCCATCTATTTTAGGAACAAATGGCAAAAGATTTTGATGTTCATGCAGCAGGGCACGTTCTGGACAATTTCAGGAGCACTTTTTCATTGCCCGGAGTACGAATCTTTGGTAGCCCACATGACCAAAGTAAATGGTCCTGGTCAAATTTCTATTTCCATGTACCTTAGTTCCTGTTAAAATTAGGATTGCTGATAACGAGGCTAACCTAAGAATTCAGTGCTCTGTTAAAACACAGATATTTCTCAGTATTTCCGCGTTTCAGAAATGTATGGCAACAAAGGTTACCAAGGACAATTTTGGAAACTGAAGGAGCCAGATACACCTAAAACAGCAGTAATCATCTTTCATACCTGCTTACATGATTTCTTGTAGGGTGCAACAAACACCATAGCTAGCTTATTGGCGCTAAGAGGGGAGCAGAGAACATAACTAGAATATGAACACAATGGGAAACCTACCTGAGTATAGTGTAGAAACCTGTATGTGTGATATAATTCTAACCGTCGATTCCATGGAGCCAAGACATTCAAAGTTTGTAGTTTGTTTAAGTACGTTCCAAAAAACAATAGTCCTTTTAAATTGATGTTTTTTCTGCATCCCTAATGGGCTATTCACATGCTGTGATGGGTGCCTGGCTGGACAGGCATATGAAATCTAATTCTGAGAGTTAGAAGCCGAGCATGTGCCCTGTACTAGAAAGATGGTGGTGTTTCCAGAAGCGTCGTTAATAACAAGCTTATGAAAGAGTGCAAAAGTAACGATATCCTTGACTATGGAGGCAGGAGGGTTTCCATCAGTCCAATGGGCCGTTTGAAAAACACACCATACTCAACCAAGTGATCTAGACGGAGGAGGGTGGGTGTACACGGAGCTCTAAAGCAGAATGGCCACCCTCGATTGTCAAGCAACGCCAGAGGCACGTTTCTGCCATGAACCTGCAATGTGCAGCTGGGTACATTCTAACTGGAAAAAATACAACCATGCAGAACAAAAGCAATTTGAGTATCCAAAATAATTCTGACTATTGATAATCGGTACCGCCCTACTTCAGCTACTTCCGCTCAAATATTTAAGAAAATAAAAGGGCAAATAAACGTGGAAACGTGTGGACATCACGTTTGCTCATCATTAACATCCCACAGACCGACAGCTAAGTAATTGCTATGATATAAGTGACGTCTGTCAAAGCATGACAATGCTCCCCCAGGCTCCGGTGTCAGAGATTAGAGGAATCTGCTGCTTCCTGGCGTGTTTACCAGAGGTTGAAGGCACTGCCTGCGCGCGTGAGCGGAAGGCCCGTCATCCTTTGCTGCTACGGGACTTGACGCAGGCCGCTCGTGCCCTGGAGAGCACATCGAAGCTCTCCAGGATTATAGATTGTTTACTTCCAAATATTGAAATAGGCAGGATGGATTACGCGCACGGAAATCAATCTCACTTTTCTGGTATATTTACAAGCCACCAGGGCAATAAAAGTCAAGATGGAGGACATTATTAGGCGTTCAAAAACACAACGACGGCTAGCTTTACACGCCATCAATAAGCCTACATGTCAGCAGTAATACTAATACACTTCCTAAAATAATAATTTACAAAATGTGGTGGCATTCATTTTATATTCCCAGCAGATGCATAATCACAGCGGTACAGAGCGATATCAATTTCCTGTTTTATTCTGACGAGATTTTTTATCATTAAGTAAAGAGTGTAAGGCTAAGGCTGGTAAGGGGAGGCTGATTATGTGGGGAAGACTGTTTAAGAGCTCGAAAAAAATTAAGCTGGGGATTTGTGATCAATGAATCGCACACGCCAGGGAAGATTAATGCAGGGGATTTGTAAATAAACACTTTTAACACACTTATAATTAGGAGGAGAAATTGTTCTTCTCTTCAAGGGTCAAATATTGATCAACAAGCTCTTCAAATGATTGATTGACATCTTTGATGGATGACTATCTTTGGCTGACAGTCATGTTTAAGTGAAAGCGTCTTCAGAGTAATAAGGTATTTTTCTGAATTTGAATTTCTGCTTGTAAAAATTAAAGATTAAAGTTGAATTTCTCAGTGAAAACCTGCATACCTGTGGCCTGTGTTTATGCCCTTATCACGGACATAGGAATTCATGGTGGCTGTGTGATGCACAGGTTGTCGTGAGCGATGTTGGAACAAGAATGTCCCTTGCATGGTGTACAGTGTTTCGTGAGTGCCCAACTGTGAGTATCTAGTAGCCTGGGTTTTGAATTTTAGCATCCCACTATTCTAGCATGTGCACAAAGGTCTAGGTCAGTCCATTGAAGAGACATCAGTCCTGGACCCAGTGAGGTGCACCAAGTGAGCACTCCGAGGTGGCAGTGGACTACTGTACCTGTCATGGGTAGCACGTTGAACAGTGGGTGCAGCATAATGTGTTTTAGTAATCCTGTAGTATGACCAGACCTTTTTACCTGGGTCATGGGAGTGGTGGCCAACCAGCCCGCTTCTGTATAGTTCCACTATTACAAGCTAACCCGGATCGTTGCACTAACATTTCAGAGCATGTTTGGTTGTATGTATGTGTGTGGTTGTATGTAAGTGTGTGGTTTGCATGTCAGACACATTGTGCATGTCTGAGTGACCCAAAGTAAAGGAGGCCTGTGGGTTTCATTATGGAGGTACCTGGCCAGTTCATGTGCTCAAGATGGAGGTGAGATTAATTTCTCAGACAGTGAAAGTGTATTGTTGACATTCCTGAGACTGGAGGGAAGGGACCTAGACACTGATGCTCCCCTTAGAAATTCAATGACGTGGCTGTGATAGCCAAGTGCAGAATGCTCACACCTCTTTATGCCTCTATTGTGGGTACTCCAACCTGGATACGACGCTGGTGTTGAGGAGCATCAGTCCACACAAATGCTGAATCTGGGAGACATCCTGAGAAGTATACACGAAAGAAGAACCGGCCCAAACCACTTCTAGAAGTGCAAACAGAGAATACACATCCCCTGTCTACTGTTCCTGTATACGAGTGGGAGCAGTGGGTGAGTATACCCCCTGGCTGGCATTGCACTTTGCAAACTGTACACTGCCTCCACAGTGCTATGTTCTTGTTGAACTGGTATACCTAATGCTGTAATAAGACAAAAATAAAGTTTAACAAACTGTGGGAGCAATGAACCCATTTGTTATAAAAGTTGCAAGTTCTTTTCGACCATATGGGGTGCCCCACAGAGTACCCTGAAGACTACTGAGCAGTCACGGCTGGTGTTAGCCTGCCAACTTCCCAGAGTTGATAGGACATCACCTGGAGTCTGACCTAAAAGAAGAACTGGTCGGTGTCCTGGAACACCTGGACGATCATGCCAGGATGAAGACGAAGGAGCGAGCCAATTCCTCAGCGTTGGCAAGAGCAGTTAAACCGATTAAAGAGACCAGCAGCATTACTACTAGCAGATATGGACAAAGCCTTTGATTCTATTAACAGGACGTATCTATTTACACTCTTGCCACGTTATAACTTCGGCCCACTTTTTATTAAATACATCAAACTCCTATACACCGATTTGACCGCTACAATGCGAGTCGCCAATTGCACTTCGCCCCCATTTCCAGTGGGACGGGGAACACGGCAGGGATGCCCCCTATCCCCTCTCCTTTTTGCGCTGGCCATCAAACAACTGGCCGTATGGGTACGGAAAGACGCGCTAATTTGGGGATTTGAATGGACAATAGACATATCTGATCGCATAGCATTATATGCGGACGATGTGCTTGTCTTCCTCACAGACCCAAACAAAACCGGGCCCAGAATACTGCAGATTACGCTGATTTTTGGCGAGACGACAGGCTTGTATCTGAACCCCCGAAAGTCCACAATATGGCCACTAAGGGGCACCCTGGGACAGGGCAGGTGGGCCGAGAACCTGCAACTGGCAAAGGACGGACTACTATATTTGGGTGTGTTCTTGTCTGGGTCTCCTCAGCACTTGTGGGATAGCAACCTGGGCGCTGTTGCTGGAAAAGTGCGATCCAGCATCAAGCTCTGGACGGGGCTGTCCTTATCTTTATATGGAAGATCTGCTACCTTCAAAATGGTCTCCCTGCCACAGCTGCTTTATCATTTACAGAACCACCCGTTTCCGATCCAGCCTTCCTGGTTTAGGCACATCAATGCCTTGTTGGGGCAGTTCTATGGGTGGGGGGCGCATATTGAGTAGCGCTCCGTACATGTTTTCAATCTATGTACTGTGGTGGTATTGCAGCCGCAGACATGCGGGCCTATTACGCAGCCTCACATCTTCAGGTGATTAATGACTGGCGCTATAGACCTTGCGACGACCCAGAATATGCAACAGAACAATGGATATTAAATGACCCGTCTCTTACCTCCCACTTATACAGTAATTCAAATCACTGCATGTTGTTACCCGCCACCAAAGTAGTTATTCTTTCTTGGCGACAATCCCTCCGACAAATGGGGTGGTGGGGTCGCATCACCCGTGAAACGCCTCTCTGGTATAACCAGTTATTATTCCACTTGACAGGGCTCCAAGGGTTTCGCGAATGGGATTATATTGGCATCTCGACCATTGGCGATGTCTTTCAGGGTACTGTCCTCAAATCGTTCCAGGCCCTTAAGGATGAATTTTCCCTACACAAATCTCAGTTCTATAAATACTTGCAGTTTCGTCACGCTATTACTCCCCACATTGATAAAGTTCAATCAATTCCAGAATTTAACCCATTAGAGGCCAAACTCCTCATTGGGGATTTTGGCGAGCATAAGATTTCCAAAATATATCAATCTCTCATCGCTCATAGCGCCACTACTCTCGAGAAACTTAAAGATGCCTGGCAAACAGATATTGGCCCTCTAGATTCCGACGATTGAACTGAAGCCCTCGAGTCCCCCAGAGGGGCGGCCATATCCTCTCAATTGCGACTCATTCAATTTAAGTACATACATAGGGCTTACTATACACGCTACAGATTATGGAGAGCAGGCCTAATAGAATCTTCTACGTGCTTACGCTGTCAAATCGATGAGGGGTCCTTCATACATACGTGTGGGAGTGCACAGTGCTGGATAGGTTTTGGACAGGGGTGCTGGCATGCCTAGCCGCGGTACTTGGATGGGGACTACCTAGATCCCCTAGACTGACACTACTGCATATAACAGACACAATAGGCGGTAATAAATATAAGCAACATCTCCTCTGGTTGGGCCTCACCATTGCCAAATGGGATATCGCAAGAACATGGAAACTAAATACACCTCCCACTATTAGGGCCTGGCGGAATGGAATGGATTTTTGCATGGGTTTGGAGATCCCGGTCTTTCAGGCCCGTGGATGCCTACAGAAACATCCAAAAATTTGGCAGAGATGAACAGATTACTGGGGGATGGTCCTGCCGGGGCGAGAGACAGCGACTGATACAATAGAATCTGGAATTAGATCTTATGAAGCACAGGAAAGACAAATGCCTTGAAAGAAGAATGAGCATAATTATGACATATATCTATCTTTTACATATGCAAATCCCTCATATGATAGCATTGGATTTATTTTGTTGGAAAGTTATGTTTGTAATAAGTATTAGCATTGATAACACATGTATACGTTCTCAAATTAATGATGTAAACATGATAAAGATCTCAGTAATTGAATGTATACCAATAAAATCTGTTATAAAAAAAAAAAACCTGTGCTATGTAGACTTGTGGAAGTGTGGCTGGTGTGTTCCAAGCTTGGACTATGGTCACAATTGTCGAAGCAGAGGATTTGCAACACAGCCATTGGGTGCCCAAGTGGATCATTTCATTGGGACCCGCCCCAAGTGAGCCCAATAAGACATGTACAGTGGCTAGTCATGGGGCACTTTTCAAAACATGTGCCTGTGCAGCGTACGTAGCTAGAAGTTAAGCTGCTACATTATAGCACTTGCCCCTGTGTGCTCGAGTGACTGAGTGGGTGGTGAGGCGCTGACCTGAAGTGCACCCGATCAGACCAACATGACACTGCGGCACTAAAGCATCTTGAGGCACCTTATCTGCTGTGTCCAAACCTACGACCAGAAGCCAACTGCATCACTCCTTTCACCCGGGGAGAAGCAAGCCACTGAATAGAAGACTCACCAACATTTCATGGAGGGTCCCATTTCGCACTAATGCCTGTTTTTAGGTAAAAAGAAAATACCCTCCAGCATCTGGCAACAACCAGTGGTTAAGCCCCGTTAGCGGTCTTATTAATAAAGAAGGGAAGCTTGCTTCAAAATATACAAATACATTTTGCAGCAGGAGTGTGGATCCATGAAAAAGCATGGGGCTTACAAAATATTGTCCCTTCTGCCCCCAACCTGTTTTCTGGAGACCCGGGGATGATTTGAGACATATGGAGAGCTGGTTTGCAACCAATTCTGCCAAGTAATATGCCAATCTTGGGACCTTGTCAGTCAACCTTAGGTTGGGCTGCTGGACTGCTGCTGGACTGGCCGGAGGAACCGTTGCATTGTGAGGATTGAGAGCAGTGGAAAGAGATAAGAATGTAATGACTGCGTCTATTCTGCCAATGAGGGGTTGGCGGTCCCTTTAGGCTGCTCAGGTAGCTCTGCTGACTACAGTGGATCCCCGGTGGTGTGAGAGAGGTAAGTGGCGAGGGAAGAGTAGACTATACATGGCATGGGACGTGGACTGCACTGTGAATAGAGGTACTGAAACTGAGATGACTCATCAAGGGGTACTGTGGGCTTAACAAAGTCTGCCTGCCAACTCCTTTCTTTTAACTAACTCCAGTGGGGTGCCTGTTCGAACGTTGTCGTAAAAGGTCCTGAGAGGTCTTACAAACTGGAAGCACCTTAGTTCTGCTGGGATCATAACATTAGATTATCTGAGAACACATGAAGAGCAGCCATGACATGACATGACATGGACAATCCCTACCACCTTGCTCTCTGGGTGGGTTTTCTTGGGCTACATCAGCTGTGAGATCTTGCGACACTGGTGGAATTACCTCTGGGCCTCGAGTTCAAATAGATCATGATTTCATACCAATTTGAGGTTGTTTCGCTCAGTTAAGAGACAGCCTCTGATGCATCAGTCATTTTCAGTAACTAGACATAGGGGCACATTGCTGCTGTGGTCTTATTGCCAGTCGTACTACGGAAAGCCAAACCACAAAAGCCAGAGGAGCCCACTCTGGATAGCTAACATTACCATCACAATGATGTTTTATCTTGAAAGACACCAAGCCAAGATACAATTATATTGATTCCTACAACAAAAAGTGTCACATTAAAACAAATGAGTACATACAAGGGAGGAGAGAATGTGATCTGTAAATTTGGACTGCTTAGTAACGGGAATGGAAAAGCTGAGGATTGCAACAATAAGAAGGGCATATTGGAGGCAAGGAGGACCTGGCCTGGCAGTTCGAGCTGGACTGTTCCCATGGGGAGCAGGGTCAAGACTGATTTGCATATGGCTGGGTTTAAACTGGGATGGCATGGGGAGCAAAGAACCGATGGATTTAGGCCCAGATCTCTGCACTGAGGTGAATTTTTGACATTATTCAACATTCTGTCCATAAATTGTTCTTTCTGTATTTGTTCCCCCCGTGAGGGACGGGTATGCCCATCCGTGGGTCCCGTGCTTTCCACGCCACTGGAGTCAAGCTAGCCTGGCTGATGAGGGGTGATACCCCGAAACCACTCCTCGGATGCTTGTTTCGAGTCCAGGGAGGACCTGGCCCGGCAGTTTGAGCTGGAGTGTTCCCATGGGTAGCAGGGTGAAGACTGATTTGCATATGGCTGTGTTTAAACTGGAATAGCATGGGGAGGAAAAAAGCGATGGATTTAGGCCCAGATCTCTGCACAGGGGTGAATGTTTGACATTGTTCACCATTCTGTCAATCAATTGTTCTTTTTGCACACGAAATGGCAGAAGTCAGATAAAGGCTACTCCAAAAGTAATTTACAACACCATTAGCATGCGACAGGAACTGATAAAGCTGGAACTGCCTTGTGTGCAACATGGATGGGCTGGTAGAAAGCTTCCTGCTATCACATCAGACTCTAAACACAAAGGCAACAACAAAGTAATAAAGTAAAAACAAAAACACCAGCACTGAAGAGAACTACCTTATGTGTGGAAATGCTTGTTGTGAAAGAGTAAAACGCAGTCACTCAAGGTGAAGTTCTATGGCAGGACCCAGAGGCGAGGACTATGCTATACTTTCTTCGTTTATTAGTACAGCAGCCACATCAATGTGTCAACAGAAACTTCATTTCCCATGACCCCAGGGAAAATATGAAATTACAAATAAACAAGTCCATAACCAATCAGGCACTGTGAGTCTCTGCAAAAGGTGTTGTCCCTCTTCTATTGCCCTCTTTCTTAGCTACTCGCAGTCCATGTCAGTAATGTGCTGGGACTCCGGCCCCCTTTCATGTTTATTTACCATTTTGAAGTGCTATTTGGCTTGCTTTTCTCTTGTAGGGAGGCACTTGGGCCACATGCGCATAAGTGACCACAGTAAGGCCTCGCCGCTCCTTCGCGGCTGCTCACCAAGCTGTTTTCCCCCAACGGAGGGCTTTGGGGCCGGGGCGCCCCCAGGTGTCAATCGCAAGGCGCTCGTTTCACCGCAGGGCGAGTGTCAGTTTCAACATTGCTGAGGGCCTCCATCCACGGTGAAAACGAGCTGGGTGGCCCCTGTCAGCCTGGAGGCAGAACACCCTGCAGGGTAGGACAATTGCAGGAGCAGTAACTCCTAGATAAGGGCAGACACTTCCCAGGCTGCCATTTTTAGGTCGAGCCTAGCGCAGCGCGCATGCGCTGCTCTATGGGGAGGCCTCTTGGAATCACTCCAGACTTCCCCGAAACTTTTCTGTGTGGTTTTTCAACTTCCACACATTCTATTGGCCTTTGCGTGTGGCTTTCAAAAATGAAAGCACGCAATTGGCCAAAGGCGGGTGCATGTCCCACCTTTTCTCTAAATGTTCACTTCCACGGCCTCCAGCTGTCAGGAGCGAGCAGCGGCGCGCAGGCTGACAGCTGCATTCCTCCCTTGTCATGGATCATGTTACAAATTAAACATAGCGCGGTCGCTTTCACTTTCGCGGCGGCGCATGCTTGTCTTCCACACTTGTCTGTGGTTCTTTTTCATGTTCACTCCTTTATTTGTTTCTCGCACTTTTTAATTTGTCACGCTATCTCCCATTGGTTTATTTGATTGCAAGCACGTTATTTAATTAAAAGTCGTCTAAAAAGGCAGTGCACGCCTGCAAGCCAGGCATAGTCATGTCAGCTTAGCAGACCGCCGCACTTCCGGAGCATTACCGGTGTGTATACCATGGACATTATGCTTCCAATTCCGGAGCATTACCGTTGTGTATACCATGGCACACTACGCTTCCACTTCCGGAGTATTACCGGTGTGTTTACCATGGCACACTACGCTTCCACTTCCGGAGCATTACCGGTGTGTATACCATGGACACTATGCTTCCAATTCCGGAGCATTACCGGTGTATACCATGGTATACTAGGCTTTTACTTCCGGAGTATTACCGGTGTGTATACCATGGCACACTATGCTTCCACTTCTGGAGCATTACCGGTGTGTATACCATGGCACACTACGCTTCCACTTCCGGGGCATTACCGGTGTGTATACCATGGCACACTAGGCATTTACTTCCGGAGCATTACCCGTGTGTATACCATGGCACACTATGCTTCCACGTCCGGAGCATTACCGGTGTGTATACCATGGCACACTACGCTTCCACTTCCGGAGCATTACCGGTGTGTATACCATGGACACTATGCTTCCGATTCCGGAGCATTACCGGTGTATACCATGGTACACTAGGCTTTTACTTCCGGAGTATTACCCGTGTGTATACCATGGCACACTATGCTTCCACCTCTGGAGCATTACCGGTGTGTATACCATGGCACACTACGCTTCCACTTCCGGAGCATTACCGGTGCGTATACCATGGCACACTAGGCTTTTACTGCTGGAGCATTACCCATGTGTATACCATGGACACGACGCTTCCACTTCCGGAGCATTACCGGTGTGTATACCATGGCACACTACGCTTCCACTTCCGGATTATTACCGGTGTGTTTACCATGGCACACTACGCTTCCACTTCCGGAGCATTACCGGTGTGTATACCATGGACACTATGCTTCCAATTCCGGAGCATTACCGGTGTATACCATGCTACACTAGGCTTTTACTTCCGGAGTATTACCGGTGCGTATACCATGGCACACTATGCTTCCACTTCTGGAGCATTACTGGTGTGTATACCATGGCACACTACGCTTCCACTTCCGGAGCATTACCGGTGTGTATACCATGGACACTATGCTTCCAATTCCGGAGCATTACCGGTGTATACCATGGTACAATAGACTTTTACTTCCTGAGTATTACCGGTGTGTATACCATGGCACACTACGCTTCCACTTCCGGAGCATTACCGGTGTGTATACCATGGACACTACGCTTCCAGTTCCGGAGCATTACCGGTGTGTATACCATGGCACACTAGGCATTTACTTCCGGAGCATTACCCGTGTGTATACCATGGCACACTATGCTTCCACGTCCGGAGCATTACCGGTGTGTATACCATGGCACACTACGCTTCCACTTCCGGAGCATTACCGGTGTGTATACCATGGACACTATGCTTCCGATTCCGGAGCATTACCGGTGTATACCATGGTACACTAGGCTTTTACTTCCGGAGTATTACCCGTGTGTATACCATGGCACACTATGCTTCCACCTCTGGAGCATTACCGGTGTGTATACCATGGACACTGTGCTTCCAATTCCAGAGCATTACCGGTGTGTATACCATGGCACACTACGCTTCCACTTCCGGAGCATTACCGGTGTGTATACCATGGCACACTAGGCTTTTACTGCCGGTGCATTACCCATATGTATACCATGGACACAACGCTTCCACTTCCGGAGCATTACCGGTGTGTATACCATGGCACACTAGGCTTCCACTTCCGGAGCATTACCGGTGTGTATACCATGGCACACTATGCTTCCACTTCCGGAGCATTACCGGTGTGTATACCATGGACACTATGCTTCCAATTCCGGAGCATTACCTGTGTATACCATGGTACAATAGACTTTTACTTCCTGATTATTACCGGTGTGTATACCATGGCACACTACGCTTCCACTTCCGGAGCATTACTGGTGTGTATACCACTGACACTACGCTTCCACTTTCGCCGCATTACCGGTGTGTATACCATGGACACTATGCTTCCAATTCCGGAGCATTACCGGTGTATACCATGGTACAATAGACTTTTACTTCCTGAGTATTACCGGTGTGTATACCATGGCACACTACGCTTCCACTTCCGGAGCATTACCACTGTGTATACCATGGCACACTAGGCTTTTACTTCTGGAGCATTACCCGTGTGTATACCATAGCACACTACGCTTCCACTTCCACAGCATTACCCGTGTGTATACCATGGTACACTAGGCTTCCACTTCCGGAGCATTACCGGTGTGTATATCATGGCACCCTACGCTTCTACTTTTGGAGCATTACCGGTGTGTATACCATGGCCATTACGCTTCCACTTCAGGAACATTACCGGTGTGTTTACCATGGCACACTACATTTCCATTTCTGGAGCATTACCGTTGTGTTTATCATGGCACATTACGGTTCCACTTCCGGAGCATTACCGGTGTGTTTACCATGGCACACTATGCTTCTGAAGCATTACCGGTGTGCATACCATAGCACACATCGTAGTGTTTTCACGCTCAGCTGATAACCTGTGTCACCGCTTTTGACATGCACGGAGCACGCTGCACGATCCCATAACCTTCTTTCATCTCTTTTCTCATCACGTGTTTGACACTATGTATCTGCCCCACACAGGTTTGCGCACTGAGGCCCTTATCAAGGAGGCCGCGACAGGACGCACCAGATGCACCTGTGTCATTTATATCATCCGTGATAACCATTACGACCCGACTGGGGGCACCAAGGACCACGATTACTCGCCCATTTCTAAGCCACTTGTGGTATGTAGATATTAACATTATTATCTTTTCACACTCAGGGGCGAATAACCCGAAGCACATTAGGATGTGATCGCCACAAGGGCGATTGCTCGACGCTGTTTTACGATGTTCTCTTCACTCGGCTCAGGCACTAGACAGGCCACCTCTACCCCTTCCCTCCTTCCTCCCTTTCCCCCCGGAGCTTTGGGTTACTTATAACCATTTCTTGCCCCATGGCTCACACCATATATTCTGCCATGATACTCCAGGCAGGAACAACCGTTACCTAGGCCCCTGCACAATATTCACCTTGTGAAATCGGAAACAATAGTCCATGATCGGACTCTATCCACGGCACTAGTGCGCACCAGGAATCACTTAGCGAGCATATCCTCAAACATGTATGGTCCAGTGTAGAATATGACTTTGAGAAACATGTACCTAGGGTATTGGCTAGGTTTTGCTTGTTCACCAACTAGTATGTTCGTTCTTTCATGTATGGTTGTTTTTGATTTGCATATACTTCCTTTGTGCACATGTTTTGTTTTATTTTTGTGTTATTTTGCGTCACTTTATGTCAACCTTTTGGTATGTGTATATTTATGTCATTTATGTATTGTATTTTTTCAGCCCTGAAGAAGTTCATTTCTAATGAACGAAACGCGTTGGCTGGAGCTAATGTAATCTGTTGACTTGCAAATAAAGGATTACCTTATACAAAAACATTGGTCAGTCAAACTCATTGACAAGAACACTTTGGGAGTGCAACTCTCCAATTTTGGCATGGCACACTACACTTCCACTTCTGGAGCATTACCGTTGTGATTATCATGGCACATTATGGTTCCACTTCCGGAGCATTACCGGTGTGTTTACCATGGCACACTATGCTTCTGAAGCATTACCGGTGAGCATACCATGGCACACTACGCTTCCACTTCTGGAGCATTACTGGTGTGTATACCATGGCACACTACGCTTCTACTTTTGAGCTGTTGAGAAGCCTTCATTGGCTCCACCTACCTCAACGCTCCCTATTTAAACTGGGCTGTACCATCCATAAAGCCCTATCAGGATGCGGGCCCGCCTTCATTGCCTCCAATATACATCGGTACATCCCCTCTCGCAATCTACGTTCCTCTAAAAAAAACTTACTGACCCCCCAAACCTTCAAACGTAAGAAACATGGAGGTCTCAGATACACGACCTTGGCCCCTCAGTTCTGGAACTCCCTCCCCTCTAATCTGCGTAATGCCGATTCTCACATGAAGTTCAGGAAACTACTTAAGACCTGGCTATTCACCCAGGCGTATAATTGATAACTCATACTACTATGCAACCGCCACCGTCCTCTCCTAGCGCCAAGAAACCGCCTGGTGAACGTGCGCTCTAGAAATACATTTTAACATAACATAACATAGCACACTACGCTTCCACTTCCGCAGCATTACCCGTGTGTATACCATGGCACACTAGGCTGCCACTTCTGGAGCATTACCGGTATGTATATCATGGCACCCTACGCTTCTACTTTTGGAGCATTACCGGTGTGTATACCATGGCCATTACGCTTCCACCTCCGGAACATTACCGGTGTGTTTACCATGGCACACTACATTTCCATTTCTGGAGCATTACCGTTGTGTTTATCATGGCACATTACGGTTCCACTTCCGGAGCATTACCGGTGTGTTTACCATGGCACACTATGCTTCTGAAGCATTACCGGTGGGCATACCATAGCACACTTCCACTTCCGATTACTGGAAATGCTCCACTTCCAGAGCATTACCGGTGTGTTTACCATGGCACACTACGCTTCCAGTTCCGGAGCATTACCGGTGTGTATACCATGGCATACTACGCTTCCACTTCCGGAGCATTACCGGTTTGTATATCATGGACACTATGCTTCCAATTCCGGAGTACTACCAGTGTATACCATGGTACACTAGACTTTTAATTCCGGAGTACTACCGGTGTGTATACCATGGCACACTACACTTCCACTTCTGGAGCATTACCGGTGTGTATACCATGGCACACTACGCTTCAACTTTTGGAGCATTACCGGTGTGTTTACCATGGCACACTACGCTTCCACTTCCGGAGCATTACCGGTTTATACCATGGCACACTAGGCTTTTACTTCCGGAGTATTACCGGTGTGTTTACCATGGCACGCTATGCTTCCTATTCCGGAGCATTACCGGTGTATACCATGGTACACTAGGCTTTTACTTCCAGAGTATTACCGTTGTGTATACCATGGCACACTACGCTTCTACTTTTGGAGCATTACCGGTGTGTTTACCATAGCACACTACGCTTCCACTTCCGATTACTAAAAATGCCTCACTTCCGGAGCATTACCGGTGTGTTTACCATGGCACACTACGCTTCTAGTTCCGGAGCATTACCGGTGTGTATACCATGGACACTATGCTTCCAATTCCTGAGTATTACCGGTGTGTATACCATGGCACACTACGTTTCCACTTCCGGAGCATTACCGGTGTGTATACCATGGAAACTACGCTTCCACTTCCGGAGCATTACCAGTGTGTATACCATGGCCGGCGAGGTACGTGGAAGTTGGTAAAAAGCAGCAATCCGTACACTCCATGGGGCTGTTCATGTAATTAATCAAACAGGCGCGCAAGCCACTGTCTCCGGTCTCTCCAGCAGTCTTAAGCAGCATCTTACACTTTCACCGTCAAAGTGCAAGATGCTGCTTAACACTGCTGGAGGGAGCGGAGTCGGACAGTTTGACCACATACATATTCCACTCTAGTCTATTTGCTGTCGCTAGCATTGCAGCAGTCTGCTATGAACTTCTTTTCTCTGTGGCCAGTATTGAAAAGACTAATTGCATAGCAACAGCTGAATTATTGAATATGCATGTGATTGCACTTCTGCAGTACAGCCTGATTAAAAAAAAAAAACAGACCGACGTGAATAGGTTCCTACTGTGTGAGAGGGTAATAATCTGGGTCACCGGAATTATGTGGCAGGGGAGGGCAAAATATGCAGCAGGGTTGAGTAAATTATGTGGCAAGAAAAGGCAAATTACGAGGCACAATGCCGCACATTTTGTGACGGTATTACTTCATTATTTGGCATTTTGTAAACATGCTAACACTGTCTGAGCTTTGGATTCACCTCATTAGTACCAGTGTAACACCCAAATATAGCAATAAGCAGCAGATAGGTGATCAGTCAGGCTTTGTAAAGGGCTTTCAGCAGAGCTGCAAGGAAATGCATGGGTTCTCGGATTTCCACTTCCGGCAGTGCCCCATACTTCAGTCAATCAATCAATCAATCATGTCACTTATAAAGCGCACTACATACCCGCGAGGGTCTCAAGGCGCTGGGGGAAGAGGGGGGGTGGTGCTGCTACTGATCGGAGAGCCAGGTCTTGAGGAGTCTTCTGAAGGCCAGTAGGTCTTGGGTCTGTCGGAGGTTGGTGGGGAGGGTGTTCCAGGTCTTGGCGGCGAGGTGGGAGAAGGATCTGCCGCCGGCGGTCGTTTTCCGGATGCGGGGGACTGTGGCGAGGGCGAGGCTGGTCGAGCGGAGCTGGCGGGTGGGGGTGTAGAAGCTGAGTCGTCTGTTGAGGTAGGCTGGTCCGGAGTTGTGGAGTGCTTTGTGTGCGTGGGTGAGGAGCTTGAAGGTTATCCTCTTGTTGACAGGGAGCCAGTGCAGGTCTCTCAGGTGGGGTGTGATGTGGCTGCGTCGGGGGATGTCGAGGATAAGACGTGCAGAGGCGTTCTGGATGCGTTGCAGCCGTCTCAGGAGCTTAGCCGTCGTTCCTGCGTAGAGGGCGTTTCCGTAGTCCAGCCTGCTGGTGACGAGGGCCTGGGTGACTGTTTTTCTTGTTTCGGTGGGGATCCACTTGAAGATTCCTGCGGAGCATTCGGAGGATGTTGAAGCAGGATGAGGAAACGGCGTTGACCTGCTTAGTCATGGGAGAGGGTGGGGTCGAGGATGACCTCTAGGTTGCGTACGTGGTCGGTGGGTGGCGGGGCTGTTCCCAGTGATGTTGGCCACCAGGAGTCGTCCCAGGCTGAAGGGTTGGAACCAAGGATGAGGACCTCAGTCTTGTCCGAGTTCAGCTTCAGGCGGCTGGTCCTCATCCATTCGGCGACGGCCTTCATTCCTTCGTGGAGGTGGGCTTTGGCGGTGTGAGGGTCTTTGGTGAGGAGAGGATCAGCTGGGTGTCGTCGGCGTAGGAGATGATGTTGAGGTTGTGCTGTCGGGCGACGTGGGCGAGGGGTGCCATGTAGATGTTGAACAGCGTTGGGCTGAGGGAGGAGCCTTGGGGTACGCCGCAGATGATCTTGGTGGCCTTGGATCGGAAGGGGCGAGGCGGACGCTTTGTGTTCTGCCGGAAAGGAAGGATGTGGTCCAGTCCAGGGCCTTCTCTTGGATCCCGCGCGTCGTGAAGACGTGTTCGTAGTGTGTGGTGGCAGACCGTGTCGAAGGCGGCTGATAGGTCCAGGAGGATGAGGGCTGCTGTTTCTCCGTTGTCTAGCAGGGTCCTGATGTCATCGGTGGCGGCGATGAGGGCGGTTTCGGTGCTGTGGTTGCTGCGGAAGCCGGACTGGGAAGGGTCCAGGATGTTGTTCTCCTCGAGGTAGCGGGTCAGTTGTTTGTTGACGATTTTCTCGGTGACCTTCGCGGGGAACGGGAGCAGAGAGATGGGTCGGAAGTTCTTGAGGTCCTTGGGGTCTGCCTTGGGTTTCTTGAGTAAGGCGGTGATCTCGGCGTGCTTCCAGCTTTCCGGGAAGGTTGCTGTCTCGAAGGAGATGTTGATTATTTTCCGGAGATGGGGCGCGATGGCTGTACTGGCTTTGTTGAAGATGTGGTGAGGGCACGGGTCTAGCGGTGAACCGGAGTGGATGGTGTTCATGATCTCGCTGGTGTCCTCGTCATTGATGTTGGTCCAGGAGAGCAGGCGGTTGGTGGTTGTGGGGGCAGTGGTCTCGGTGGTTGCCGGGGCGGTCGTGGTGTTGAAGCTGTCGTGGATGTCGGCGATTTTGCGGTGGAAGAAGGTGGCCAGTGAGTCGCACAGGTCTCGCGACGGCTGGATGTCGTTGGTGTTGGAGCTGGGGTTGGAGAGTTCCTTCACGATGTTGAAGAGCTCTTTGCTGTTGTGTGCGTTGTTGTCTAGGCGGTCTTTGAGTGAGGCCCTTTTGGCGGATCTGATGAGGTGATGGTGACTGCGGGTGGCGCTCTTGTGGGCGGCGTAGCTGTCCGCTGTCCGTTCGTGGAGCCAGATCTTCTCCAGTTTTCGGCATGTTCGTTTGGAGGCCTGGAGGTCTTCGGTGAACCAGGTGGCTTTCTTGCTGGTGTGGCTGTTGGGCGGATTCTTGAGCGGGGCGAGGGTGTTGGCGCAGTCGTCGATCCACTGTCTGAGGTTGCGGGCGGCGGTGTCGGGGTCGGAGGGTTCGGCGGGTGGGCTCAGGGCGAGGGTTGTGGTTAGCTGGTCTTCCGTGACTCTGCTCCAGCAGCGGCGAGGCATTTGTTCGGTGCGGTGGTGCGTGGTGGGCTTCCTGTAGGTGAAGTGGATGCAGTGGTGGTCAGTCCAGTGGGGTTCGGAGGTGTGGTTGAAGGAGACGTGTGGGCTTGCGGAAAAGATGGAGTCGAGCGTGTGGCCGGCGGCGTGGGTGGGTGTAGTCACGAGCTGTCTGAGTCCGAGGGTGGCGAGGTTGTCGATCAGGGTGGTGGAGTTGGTGTCCTTGTTGTTCTCGAGGTGGAAGTTCAGGTCCCCGAGGAGGATGTAGTCCGTGGAGGCGATGGCGTGTGTGCTGACGAAGTCAGCGATGGAATCGCTGAACTGTGGTCGGGGTCCGGGGGTCTGTAGATGAGGGTTCCTCTGAGGGTGGTGTTGGGATCGGTGTGGATCTGGAAGTGCATGTGTTCGGCGGTGCTGAGGGTGTCGTCGGTGTTGGTTGAGACTCTGAGGGTGTTCCTGTGGACGATGGCGATGCCTCCTCCGACTCCGTTGGTGCGGTCCCTGCGGGTGATCTTGTATCCGTCCGGGATGGCAATGGCAATGTCGGGGGCTGAAGCGGGATTCAGCCAGGTCTCCGTCAGGAATGCGACGTCTGGGGAGGTTGAGTCGAGAAGGTCCCAGAGTTCGATGGCGTGTTTGCGGGCGGAGCGGGTGTTGAGGAGGATGCATCTGAGGTAGTTTGGTTCTTTCCTGGGCGGTGGTTTGGCGGGGCGGGTGCTGGCGAAGCTGCAGTTCCGGCAGGTGAAGGGCCCTTGGGTGCGCTTCGGGGTGGCCTGGTAGCAGGCGTGATCTTTTCCGGGGTTGAGTGCGTGGAGGGTGCTGGCGTCGTATCGGCGTCTGTTGATGTGGCGGGCGCGGGGGATGCCCGGACAAGGGGGTCTGGCGCTGGGCGCGGTCAGTCACGGCGCGGACGGGCGCAGACGGGCTTGCCTTAGGCGCGCCCGCTGCGCGGCCGCACAGCGGCCGTCATAAATGGGGAGGTGGGAGGGAGGAGCAGGGAATGGGGCAGCGAATGGGCAGTGAGGGGGCGGGGCCGCAGGCGCAGCGGCGGGAAACAGGCACAGAAGGGAAAACGAGCACAATCAGGGCATCAAGGGGGCACAGAAAGGAAAAAACTAGCACAATGAGGGGCAGCAAGGGGGCACAGAAAGGAAAAACGAGCACAATCAGGGGCAGCAAGGGGGCACAGAAAGGAAAAACGAGCACAATCAGGGGCAGCAAGGGGGCACAGAAAGGAAAAACGAGCACAATCAGGGGCAGCAAGGGGGCACAGAAAGGAAAAACGAGCACAATCAGGGGCAGCAAGGGGGCACAGAAAGGAAAAAGCGAGCACAATCAGGGGCAGCAAGGGGGCACAGAAAGGAAAAACGAGCACAATCAGGGGCAGCAAGGGGGCACAGAAAGGAAAAACGAGCACAATCAGGGGCAGCAAGGGGGCACAGAAAGGAAAAACGAGCACAATCAGGGGCAGCAAGGGGGCACAGAAAGGAAAAAACGAGCACAATCAGGGGCAGCAAGGGGGCACAGAAAGGAAAAAAACAAAAACGAGCACAATCAGGGGCAGCAAGGGGGCACAGAAAGGAAAAACAAGCATTGGCATAGCCAATAGGTCTCGCTTTTGGGACCTTATAAGTATTTAGTTATGCAGCACAATATCCTTGGTGCAACAACATCAACCGTTGCATGGCTAAAC
Organism: Calotriton arnoldi; assembly: GCA_963921515.1. Classification (NCBI taxonomy): domain Eukaryota; kingdom Metazoa; phylum Chordata; class Amphibia; order Caudata; family Salamandridae; genus Calotriton; species Calotriton arnoldi. The sequence goes on along the minus strand of CAWUFW010000814.1, from coordinate 2,855,923 downwards.
ACTTATAAGGTCCCCAAGGCGAGACCTATTGGCTATGCCAATGCTTGTTTCTTTTGTAACGGAATGTCGAGCCGTGGCACTGGGGCAGAACAGGAAGCTTAATTTACAGTGGCAGAAAGCGTAGGCTGAGTATTCCTCCTGTGGCCAATGGGTATGTATTTCTAAACCAGCAAGAGGAAGACATTTTAATCAACAAAAAAGCAGGAAAGGCATGATCTATTGTTTGACAAAACTACCGGCATGGATAACATTACCAGAAAAAGACACGTGTTTGTTTCAGTAGCTTTTTATGTTAACTTAAACGACTAACAGTAGACTTGCGCAGCCTGTAAATCTAAGAAGATAATTTAAATTCTATAAGAATGAAACTCATAGAAACTAGGAGAAGACAAGGCTGAGAAAACCGTGCACGTTATGGCAAACTTGTGACATTCTATATTTTAGCGAACAGGAGCTTGATTGAGTCCAAGAAGCTTGTTTCATACACGCTAACGCAGAGTGCTCAATTTGTGCCAGTGGGTGCAGGTGGTGCCCGCTAGCAGTTCTTTATGGGAACCGTGTTTGATGATTTCTCATCATGGGCTTTGAGCCAGCGCAACAGAGAGAAAGTCAGAATAGCGAGAAAGAAAGAGCAAGAAAAAAAAACAGTGACAGAGAGCGAAAGTAGAGATGAAAAAGAACCTGTATGAAATGGACTAAAGCGGTGTGAGTGGGCAGCTCTTACGAAAACCCTCCAATTACGTATATTTGAAATGTTTTGTTATGAATTAAGCACTGCGTCACAGTCACTGCAACGGAATGACTTTTTATCACCAGAGACTGTGGCCAACCATGAGTCAGCAATCATGAAGAGCTCCAACAGAGTCAAACCGTTACAAGCGTCTAGTTTTGTACAGTTATTAAGGCACATTTTAAGCCCTTGGAGAACTTGCCAACATGTGGGTATGCTAGTTCGCTTGTGTAATGCACAAAATGCACTGACTTTTTTTGGCAGATCGAAGAATGTTGGGTATTGACGTTGATCTCACGAAAAGGTAAAGAACTGATAGCCCTGAAGCCCGAAGTCATCCCACGAGTGCAAGCTTCATTCTCTATGTTTCCCGCTAACCCCCGGAAGGAAAAATGCAGAGTTTCAATAAAACGTTCCTTAGCGAAAAACGTAGTTGGCTTTGTCTGGACCATCTTTTTGCCAAACTGCTGCCCTTTACACTGAACTTTCACTGCATATTGTGAAGAATTTGTAGGGGAGCCCGCCCTTTTATTACTGTGAGCTGGTAACAGTGTGTAGATCCAGTGGCGGCTCAATTTTCAAGTTCAAAAGAAAGCGCTGCATCGCGAGGGAGACTGAAAAGCGGCCTTACCGTCTTTCCGTTGTAGTAATACATCAGCGAGTTGGTCCCCATCCCGGGCACGGGGTAGGCACAATACAGCTATCTTGGCTACTTTATGAAGATTAAAACCTGTGACCAGCAGATTATAGACAGATCTCTGTACTGCGCATTACCCAGCTGTGACATATAACCAGTAATGGAAGCTGTAAGAATGAGGCAACGAGAGCCATCTAAACAAGCGTGCGCGCCTGAAAGTTAAAAGCGCGCGCCTCGCGCGGCAGGAGGGGGCCTGCGCGATTCCCTTGCGGGAGCGTGCAGCAAGGCGCGATGATTGTGATCATATGGCGCCACCATATGGCGCCGCGCGCTCCCGCAAGGGAATCGCCAGACGTGCACGCGTTGCCATTGCAAGCAATGCAACGCGTGCACGTTTTTGCCCCCAAAGCTGTGCCGATAGCTAAAGGTCTCTCCTATGCAGCGCATGCGCGCTGCGTAGGCAAGACCTAAAAACGAGCACAATCAGGGGCAGCAAGGGGGCACAGAAAGGAAAAAAAACCGAGCACAATCAGGGGCAGCAAGGGGCACAGAAAGGAAAAAACTAGCACAATGAGGGGCAGCAAGGGGGCACAGAAAGGAAAAACGAGCACAATCAGGGGCAGCAAGGGGGCACAGAAAGGAAAAAACGAGCACAATCAGGGGCAGCAAGGGGGCACAGAAAGGAAAACGAGCACAATCAGGGGCAGCAAGGGGGGCACAGAAAGGAAAAAAACAGAGCTCAATCAGGGGCAGCAAGGGGGCACAGAAAGGAAAAACGAGCACAATCAGGGGCAGCAAGGGGGCACAGAAAGGAAAAACGAGCACAATCAGGGGCAGCAAGGGGGCACAGAAAGGAAAAACGAGCACACTCAGGGGCAGCAGCAGGGCACACAGACGGAGCTGTGTGGTGGGGGAGCGACCTACCAGTCAAGGTCAGGGGTCGCTCCGTTTTAAACTAGGATAGGCCCACGTGATGTGACATTACATTAAACAAATCTGTGCCTGGGCCACGGGGTGAACAACGAGGAGGAAAGATTGCGGGCTTTCTCCCCTGGTCTGTTTCCTGTTGTGAATAGATTCCATTTTGTGTGGGGCATCTGCTTTTGGTGAATACCATTCCTATGGACGAGAGCCTTCTCTGGGTTCTTAGGTCTTCACGATCTGGCTAGGGAGCAGGCTTATGCGTGGCCCTGTGGGACATTTTAAGTCATGACTATGGCCACTGCAAAATATTCTAAAGGAAAACATCACAAAGTTATTGAAACATATCTGTTAAGGAGCTTAAATAATCGTACCACAATAAAAATAACTCAACTCTTCAATAAAAATGCATTGAATGGAATCATGTTATGTGTTCTGGATTATTAATGTTCTTTCCAAATTAGTTATGAGATTTAATTAAAAAAACGTAATTTATGAATTTCAATTTGTTGTTATATAATGTTATAGCCTGCTTGCAGAGCGAACACATTCATATGAGTTACCATGCTACAAAATCACTACGGATAACAGAAATATTTGCAGTGCGCAACACAAATGCTCAAATAATAATACAACATTTGGGGGGAAAGATGGGGCCCTGAGATGTACAGTACCTTATAGGGTGCCCTACTGCCTTTTAATGTTTATTCCTTGCTATCTCGTGTCCAGCCTGACAAATCACAATAATTTTCATTTTCTCAGTAGATTTCATTTCTAAAGGTATATCATTAAATAAAGAAATATGTGAGGTACTCAGCATTGTAATCTCAAAGTCTGTTATGATATATACACACATACATCCCACCAACACACATCATATCACAACTCACCACTACATTCCACACCATGCCAGTGCCCTTACGTCACTACACAAAGCACAACTTGCACACAAACTTTACAGTACTAAACACAGCAGCTACATTGCTCTACAACATACCTTAAAAACATTGCCAATATCTCTGGCTAAACACTTATAAGGTCCCAAAGGCGAGACCTATTGGCTATGCCAATGCTTGTTCTTATATATGTGCTAGTTGAAATATAAGGGTGAAGTGTCTGCCAGGGCCCACAATCCCTTTACTTGCTTGATGGCCTCACAGGGCCTGTAGCCTACTGCTTCCGCTAGCCATTATATATTGTTTGGGCCTTACAAGGCCTGTAGCCTCCAATACTAGACCCCATAAGGCCTGTGACCTGCTGCGTCACTCTCTCTTTCATTGTATACCTTACAAGGTCTGTTGCCGTCTACATCATACTGCCGGAGTCTAACCCCTTCAGTGCCTAATTCCCTCTTATCTGGTGGGTCGCCACCGTCTAAGTCAAATATACATTTCCTTACATGGCCGAGTATACGTACCTCACAGGCCTCATGGAGGATTATGGGGACTATTAAGAGGAGGAGGAGGACGTCTCATACTGCCCAGTTACAGATGAGTTTTGTGACGTGGTGGACACCTCCATAATTAAAGCGGTCTCGGACACAATGTCCCCCCTGAAGAAGAAACTTATGGACACAGCGCAATGGTGCCTACAACTCCTTGCACCGAGGGAAGACCTTCCTGGGCCTACGGCCACACAACCTCCAGGGTCGGCCTCTGCCCCATCTCCGAGAACCAGGCAAAGCGCCCGCAATCTTTTAGGGTGGACCTGGACGCTTTTGCCAGGCTGAAGAAGGCATTCTTGGGGGCCAACCACAGTACGCTCTCGGAGCTGACCACCCCATCTGACTCCTCGAACCCGAGCAAGACTGTGCCAAATTCACCCCACATCCTGCTTCGGATGGTGATCCGGACCACAACCAGTGGAAACCCACCTCCAACCCCCCGCCAGGTCAGGTCCCACCATGGAGGAGCCTGGCAGCTTAAATTCAGATCTGTTATAACCTAAGGAGCTTATGCATCCCCACTCATCCGAGTGGACTCCACACGACAAGGTAGCCAAGTATATGGCTAGTAGACTCCTCAAGCCATTGGGCCAAAAGGTCAGGAACGCCCTTCGGACGGACTGCCCCCACCCGTCTTTGGATGGGAAAGTGGCCGTCACACCAGAGATAGACACTCTTATGGCCACTTTTCTGGCCAAATATATCAAGGACCCAAAGATGGGTATTGACCGCTCCTGGTGGTCGTACCAGGACAAGCTCCTGGACGTAACTGGCCGGTTGGTGGACATTTTTGACATGGTGAAGGATGCCAAGGCGTCCGGGGCCCTGATCTCCCTAGAGGTGCTTTCCAGTTGGGCCCAGCGGGCGTTAATATTTCTTGGCAACAGCAACTGCACCATCTTTACAGAGAGGCGCAGGTCATTGCTCATCAAGATTGACCCCAAGTTAGGGGAACTGGTGACATCAGAGGCAGGGCAGGTGGCACAAGGAGGGCTCTTTGGCGACCCGTTCGCAAAAGGAGCTCGGCAAATTTGTGTCAACCTTTAACTCCTTTGCAAGTCACACATGGTCTGCAGATGATCTTGGGGACACCTATAGTATACACTCCCCAGGTTTGTCTGTTGGGAAATGTTGCCGATGTTAAAGCCTCTAGTAGGAAGCTGGTGGCGGTGGCGCTACTATTAGCTAAACGTAGAGTTTCTATATGCTGGGGGGGGAAGGCACACGCCGACCCCTAAACAATGTTTGCAGGACATGGTAAACTGCCGGGATCAACTCACTTGTTATGCTGAAGAGCTACCCGGAGCCTCAAAGCCTCGTGACATATGGGGTCCGCTTACTTCTTACTTGCTCACTGTAAATGATATTTGATGGCCTTATTAAGCACTGTGTTGCTCTGCTCTGTTCCTTCATTTTTATGCTTCATTGCTGCCATGTTACTGTCTGTCTTATTAGCAATTTGGTGAAAAATCGCTGTAACGTGCTAAATGAATCGCCTAAGCCCTATATGCCTAAACAACTGCCAATGTCTTTATGGTTGTACTTGTTTCTGAAAATGTATAAATAAAATAAATTTTTAAAAAAACAACCTTTAACTGCCTTGACAAGGCCCAGTCAACTGTCAAGTGCATTTTCAATGCGCGTGTTTTCACTGGGACCGCCCACGGTAGGGGCGCTCGGCCGGCCGTTCCCACTATTCTGCCTCTAGTAGGGGCCAACCATCCCAGCGAGGACAATGATAGGACGCCTTGCGGTAGGGGGCACTTGCCCGGCCGTTCCAACTACTCTGCCTACGGTAGGGGCCAACCATCCCAGCGAGGACAATAGCAGGACGCCTTGCGTTTGGGGGGATTCTACCGCACCAGAGGATGGTCAAGTAACAGAGGACACCGCAACGGACCCAGAGGTGGAGGCGCTAACTCCAATTCACACAGTGAATCTTTCACTCATTCCCTGCAGTCGTTTGGGGGGTTGACTGGTGCATTTCATAGACGAATGGCGGGCTCTTACGTCTGATGCCTGGGTGCTTCAAGAGGTACAAGGGTTCCACAAGGAATTCTAGGGGTCCCCCTTCCAACCTTTGCCCCCATGTCCTCTCCTTTTCTCTGGACAGGAGGCCACACTTATTCAGTGGGAGGTACAAGAACTCCTGGCCAAAGGGGCAATTTGTTCTTCCAATACACACCCCTTCGGGTTTCTCAGCAATCTGTTTCTGGTCCAGCAGCAGAACGGGGGTCAGCGCCAGGTGATCAATCTCTGAGAATTCAACAAGTGGTTAGTTTACCGCCACTTCAAGGCATCCACCTCCTTCGCGGCCTTCTGCAGAACAACGACTGGATGGTCCAGCTGTACCTCAAGGATGCTTATCTCACGGTCCTGATCTTTCCGCCCCATCGCCGGTTTCTTAAGTTCCAATGGCAGGGGCAAACTTTCTAATTCACCTCTTCACCTTTCGGCCTGTCTTCGGCTCCCTGATGTTTCACCAAGGTTCTAAAGTCAGTGATAGAATACTTGAGGGCGTCCAGGGTACGCATGATAGTATATCTGGACGATAGGCTTCTCATGGACCAATGCCCACACGTGCTGTCTCGTCATCTTGAGATGGCGGTGAATCTACTTCCGTCTCTGGGGTTTGTTATCAACCAAGAGAAGTCAAGTTTCTCCCCTTCTCACTCCATCACATTGCTGATGTTCCCGATAAATTCGGTAGAGACAACACTGAGCATTTCCCTTCAGGAAGATGGCCAAAATATGACAAGAGGTGAGGTGAACGCTGGCGAAACCACAAACCTTGCTCCGCCAGATCGCCAGGGTGGTATGCCTATTGTCATCCTCCATTCAGGCCATTTTCCTGGGGCCCCTACACTTTCAGGCCCTCATGCAACTAAAAGGGTCTCACCATCGCCGCGGTCTCACCTACTCCCAGTACGTTCCCCTGTCAGAAGAGGCCGAAGAGGAACTCGAGTGGTGGCTCTCCCACATGGAGGCGTGGAATGGTAGTGCCATTTTAGGTTCACAACCGGATTTAGTGATCGAGTCCAATGCCAGCAGTTCAGGTTGGTGAGCTCTTGTGGGGAGTACACAACTGGCAGAGGATGGTCTGGCGCAAAACAGTCCCTACATATCAAATGCTTGGAATGATGGCGGATTCCTTCGCAGTTAAATGTTGGACCAGAGACCGGGTGCAATCTTGTGTCCTTCTGAATTTGGACAATATAGTGGCTGTCCGCTATATCAACCATCTGGGGGGTACGTAGTCCAGCATGGCTCGTGGGTGGGGAGGCGGGCGCGGGGTTACGGGGAGAGGGATTGCAGGGGAGGGGGTTGCGGAGGGGGGCGAATAAAAAAACCGAATTAAACTTACCTTGAGGCCGGGTCCTGCGTCTCTGCTCCTGCTCTCCTGTCTCCGACTCCAGGAACAGGAAGCAGGCAGCGAGGCTCACTCCCCAAAGCCAATCACAACGCTGCAATGCAGCGTCGTGATTGGTATGAGGGGGGTCGCAGGTGGGGCTGGAGGGGTGGGCATGTTCTCCATGCAGGCTGTAATGCACCCTGCATGGAGAATAGGCAAAGTACGCATGACTGGTTTGTGCGGCCCAAGAAGGCCGAGCAAACCGTCACTGCGCACTTAGGAGTGGGCAAACCACTCCTCCCCTGCTCCAAGAGCAGAACAGCCCCGCCCCACCCGCAAAGCAACAGGAAACATAAAATGATAACTCTAAGCTATTATCATTTTATGTTTCTACTTGGCACTACTTATGAGAGTGGGGCGACGCTCCTCCGCCATAGCGGAGGAGCAGCCACTGGTCCAGAGCCCTCTCAAATCTGGCTAATAACTTTTGGGAGTCCTGCCTGGAACACCATGCTTCGGTGACGGCGAAGCACTTCCAGGGGTCGGTCAACCAGGTGGTGGATTAGCAATCTCGACATCTCTGGGTTTCAAGCCTGTGGCGACAACTTCCGTCAGTGTTTCAAGCCCTTTCCGCCCTTTAGCAACCAATTAAGGTCGACCTATTTGCATCCAGACTCGACCATCACTTTCCCCGGTACTTTCAGTTGAAGACCGGATCCAGGAGCTGTACTGACCGATGCCTTCCTCCAGGATTGGTCGACGGAACTGGGTTTGTCCTTTCCCACCTTCACCATGATCATGTGGCAGACAGCTCAGGTGTGCAGGCAGAGGGCGAATTTGGTAGGGATCACCCCAGTGTGGAAGTCGCGAATATGGTTTCCAGTTCTGAAGGAACTTTCCTGGGCTTCTCCAATCCGTCTATAACAAACAAATCATGAGTGATCTCTCTGGAAATCCCCATCATCCGTTGACGAACAGCAACCTTCAGCTTATGGCATGGAGGATTACAGGACTTGTTGGCAAGTACCTGGCCTTTTGATAGATGCAGCGAACCTTCTCTGAAGAGCACGGTCAAGAGATATCGATCAGCATGGTCTCGATGGATGGGGTGGTGTCTGCAATGGAGTTTGGATCCTGTGGGGGCAGGCGTTGTCCACATCCTGAAATTCCTTGCCTCCTTAGCTTCAGATGGACTGGCTTATAGGTCGGTCAATACGTTTAGATCGGCGATCTCTGTGCCTCACGCCATGATCGCAGGTCTGCCCATTGGAGAACATCCCCTGGGAAAGAAATTGCTGCACAGCATTAGATTGTCTCTCCAACCGGAGCCTAGGTACCGGTCCTTTGGGATGTCAATAAAGTCTTAAACCTTGCTTCCTTGTGACCAAAAAACAGTTTTCGGCCAAGCTGGCCATTCTCTTGTGCTTGATCTCCTGCAGGAGGATATCGATTATCAGAGCCCTAGACATAACAGGAAAAACCTTTACTCCGGACAGAGTCACATTTCATATTGCTCAACGGACTAAATGTCATTCCCGTCTGATTTCATATTCCACTTTTCCTGAGTCGCCCAAGTTGTGTGTTGTAAAATCCATCAAAGCCTATGAGACCATGACAGAGGAGCTTCGTCCTCATGGGGAGAAGCAACTGTTGATCACACTACGGTAGCCTTTCAAGGCGGTTTCATCACCAACCATTGCGAGATTGGTGCGGTGTATAATGCAAAAAGCGGGTATTGATACCAAATATTTCCAGGCACACTCTGCCGAGGAGTGATGGACTCAAAAGCCTTTGCTCTTAAAGCTCGCTTGGGGGATATTCTAAACGCAGCAGACTGGCCCTCGGATTCGACCTTTAAGAGGTTTTATTTCAAACCAGTCTCTTCCATTGCAGCTCTGGTGGTGGATAAGCTTTAAACTAGCATACTCTGCGCCTCCGGGTCCTGCCATAGAATTAAACATTTCCTAGCTACTGTAAAGGAAAGTTTCAATTCTATTAAGGACTCGGATGCGAGGATTAGCCCACCCTCTGAAAAATCATGATCCACCCGGGTTATTGGATCGGTTTATGGATGTAAAATAAGGTTTTTTCCATTGAAATTGGTAACAATGTTAAAGGATGGTTCATTATACCGCAAGTGTTCATGATCTGCTCGCTATTGTCTCTGGTGCGCTATATGCCTAAGTTAACAAGTGCTCTCTAAATTTCAGGAACTGAGTCTCCCAAAGAGGAGTGAAATCTTCCACAGTTGGCTTGGTCACAGGAAGAAAGAGGACAACAGAAGAGGGACAGCACCTTTTGCAGATACTCACAGTGCCTGATTGGTTATGGACTTGTTTATTTGTAACTTCATTTTTTCCTTGGGGTTATGGGAAATGAAGTTTCTGTTGACACGATGTGGCTGCTGCACTAATAAACGAAGAAAGTATACCATAATCCTCATCTCCGAGTACTTAATAGAATTGAAACTTTCCTTTACGATAGCTAGGAAATTTTTCATTATCCAGTAGCTGAAGTGGGCTGATGCCTGCTCTATAATGTATGCTGTAGTGGGTGGAAGCAAAATGTGAATGACATCAGACCAATGGAGGAAGACAGCTAGATGGAAGCCCCTTTAAATAAGATTATTATACATATATTTTTTTAAATCAAAAGTCTTGGCTAACACCAGACAAAAAGTGAGGTGCACAGTCAGTGCAATTCCTGAGGGCACCCTATGAGAGAGGAAGTCACCTTCTCAAAAAGGTGCCAATCCCTCTGAATTAAAAGGTTGGCTGGTGGTTTCAAACTGCCAGTACATTATGCTGTGCAGTTGTGTCCTCCTGTGCAGACAGAAGTTCACGCCTGCACAGGGATAGTGCATTTTTCTATGTATTATTGGATATACTGCCCTGGTCTGCACCAGGTGCACCAGATGAAGTATGAGCACTCCTAGTGTCCCACAAGAGAGTAACAGAACAAAACTACTGTGAAAGTGTAAGGGTTGAAGTACTGATCCAATTATTTGTTATTTACCTTGAGGAAGAACTGAATACAGATCACTTTTCCACTCCAAACCCAATTTTAGTTTAGGGGCGATATTAGTGTAACAAAGTAAGGGCTATACACGTTAATTGTAGGTAAAGACTGTTGGTACACAGAGGAAACAAGGGTTTGACTGACTTTCTCCACTTTCCCCTGGTGAGACTGTGTGATTCTTTTTTTTTTTTTGCAAATCTGTTTTATTGATTTTATAATGCAGTACATAACAACACGTACATATGCCATCACTGTTAGGCGCTGCAGCTATTACATTAGGTACAGCATCTGTGCGCTCGTGCAGTCTGTTTGTACCCGTAGGGCAATATAAGATGCTATAGAGACCATACTCGTAAGTACAGTTACAATTGGTCTCCCACAGGTGGGCAGGAGAGGGGAAGGGGAGAGACAAGGAACATGTCCAATATATCATGGCTTACAGTCTGAAACGTGCCCCCAAACATATACACTGCTGAATGCCCATCCCTGGGTACCCTGACACGTGTGGACTTAGAGTAGTCGATTATATTGGTGCCATATACGGTTGAGCAGTATTAAGAGATTCGCAGGAGATCAAAAAGAAGAGCAAAACTTTGCATTCATTAACTGTTGAGAAATAAGAAACATAAACGTATGTAATAAACTGATCAGTTCTCGACCTCCCCCCTCCCCCCCCCCAGTTCCATGTGCAGTATTATATATTGCTCTGCATGTTAGTGGCTGCCAGCCGCTGCCCCATCCCTAGATCGTGCACTAATGTCTTGGCACAATCAGCATATATCTAGCAATAAGAAGGTGATGTGGTGTACGCGCCTGCACATCATGTGTGTACTAACTACCCGTGGCCTGCTCCTCCGAGGGGTCCTCAGTTGGCGTGTCTGTGCTGCGTTGCAAATCTGTATAGAGAGCGTCCCAGTATGTGGCGATAGGGAGCTTACGCAGCCCCAGGGTCTCTTCGCGTTTGATGGCGATACCTTCCGCCTTGGACCACGCTAGCATGGAGTGTCGCCAAGCCTGAATATGCGGGGGTGGGGGTCTGTCGCTTTCCAACGCTTACTAATTAGCCTCTTGGCCACTATCAGTCCCAGGTCCAAGAACCGGGATGTAACTTTCGTGCTGGGTGTTCTGCGGAACTTATGTAGTAAGTAGGTTGGCCAGTCGAAAGGTAGCTCCCGGCCCGTACAAGTGCGCAGCAGCGCAGCCACGTCACTCCAATATGCACCTATCCGGGCACAGCTCCAGAGCATGTGCACCAAGTCAGCCCCCACTGCAGCGCACCTCGGGCATGTGGCATCTTCACGATTAAAATATTGGTTAATTTTCGCAGGCGTAAGGTATGCCCTGTGAACTATGTATAGTTGAATCTGGCGAAAGCGCATATTCCTGGGAATGCGTGTCGGGCTCTCGAGCACCTGGGCCCACTCTTTGTCTGTGAACGGGTGACCTAAGTCCTGTTCCCATTTGTAATGAAGTGTGTCAAGGCTGATCGCTGCGTGCGTTCTGAGTGAGGCTGCAAACCAGTGTGTTAGGTGTCTACCCTGCCCCATGACGTGCAAGTACTGCATGGTGAGATGTGTCCGCGGCTCGGTAGTGACATCTCCCCATGCCGCTGTGAGGCCACCAGTGCGCGATGGGCGTGGAACTGTCCCTGCGGCAGTCCTTCCTCATCCACAAGCATTGTGTATGGCGTGAGCGCCCCCTTGCGATAGAGGTCTCCGAGTGTTTGGACACCCTGTTCCTGCCAGCCCCCGATTGCAGGCGATGTAAGCGCTGTTTAGTGAGACTGTGATTCTTAATAAAAGATCACACCAATTCACTCACTTACAGGGCAATGGAGGATTATGGCTTTATCAAGGTTATAATACAGAGAGAATAGCACAGTATAGAGTTGCAGTAGAATTAGGGAGCGTGTACTATTATGTCTGATATCTCCTGCACGTGATTCTGTAACCTTTATGTACCTGCCTTTGTTCTGCTCAGAACAGAATGTTGTCCAAAGGGAAAATCAATAAGCATCTTTAAAAAATGCCCCTCTCTCTCCCTCTCAAAACAGAGTTAGTTCTAATTTTGACTAGGTGCTAAATACGTGGATTGAGCAGGAGCTTGCAGGCTTTTTACTGGATTCCCTAGTGTGAAACTGATCATAGCACACAACCACCAGTGAAGTGGTCTGCAGCAACCCATAAGCCCCAATGCTCCCCATTCTTCGATTCTCTAGTTGTTTCCTTAGGGCATAAGGATGAGGTGAATTATGGCCTGCTCTAGGTTGGGAAGAAGGGAGGTTGTTGCTGGAAAAGGGGATGTTTCAGTGATAGCTTGGTGCTCTTTATCTAGGGTTTGGGAATATTGCACACCTGGGGCAGACCTGGGGACGATGCTGGTTCTCTAGGATTTTTAGATATCATTTTCGGAGCGTACTGATGATACTGCCAGACAGTTTGTTAAGGGAGCTGATCTGAGGTGTGGGCAGGCACAAAGCACAAAGTTGCACTGGCAGCACCCAGAGTGCAGTGTCCCCAAAACTGGAGATGGTATCCAGGCACTGCTGGAACAGGGTACACACAGATTTTAAACCACACTCCCTGTAGAATGCAAAGGCCTAATTTCCTCTCTGTGGCACGGATGACTGACACAAACCTATGGTGATGGGTTAGAGCTAGAAAAAAGGTGATGCATACAAACTCACATGATTCGTACCTGTGCTGAGGAAAGATGACTACGCAGCCCATTGAGCAATTTATGTAGTAATGAAGACAAGCACAGGTGACCTGAAATTCCTGGGAGAGTGGAGATCGCCAGGCCAAAGAAAACTGTACCTTTATGCATTTTACTTTAATTGAGATGTGGTGTCAGGGCAATCATATTATGAAACACAAGTGCATGAGAGACTCCAAAAAAGCTGACCTGAAACACTTCGGGCACACATGGATGCAAGGCTTGGGTGTTGGGTTATCTAATGAAGGGTACTGATCAGTACATTTGGCAATTGAAATGTGAGTGCAGTCCTTGATTTTTTAATCTATGTTTAGGTGCTGCCCCAAATACGCTCCCCTAACATAATCAGATAAAATACAAGCATCAATAGAGAGATCATACTAGTATGCAAATATTATTAAAGAGCCAGGTGTTCCTCCTTTTCATGAACTTGAGTAAAGACGGTTCCGTGGGATATCATCCCACCATTCTGGAGTCTGAACTCTGAAAGCTCTGCCACCCAACTTTCTATCCCAGCAATACAGTATGGCAAAGGGGGCTTGGGATTGGATCTAAGGTTGCGAACTGAAGAATATTATATTATATATAATTTCTGTAAGAACGGCGTTAAACATGATCAGATTCTGCACCAGTAGCCAGGACAATTGGTTTAGAGTGAAGGAAACACTGTCAAATTTGCACAGGTTCCAAATTAATCTCATTGTAACACTTTGCATGAACTACAGTTTATTAATGCTCTTCTTGGGAAGAGATGGATTGAATTACAGAAATCTAACTGAGTGAACAAAAGCATTTGCCCTCATAATTCTTTTTGGGAATAAAGTAAGAAGGAAAATCCATTTCAAATGCACCGATGCAATGTGCTGGTTAAAATCCAGGCTTGCATCCATCAGAATTCCAGTACTTTCGCAACACACAGTGGAGCCAAGACAACAGCCATTGAAGAAGGCAGGAGGCTTTCCACCAGTTGAATTTATAGGGAATGAGCAGGGTTTCAGATTTTGATGGGTTTAGTCTCAAGAACTTCGTATCTATCCAGTCCATTTTGGATTCCAAGGCACCCATAATGCCCTCTGATACCTTGTTATTATATATATATATATATATATATATATATATATATATATATATATATATATATATATATATATATATATATATATATACTGGCCTCGTCATGAAAGCAAAGATAGCTAGGTACAATAATGATTACTCACACATAGGGAAGGAAACAATATGTGATGCACTGAAAGCCATGGAAAAGGACCAGCTTATGATCCGGAAATCGGCGCAAATCGGTGGCGTTCCCATTATCTAACAGGAACCTGGGGCGGATTGGCCATGTCCCCTGCATTAGTCACTTGGGGGATTTTGGTATCTTGGGGTCCACATCACATGGGTTAAAGGGCAATTCCAGAGGAGTAACTTGGGACAGGTACTGGAGGAATAGAGGCGGGACGTGGGACACAGGAGGGCTCCCGCTATCCCTGCTGGGAAGGGCCACGCTGTTTAAGATGATTGCACTCCCAAAATTCCTATAACTGCTCCAGAAGACATTGTACAAAATCGTTAAGAGTTTTTTAGGGCAGTGGATGCTGAGACCCGAATGTTGCCTTGGGATGGGGACACTGCACGCATCGCCTTGCGGACACTGACCAGAAACCCATATGAGGGCAGGATCGCCCTACCTGACCTCCGTCTGTATTATTGGTCCGTACAGCTCCTGGTGGTGAATGTGTTGGCTTTTGCTTCCCCCCAGGAGCCATTCACACAGGCAGACAGGTACGCCATGCTTCCTGCTGAGTATCTCTGGTGGTTATATGGCAGAAGCAGACTGGCTATCCCTCACATGCGAACTGACTTGGTGGTCAATATATGGCACAGGGCTATGGAAAAATTAGGATGGAAAGGGAAATTAACACTGGATACACCTCTGTGGGAGTCTAAATCATTGGCATAATTGAGAGGACTGGCGTACCGACTGTAGTGGGATTTAAGACTGGGATTTTAAAGTTAGGGGGAATATGAGGCCCGATGGACTGTTTTCCTTCACGGAACTCTTAGAACAATATGAATTGGCAGCCTCCCTACACTTTTGGTATATGCAGCTTCGCCGCCCGATTAGGGGGATTGGATATACATGGAGCATCTAAGGGAGGTGACAGAAGACATCCAGCTTGAGTTTTAATTAAATGGCGGTCCCCCTGCACAATTATCAAAGGAACAGAGGGACAAGGAGCGTGATCAAAGTCCAGTACCCATGCTCCTTAGAAAGGTTTAACATGTGTATCAACAAAACTGGGGTACTTGTTCCTGTCTGGAAAAGATTAAAGAAAACAGTTGGAAATAGAAAAATGTGAGGGGGGCTCTTCCGTATTAGGAAGTGATGCCCTCACACACCCACATGGGTGTCATGCTTCATCATCAGACTTTTTGCTCCTCGTGGGGCCGGCGCTGCAATGCCCCACGGGCCCCGCGAGAGGGCTCTTTGTCAAGGATCTTTATAGTAAAACAGCTGTGCAGGTGTGTGGAGCTGATAAGTGAGTGTGTCTGTGATTTAAAACTACCTAAAGGGTACCCGGTGACGAGTTTATTGAGGGGTCCCTTTGGTAGGGTTAAAAAAAAAAGTTAAATAATGGCAGTTGATGCAGAGTTACGAAGCACAACTGTCTGGTGAGTGAAGTATAAATACCTAGTGGTTTATACTCGGTCAGGTCGACTTGTTTCACGCCCTGGTGGTCCAGGAGGATCCGTGGCGTTTCTTCAGGACCAGAAATAAAGTGTAGACCCTACTCTGAATCAGAAAGTGTGTGGAAGTGATATATGCTCACCCTATCATGTATCACAATCCAACCTGTTTTTCTCCTTCTTTTCTCTAGGTTGGATTGTGATCCATGATAGGGTGAGCATATCCCAGGTACTGCTATGACCTTATGCTGAACCACTAGAGCAGGTTATATATTATAACACATAACATAGGGTAAAACAGCCAGAATCTTGGTACTTACAAATCTCAATAATATCCATTGAGGACTGAAGGTAAACTAAACTAAGCTAAACGTTTGAAATACCTCATGTGCCCACTCCGAGATTTTATATTGGCTTGAACAAAGAGAACATTAATGTTACTTTGTTATAGAGGACTTTTCATAACTCACTCAAGACTTTCGTTACCTCCTCACCTTGGAATAAAAAACATAATTTTACAAATGCCAATTATTTGTTTTGAGATATATCATCAAAGCTTATGCATCGGTTCATAGGTGCTGGAAGTAGCGGTGCTGGGGGTGTTGTTGCACGCCCACAAATGCCCATTCTGGAGCTCAAAAGATGAATGAGAAATAGAGATGCCTTTAAATATTGTTTATCTTGTCATATTTGCTATGCTTTCAAAGCCAGAGGCCAAACGTCGGGCTACGTCTTCTGACAAAATGCTGCTTATCTGAGAAACTGGTGTTTACTTTTATTCTGCTAACAGCAAAGTGAGAAGATTTTGTAAAAGTGACCTAGCTGCTGAGGAAAGGCTGTAGGATGTCAGGTTTTTTTTTGCTTACGCACAACATTAAAATCTATCGAAATGAACTATACACGTTTGAAAATATATCAGCAATTAGGAAAGCACAAAGGAAGCACATTTATTTGTAATTCTGAAGTGTGAGGGAAATAAATGATTTTAATAGGATCAAAAAAAGATCAAGGCCCTTTACCTGGTGATGCCCAAATGATAACCAGTTGCTAAAACCTGATTTCCACACATTATCATTTGTGCGCTCTATAGTTTTACCAGCAAAATTCATGTCTATGTCAATTTAGAGGCCATTTCAACAGAAAATGTGCGGTCTGTAAATGAGACTGCGCTCCAAAATGCACCACGGGCTACAAACCACACCCTTACCACTCTCCTGCTGAACGAGCATGCACATATGCCACACTTGTTCTATGCGTGACACGTGGATTTTTCACAACCTCTATGAGTTCAGTCAAATATCATTAATGGCAGCATACCCCACTCTAAATATTGTTCCAGCACCCCTGCATCAGTTACATTTTCTGTTCTCCATATCTTAAAATTTCTTTTTTATTTTCTATTTAAAAGAAAATCATGATATCCACTTACAGTTTCTCAAGCCTTTTCAGCGATATGAGGTTTTCGATACATGAAATGGCATTGTTCTGGAGGTACAGGTGTGTTAAATTGGAAGCAAACCCCAAGTTTCGGATCTGTTGTATGCGGTTGTCGTATAAATACAGGACAGTCAGGTTTCTGCACAAGGACAGATCTTCCTGAAAGAAAAATAAACACTACCATGTGTAATTGGGTCTGACAATGAGAAACAAGCATTCGGCGATTGAACATTTTTGAATATGCCTGGCTTACAGAAAGTATATGGTTTATGCCTGTCAAGCTTACGCATGTTTGCAGTACTATGGGCCCAATGTACAAACGTTTTGTGCATCTGAATCAGTCGCAAACTGGTAGCAAAAGCAAAGCTAGCTAGTCGTGATTTACAAAAGCATGAAAACAATGCGATCTTTAAAACTGCACAATGAATCGAATTAATAGATTCAGAATTAAAATTGCTTCATATATATTTTAACATTACCTAGGGTAGAAGTGCCTAACAAAGATTGCCATCTATCATGGTTTTATATTAGTTACATCTATTGCCTTCATTTTTCTTACCATAAGGCTTATATCTGCATTTATGCTTTTTCACATATTCTGCATTAAAACAGGGCTATAACATATTAAAGCTGTTTTTAAATAATAGTGTGGATTCCTTGTGCGTTTGAGCATCCTTTAGGAAAAGTCGTTCCAGTAACCCACTAAAATAAAAAGTATTTCCGAGATTATCTGACAGGATCAGCTGGTTGTCCATTATGTGTTATCTCCATGTATGTTGTTGGTGATGCGTGGGCCATGGCCTGCCTGCTTCTCCTGCTCAATCTGGTAAACTGATACAAACCAGTGCTTGCCTGAAGACCAAGGATAATCAACTGGGCTGTGATCACAATAGGATTTGTAAAAATGTGTCAATGCAAAAGCATAAAAGGAGGCCCAGATTGCAATAAACCCTTTGAAACGGCAGCCCACTAGCCAATGGTGTGAGAACACATTGTTGTCGTACATCAAAAGAGAAGGAGTAAGGAGGGATATATATGCAGCGTGTCACGCTGTTTGCATCAAATGAAAATGAAATACAGGGTAAATAAAGACAGGTTAAGCATATATTTTGGGCAGATATACCCAGCACAGCCAGGCAATATCTACCTATGTTCATGTCATGTACGTCCTACACCTACTGTCATCGGGCCGTTACTAAGGCGTTGCTGCAGCGGCAGGTGGAATATATCAGAGTGCATTATCCCATATTCAAAGCATTTCTGAATGCTCTGTTAAAAAGGATCCATGCCCATATTTACTTCCCAAACTCCCAACAGGAGTTGCAAGGCACAATGCCGCATGTTTACCACAAGTCATTGAGTGTGTGGATGGGTCATACATACTGATAGTCCACCATCAACTACAAAATACTTGTACCGCAACAGAAAAAGCCACCATTCACTCAACAAACAAGTGGTGTGCAATTGAAACTCCCTGCTCACAGACTGTGTTGCATGACATCCTGGCAGTACCCATGGGTCTTTTAAATTCCACCAGCGAGGCCCACATCTACATTTGGCGAGAGGAGAGCTTGGAAATGGGTGTCTCTTAGATAAGTTTTAAACTGTGCCCCCTAAAACATAATGTACCTCAACCTCCCACACATGCCTAATGGCATGTCAAGTCTTGTAGGTGAGATCTTGTACACTATCAGACCATACATCATGTTGCCACACCTGCATCCCCGAACTCTAGATGAAAGGATGTACAGCGTTGCTCACGACCCTCTGGGCTTGACCGACCTATTACTGAGGCAGTTACAGTGAGTGCCTGTTAGAAGGTGGTTCTGACCATCTGAGCCGCCCGGATTTTTCGCTTTTTGAACACCTAATTGTTGAGCTTTTACTGTGGGAGAGCCTCATAAGTTGGGACTCACCCACAGTGAACTCATGATGAAGGAGACTGCATGGGGATTTTACTGGTGTCCCCCTGGAGAAGGTAGGCAGCTGCGCTGCAGCAGGAGTAAGGGGCACCGGGCTGGTTACATGCAGACACGTGTGTACATGCGTGTGCACACGTGTAGGGGCTGCGCAGGGGAGATTCCTGGCATGCGCAGCCCAGGAGCAGCTACAAATTGAATGGTGTGGCAGGAATTATGCAGGGCTGGGTGGTGACATGGAATAGGCTTTATGCAATGGGAAGAAACATGTAAGGGAAAGTCAGTGTGCTTTACTGTTTTCACTGAAAGACCACTTCATTATTCCCCTACGAGGATGGGGATCACATGAGATAGTTTCACTTCCCTAGGGCCTACAAATTCCAGACACGCACTAAAGTCCACTGTAACTTAGGTGAGAAGAAGTATTCTGCAGAGTCCAAAGTCATATCTGTACTGCTTTTGGGTCATCCAGAAATGTCATATTCCTCTGAGTCAGCTCATAACCAGAGCCTGGCTTGGGCTGACCCTGCCAGGCTGGATTAATGACCTTCCTCCCCAAGCTGTAGCATCAGAGGCCTAGCCCTTCACACCAAGCATTCCAAGGGCGAAGGCCTCCTCTTCAAGAAGAGAAGAAGGGTGGAGTTACCCGGTTATCCATCAGCAGCTGTCACCTGGTGCCAGGCACCAAGCTGCTCTGGAGAGAAGGCAGCAAGGGGGGAAGGGGCTTTCAGAGACCATGTGGCATGAGACCCCTGGACGACGACATTTTGAACTGACCCAGAGGCCTGGGCAGGAAGGAGGGAGCTGGGGCAGAGAGGTGATGTGTCACTGCTTGATAGGGCAAGCAGAGACTTCCTGCTAGCCCCCTCCAAATGTTTTTAAAAGAGCTTGCACAGGAAGAGGAGCTCTCTCTGGGGTGTGGTCTGCAGAGGAAGACTGGTGCTGGAGCCTGGCACCATGGGCAGCTGGAAGAAGAACCTCCAGACTGGCCCAGGACCCTGACCTGCGCCACAAGGGGAGACCAGGACCAGTGAGCAGAAGCCTGGGCCTCTGCGCAAGGAGAAGAGAGGCCCAGGAGGAGAGCCAGGCGAAAGGCTGGCGCAGGGAGCCAGTGAAGGCAGCTTCCTGCTGAGTTCACTCTCCTTGAGACCAGGAGGGCGAAAGAAAGTGTTCCCAGTGGCTGGGGCACGCCACCATTAGCAAGAAGAGGCCAAGCTGGTGAAAATCGGCCGCCTGGGGGCCGAGGTACGCCCCCCCCCGAAGGTAGGCGACCGTTGACCTCTAATTGGACCGACGACGAAGCGACTGGGGCTCCGCCGCCTGTCTCAAATATGCACCTGGGGTGGGTCAGGTCCCGGTGGCTGCCCCCAGCCCCCGGCCGTCGCGCTCCCCGTGAAAATGCCCCAGCGGGGGGCCAGGAGCCCACCCTGGCCCCCGAAGACATCGGAGCAGGGGGAGCGCCGTCGCACCCCCCTCGAAGAGAGCTCTGGGGCCCAGGACCCCGGTGATGGTGATGAGGAGGAGAGGGGCGTGCCGTCGCGTGTCCCCCCTCATAGGAGAAGATAAGCCGGGGAGCGCCGTCGCGCTCCCCGTGAAGATTTTCCAGGGGCCCGGGACCCCAACTCCGGGCCCGACAAGGTGGTGAAGAAAAGCCGGGGAGCGCCGTCGCGATCCCCGTGAAGATGGTCAGGGGGCCCGGGACCCCAACTCCGGGCCCCGGTATGCGGAGACGGGGGTGAGGGGTGCCGCCGCACTCCCCCCCCCAGCAGCGGGAAGGCGGGGGGAGTGCCGTCGCACTCCCCCGAGGACCCACCAAGGAGGAAGCAGTCTCCGTGTCTGCCCGCCGGAGCGGGCAGACCAAAATGGGCACGCCGGCTCCCGCGGCCGCACACGAGGGTGCCGGCAGGGGCAGCCGGGGGTGGGGCCCCCGAGCTGCAACAACTAACCTCGGAAGGCACGGGGCCCGGGTGGGACCGGGCCCTCCACGATGAGCAGATGCGGCGTGAGGCAGCCGGCATGGCCAGCGCGGTTCTCCCCAGAGCAGCAGGAGAGCCGCTGCTCTGATATGCACGGGCTCTGCATGAAGCGCGCACCATAATGCCTTGCAAGGCATGGGGACAGCTCTTTGTTTTGGCGCCTGGTGGCCCCCGGAGGAGGGGGTCACCACCATTTGCTGGAGGGGACGTAGGGGGAGCTGCAAGAGCACGCAGACTCCCCCCATCTGGAAGATTGGAAGTCCCTGCCCTAAGTCTCCGGGGACTTAACAGAAATAACCCCTCAAGTGTTCAGCCCATAGTCAATGCATCCTGGACTGGAACTTTTGTTCTACAGCTGGGGGTGCGTTAGGGACTGCCTCAATGTATGGAAGAGGGCCTACAAGGGATTTATTTCAAAAGAACTAAACAAACATCAATCACATAAATAAATTTATTGTCAAACCCTCAAGTGGTGACTGACTAATGAACAATCAAAATCAAACTTAACTCATTTAGATCATGATGAATCTTCAAATGAACACTTTAAACACGGGTGTGTATACTTCAAAAGATCAAGTTATTTAATAAAAGCAAATGGAAAGGGTACAAAACAATATAACTACATACAAGAACCGAGGTAAATCAATGTTATACAAAAAGTTGTGACCTCAGAGACAAGTATGTAAACATCTATTCCAAAATACTGTTGTATTGGAAAACGGATCTGAAACAACAGAAAACAATTTCCAATGAAACCAAATAACTGTAGAAATAGATGAGTTGGTCGACGTTTCGGTCTCCGTGGCTTAAAAGTCCGTTAGACCATCTTCAGGATGATGAAAAAGTTAATGATTGACCCTTATGTCTGGTCAAGCAAAAAGTTGCTCCTTTCACTAACCGCTCCCGCTGCCTGCAGCGGGAGCGGTTAGTGAAAGGAGCAACGACGTCCGATATTGCCCGACAAACAGCGAGTGATATCAGAAGCAAATCCCACGGATTGCTGTGATAGAAGTATGCCATCAGGCTTGGAGTATTAATCACTATTCCTGCGTTAGCTACCTGGAAATCTAAATAAGTTGAGACTCGGCTGGTTCAACAAACTTTTTGCTTGACCAGACATAAGGGTCATGTGGCATGAGACCCCTGGACGACGCCATTTTGAACTGACCCAGAGGCCTGGGCAGGAAGGAGGGAGCTGGGGCTGAGAGGGGATGTGTCGCTGCTTGATAGGGCAAGCACAGACTTAATGCCAGCCCCCTCCAAATGTTTTTAAAAGAGCTTGCACAGGAAGAGGAGCTCTCTCTGGGGTGTGGTCTGCTGAGGAAGACTGGTGCTGGAGCCTGGCACCATGGGCAGCTGGAAGGAAGAACCTCCAGACTGGCCCAGGACCGTGGCTTGCGCCACAAGGGGAGACCAGGACCAGTGAGCAGAAGCCTGGGCCTCTGCGCAAGGAGAAGAGAGGCCCAGGAGGAGAGCCAGGCGAAAGGCTGGCGCAGGGAGCCAGTGAAGGCAGTTCACCCTCCTTGAGACCAGAGGGCGAAAGAAAGTGCTCCCAGTGGCTGGGGCGCGCCACCAGGAGCAAGAAGAGGCCAAGCTGGTGAAAATCGGCCGCCTGGGGGCCGAGATACGCCCCCCCCCGAAGGTAGGTGACCTTTGACATCCAATTGGACCGACGAAGCGCGTGGGGCTCTGCCGCCGGTCTCAAATATGCCCCCGGGGTGGGTCAGGCCCCGGGGGCTGCCCCCAGAAGAAGTAAAGTCGGGGAGCGCCGTTGCGCTCCCCGTGAAAATGCCCCAGCGGGGGGCCAGGAGCCCACCCTGGCCCCCGAAGACATCGGGGGAGGGGGAGCTCATCGCGCCCCCCCCTTGAAGAGAGCTCTGGGGCCCGGGGCCCCCACCTCCGGGTTCCGGTGATGGTGATGAGGAGGAGGAGGAGGGGGGCATGCCGTCGCGCGTCCCCCCTCATGGGAGAAGATAAGCCGGGGAGCGCCGTCGCGCTCCCGTGAAGATTTTCCATGGGCTCGGGACCCCTACTCCGGGCCCCGACAAGGTGGTGAAGAAAAGCCGGGGAGAGCCGTCGCGCTCCCTGTGAAGATGGTCCGGGACCCAGGGACCCCAACTCCGGGCCCCGGTATGCGGAGACGGGGGTGGGGGGTGCCGCCGCACTCCCCCCCAGCAACGGGAAGGCGGGGGGAGTGCCGTTGCACTCCCCCGAGGTCCCGCCGAGGAGGAAGCAGTCTCCGTGTCTGCCCGCCGGAGCGGGCAGACCAAAATGTGCACGCCGGCTCCCGCGGTCGCACACGAGGGTGTGGGCCGGACGGGAAGCCGGCAGGAGCAGCCGGGGGTGGGCTCCCCGAGCTGCAACAACTCACCTCAGAAGGCACGGGGCCCGGGTGGGACCGGGCCCCCCATGATGAGCAGATACAGCGTGATGCAGCCGGCATGGCCAGCGCGGTTCTCCCCAGAGCAGCGGGAGAGCCGCTGCTCTGATATGCACGGGCTCTGCATGAAGCGCCCCATAATGCCTTGCAAGGCATGGGGACAGCTCTTTGTTTTGGCGCCTGGTGGCCCCCGGAGGAGGGGGTCACCACCATTTGCTGGAGGGGAAATAGGGGGAGCTGCAAGAGCACCCATCTGGAAGATTGGAAGTCCCTGCCCTAAGTCTCTGGGGACTTAACAGAAATAACCCCTCAAGTGCTCAGCCCATAGTCAATGCATCCTGGGCTGGAACTTTTGTTCTACAGCTGGGGGTGCGTTAAGGACTGCCTCAATATATGGAGGGCTGTGCTGGGGATGTCTGGAGAAGGGCATCACCTGGAGGTGAAGAGGTGCAATTGCACGAGAAGTGCATTTACCAATGTTATTTCTATGGTGGGACTGTAAGTCACATGTGTAATGTGAATTCATAAGCAAAGTGGGGTTATGTTGCCAGACATTCCTGCTAGGGTGTCTGGCGGTATATTCTTAACCCTGTGATTATAACTGTGATGCCTTTTAGGGGCTGTGATTGCAATGCATTACAACTGTTATCAGCTATGATAAGTACCTCATTTAAAGTGATGCCCAAACATGTATTCTTGCTACTGCGTTAGGGGAAGAACAACCCAGGCTGTTAGCCACTAAGATGTAGAGGCGCATACTGTATGGACAGTATGAGATGCTCAGTCAGGGTTATGTGTCCCCAGGGCATGTGTACCTATTTTTAATGCTTGTTGAGATGATGGGGTGGGTCGCCACTGGGATGGTGCCAGTTGGCAAGGCCCTCGCTCCAGGTTGTGTCAACCCACTGCATTAGGGGGCAAGATGATGTGCATACATGGGAGTGGTGGTACTAGACCCCACCCCCCCTGTGGGAGGGGTGGAGACGTTATGCAATGTCACAAAGTAATTCCAACAACTTATGTATATTTGTAAATTGGTGCATAGTATTGAGTAGTGTGTGTGTTTAATAAATGTACTCTTACTTTTATAAAGCAAAGTACAGACTGGACAATCAATTATTGAGTGCTATTTCTGTGTACTGGTAAATGGCGATTACTAGCCTACACCACCTCCCTTGAGTAAGCCTTAGACTGCTCTCCAACGCTACCCTCTGAGAGTCAAGCGCTACAATAGGGTGTTTGGTTCCCAGTGAAGGATAAATGTGACATGTTATTTGTGCAGGCCTCACAGATACTGCCTCGTTTTCCAACAGTGCCCAAGCACGGTTAATGCTGAAGGGACTGTTCAGGATGTCACTCTACAGAGCTGCAAAAAAGCTTGCCCGAGGGAAAGGGCCATGGCTCTGATATGGGAGCCCGATCAGCCTTGGAAATGCTGGCAGTGATACAAACTGCGGCAAGACAATCAAGAAAACTGAGGTAAACACCTCCAATATACAGAAGACTCAAAATCTTTTAAATCAGACAAGGGACACCAAATTCTCTGAAAAAAAGAATCCTTTAGAAGCCTGCTCTATTGGTTTGCAGAAACAATATGCAAATAGCTCACAGACTTTCCAAGATGGCGCTCATGAGCTCTCCTCAGAAACTATGGTTGGCGTTTCAGAGGCTGCTAACACTACAAAAGTAAGAATGCCTTCCTTATTCCTAACTTCGAACCAGTGATGCCGGAGCTGGACATTCTCCGCAATATTGCTAAACCTGATGAGCATACTATAAACACACTCGCTGGAAAACTGACATCATCTTCAAATAAGGTACTAGCACTGCTGACTACTTCAACTGATGAAGCTGGTGATTAGATAAATTCAGCTTTTTACTCTGACACACCTGAAACAATCTCTTATAGCCAAACCTACACACTTTAACTTCTACTTGAACATGACTCCGCTTCTTTAAATCCTGTCCCAACAGACGATGCCCCCCAGAGCTTCAAATGTATGCCAAACATAAGTTTATACCACCAAAGCTGAAACCTTTTGATGGGTTTCTCTGGGGATTAAGCTACATTTTCTATAATGTTGAATTAGGCTGCTATCATCAAAACAGATGATCTTAAGGATGACAAAGCCTTGGCAAAAAGGGTTGATGAAAAGCAGAGCAATTTTTCTCTCTTACGAATATCTTGGAGGGAGAAAGTAGCACCCTGAATATAGTAGATTTGGCAGATATCCTGGACTTAGAAGTATGAAGCCGTTCTAGTCTCTGAAACAAGATAATGAAAGGAATGGCATTGAATGCCCTGACACCAACTTACAATGGGACATCGGAGCAAATGAACTAATTCTCTTGCCATTTCTCATATCTTTAAAAGGATCTCAACAATTGCCTCTTGTTGCTGATGTCAATCCACCACAGGACAATATGGATAATATTCTATCTCAGAATACCCCTCAACAATCATCTGAACCGACTATACACAATCTTCTACTGATCCGGCACAACAAAATCACCAAGACCATTTGGCCATTTGAGCAGCAAATCTAAAAATAGAGGGCTTGTTCAGAAAGAGGGCGAAGGTTATTAATCCTCTATCTACATGCATTACAAAAGTCCAACAACAAACCTCTACTGTCGAAGATTCACTCACTATTTTCTGCAAATTTGAGAAATTATATTGCAACCGATTAGGAATGCTCTGAGGAAGATTGAGAACACTGAAAATTGTACTTTAAAAACAACTTGCACATTTTAGGTATATAATAAGGCACAGCAGGCAAGGATGTTCGCAGTTTTGCGATATAACTCTTTCAGAAGGTCATTGATATTCTCTCAGATTGGGATTTAGAGTCTCCATTTTAGAATCAAATCAAATCAGTGAGGGGACGTGGCCAAGCCGGCGACCAAGATGGCAGCATGGCATCGAAGCTCCAGAGAAAGGTGCCCATTTCTGCCACTGTTAGGCTGACATCCACCCTCAACATACCACTGCCAGCCTCTACTCCAGTGAGGTGAATCCCCTCTAATCGGAGTCCCCTTTTTAGGCCCTGTACATGCCCTGTACGGCAACCCGCCTACAGCCGACCTCTGTAGCCTGACGCAGCCCTCGGAGCCCCCGCGGTGATAGGGACTGTGGGCGAGCATAAGGACGGGGCCGCGGTGTGTGTGTGGGCCTGATCCAGCCCTGATGATCGGATGCAGCTTCTACGGCAAGATGCTGACCTGGCATGTGGCCTCATGATAGCCACGGAGATTCTGGTGGTGGTGCTGGGGTCGTGGCTCTGAACCCTGCCACCTACGCTACACTGGTTGGTTGGAGGTTGGGCGGGCCTGTTCTGTGGACACCGCTGCTTGGGGCGCGGGTGGCCCGAGGTCGTCCCTGCATGGCCAAGGTTCCCCTCTTGAACATTGGTGAGTGGGGCGTGCGGTTGGGTGCATCATCCTCTCCTACTTTGCCAGCGTTTCCCGTCCTTGCCAGGATGAGCCGCCAGCTTGACTGCCCTTCGGCCATGTGGCCTGCACGCCTTTCTACTGTTTCGGAGAGCTGACACTGCTCGGCGCTGTAACTGTTGGAGTACCCATTTTGTGCCGCGTTTGGGCCTGCTTCCTAAACGTTCCGCACTGACTCTTGCTGGGACCACGTTGCAGCCTACTTTACTGTTCAGTTTACCGTTGCGCTGAACTGAGCGAGTGTGCTCTCCCCACTGCTGAGGCTCTGCTCCCGCTTGGGCTATGCCCCTGACGATCACGATGGGGCACGGAGACCACAAGCAAAAGAAGCTCTCCTTTGACCCCAAGAGGATACCACGGTGACAACATTCCCTCTCTGACACCAAAGAGGCCTCACACAACGATGCAGCCAACCCGTCACTAGATGGTGCCTGTCATCAGGGCTGAGCTCCACACCGGGTTAAAATCTATAGACACCCGGTTTGACCACATGGGCAAGCGCAATAACCGCAGCTTGATGGGGCGGAACACAGGATTTCCGAGATCAAAGATGACGCAACTGAAGTTCGGAAGCCCCTTGACATGGTATAGCGCATGCATAAATTTGCAATGGCTAAAAGCAAAGATTTGGAGGCACACTTGCGCCGTAATAACTTGCTGATTATGGGGATTTGCTGAATCCGCTGAGATTGGGCACCCAGACGTGTTTGTCGAGAACTTACTCACTGACATCTTCAGAATACCATTGTAGTTGAACAAGCACAGAGGTCACTTGGCCCGTGCCCCATTCCAGGTGCCCCACCGTGCCCGATCATTGCTCGCCTTCTCAATTTTAGGGACACAGCACTGCCCCTTGCTCACGGATGTGGCCCTCTCCAATATCTGGGCTCAACACTGTCCCTGTTCCCGGACTTTACCCTAGCGGTTCAGCAAGCACGAAGCAAGTTCTCAGACGTCAAGAATACCCTCAAGAAGCAAGGCCTTAAATACAGCATGCTTTACCTGGCGCGCCTCCGCGTGGAGGTGAATGGACGGAAACTCATCTTCAACACCCCTGCAGATGTGGCTCAGTACTGCAAGCAGCACAAAGGCGGGGACGACTCCCCTCGCCAGACACCACCGGATCGCTCGCCCAACGCATCCTACTTGACATCCCAGCATGACTCGCTGGCCTGATTGACTCACATCTAGACTATGTGGCCTTCTCTCACACTGATGCTATGCTTTACCCAAGGCCTTGCCTATGAACTCTCTTCACCGACAATTTACAATAGGTGTTGGATGGCCGCCCTGAACAGTTCCACTCTGATACATACTCAATACCTAGTGGGGTGCAGAACAATGAAGCGTTGCCACCCCTCCGAGGTGTAAACCGTAATGTTTGACCTTTTGTTCTACTTGGGTTTGCTCTGGGATCCGCCAGATATTGCTTTTTCTGGTATGGGTGGGGAGGAAGGGTTATTTTTGCTTTGTTGTATTTTTTGTGTTTTTTCTGCACTGTTGTTCTACCACATGGCAATTCCATGACACTGCATGCCACTCCACAAGCCATATCACCTTTTAGTACATGACCACTCAGGCCGGAGGCTGTTGGGGACTTGATCTCCTGTGCCTAACATGGAGCATTCGAGGCCTCAACAACCCCAGAAAGGGAAAGCAGGTTTTCTCCTACTTAAATAGGCATGGTATCAAACTGGTGTTTCTTAAAGCGATGCATCTTTCCCCTCGAGATGACTGCCCCTACGCGGCTGCATGGAGCTCCAATAGTTTCTTTGCCCAGTACAGTTCCTATTCCGGGGGGGGGGCAATATTTTAATTCACAGGAGTATCCCCCTGATGCGGACAGCAGATATGTGCTTGTTTTTGTCACTCTGGCCGATAGAGCAATATTGTTTGCCAATATTTATGCACCCAACATTGATTCTCCCGAATTTTATCACAACCTCTCTTTGCTCTGATGGGACGTTGCAGACTGATTTTATCCTGATGGGGGGCAACTTTAACATTACATGCCAACCTACCCCTGACTCCACTGGCTCTGCAGCTGTCACCAAACCCCACTCCTTACATGCACTCAATGATCTTCTCGACACCATCCAGCTTGCAGATGCTTGGCGTACTTGCCACCCCCACACCAAAGACTACACATTTTATTCAGCTCCACATAACGTCTGGACCTGCATCGATCACTGGTCTGTGTCTCGGGGGGCTCTCCTTTGGCTAACAGATGTCACCCATATGTCCCGTACTCTTTCAGATCGTGCCCCAGTTAAGGCCACGCTGCATATTTTTTATCAAGGCCTCCAGGCCCGACAGTGGCGATTCCCAGAAAATGCACTACATGAAGCAGTATTCAAGTCGGAACTCCGAGATGCTATCAATGAATATTTTGCAAAAAACACGGGATCAGTAGATAAGTACTCTGGGAGGCTTTCAAAGCTTATATTCATGGTGTTTTCATCGCCAAGCATACGGGGGTCCTTCGGAGTATTCGGGGGGGGGGACTTCTCTAGAGTGGAGAGGGAGCTGCAGGATACTGACTTGGCCACCATGGATGGTACACAACCCGACGAACTACACAGCCACTCCAAGTCATTGCTGGAGTTCTGGGTGGAATATGAGGTTGCCTACATGGGTAAATATCCCAGGGCTCATCAGTATGGAGAATGGGAGAGACCGGGCAGCATGCTGGCATGGCTCTTACGACCAAGCTACCATAATACTTGCATGACAAGCCTTCTCGTAGATGATGGTACGACTGCTGTTGAGAAGTAAATTTGTTTATTAGTCAATAAAAACCATAAACATCGATTAAAAGCATACAAGACAGATCATATAAGTAGGTAAAATCTAAAATGAGGTTATCAGTCATATACAAACATGCCTGCCCGCGCAAGATGGTACATAGGATGCAACCATATAGTTCTTTGTTCTTGTCGTTGGCAAGAGGGCTGGTTAGCTTTAACTCCTATCTGGCGTCCCATAGCAACCTGCACTAAAGCAAAAGTAGCTCAGGCCTATAGAGTGTGGGAGATTATGCAAAGAGAACAATTTGGCTGATTCTAATGTTACCTACGCCTGCAAGCTATGACATATAGAGCAAATGTGTAAACATTCTTTCTCGTTTGAACAACGGCCGTTAATACAAATTTTGCTGGGCCTACAGTATGCAAGTTTAGCATAAAGTGCAAAGTGCCAACATTGATGTCTAAAACTGGTGGAAGCCTATGCAATATGCAAATTTGTGCAAAAGGTGCTGATATTTAGCTAAAGGAACAGATAGGGTGATATCAAACTGGTACTCAACCTAATGGGATAGGAAGCAACAAGTGTTCCTGGTCCCTAGCAGCCCGCCATAGCATAAATACATATGCGCAATGTGCAAATTTGCGCAAAAGGTGCTAACAGGCAAAGGAACAGATAGGGTAATGTCAAACTGGTACTCAACCTGACAGGATAGGAAGCAACAAGAGTCCATAGTCCCTAGCAGCCAGCCATAACATAAATACATACAGGGGTTCTTGTAAGGTGCCTTCTTTAGCATAAATACATATGTGCAATGCGCAAATTTGCACAAAAGGTGCTAATAGCCAAAGGAACAGATAGCGTAATGTCAAACTGGTACTCATCTCAACGGGATAGGAAGCAACAAGTGTCCATAGTCCCTAGCAGCCAGTCATAACATAAATAAATACAGGGGTTCTTGTAAGGAGCCTTCTTCGCCATTCATCTAACCCCACCTGTATCCACATCTGCCTTGACAAGGGATTTAAAAATGTTCAAGAACTGTCCCCCGACTCACGTGAGGAGCCGTATTCGTGGAAGCGATGGGGAAAGATAAGTCGGGCGCTGCGGGTCCGAAACAGAGTACTTTGGACCAATATGCTACGTCGGCGAGTGGAGGATCCACGCCAGGCCCCGTACCAGATAATGCGGCCCTCATGGCGGCCATTACGGATGCCAGAGACACACTTGAGGCTAAGATTGGCGCAGTTGGCACCGAAGTCTCCTTCCTGCGCCAAGACCTGCGTAAAGCTGTTGATCGCATTACGGAGGCTGAGACGCGGGTGTCCTCCGTGGAAGATAACGTGACGACCTTGCAGCAGCGTGTCAATAAATTGCCTGTCATCTCCCAAGAACTTGCGTCCCGGGCCGAAGACGCGGAAGGCCGCGCTAGGCGTAATAATCTCAGATTTGTTGGTTTCCCAGAAGGTTGTGAGGGCAACTCGATGAATCGCTTCCTCACCTCTTGGCTCAAGGATTTGTTGCCCGCAGATATGCTCTCTACGTGCTTTGTGGTTGAGAGGGCCCACCGGGCACCAACAAGGAAGCCACCTCCGGGGAAGCTCCACGGCCGGTCATCGCCAAGCTGCTCAATTATGCTGACAGGGACACGGTGTTACAGTTTGCTCGGACACATAAAGATAAACTTATCTTCGACTCAAAGCCTATCATGATCTTCCCAGATTACACCCGTCTGGTTCAACAGCAGAGGCAGTCCTTCACTGCGGCAAAACGGAGACTGCGGGAGCTCATTATCTCGTACATGCTGCTCTACCCTGCTAGGCTATGTGTTGTGTATAACTCTAAGACCCACTTTTTCAACTCGCCTGAAGCAGTTTTCGCATGGTCTGATGAAAGAGCCCAGTTGAAACCACATTCACCGCCGCCAATTGAGTCGGACTCCTCCAGGGGCTTGCACAGGAACAGATCGCGTAGGACGAAATCAAAGACGGCATCGATCCGGATCCGCCCGGCGTTCCTCCAGTCCTGAGCGCACATCTTGATTACCCCACAGCCTGTGAATCTCCTTACTTGCTCGTCTCTGAACGTCCATTGGTTGGACCTACCCTGTCATTCTTGCTCCAAGTGGAGGTGGACATAGCACAATGTGGCTGATCGGACCCGGACTCTTGTACCCCAATGTTAATGTTCTATGGGAAAGTTGGGATTTATTGGCATGGAAACCCTAGGGTCTTTGTTTTGGGTCCTGGGGCGTTCCATACCGAGACAGATGCTCCTAGTTCTTGGCAGTATCGGAGGGGGGACAAATGGGGGGGGGGAGGTCATCCAGTTCCAAGTTTTGCTGTTTTCAGTGTTTTTTTCTTCGCAGACGCTCACTCCGGTCCTCATTACGTAGGTCAGTATCTTTAGACCCAGGTTCGCCATATGACCACGCAGCAATTTGCCTCTCCTGTGGGTGACCTCACTTTAGTATCGTGGAATGTTCGTGGGCTGCTTAATAAAATCAAGCGGGGGCTGTCCTTCGTCACGCTAAACGATATGGCGCTGACATCCTTCTCCTGCAAGTGACTCATCTTTTAGGCAACAAGGCTCCCTGTTTGGCCAGGTTTGGGTTCCAGCAGGTCTATCACGCGGGTTTCACTAGGGGCTCCCGAGAAACAGCCATCCTAATTCACCGACGCGTCCCCTTCATTCATAGCAAACATTGGGTGGACCCTGGGGGTCGATATGTCCTCTAGTCCGGCACACTCTATGGGGAACCACTTAACATAGGTAGTGTATATGCACCTCCGCCTTTAGGTAACACGTTTGTCAAGTGTATCACTCGCCAGTGGAGTGATCTCCCGGAGGGCCTAGTCTCTCTTGGGAGGCGATTGGAACGACGTTATGTCACCGCTTGATAGACGACGGGGCTCAGGTACACATCCTCCCGCCGGGGTCTCTAAGTTGTCACTGCTGGCCAATGCATTGGGATGGGCGGACATATGGCGCGAATATCATCCCGCTGATATAGGTTACACATACATGTCTACGGTTCATAGTTCCTTGTCTCGCCTAGATTACATGTTCACACCACGCAGCTACATTCATAGGTTCTCCCAAGTCTCCCACCATCCCAGAGGGCTGTCTGATCATTCCCCAGTCACGGTGACACTCCTCCTACACTTTCAAAAGCCCCCCCTCCGGTGGCGTATGTCCCCATGGCATCTTCGTGATCCAGACTATCAAGAGTGTCTGGACACTGCGATCCAGGATTATCTTACCCTGAATACTGACTCTGCTCCCTACAAGGAAGCCCTCTGGGAGGCTCTGAAAACTACAATTAGAGGGGTTGATATCAGTTACAGGACAAACGACAAACGCAATGGCTCCGCTCAGCGGATGGAGTTGGAGGCCCAGTGCACATCGCTTGAAGCGCAGTACGCGCAGGCCCCCAGCCTCACCCTCCAGCGTAACCTATCCCTCATGCACCAACAGTTGCACCAGCACCTTATGGAGGAGGCAAAAGAGATCTGGTTGGCGTCTCAACACCGGATATACCAGTGGGGGGATAAATCTAGCAAGATGTTACACAGGCTATGTCAGTCCGAGCGCGCCCCGGCCACAGTTCCGATTATTAGAGGGCAAGGCGTTTTTTTACGCTCATCCCCCGCAGAAGTCGTTACAGAATTCGCGCATCATTTTTCTATGCTATATTCTCGGAGGGAACAGCTCTCCGAGGATCTCATAGCTGAGTTCCTTCGAGACATTCCCCCCCCCCCCCGAGACTATCGGACCAGATGAGAGACCAATTAGAAGCCCCTATCACAGTAGACGAATTGGCGGCGGCATTGATGGTGATGCGACTCGGCCGGGCCCCGGGCCCCAACGGGTGCCCCATGGAGTTTCTTAGTTCTCATATGACCTTGCTGGGCCTGCACCTATTAGAGACTATACACGAAGCTCTTGAGCGACAGTTATTACCCAGGGACTGGGGTCAGGCCGATATTGTCCTATTCTTAAAGCTCGGTCGTCCGCCAGAAGATCCATGTTCGTACCGCCCGATTTCCCTGATTAATTTTGAATCCAAACTACTGGGGAAGGTCCTCGCGGATCGCCTGCGCTCCTGCATCCAATATCTGATTCACTCAGATCAATCCGGTTTTATGCCTAATTGAGCCACTCGGCATAATATTCGCCGGGTCCATAACGCTATGGCGCTGGCCCCTGAGTTGGGGCGTCCCGCAGCAATACTCCTGGCAGACATCGATAAGGCCTTCGACTCCCTGAGCTGGGAGTACTTATTCCAGCTGTTGGAGGCGGTCAATTTTGGCCCACGCTTCCTGGCATACGTGCGTCTATTGTATACGAAACCCATGGCCTCTGTGCGAATTGCTGGTCATCGCTCTCCCTTCTTCCCTATTAGCCGTGGCACGAGACAGGGCTGCCCTCTGTCTCCGCTTCTTTTTGCCTTGGCGGTGGAGCCCCTAGCGGTCTGGGTTCGCCGGAACCCGGTGCTTCGCGGCTTTGAATGGCCAAGATCGCAGCCAGATCGTATTGCCTTATACGCAGACGACGTCTTGTTTTTCATGACGGATCCCTGGATCTCGGGTACGAGAATCTTACAGATTCTCCGTGTCTTCGGCCAGACCACTGGACTCTATACTAACCCTTCCAAATAGGTACTTTTCCCTGTATGCGGACAACAAGGCAGAGGTACCTGGGCATCTCGCCTCCAACATGCTACCGATGGTTTCCAATATCTCAGAATATTTATGTCCCCTTGCCCTACAACCTCATGGGCGCGCAACATTAACCCGCTCCTGGCCGGCCTCTGGGGAGAGACGTCCGTATGGTCCTCCCTGCCCCTCTCGTTGTATGGGTGCTCGGCTATTTTTAAAATGGTCTCGCTCCCCAGAGTGCTTTATTGTCTCCAAAACTTCCTGTATTATATACCAAGGTCTTGGTTTGTGCAAATAAATGCCATTCTCAACAAATTCTTATGGGGTGGGGGTGCAGTCAGGGTGGCGTTACAGACCTGTGCGCAATCTACATACTGCGGCGGCATAGCGGCCGCAGATGTGTACTCGTATTACACAGCCTCCCACCTCCTGGTTATAAATAACTGGTGGTATAATTCACCTACAGACCCGGCATATGCCCTTGAACATGCGGCAATGGAGGGGCTTCCCCTTCTTCGGCTGCTGTACAGCGCACAGTCCCTAGACCCTCTTCCTCATGCCAGCAGAACGACAATTCGGCTGTGGAGGTTCACTGTCCGGCGCATGGGGTGGCATGGGCGTCTGACCCAGACGACGCCACTGTGGCATGGAACACTTGTACGCCAGGTGGCCACGTTGCAGGGGTTCCGCCAGTGGGATCAAATTGGCATCTCCACATTAGAGGACATTATGAAGGGCACCACTCTAAAATCCTTCACGCAACTGCAAGAAGAGTTCCATCTTCATAAATCTCAGTTTTATAAGTATCTCCAACTGCGTCATACTCTCACCCCATTGCTTGTTAACCTAGTCGATCTCCCGGAATTCCACCCTTTAGAGGGTCGTCTCCTTATGGGTGATTTGGGCGCACACAAAATTCGGCAGATATACCAAACATTGACCACGCACTCCACTACGACCCTTCACAAGTCAAGGAGAGCATGGGAAGAGGATATTCCAGAACTCACTGATGATGATTGGGCGGAGGCTATTGCCAGTCCTCGGGGTGCGTCTGTGTCCTCCAGGTTACGTCTTATGCAATTCAAGTATGTTCACCGTGTATATTACACACGCCTCCGTCTTTGGAGGATGGGGGCCATAGCATCTCCCCAGTGCCTCCGTTGTGACAGGGAGGAGGGGTCGTTCTTCCACACAGCATGGAGCTGCGTTGCCATACAGCCCTTTTGGCGCAAAGTGTTAGCCTGCCTTAAGGAGGTGTTGTCTTGGGACCTCCCACTCAACCCGAGGTTGTTCCTACTCCACAGATGACATCGGAGGGAACCGCTATAAACAACACTTACTCTTCCTTGCACTCACAATCGCTAAACGCCATATTGCCCAGCTATGGAAAGGGACCTCCCCACCGACAATAGGGAAATGGCGGAAGGAACTGGACAACTGCATGGGTGCTGGGATAGCAGTCTTTCAGGCACAGGGTTGCCCTCAAAAACATAGGAAAATCTGGTTGAGATGGGCCACATACCGGGGCATAGACCTCCCTCCTCTTCCTTCGCAAACCCCCTGATAGCAGCTTCCACGAGAGGTTTTGGGCCATGATGTATGATATTGAGTTCTCCATTTTTAGTTGCACATTGGTAATCATATATGCTTGCCGGGTGGGGTGGGAATGTCTGCGTACTGTTTTGTTCTTCATTATCATTTTTGCGTTTACACAATGTACCCAATGATGTTGGCCTATCTGGCGATTTGTCAGTATGTTGTATCATGATGGTATATGTCGGGCATCTGCCGAAGAGGTACTATAAAATCACAATAAAATATGTTTTAAAAAAAAAAAATGTTCAGGATCTGCACCAGTCTAATGTTCAGCGTTATGTTCCTTGGATCCAGTGACTCCACATGTGCTGATCTACAGGACCTGACCCCTAAGTTATTAAAAAAAATCAGCAACCCTCTTCTCTGTGTGGCCAGGGCAGGGCAGATACATACAACGTGCTACAAGGTTTCGTCGGCCGGATAACATAGGCAACATTTCTTGTCTCCTCCTTTGCCATCTTCCCTCCACTTTGAAAAGTATAATGTTTGAATATCACCAAGTCTTACTGCCAATATGCTCTGTTTTATCTTCTGGTGGTAGGTGGCTTTCAGGAGGGGTGACTCTTTTTGGACAACATAAGATTTCAGCACCAACCACCTGTGCGACCGCTTGGACACCTTTTCTTTATCATTCGTCCAACTTTGCAGTTTAATGGATTTATTTACTGCTCTTTTAAAAGCTTGACCAGATATACTGGTGTTCCATAGATGGCCCAGCTTGAGCATCTCAATGCTTTTTTCAAGATATTTTTTGTATTCACTGTTCCCCCTTTGAAGATTGATTTCGGACCAAAACTAAATTAGCCAGTGTGCCCTCGGTGGCTGACCACAGTTTATGGCAGCACTTGATAAACGCCACTGGCCTGGCGAGTGTCTGCTTCGTCAATGAAAACTCCAGCCTAACTTGGGCGGGCAATGCCAATCTGGGTAGCCAGAAAATGTGTTTATAGGATCTTATCATGATTTTATCAAGGAGACAGCGCCTATCATTATTTCCGATCCATACGAAAGAGTTGGTAACAGTTTAGCCTTCATTACTGCTACCAATGGCTTCAGGGTATGACCCCGAATGGATCTTGCCACTGTAAAAGCATGATTGAGTGCCTGCGCCTTTCCCTTCATCGCCTCTCTTTGTGGTACAAATGTAGCTCTTGCATCTATTTTGACACCCAAGTACAAGCATGCCGGTGCTTCATCAACTGTATTTCTGCTAAGATGCCATTTGTGTTTATTTAAGATTCAATTAGATCACTTTTGGGTTTTTTGTGGTTTATTTCCAGTTAATTATCCTCTGCATATGATCTGAGGTAGTCCGGTAGGCCTATTTTAGTGTTGCTAAGAAGTAGCAGATCGTCAACATACAGGATAGTTGACAAATGTTGGCCACTCAGGCTCAGACGTGGGATGTCTTCCCACCCAGTTCTACAGAGAGGTCTGCAATATGTAGATTAAATAAGAGAGGTGCTAAAGCACAGCCTTGTTTTAGGCAGGCTGATGTTTTCACTTCCCTTGACAGGTGAGTACCGTCTTCGATCTTTATCTTAAACCACATCTGAATACAGCAGCCTAATTGCTTGCAGATTGTTGGGAGAAATTCCCCATTGTTGAAGTTTGACCCATAACCTGTTGCATGGGACACAGTCAAACGCTGCCTTAAAGTCTAAGAAACACATATAGAGGGGTGTGCCTGTGGCCTTTGCTCTGCTGAGTATCAAACCCACTGCCATGAGGTTGGTTAAGGTGCCTTGACTCCTTGTGAATCCGGTTTGGTTGGGTGGGAGTCTGCCGGTATCTAGTGCCCATGTCGCCAAATCGTGAAGTTGCAATGTGGAGAAGAACGTAGATTTTCCACAGCCTGATGAGCAGAAAATCTGGATTTTATTAAGGACACAAAGGCTAAGATTATGCAATCTCCTTTTATTGCCAGCTCACACAGCAGCAACAATTAAAAAGAATTTAAAACTTTTAAAACATTCTAATCATCTATAAGGTACAGCAACAAGCAGCCATCTTCCTTCTTTCTGCGCTGCGAACAAGATAAACTTTAAGTCCAATAAACTTCCAGTTGAATGTATCCAGAGGAATAAACGTAAGCGGAAATCCAAATCCAAACCGTGTTACTCTGAAAGAAAGTATAAAAATAAATTAATTTACCCGGGCGGGTATCAGTGGTGGGATAATCTTAGCCTCCGTGTCCTTAATAAAATCCAGATTTCCTGCTCATCAGGCTGTGGAAAATGTAGATTTTCATCAGCTTTGATGGACAGAAAATCTGGATTTTATTAAAGACACGGAGGCTAATATTATGCAAACTTCCTTTATTGCGCCACCCACAGCAGCACCTTTAAAGAATATAGAACACAACCAAAGTTCTATGAAATCTAACAATGAGCCAGAACCTGCAGTCATCTTCCTTCTTTTTTTGATCACTGCAACAAAACGCAAACATAAGTCTATGAAACAACGACTTGATAATCCAGATGAAAATAATATCCACATTCAGCATGAATCCATCTTCATGTCTCATTGCTAGCCACGAGCTGAAAAAGAACAAGAACAATTACCAAACAAGGGATGGGAGAGGCGGGATAATATTAGCCTCTGTGTCTTTAATAAAATCCAGATTTTCTGTCCATCAAAGCTGATGAAAATCTACATTTTATGGCAAGACCGGAGGCTAAGATTATGCAAGTTCAAAGCTTCTCCAACAAACAAGAAGCTGCATTAATCACAGGTCTAAAATAAAACTTTCTAAAAACAGAGTCATTAGACCAATCAGCACATCTCAAAATGTCATGTAAAGCACCCCCAAGCATAAATGCTTTTGAAGCTGAAGCGCCTCTCACTGAATGAGCACCATTCTTCATAACTTCTTTCACCCATCTTGCCAGAGTCGGACTAGACACAGCTCTGTGCGGTTTCCTATAGGATATTAAAAGCTGCTTTTCATTTGGAGAACGAATACCTGAAGTTCTCTTCTCATATTCCTTTAAACAACGCACAACACACAGGCATTCATGTTCGTCAAAATAAGGATAGAAAATGCTTTCTGAATTCGTTTTCGTTCTTCTGCATAGGTAAAAACAAACTCCCTCCGGATTGAAAATCCTAGCATTAACATCCAAAGCCTTCACATTTGAAACTCTTCTAAAAGATAACAAACACAATAACATTGTCAGTTTCCCACTTAAAATTCTCAATTCCAGTCCACTATTGATTCCTAAAT
Source organism: Calotriton arnoldi (assembly GCA_963921515.1). NCBI lineage: Eukaryota > Metazoa > Chordata > Amphibia > Caudata > Salamandridae > Calotriton > Calotriton arnoldi. Next base: position 2,817,028 of record CAWUFW010000814.1, on the reverse strand, counting down.
TCTCTAAATACATTAATACTTTCGATACATCCCAAACTGACGAATATCTGTCCACTGGGGGCTTTGAAACTCTCACGCTTCTCATCAATCTGCTCACCAAAACATTCTGTCCCACAGAAACTCCATTAACCAGTTCATGACCTGCGGCAATGGCTGATCTATGTAAATTGATAGTTCTATAAGCTAAACCTGAAGCAAACAAGGTAGCCAAGTAATTAACTATTATGACTACATCCACTGAAACGGGATCGTAATCCCTCTCCACACACCAGCGTAACCATTTCTCCCATGCCAATCTATACATTTTCCTGGTTCCTGGAGCCCAGGATTCTCTAATAAGGTTAGAAGCCTCATCCGAAAGTCCAGGCACTTCCCAGACTCCCCTGAAATTCTCTATGCCACCAGTCTCAACTGGCCCGATAACACTAAATCGTGGAGTTCCCCCAATGGTCCCATCAGGACGACTTGAAACAATGGAAGCAGAATTGGAAAATCTATTGACATTTCTAGAAGGATAGGATACCAGACTTGGGACTTCCAGAGTGGGGTTATCAAAACCACTGTTTCCTTCCATTTGCGAACCATCAAGGTCACTCGTGTTATGAAGACAAAAGGAGGAAAAGCATAAGGGCGAAGTCCCTTCCAATCCCGTCTGAAGGAATCTATCCCTGCTGATTCGGGATCCGGACGCCAACTGAAAAACATTGCCAGTTGAGTATTCCACCTGTTTGCAAACAGATCCACAAGACAAGGACCCCACAACTCCATCAACCTCAAAAAACCGACCTGTGGAGGGTCCAATCGCTGGAATCCGTGTAATTCCTCGAATACCGGTCCGCTTGCACATTTTCCAGGCCTGGAATATATTCCGCCTGAACCATGATATTCTGACTCAAACAATAATCCCAAAACACTCTCGCAAGGTCCGCAAGATCCTTTGATCTCGGTCCCCCTAATTTGTTCACATATCTCACCGCTGAGACATTGTCCATTCTCAATAGGACTGAACACCTTGCCTTGTCTTTTGTAAAACTCTTTATCGCAAATGACCCTGCAAGCAGTTCCAGGCAATTTATATGCATTTCCCTTTCCTCTACAGTCCAAACTCCTCCTGTCGAAGTAGCACCACAACGAGCTCCCCATCCAGTTAAACTTGCATCTGATTCTACAATCAATTCCGCATTCACTCCGAAAATTGCTTTCCCATTCCAAGCCTCCATATTTCTTAGCCACCAATGCAGCTCTGATTTCACTTCCCCTGAAAGTGTAATCTCCTCTGAATACCTCATACCACGCCTTAGATGTTTGCTCTTCAATCTTTGTAGAGCACGATAATTCAAAGGTCCGGGAAAAATAGCCTGAATAGTTGAGGACAACAGACCTATAATTCTTGCCAACATCCTCAATTAAATCACGTCCAATGACAAAACCCTTCGAATTTCCTTCCTTATTCTCTTTATTTTCTCCATAGGTAATCTCAATTGACTTTGAGTCGTGTTTATCAAGAACCCCAAAAACAGAGTTTCCTGGCTCTGAATCAAGCATGACTTTTCTCTGTTCACTAAAAAACCGAGACTCTCCAGTAGACCTACTGCTAACCTCGTGTGATCTTCCACTCTCGATTTCTCCTGATCCATAATTAAAATATCGTCTAAATAAATAATCACACGTATTCCTCTCTCCCTCAAGAAGGCTACTACTGGACGAAGCATTTTGGTGAAGCACCACGGGGCCCGAGGATAGCCCGAAGGGGAGACAAACAAACTTCCATAACTTTCCTCCCCATCTGAACCTCAGAAACCTTTGGTGTTCTGACCAAATAGGAATAGTTAAGTAAGCGTCTTTTAGATCTAGACGAGTCATCCAATCTCCTGTCTGTAAAACATCTCTCAACATATGTATTCCTTCCATCTTGAAATGATGGTACTCCACCTAATTGTTTAGTTGTTTCAAATTTATCACGGGTCTCATACCTTTCCCTTTCTTTCCCACCAGGAAAATATTGCTTATGAAACCTACACAGACATCCAATTCTTCTACAATCGCCCCTTTCTTTTCCAGTTCTCTTACTTCTTCCTCTACTAATTTTGTTAGATCTGAATCGAATCTTATCATTGGAGGACACAGATTCTGAACTAGTTCCTCTACAAAGTCTATGCAATACCCCAAGACCGTCTGAAGAACCCACTGGTCCCCTGTTATCATACGCCAATTCTGATAAAATTGGGCAAGTCTGCCGCCCAACTTTATATGGGTAACAATATGGTCTATTCTTACCTGCTCTTCTCGATCTTCTATTCCCTCTTGGATTTCCTCTTTCTTTTTGTGGGTAGAAATTCCCGGGTTGATAGCCAGATTGTGACTGGTTATTGTAGTTATAGGGTCTGAAGCCCCTTGAGAAGGAGGTCCTTGTAATACCTTGTCCTCGGCCGGGGAATCGACCTCTAATTCGCCCGGCCCCGCCAAAAACCCGACGGTCAAAGACCTTTTTTATCTCTCTTTGTGATTTTTGGAGAGAACTAAATGCGCCAACATATTTGGACATTTCCTTAATGAAGGTTTCACCAAACAACATACCATTGGCCTCCAGGCCACCCTCATTATTTGCTAATTCGGCTAACTTGGGGTCTATCTTGAGCAAGATACTCTTCCTTCTTTCCACAGAAATTGCGGTGTTTGCATTCCCTAGCAAACATACCGCTCTCTGAATCCATTCCCCAAGCTCCTCGACATCCAAATCTTTCTTTCCAACATATGCCTCCTCGGCCATATCAAATATCTTTGTGAGCGGGCCCGTTAAGTCCAGAAGTCTGTCCTGACACATCCTAAGACCCTTGTCTAAACCTTTTTTAGGATCTCTACCTCCTTTACCAATGAACGCTATTATCTTAGCGTCGAGATCAGGGGTCATACCAATTTTATTTGCTAAATTGGGTCTTGGACATTCTGAACGGAGCCTCATTCTCACGTCCTTTGGAATCTGCTTCCTTAGCCACAATTGTACGTATTCAGCCACATGAGGAGCTGGGCTCCATTCTGGAGACAATGGGTGCTTCAGTAACATTGGGTCAAACATTGACTCACCAAGAGGGTCCATGACCCCACCAAGGCCATCAGACTTATCAGTTGATTTAACCTCAACTGGCTTTTCTTTTTCCACAATTTCCACCTCTGATTCGAAATCAGAGGAGCAGCTAAACTCAATTTCTGCGCTACCCGATGACTCATCGCACAAAATAGTAGTATGTCTTCTACTACTCAACTGACCTCTAGCAAGGTCCCCTTGTGTGTCCTCGACACTTCCATGCTTCGTACGTTTACGAAGACCCACATCCGGGTAAACACACTTCGCTTTTCTATTTTTTAAACCATCTACATCCGTATTCTTCCTTTTTCTACTCACTTTTCCTCCCTTTTTTTGTATGGGTACTGTACCCTCTCCAGCCGACCAAAACATCTCATCTTGTGAGGGATGACCATAACTGTTTTTAAAATCCTCAAATTTCTTTTCCATTTTTTTATCCAAGTCAGATGCAAATTTGTTTAACATTTGACCAATTTTTTCTTCCAAGCCCAAATCGGCTGGCCTATTTATGTTTTCCTCTGTCATCTTTAACAGATAGTAATTCACAATGACCTTCTCTAACAAACCTGTAAGTTAGAGCAACACCTTAAAATAATTCTAATCCTCCAAAATTAACAAACGCGCTTTGCGTTTAAAATAGCCAAAAACGAATGAAAACGCTCACTGAATAACTCCGCAAAAGTCCCAGGCAATGAAAATTCCTCGATCGATAAACCGGGATTAATTCTGTCAGTTTCTGAGTGAACTGACAGCTGCTTGCGCTGGGCGCACGTGACAATGCAGACGTGCGTGCGCACGCTAGAGCGTCACTTCAAGAGATACGTCATGCTGGCAGCCTGAGTCCTACAAGGTTGCTAGGGGCATTGTGACGGCTGTTCTGCGCGGAAAAATCCCAACGGTAGGTTCGTTTTAAAATGAAACATCCACAAAGTTATCTTATTTCTGTCTAAACAACACGTATTTATTTGGCAAAAGGCTTCCCGAAGTAAAGGATTGCCGCGACAACCGTGCGCATCGAGAGCGCTTCTCTAATACAAAGAGTAGAGGTTAATTATCTTAATGACGTGTCGCGCTAGAGACATAAATCTCTATTCACAACACTCGGCTGGCAGCATTTAAGCCCTCATTATCCCACGATCGAGCCACCTATAAACCCCCATTACCCGAATGCAGGCAGGCAGATAGTTCTATATTTAAACAGTAAAAGGGTACAAGGATAAAGATTAACTCGAAAAGTATTAGAACTTTAGCCAAACACAATTAAATAAATACAACCAACCATACGTATCTTCATAAATAGTTACTAAACAGTTCAAACATACTTATCAACAATTTAAATAAATCAGTATGAGAGCAATCGCACGCAAGACTTATCTTATGGGCAGCAGCAAAAAAAGAAGGAAGATGACTGCAAGTTCTGGCTCATTGTTAGATTTCATAGAACTTTGGTTGTGTTCTATATTCTTTAAAGGTGCTGCTGTGGGTGGCGCAATAAAGGAAGATTGCATAATCTTAGCCTCCGGACTTGCCATAAAATCTACATTTTATGGCATGACACGGAGGCCAATATTATGCAAGTTCAAAGTGCATTCAATACATTATCAATTACATTAGACATTGGTTTTAAATAACTTTTGAACATGCTCTCGTTGGACCAATCGGCCGCTCTTTATGAGGCTTTATGAGGAATTTGTGAGAGATTAATAGTTGAGCAACACCTTTCAGGCATTGTACCACACACAGTCTTGGGTTTCCCGTGAAATAAGGGTAGAAAATTGTTGAGGAAAGAGTCTTAGTTCTTCTTTTAATACAGAAACATACTCCCTCAGGTTGATATGCTTTACTGGTGACATCTAGGGCTCTAACGTCAGAAGTATGTCTAAATGAAACCAGACATAAGAGGGTTGCGAGTTTGTAAGAGAGTTGTTTTAGCGATAAAGACTGGTTATCACCCCAGTTCTCTAATACTTGTAGGATCAGTTTAACATCCTAAAGAGAGGTGTACTTTGGTATGGGTGGCTTCAGGACCCTAATGCTTCTCATTATCTTCCTAGTTAATGCATTCTGGCCAACAGGTAGTCCATCTATCAAACAGTGACCAGCAGAAATGGCTGATCTATAGACATTTACCGTCCTGTATGATAAGCCTGACTCAAATAGTTCTGTTCGATAATTAATTATATGGACTAGATCAGTTGAAATGGGATTGATACCTCATTGAACAATCCATTTATTCCACGCCACTCTATATGCTTTTCAGATATGAGTCTGAAAGCATCTGGCGAAATGCCAGGGATTTCCCATTGTCTCCGGAAATCTTCCATGCCATCAGTGCGAGGGAGCCTTCTTCCATTAGAGGTTGAATTTCCCCTCGAGGGCCTAGAATTAGGGTCTCGAAATTCGGTATTAGTAAGGGGAAGTCTATTGACATTTCCGGAATTATTGGGAACCATGCTTGGGATCTCCAAAGTGGGGTTATTACTACTACTGTTTCCCTGAATCTGCGTGTTTGCAGAAGGAATCTGGGTAGCATGGCAAAAGGCGGGAAGGCATATGGCCTTAGACCTCTCCAGTTCTGTAGAAAGGCGTCTACCTCAGCAGCTTGAGGGTTTGGTTTCCAGCTGAAAAACTGTGTCAGTTAAGTATTCAATCCGTCTGCAAAAAGATCTATGTTGAAAGGACCCCAAATGTGTTGGATATTTAGGAATATCTCCCTGTGCAGTCTCCAATTGCTGGAGTCTCTGAAGTTCCTCGAGAACCAGTCTGCTACTCCATTGCTCAAACCAGGAATGTGTTGTGCTACAACTGAAATTCCTTTGCTCAAACAATAACCCCAAAAGTCTTTCGCTAAGTCCGCTAGGTGTTTGGAGTGTGGTCCCCCCTTCTTGCTGACATATTGCACTGCTGAAACGTTGTCCATGCGAAGCATTACACAACATTTCATCCTTTCTTGTGTGAAACTGCGGACTGCAAAGGAGCCTGCTAAGAGTTCCAAGCAATTGATGTGCATTTTTTTCTCTTGGTTTGACCAACGTCCCCCTATGGAAGCACTTCCGCATTTCGCTCCCCAACCCTCTAGGCTTGCATCTGAATCTATCACTATTTCGGGTTCCTCCCTGAAGATTGCCCTCCCGTTCCAAGCTTGTGCATTTTTGAGCCACCATTCTAATTCCTCCCTTGATTCCTGATCTAGGGACAAAGTTTGAGAGTATGAATGATTTTTGCAAAGACATTTCCTTTTTAGTCTTTGGAGGGCTCGATAGTAGAGGGGACCCGGGAATATAGCTTGGATGGTTGAGGATAGCAGACCCAGGATTCTTGCTAGAGTCTTTAGAGTAATACTCTTTTCTGATAATGCCTTTTTTAATTCTTTGCGTAATTTTTTTAGCTGTTCTTTGGGTAGGCGTAGTTCTGTGTGAAGAGTGTCTACGATAAACCCCAGGAACTGAGTGTCTTGTGCTGGAGTTAAGCTTGATTTTTTTAGATTTATTACAAAACCTAGTTTCTCTAAAATCTCTATTGTCCACTGAGTATGCAGGGATACAAGGTCCTTGGACTGACCCATTATGAGGATGTCGTCTAGGTATATTGTTAACCTTCCCCCTTTGCTCTGAGCCAAGCTACTACTGGGCGGAGTACCTTTGTGAAGCACCAAGGTGCTGAGGATAGTCCGAACGGGAGACTCGAGAACTCCCAAAGTTTGTTTTGCCATGTGAAACGGAGGTATTTTTGATGAGGGGGCCAGATCGGAATAGTAAGGTAAGCATCCTTGAGATCTAATCTTGTTAACCAGTCCCCTTTCCTTAGGATGTCTCTTAACAGATATATTCCCTCCATTTTGAAATGTCGGTAGACCACCCATTCGTTTATGACTGGCCTCATCCCTTTGTCCTTTTTCTCTACCAAGAAGATGTGGCTGATAAAGTCAACCCCTGGATCGAGTGCCTCCCTGATGGCGCCTTTGGCTAATAGGTCTTCTACTTCCTTTGTTACCAACTTTGAGTGATCTTGCGAAAAAGTGATTTCCCTTGGAGTTTTGTTTTGAATAGGTGTGTCTATGAATTCTATTTTGTATCCCCTGACCGTTTGTAACACCCAAGGGTCTTGTGTCACTAAGTTCCAGTTCCCACAGAACTGGGCTAGTCTCCCTCCCACCTTTATAGGGGAATCTAAAAGGTCTTTCATATGACCTACCTGATGAGAAGCTTTTTTGTCTTCTGTCACCTCTGGTGTTTCTGAAACGACCTCTTTGTCTTTGGGGGTAGAAGTTTGAGTAAGAACCATAGGCAGGTTGAGAAAATCTATTCCCTCTTGGCATGAAGGCTCTTTAGGAAGGGATACCTCTGCCGGGGAACCAACCCCTTGTTCCCTTCCAAAAACCTTCCTTATCTCTTTTTGAAATTTCTGTATTGAACTAAAAATGCCCACATACTTTGCCATCTCTTTTATAAAATCGTCGCCAAAAAGTTGACCCTGGGAGGATGGTCCTCCTTCTTTGTTGGCAAGCTCCATTAGTTTGGGGTCGAGCTTCAGGAGGATACTTTTCCTTCTTTCATTTGAAAGAGCCGTGTTTGCGTTTCCTAGGAGGCAAACTGCTCTCTGCGTCCACTCGCGCAATTCCTTGGGGTCCACCTGTGTTTCGCTCAGGTAAGCGGTCTCGGCCATCTCAAAGATCTTGGTAAGGGGGCCAATGATGTCTAGTAGTCGGTCCTGGCAGGACTTTAAACCTCTATCTAGGCCACTTCTAGGAACTTTTCCCACTTTGTTAATGAAGGTTACAACCTTTGGGTCAAGTTCGGGTGTAACAGTTATTTTATCAGGGAGGGATGGCCGAGGGCATTCGGAGCGTAGACGGGACCTCACTTCTTTAGGAATCTCCCTTCTTAGCCAGAAGGTAATATATTCACCCACGTGCTGAGAAGGGGTCCATTCAGGTGACAGGGGATGCTTCATAAGGATGGGATCAAACATATTGTCCCCTAGTGGGTCAAGAATCCCCATCTTAGATCCCAAGGCCTTTGATGCCTCATCAGATGTCCCTTTTTTTGTCGTGGTAGAGTCTTCATAGTCGGAGTCAAACTCTGAAGAGCAGGACAATTCCAGCTCTGGCTCATATGTCTCGTCATTATCAGACTCGCTAGATATTGGGACAACCGGGCCTATTTCATGCCCATCCACAGTGTCGTACACACTGACTACATCACCGGCTTCCTCCGGTAAACCCTCAATTATTCCTTTTGATTTCTTGGTTTTTTTGTGAGGGTCGTCACCTGATTGTCTTTTCCTCTGGGTCTTAGACCAAGAAGAGCACCCAGGTTGATCACTTACTTGGACTTGTGAAAGGGTTTCTAATTTCTTATTGATGGTTTCATCCAATGACCCCATCAATTTCCCTATAGCCCTGTTCACTATCTCCTCTAATCTTCCCTCAACTGCAGAGTCAAATTGTTCATCAGACATTCTTTTTTTTTTTAATAACTATGAGTTATAGTGGTAAAGGAATAATTCCCTGAGTATAAGGGGTTAAAAAAGCAGGTGGGCATGAAAAGAGATTATTTAAAGGCTCAAAGTAAATATTTGGGCAGCAGGGGGCAGCCTCGGTGATCCTACACGTTGGGAGTCTTTGAAACTGTTGTTTTGGCATTGAAAACAACGTTTCTGCGGAGTACCTTAACGGAGCGTAAGGTACTTTCCTCTAAATGACAGGAACGAGGCTTCACTTCCTCGTTTTGTGAAAATCTCCCAGTGCGATCGCGTTTGCAGTTACGGCCGCACCGGGGTAGAGATGAGAAGTGGTGGCCGCCTTTGGCTTTAGTGGTAAACGTAATGGGGCAACCCGGTGTCCCTCAGAACCTGGGTATACGTATTATAAAGGAAAAAATGGTTCTGTCGGGGTATCAATTACTTCGGACAAGTAGCAACAGCTTACTTATAACCAATATGAACGATTTACAAAGAAAACCAATAAAGATATAACACACACCAAAATTTTTGAATCAATAATATATTAAGAAAAATCAAATAATAAAGGCTGTCGCAATTTACAATTTCAATTGCAATGTGAAGAAGGTGACTGTGGTGAAACAGTGACATGTGGTGAATGGTGATGAATACAGTCCACTCTATACAGAAACAATTGTGCAAAAAATTAGGGAGGGGAGGGAGAAAGATTTCATAAATGTCCTTATTCTTAGCACATATGCTTAATGATCCAATGACGAATGGGACTGTGATCAAAGCGTTGTGTAGACATATATAATACTACGCCGACGTTTCGACCCTGTGTATCGCGCAAGAAGTGAAAGTGCGTCCAAGCGGGTCTTCCTCAGGGCAGGAGGGGAGAGATGGCAGCCCAAAAGCAGATTCGTGGGCCTGCGAATACTAATAACTTGGTCAGGTATAGGTAGGAAAATTCATAAGGATCTCCACCAGCCGGTTTGGAGCCTCAAAGATAAATTGTATTTAACTTCCACCCATCGGTTGGAATCGTATTTAGTGCCAGTCCAATGTTTTTCGTGATCTGAAATACAAGCCTCCTTCTGTCCGTGATTTATTTCGAAAAAAAAAAATAAATAAATAAATAAATCACGGACAGAAGGAGGCTTGTATTTCAGATCACGAAAAACATCGGACTGGCACAAATACGATTCCAACCGATGGGTGGAAGTTAAATACAATTTATCTTTGAGGCTCCAAACCGGCTGGTGGAGATCCTTATGAATTTTCCTACCTATACCTGACCAAGTTATTAGTATTCGCAGGCCCACGAATCTGCTTTTGGGCTGCCATCTCTCCCCCTCCTGCCCTGAGGAAGACCCGCTTGGACGCACTTTCACTTCTTGCGCGATACACAGGGTCGAAACGTCGGCGTAGTATTATATATGTCTACACAACGCTTTTGATCACAGTCCCATTCGTCATTGGATCATTAAGCATATGTGCTAAGAATAAGGACATTTATGAAATCTTTCTCCCTCCCTAATTTTTGCACAATTGTTTCTGTATATAGTGGACTGTATTCATCACCATTCACCACATGTCACTGTTTCACCACAGTCACCTTCTTCACATTGCAATTGAAATTGTAAATTGCGACAGCCTTTATTATTTGATTTTTCTTAATATATTATTGATTCAAAAATTTGGTGTGTGTTATAGCTTTATTGCCTTTGGCTTGAGGTCGGTTCCAAAGGGAAGGCTTAAAATTGATCCCCTTCGGTGAGTTTAGATAAAAATCGAGGCTCGCGCATACACAGGCAGCATTGTTGCCGGTTATGTGAGCCTCGTAGTTGGAAAGCTCAGGGCAGAGAGCGGGGGGTCGCGCTGGTGAGCGCAAGGCCCCGGGGCATTATTTGAATGCGGGCCCGGGCCCGCTGGCGGTGATTTGCGGTCTGAGAATTTTGCTTTAAATTCAAGGCATCTTATAAAATATAGCGATAGCCAGATACCGGTCCTAGGATGCTTGTTTCCGGTCCAGGGAAGACATGGCTTGGCAGTTCGGGCTGGACTGTTCCCATGAGGCACAGGGTCAGACTGATTTGCATATGGCCATGTCTGAACTGGGGTGGAGTGAGCTAAAGAATGATGATGGATTAAACCCAGATCAGTTGACTGGGGGTGAGTGTTTGATTGGCTCAAGCGTTCCGTCCATCATCCCCTTTGTATCGCTTTGGTCGCCCCAAGTTGGCGGGGTATGCCCAGACGTGGGTCCCTTGCTCACTTTGCCACTGGATTCAAGCAAGCCTGGCTGATAACGGCTGAAATGCCAGAAACCGGTCCTAGGATGCTTGTTTCCGGTCCAGGGAAGACATGGCTTGGCAGTTCGGGCTGGACTGTTCCCATGAGGCACAGGGTCAGACTGATTTGCATATGGCCATGTCTGAACTGGGGTGGTGGAGTGAGCTAAAGAATGATGATGGATTAAACCCAGATCAGTTGACTGGGGGTGAGTGTTTGATTGGCTCAAACGTTCCGTCCATCATCCCCTTTGTATCGCTTTGGTCGCCCTAAGTTGGCGGGGGTATGCCCAGACGTGGGTCCCTTGCTCACTTTGCCACTGGATTCAAGCAAGCCTGGCTGATAACGGCTGAAATGCCAGAAACCGGTCCTAGGATGCTTGTTTCCGGTCCAGGGAAGACATGGCTTGGCAGTTCGGGCTGGACTGTTCCCATGAGGCACAGGGTCAGACTGATTTGCATATGGCCATGTCTGAACTGGGGTGGTGGAGTGAGCTAAAGAATGATGATGGATTAAACCCAGATCAGTTGACTGGGGGTGAGTGTTTGATTGGCTCAAGCGTTCCGTCCATCATCCCCTTTTGTATCGCTTTGGTCGCCCTAAGTTGGCGGGGGTATGCCCAGACGTGGGTCCCTTGCTCACTTTGCCACTGGATTCAAGCAAGCCTGGCTGATAACGGCTGAAATGCCAGAAACCGGTCCTAGGATGCTTGTTTCCGGTCCAGGGAAGACATGGCTTGGCAGTTCGGGCTGGACTGTTCCCATGAGGCACAGGGTCAGACTGATTTGCATATGGCCATGTCTGAACTGGGGTGGTGGAGTGAGCTAAAGAATGATGATGGATTAAACCCAGATCAGTTGACTGGGGGTGAGTGTTTGATTGGCTCAAACGTTCCGTCCATCATCCCCTTTTGTATCGCTTTGGTCGCCCTAAGTTGGCGGGGGTATGCCCAGACGTGGGTCCCTTGCTCACTTTGCCACTGGATTCAAGCAAGCCTGGCTGATAACGGCTGAAATGCCAGAAACCGGTCCTAGGATGCTTGTTTCCGGTCCAGGGAAGACATGGCTTGGCAGTTCGGGCTGGACTGTTCCCATGAGGCACAGGGTCAGACTGATTTGCATATGGCCATGTCTGAACTGGGGTGGTGGAGTGAGCTAAAGAATGATGATGGATTAAACCCAGATCAGTTGACTGGGGGTGAGTGTTTGATTGGCTCAAGCGTTCCGTCCATCATCCCCTTTTGTATCGCTTTGGTCGCCCTAAGTTGGCGGGGTATGCCCAGACGTGGGTCCCTTGCTCACTTTGCCACTGGATTCAAGCAAGCCTGGCTGATAACGGCTGAAATGCCAGAAACCGGTCCTAGGATGCTTGTTTCCGGTCCAGGGAAGACATGGCTTGGCAGTTCGGGCTGGACTGTTCCCATGAGGCACAGGGTCAGACTGATTTGCATATGGCCATGTCTGAACTGGGGTGGTGGAGTGAGCTAAAGAATGATGATGGATTAAACCCAGATCAGTTGACTGGGGGTGAGTGTTTGATTGGCTCAAGCGTTCCGTCCATCATCCCTTTTGTATCGCTTTGGTCGCCCTAAGTTGGCGGGGGTATGCCCAGACGTGGGTCCCTTGCTCACTTTGCCACTGGATTCAAGCAAGCCTGGCTGATAACGGCTGAAATGCCAGAAACCGGTCCTAGGATGCTTGTTTCCGGTCCAGGGAAGACATGGCTTGGCAGTTCGGGCTGGACTGTTCCCATGAGGCACAGGGTCAGACTGATTTGCATATGGCCATGTCTGAACTGGGGTGGTGGAGTGAGCTAAAGAATGATGATGGATTAAACCCAGATCAGTTGACTGGGGGTGAGTGTTTGATTGGCTCAAACGTTCCGTCCATCATCCCCTTTTGTATCGCTTTGGTCGCCCTAAGTTGGCGGGGGTATGCCCAGACGTGGGTCCCTTGCTCACTTTGCCACTGGATTCAAGCAAGCCTGGCTGATAACGGCTGAAATGCCAGAAACCGGTCCTAGGATGCTTGTTTCCGGTCCAGGGAAGACATGGCTTGGCAGTTCGGGCTGGACTGTTCCCATGAGGCACAGGGTCAGACTGATTTGCATATGGCCATGTCTGAACTGGGGTGGTGGAGTGAGCTAAAGAATGATGATGGATTAAACCCAGATCAGTTGACTGGGGGTGAGTGTTTGATTGGCTCAAGCGTTCCGTCCATCATCCCCTTTTGTATCGCTTTGGTCGCCCCAAGTTGGCGGGGTATGCCCAGACGTGGGTCCCTTGCTCACTTTGCCACTGGATTCAAGCAAGCCTGGCTGATAACGGCTGAAATGCCAGAAACCGGTCCTAGGATGCTTGTTTCCGGTCCAGGGAAGACATGGCTTGGCAGTTCGGGCTGGACTGTTCCCATGAGGCACAGGGTCAGACTGATTTGCATATGGCCATGTCTGAACTGGGGTGGTGGAGTGAGCTAAAGAATGATGATGGATTAAACCCAGATCAGTTGACTGGGGGTGAGTGTTTGATTGGCTCAAACGTTCCGTCCATCATCCCCTTTTGTATCGCTTTGGTCGCCCTAAGTTGGCGGGGGTATGCCCAGACGTGGGTCCCTTGCTCACTTTGCCACTGGATTCAAGCAAGCCTGGCTGATAACGGCTGAAATGCCAGAAACCGGTCCTAGGATGCTTGTTTCCGGTCCAGGGAAGACATGGCTTGGCAGTTCGGGCTGGACTGTTCCCATGAGGCACAGGGTCAGACTGATTTGCATATGGCCATGTCTGAACTGGGGTGGTGGAGTGAGCTAAAGAATGATGATGGATTAAACCCAGATCAGTTGACTGGGGTGAGTGTTTGATTGGCTCAAGCGTTCCGTCCATCATCCCCTTTTGTATCGCTTTGGTCGCCCCAAGTTGGCGGGGGTATGCCCAGACGTGGGTCCCTTGCTCACTTTGCCACTGGATTCAAGCAAGCCTGGCTGATAACGGCTGAAATGCCAGAAACCGGTCCTAGGATGCTTGTTTCCGGTCCAGGGAAGACATGGCTTGGCAGTTCGGGCTGGACTGTTCCCATGAGGCACAGGGTCAGACTGATTTGCATATGGCCATGTCTGAACTGGGGTGGTGGAGTGAGCTAAAGAATGATGATGGATTAAACCCAGATCAGTTGACTGGGGGTGAGTGTTTGATTGGCTCAAGCGTTCCGTCCATCATCCCCTTTTGTATCGCTTTGGTCGCCCTAAGTTGGCGGGGGTATGCCCAGACGTGGGTCCCTTGCTCACTTTGCCACTGGATTCAAGCAAGCCTGGCTGATAACGGCTGAAATGCCAGAAACCGGTCCTAGGATGCTTGTTTCCGGTCCAGGGAAGACATGGCTTGGCAGTTCGGGCTGGACTGTTCCCATGAGGCACAGGGTCAGACTGATTTGCATATGGCCATGTCTGAACTGGGGTGGTGGAGTGAGCTAAAGAATGATGATGGATTAAACCCAGATCAGTTGACTGGGGGTGAGTGTTTGATTGGCTCAAGCGTTCCGTCCATCATCCCCTTTTGTATCGCTTTGGTCGCCCTAAGTTGGCGGGGGTATGCCCAGACGTGGGTCCCTTGCTCACTTTGCCACTGGATTCAAGCAAGCCTGGCTGATAACGGCTGAAATGCCAGAAACCGGTCCTAGGATGCTTGTTTCCGGTCCAGGGAAGACATGGCTTGGCAGTTCGGGCTGGACTGTTCCCATGAGGCACAGGGTCAGACTGATTTGCATATGGCCATGTCTGAACTGGGGTGGTGGAGTGAGCTAAAGAATGATGATGGATTAAACCCAGATCAGTTGACTGGGGGTGAGTGTTTGATTGGCTCAAACGTTCCGTCCATCATCCCCTTTTGTATCGCTTTGGTCGCCCTAAGTTGGCGGGGGTATGCCCAGACGTGGGTCCCTTGCTCACTTTGCCACTGGATTCAAGCAAGCCTGGCTGATAACGGCTGAAATGCCAGAAACCGGTCCTAGGATGCTTGTTTCCGGTCCAGGGAAGACATGGCTTGGCAGTTCGGGCTGGACTGTTCCCATGAGGCACAGGGTCAGACTGATTTGCATATGGCCATGTCTGAACTGGGGTGGTGGAGTGAGCTAAAGAATGATGATGGATTAAACCCAGATCAGTTGACTGGGGGTGAGTGTTTGATTGGCTCAAACGTTCCGTCCATCATCCCCTTTTGTATCGCTTTGGTCGCCCTAAGTTGGCGGGGTATGCCCAGACGTGGGTCCCTTGCTCACTTTGCCACTGGATTCAAGCAAGCCTGGCTGATAACGGCTGAAATGCCAGAAACCGGTCCTAGGATGCTTGTTTCCGGTCCAGGGAAGACATGGCTTGGCAGTTCGGGCTGGACTGTTCCCATGAGGCCAGGGTCAGACTGATTTGCATATGGCCATGTCTGAACTGGGGTGGTGGAGTGAGCTAAAGAATGATGATGGATTAAACCCAGATCAGTTGACTGGGGGTGAGTGTTTGATTGGCTCAAGCGTTCCGTCCATCATCCCCTTTTGTATCGCTTTGGTCGCCCTAAGTTGGCGGGGGTATGCCCAGACGTGGGTCCCTTGCTCACTTTGCCACTGGATTCAAGCAAGCCTGGCTGATAACGGCTGAAATGCCAGAAACCGGTCCTAGGATGCTTGTTTCCGGTCCAGGGAAGACATGGCTTGGCAGTTCGGGCTGGACTGTTCCCATGAGGCACAGGGTCAGACTGATTTGCATATGGCCATGTCTGAACTGGGGTGGTGGAGTGAGCTAAAGAATGATGATGGATTAAACCCAGATCAGTTGACTGGGGGTGAGTGTTTGATTGGCTCAAACGTTCCGTCCATCATCCCCTTTGTATCGCTTTGGTCGCCCTAAGTTGGCGGGGGTATGCCCAGACGTGGGTCCCTTGCTCACTTTGCCACTGGATTCAAGCAAGCCTGGCTGATAACGGCTGAAATGCCAGAAACCGGTCCTAGGATGCTTGTTTCCGGTCCAGGGAAGACATGGCTTGGCAGTTCGGGCTGGACTGTTCCCATGAGGCACAGGGTCAGACTGATTTGCATATGGCCATGTCTGAACTGGGGTGGTGGAGTGAGCTAAAGAATGATGATGGATTAAACCCAGATCAGTTGACTGGGGGTGAGTGTTTGATTGGCTCAAACGTTCCGTCCATCATCCCCTTTTGTATCTTATAAAATATAATCTAATTAAGTAAAAATGATCAGAAAAAGCGCAGAGTCAAAGAGTCTTAAGTAAGACTAATGGGTCATCTTATAAGTATAAACAGTATAAAAGCTTAACAATATGCATTTGTAAGCGCTATGGGTAAAGATGATGAAATAGTAATAGTAACATAACAAGAATACAGTCAACCCCGAAGGTTGTAGTAATACTAATTAATTTGTTTTAGAAGAGTAAAGTAAACGTTACTTATCTTGTGAGCAGCAGCAACAAAAGAAGGAAGATGGCTGCTTGTTGCTGTACCTTATAGATGATTAGAATGTTCTAAAAGTTCTAAATTCTTTTCAATTGTTGCTGCTGTGTGAGCTGGCAATAAAAGGAGATTGCATAATATTGGCCTCCGTGTCATGCCATAAAATTTAAGATCCACGCCCAGAAACGCAATTAAGCGATAGTTGCTTGGTGAAGCTGCCACGCCTCCTTTAAAGATGGGATGGATTATTGAGCCTTTCCAAATTTCGGGGATAACTTCTTTTGCCAGAACGGGGTTAAACATTGCTGCCACGAAGGTTACCCATCTCGAAGTCGAGTGTTTAAAGAGCGCTTGTGGTAACCCATGTGGGCCAGGGTCGCAATCTGCCCGTGATTTTTTAATAATCTTTATTATCTCTGCTGGTGTGTATGCTGGATATACCAATGACCCAGTGGCCCATTGTCTTTTTGGGACCGATCTAAACTGGGTGCATCATGGGAACTTCCTTTAAAATTTCAGATACTCTAACCAGTCACATTCGCTTATATTTGTATTATGGGCTACTCTTGGACCTTTTTCAGTATTGTTAAGTTTCCAGAATTGTTTTGAGTCGTTTGATTTTGAGGCATGTAACAGCTGGGCCCACAGTGTTTCCTGCTTGGATCTTTTAAAGGCCCATGTCTCCCTTTTCAGTTGGCTTCTCTCTTTAAGCAATCCTTTTAGTAGGTTCTTATCCTCAGGGGTTCGTCTTAGTTGTCTGAGAAGCCTGCCTACAGTAGATCTTTTCAGGTGGTTGGATCGTGGCATAATTATATATTTATGGCACCCAAGGTCGGCTCCCCGCACTTTATGCTTATTAATCCATTTACTAGTAAATGTTTCCCATATTGATATCTGATTAGAGCCCCCTGCGGCCATATCCTCAAGGCTGACCACAGCTTCTTCTGCCAAATCCTTGACTGAGCTTGAACTCCACTTTAGGTGTTTCAGATTTCCAGTGTTGGTTTCTCCCTGTAGGGCTGTTACAACATTGTGTTTATGTAGGGATATGCCTACCGTGATAACCTGTGGGAGAAGGTCACTCTCCTCGCTGTGGGATATTCTAAAGTCCTGCACTTGCTTGAAAAGTGGGAGTGTCACCAGCGTGTAATCTAGATAGGAGACCAACTTGCCTGATGCTCTGGTCCAAGCGGGGGCATATCACCTGGCTTTCAGCTGTTCAGAACAAGTAGGCCAACGAATTAGCAAACCTTGACTAGTTCCTCTCCTATCTTGTCCTTTCGATTTTGAGGAGGCATATTTTGTACTGGGAGATGACTAACTACTTCCGCATGCTCCTCACTTTGGTGATAAAATAAATTGAGAGTGAAGTCTTCCAAGATTAGCCAGTACAATGGATGGTATGTGTTTTTTAAATGAAGCATGTGTGCTGCAAGACTTTCTGTTGTTGCAGCTTTCCTCTTGGGATTTACATACACATTTATGAGGACAAGGACTTCGTGTAGGTGCTTAGCCCACCTGTCCATTCACAAGGCCAGGAGGTATGAATCATCCATGTAGAGTTCTGTAACTTCAGCTGATAGGTTGGTGTTAATATAGATTGCCAGGCTGCCTTTTGCCCTTCCAAAAGTGCTGCTTTTCTCTGCCAGTTTTCTGAATTCTTCATATCCAATTAGTGGAATACTACCTTGGGCCCAGGTCTCTGGGAGCATTATTATGTCAAAAGCTCCTAAATACTGTACAACAGTGGGATCCTTGATCTTTGTCTGCAAACGACCTATTTTCCAGGAGCAGAAGTTTAGGCAATGCCATACAGAGGTGACCGGCAGTACGACCGCTACTGATAATGCTGGTATTACCCAGACGTTCCTAACCTATTACCAGGGCCTGCATACGACCTGTGCGACTGGCACTACTTTTGTCTGCAGACTAAATTGATCTCTCACAATCAAAGACTTAAGTTGCTTCATTATAAGTATTTACACTGTGTGTACACTACACTAAAATCACTGGCTAGACTGGATCACATCAATGCCCCAAATGTGCGGCAGACGAGGACAATTGTGTACACTTGTCTTGGAATTTTACTGTTATTTAAGCATTCTGGGGGGCTGTTTTTCCTTTGATTTCCACCATGATTGATCAAACAGCTGACCCTGATTCGCTGATGGCATTGTTGGGCTATGTTAAGCTCTTGAGTCTGGGACGCTGCTGCTGGCCAAACAACAAATAGCTCTATACCCGGGTGGCAGCAGGGTCCCTACCACCGATGCCTGGCTGAGAAAAATGCCGTTCTGTTATGCCACCAGCGAACTTTATGCCTCCTTACAACCTCTAACTTCCAGACCTAAGGACATCTGGCAACCCCTCCGGGACCATCTCTTAACATTGGAACCTGATGTTGACAAAGACGCCAACAGTTGAACTTGCTTGCCCATTATATGACTCATTCTCCTGACCTTAGTCTGTTTTACCATATATAAGTATATGTAACCCTCTATGCCTCGCTGTGCTCAGCCTCAATATTCCTAGCTCCCTTTTCTAGCCTCTGCTTGATAGTTATATTTGCTCATACATTTAAGCATGAACTGCCTACTCTGTGATGAGGTGGACGCTCATCGATACCTATGATCTGTGCAGCATTGTTTACCTTTTTTTGGGAAAATTATAAATACAATTAAAATAAAATAAGTTTAGGGCTTCACATACACAACCAAAATGAAGCTCAGATGATGGAAACAAATGACTTGTTATCAGGTTCCTTAGAATTGCTGACGGCGTGTCCGTTAAGACAGATAAAAAGGAGACAATGCAAAAGATTGCGCACGGTCACAGAGCACTGTCAAAATACACCCACACAAATGGGCATTGATCCTCAAAGGAAATTGTTTACGACATTCATCAAAGGTCATCCTATGGGAATTAGGACCCGCACGCCGGGACCAACCCCCATTGTATATCCCCAGGAATAGGGTACGCAGGAAAGGGAGAATGAGATGAGCAAAGGCATTAAGAAGCACTCAGTGGTAAGTGGTACTAACCAACCACCTCCTGTTCTTCAGACAACAGCGGAGACCTTGCCTAAAGACAATAAGGCAGGCCCACTGCCTGATAAAGAAACGAAGCCAGTCGATAAGCACCCAAATGTGCTTCACTGATTCACATCACCTCATCGTTAATAAGAATGGCAATGCGGTTTCTACTTTTGCTGTACAGGAAACAAACCCATGCTCAATTCAACCTTTCAACAAAGCCCTGAATCCCCAGCTAATCAAAGCCACCAAAGGGCACCGTATCACGGCTTCTGCAGAAAACAGTAACATACTAGGCGATGAAATACACCACTCTTTGCAAAGCAACAAAGGTCAACCAATAGATCACTGACAAGAAATGATTATTCATTCCGCAATATGTCTCAAAAAGAAGCGATGACGTGCTGAATAGGCGCAACGTGCTAAGACTACTAAAGCATAGCAAGACTCTAGAAAACATCAATTCAGAATATATCCAGTCTGTTGCATTTCTTAAACCAAGGGGAATGCAGTTAACAGAGCCAACTCTGATATAATTTGAAACACTAGAACGTGCCCAAAAAGTGTTCCAAGACAAAGTCACTTTTTGGGACTGGGGGTTCAAGGTGACAACATATTCCTCCAATCATTATCCACCCATCTTTGAAAGAGCCCTCCCCCCCTAAAAAACCAACACATGATCCATTGGAGCATTTGAGGCATCAATTGCAACCACTGAGGAAGGTTGCCCCCACATACACTGGAAAAATACAGAGATCAATTCTGCAAACATCAAAGAAGGCATCCCCACTGGTGTTTTTCAGTACTACGAAAGGCATGTGGGCCTGAAGGCAGTTTAGTAAGGATAAAGTAAGCCTGGGTTGGTTATCAGGCGAGCCTCTGGTAACAGGAGGGTCACATCTGACCATGCCCACACCTCTGGCACAACATGATTGGTCCTGGCTCCCCCCAGGCCCTGAAAAGTAACAGGGACTTATTATCGGGAGATTGTACTCCATACAGTGGGGCACCAGTACCCTCAGCCCGTTCAACACATATGCCAATACAATATTTGTTCATGGATTACAGATGGTTTTCTAGATAAAAAAAATAAAAAAGCAGACCTCACTGTTGTTCAGTGCCTGTGGAAGTTTCAAATCATTCTCTTGCAGGAAACATTGGCAGAGCAGACGGTACCTATGATAGGGTACCTGGAATTCCACAAGCATGCACAGAGATCGAGTCCCAAAGGCTGACCTAAAGGCAGTCTAGCGATAGACATTTCAGGCCTGCTTAAAATTAAGGTGGAGCAAATTGATGTCACACAGGACTGGCTCCAAGCTGTTAAACTCGAGAACTTAATGCAGGAGGTAAAACAACCACTCCTCTTACTTAATGTATACATTAACCCATGCTCGGGAGCCAAGGCATCCGCAATGAAGCCCCTTGAAGAAACAATAATTAAGCTGGTGACAGTGAATGATGCAGATCCCATAATTATATCCGGAGATTTTATTTCTAATCTGCTCCAATCTGAAATACAGGATGAAAACATAATCGCACAAAATTTAGTCTGGACTATTCAAGAGCAGAAAAAACCTGAATCAAGAAGAAAAGATACCTGGGGCTTGCAGATTGCACATTTGCTTAACAATCACATTTTTCGCACCTTAAAAATGGAAGATACATAGTGGATCAGCCCAGTCCTGGACAAACATTTCACACAGGTCTGCATCCATAATAGACTACTCAGCCGCACCCTGCCTTTCATCAAGCACATTGGGACCTTCCATATTGAGGAACACAAGGACAGCGATCATAGCATCCAGATAATAACGCTAAAACATGGCCCAAGTGATAACCACTCTGCTAAGATCTTTGTTGCCGACATACGACACAAAATTGGAGACGGCTGAGGTGGCACGGGAAATTTGCATGAACAACTACGGCAATCATGCATTGAGCTGTCTGATGAGCTCTAGCGCACAATACCTAATCCCATAACACTGTGGGAACAATATTACGAAATGCTGTTAAAGAAGTACCGTAAGAGCAATGTTTCGGGGTAGGAGGTGACCATCAAAAGGAAATCTCACCCTTGGATAACCAAATAGTTAATCTCAGCAAAGAAATCACTTAACGGAGAATACCGTAAACTAAAAAACAATATCATGAACACAATGCAGCAGGAGAAAATAAGAAGCATGCGCCAGAATTATGAGTGGGCTGCGCGGGTAGCCAAAAAAGACATTCTGGGCTAAGGTCCTGCATTCATGCAAGGCAAAGAATCTGAAAGCCTTTTGGAAAATTATAAATGAAATCGATAAAGATCCATCATCATCCTGCAATTCAAATGTCACTGAGTAACTATGGGTTCAGTATCTGAGGAACCATAACCCAGTCAGTGAATTAACACCAGACAACAATAAAGTACTCGATTTAAAATTATACAGCACCACAGGAAATACACAGGACCCGACCTCGCAGCTGCAAAACTAGTATACACAGGAAGCATGGAGTCGAACAAAAATGCTGCCATGACTGGCTAATGCTGACACCGGATCCCCGGAGCTCACTGACCAAAATTTAAAAACACTAGAACATATCATTAGGAAGAGCCAGGAAGACGGGACTCCGGGCCCTAATGGTTTACCCACTGCACTCTTTCACTCCAACATAGAATACTGGGTACAAATTCTTAATCTTATATAGAATTTCAGTGCTGGAGAACCAGTTGTTATCGGACTCATGGCATGGATCGATAATACATCCAATTTATAAAAGGGGAGGGAAGAGCAATCCGGGTAACTACAGATTAATTGCTTTATTAGATATTGACGCCAAATATTTTGCAAGTGTAGTTCTACAGGACCTAGCAGCATGGACCAACTCCCCAGAACTTATTCCGTGGAATCAATCTAGTTTCCGCACGGGGCAGGGCATGCTGTCAAATTTAACTGCCCTTAATATTTGTATGAGATCTGCCCTTACCACAAAAACCACGCTTTGCACGTTTCATGGACTTTAAGGTGGCATTCGACAGGGTCCCACGTGAATTATTATGGCAGAAATTAACGCTTGCTGGGATCCCAACCAATATTTCACAAGCGATTCAACTGTTGTATACTGACACATGGCTCTGGGTGAAGTTAGGAGACGGTGCTAAACTTTCACGGAAGATACATACTACAACGGGCTTGAAGCAGTGGTGTGTTCTCGTCCTGATGTTGTTCAACATATACATTTCAGACCTATCACATGCTCTAAGCTCTTTAAATGCTCACTCCACCAAAACTCTGTAATTTACCTATGACGCACATACTGAACGCAGACGACCTGCTACTAATGATTCTGACCCCAGTAGGATTACAGCACCTTTTGAATACCTTTTCTCTTAAACAACAGAATAAATTAGAATTGAACCTCTCTAAAACTAAAGTAGCAAAAATTCACTAATAAATTTAGATCTCCAGGGGCCTGGTCCATCGGCGGATCTCATCTCGAGTGCACCTCACAGTATAAATATCTTAGAGTGGTATTTGATTCTAGAGGGTCATTCATCCCACATATGGAGGGCATGAAGCTTAAGTCTGCCTCTCTAACATCAGGAAATAGTCAGCTTACAAAAATATTGCACACCCCCATCCTCGGTCTTCTGCAGCAGGTGATGACAGCCAAACTTCTGCCCATTAGCATATGGTTCTGAAATTGTGAGAGAAAATGGCACATTTTTAGACCTATGAACTGCCAAGACCTACCGCTCAGTTTTTAAATTGCCTAACTACACATAGCAGGCCAGCTGTGTCTTGAATTTGGCCTCGTGAAATATTGCTGGGCTATTAAAAAAGCATTCCTGAAAATGTGTCATTCCTTCCGCCAGGCAGATAACAAAACCGTGTCAGCCTGAGTCTGGCAGGAAATAAATTCAGGCAACTCAAAACGTCTATCTAAAGAATGCAATGCACTCCCTCCATGCAGAAAACATATTTGGCTTGCAAATCCAGACATCCATTCTAACACCAACTCACTTTCCTTTCAGGAGGATATAGCCACCCTGGCTATGAAACGGCATGCCTGGCAAGTTATTAACTCCTACAAAGTTTTAAAACCTCAGTCTTATTTCGACCAAGGATACCCATTCCATCTGAAGTTAGAACTCGTGTGCCTGTGTTTTGGTGACCAGCCCACCCAGAATCATATCCCTGCCTTGTCCAGGACAGACGAAGGGGACAAATGCAGGCTCTGCAGAGCAAGTAAATAGTTGATTGGTCACAATTTAACTGTTTGCCCAGTGTTACTTGCCGAAAGGAAAAACTATAAAGAGGCTCTTTTAACCAAGCCGGAGTTACAACTTGTAGACAAGCACTCATACAGGATCTCAACCCCGAAAATACTCGTTTGAACATAAGGGTTATTACATTTGCACAGTTCATCACCAAAATACTTTATTTCGGTCTGGTGAGCATAAAAGTGCAGTTGCAATAAATACATTATGATAAATAAAACAGAGCAGACAAATATAATATATAAACATTTTGATAAACAGTAAGCAATGCAATAAGCCTGGGGGGGACCTCAGGGAAAACAGTTACCTCTAGCAACATAAACCTCCATTGTAGCCTAAGACTAGGCTATAACGTGGTCTGCCATGTTGAGTACCACGGCCACACCAAGAGAAGGATTATCTCTCTCATAATGTCCATAGATATTAAGTACCCTGACCTGCTATTAAATAATTTAAAAAGTTCCTATAGAAAGAGGCAAGATTAAAATCAATTGGTAAAAACAATTTAGGCTATTAGTACTGGATTTGTAAGAAGTATACCTCATACATGAGTAGCAGCAATAACGGTTACAGATTCCCCGTTAGATTTTTCATTCGTATCAACCAAGCCCCCTCAAACGAAGCGTGAGACCGCAAATACTATTGACTCTTTTGTGTCACTTTTCAATAATCTCAATGCCTCCCAATAGTGTCTCCAACTTGCACAATACAATTATCAATTTTTTGCGTAAAATGGAATATCTGGGGCAAAAGGGCAGAAAGTGGGCCTCTGTTTCCTTTGACGACAGGCAAAAGAGGCAGGTCTCTAGCTCACACTCCATTTGAGCCATCTCCAGGTAAAGGATCTTAGGGGTAGGGTGCCAGATCTAAACTGGAAATACAGACGTTTCACCACGGCAGGATAAATCTTGTTCAAATAGATTTCAAAACTGGGCAAACATTTGTGAAGCAGGAATTGCCCTGTTAGGGACCCCTCCCTGTGCTCGACCCAGGATCTAGTTAAAGTCCCATCCCAGTAGATTTTATTTAAGAGCAGCTTATCACCTTTAGTGACTTCGTCAGGAGTAATCCATAAGTTTACCAAATAAAACAGTTCAAACTACTTTTTGACATCCTTCAACCATGGGGTGTGGACAAGTTTGTAACAATTAACCAGGTCCCTGAGTGCCTCTCTGTAAATAGTTAATTCCGGGGTAGACCAAATCCTCACCCAGTATAACAATGGTTTGAGAAAAGATACCAAGTGGAAGGAGTTAAGGGCTAGATTAAATCTCAATGGAACCAATGGGGCGCTTTGCGGCAAATTGAGAAGACCTTTAATAAATTGTTTTCCTCAATGGATAATATGGATGCATGAGTGTAGCCCCAAATCTCTGCCCAGTAAAGGGCGGCCGACACAGTGGTGGCTTGATAGATTTTTTGGGCCGGTGACATGACCCCTCCTGGCGTGGACTTGTGTTATCTTCTGATTAAGAGTGCGCACTGGTTTAGTCCGACGTTACTCTTATCTATTTGCATCCCCCATTTTAGAGAATCTGACATCCTTATGCCCAGATAGTCGAAGTGGACGGTCTGCTGTATCAGGGAACCATCAATTCTCATTTTTCCTCCAAAGGACCTGTGAGGATTAATCCCCATACCTTTGGACTTGTCGGGGTTTATTTCTAAGCCTCTGTTTTTACAGAAAGCTGCAAACGAGTCCAGTTCCTTCTGCAGTCCCACCTGGATTCTGGAAATAAGTAGCGTGTCATCAGCAAACATTAGGATCGGGACTGGGATACCAGTAAGTTTTGGGGCATCATGTACAACTGCAGAGACACAGTTCACTGCCCCATTAATATACATACTAAATAAGGTTGGGGCAAGTACACAGCCCTGCTTGACGCCCCTTCTGATGGGGCTCTTTTCTGTGAGGTCACCAACGTTGTTCCACCTTACTTGAGCAAAGGTGTCAGTATGCAAGATACTCTGGAACACCGTAGTTTCCCAGCACCCTCCATAGCCTATCCCTAGGGACCTGATCCAAAGCTGACCATAGGTCAATAAAGGCCACATATAAGTGTTCTTTCTTTAGGGTGACAAACTTCCAACACAGAATATTAAAACGAAATGCCTGGTCAATGGTGCTTATTTTGTTCCTGAAACCTGCCGGGGCATCTTCCAGGATATGGTTGTCAGCAAGCCAAGTTTGCAGCCTAGTTAGTACCTGTCTGCAGAATATTTTTGGGCTGTTATCCAGTAAACTAATAGGCCTGTAGTTTGATGGTTTATCCTTACCCCCTTTTTACAGATTGGGATAGAAGTAGTGCCCTGCCAGGATGGTGGAATTTTGCTGCCCTTCATGATGGCATTACCCATGGGATTGAGGTAAGGGACCCTGACCTCAGGTTTAGATGGAAAACAATCTCCTGGAATACCATCCTGTCCTGGCACCTTTCCTTTCTTGGTTTGTTTAGGGGCATTCTCTGTTTCGCTTAGGGCAAACCAGGGGCGGTCCCTAGGTGGGCGGGCCACACTCGTCACGTAGGTGGAGGGATGACGGGGCATTAATACATTCACTGTCTCCTGGGGCCCATCAAATCCCCCTCCTAGATCCTCCTCCTTATAAAGTGTTGTAAAGTGGGTAACCCATTTATTGGGCTGGACAACAACCTCCAGGTGATCATCGATGGTACGTGTGCCTTCAGCCACTAGCTTCGAGAAGGACTTGAGGTTTTTGCTATCAAGTGCCACGGTAAGGTCAGGCCATTGACCCCACTCCCATCTCTTTTTTGCTGCCAGTAGTGTGGACTTATACTTTTTCCTGGCCATAGATATCTCAGGTTTGCTGCCTTTTTTAAATATTTCTATCAGAGCATATTTTTCCTGTTTACAATCTTTACCAAACCAGCTAGGTCGTTTCTTTATGATACTTCCCCCTGTTCTAGCCTTAAGGAAGAGGGGCTTTATTTGATTCAAGAATTGGCAGTGCGCTGTGACAAAGTCAAACTGACAATGAGCGGTAGCAGGCGCATCATAGGCCGAAAAAATGTAAATAAGAGCTTCATAGATTTGCCTCTGGAACACCACATTAGATGAAACTTTAGCCCATTTTATGTTACGCCTATTATTAACTGTCTCGATTGAGCCGGAAAAAGTTATGGGCACCAGGGTATCACTCATGAATATGGCTAAGTCGAATCTGGCACATAACGCCTGGTGATCACTGTTCGGCCTCGGCATGATGACCATGCCCACAGGCGCTTGCTAGAGTGCCTGGTCAATGAAAATTTAATCAATACGACTAGTTGAAACACCTCTTTTCAAAGTTGGACGTGGAGGGAAGTCAGAGCGGGTGTTGCCATTGGCAATTCTCTGGTCAAATTCAACTATCAGTTCTTCTAATTGGGAGGCGACAACCATTTGTTTCAATGCTACTTGATCCCCGACACCCTTTAGAAATGCTAAAGGCTCTGCAAGTCTTGTCATATTCATCCCATCCCGAGAGAGTCTGGTATTGCAATCCCATGCAATTATTTTTAAAACACCTTGGTTGCATCGGGTCAGCATATCTCTGAGATGGTCAACTATTGGGGAGACCAAGTTGGGCGGGACTGATCTAATGTATATATTTACAATAAAAAATTGTCTCTCTACCCGGAACGTATTCACTGCTATTTTCAGGCTTCAGACACTCCCCTACTCAGCACACCTTCAGGAAGAGCCTCAAGACCTGGCTCTTCGGCTGAACCGGAGCTGCACCCCCCCTCCCCAGTGCCTTGAGACCCTCACAGGTGAGTAACGTCCTTTTAAACCCCTGATTGATTGATTGAGGCTTAAGAGATCCTTACTGTTGTATAAAATCAGATTGGTTCTTGGAAAAAGATCCAACCTGAGCCAGATTATCAAACCCCCTGACGCTCTACCAGACAAAGATGGAACCGCATTGACGGAGTAGGTGTAGAACCCACTCCTGTATACTGGGTCCACTACCCAGGTCTCCTGTAGGCGAACAATATGATGCTGATCTATGAATGCTCCGCACTCAGGGTCAGAGAGTTTAGCTCCAATACCCGCAATATTCCAAGATAAAAAACTAAGATGCGTCCCTCATCTCATTGTCCCCTCCAATAAGCCCTAATGAAGGGAGACGCCCAAGGGCTTCGTCAAGGGCGCCTTTAAGATGGGATAGAGACCTCGCCACCTTTCTGCTAGGGCTCCACGTCATAGTGGCTCGTTCACATGGGTCAATTTAGTTAGATTATTTGGCTTTGGCTTTCTCGGAGCAAGGCCCCCTTGGCATAGTTGACATCAGTCGATCTGTGAGATAGGATGACTCTGCTATAGGAGCCAAGGGCTGGGAGCACTCAGATCTTTCACGTGGTGCGGGAAATGGGGACGCTGGTTGGCTATGGGGGATATTATATTTAAGATGTATTAATGAGTTAGTCTGCGGCCTTAACCTTAGCTCTAATGATGTTAACTCATCTGCTAGAGTGCTAGACTTAAGTTTGAGACCTATGCTGTCACATGTGCTCTGCCCGAGCTGAATATGCCTTCCCTAATTATCGATCTACAGCCCCTCACATGTCTCAACCAGTGGGTCATTTTGTTGATTCTTTTTTTTTTAAATAATCTTTTTTATTAAATTAACAATATACAAACATATAATAACACAAAATGCAGTGTGGTGCTGTAATCAACGTTCACAAATGGTCATAATCAGGTGATACAATCAGATAGAAAATTAACACAGGGTCAATAGTGGAATCATCATTTTCGCAGCTTCTCTTGTGTTCACACAACACACATCTATGTTAGCCAACAATGCTAAGGGGGAATCGGCAAATGGCGTACAGAGGAAGCCCCTACTTTCATTCCATGGGCCCCAAATTCTCGTCCATTTATGCGGGCAACCCCTACTTTCATAAATAACTCTCTCTGCCTGCATACACCAGTCCATATCGGACTCCCACTCAGTGTGTCGCAGCGGAACTCCTCCCTTCCACGTTCTTGCTATATTACGTTTCGCAACCATACAGCCCAAAGAAACCCACAATTTCCCCATTCTGGACAGATCTGTGGCCTCCCAGATATTTAAAAGGCAGAGTCGTGGGGATACATCAATAGGTACCTTACTTATCCGGGACATATCTGACATTATCTTCTCCCAGTACCCCCTTAGGATCGGGCACTCCCGCCACTGATGTATGCAAGTACCAATATGACCGCATCCCCGAGGGCAAGTCGGGGACTCTAGGAGCCCCATCTTGACCAACGACGAACTAGTATAGTAGACTCGGTGAAGTAATTTAAGTTGAATAAGTTTGAAGCGGGAGCGAATTGCCACTTCGCGAGGGGAGGCGAGGGCCTCCCGCCACTCGTCGTCATCTATATCTCCTATATCGGCCGCCCACTTTAAGCGAGTTCTCTCCTGGGTATCTGGTGTGTTTTTCAGGATTTTACGATAGGTTAATGAGATAGCCTTCTCCTAAAGATAGTCGTCCAAAAGTCTGTCCTCTAGGGGGGTGGCAAGTCTGTCCCCTTAGGGATAGCTCTACTCAGAGCATTGCGGGCCTGGAGATATCGAAAGGTCTCCCCTCCCTGTAACTGGTAGTAACTGGTAGTCCCTCTGCAAATCAGTGAATGGAGTCACCCCGCCCGCCTTCCACATATCTCCAACCTTCGAGAGTCCGATCAGGTCCCATTTATCAAACCCTGGTTGCCTGGAGAACATCCTCAATCAGTAAGAGTCAAGTAGCGGAGTAACCTGCGTGATTTTATCCTTCCAACCAAGAGCCGTTGTTGCCCTGTGCCATAAGGCAACCGTGGTGGAGGTAGGGGTGAATCTGGGCGGGTGTTTTGTACCACCATAAAGTGCCCTGAGATAGGTGCCCGGAAGCATGTTATGTCTATCCATCCTATAGGCAGGGTCTGTAATAGGTGGGTGCGTCCAGTGGTTCAGTACCACAAGTTGGGAGGCCCAATAATAGGATTCAATGGTAGGTAAGGCAATGCCGCCATCATACCAGTTTTTGGTAAGCTTAGTGAGGGCAATACGGGGAGCACCGCAATCCCAGAGCAAGGCACGTACCTCAGCGTCAATGGATTGAAAGTAGCGAGGGGGAACCAAGTGTGGCGTATTCTGTAGGACATATAAAAAACGCGGGAGCGCCATCATTTTATAAAGGGCAGCTTTACCTAATAACGTGAGAGGCAATGTTTTCCAGTGCTGCACATCTGCCTGAAGGCGGCGTAGGGGGGGGGGCAGCAGATTTCGATCATGAAAAACAGTGGGGTCTTGTGTAATATATATACCTAAATATTGAAAGCCATCTGTAACTATTTTGGCTTCACAACCACCGGGGAGCGACGGGGGGTCCCCACTTAATACAGAAATCAAGGATGTATCCCAGTTAATAGTGTAACCGGAGTACTTTTGAAAAAGGGTGAAAATATGCAGTACCCTATGAATGGAGAAGCGAGGTTTGGCTAGATAAAGCAAGATCTCATCGGCGTAGAGGGAGATCTTGTCCCTCCAGTCTACCGACCAATCTAGACCCCTAATAAGAGGATCCCCTCTTATCCAGATAGCCAGTGGCTCGAGAGCCAAACCGAAAAGCAGTGGTGACAGGGGGGCAACCCTGCCGCGTGCCTTTTCCTAATATAAAAGATGCTGACCGGACTCCATTTACCGCGTCCTGAGCTAGGGGTTTTGAGTAGAGAAGGCGTATCCATGCAGAAATCGAGGACAAAACCCATATCTTTCGAGTGCAGCAAACAAATAGGGCCATTCGATCATGTCAAACGCCATTTTGGCGTCAAGTGACATAATTACAGAGTCCTCGTGTATAGTGGAGGCCCGCCCCAGAACCCCGTATAAGCGACGGAGATTCAGCACGGTATTCCTAGCAGGCATGAAGCCGGATTGATCCGGGTGTATCAACTTGTGAAGATGTGGCGAGAGGCGCCGAGCGAGGAGTTTAGCTAAAATGTTGACCTCCGGATCGAGGAGAGAAATGGGCCTGTATGAACTACATTGATCCGGGGGTTTGCCCTTCTTATATATGACCGCGATAGTCGCAAGGCGCGGTGTCTCAGGTAGCACACCTTTCATGACGCACTCTTCGTACATTTGCGCGAGGATTGGGGCGATCGTGGAAGAGTTAGCCTTGTAAAGTTCAATAGGCAGGCCACTAGGGCCCATGGCTTTACCGGACTGCAAAGCGCCAATCGCTATCGATATCTCCTCACCCGTCAGGGTGGCATCTAGATCCTCGACATCCTTCGGATCTAAAACAGGCAGAGTAGTAAGAAGCTCCGCCGCCTCCACCTGGGTGGATGGATTCGTAGTGGTATAAACCCGCTCAAAGTAGTCGGCGAACGCCCTCGCAATCCCAGCTTTGTCGTGTATTGCCGTCCCCTCAGGGTCTGTGATTTGAGCTACCCATCTTTTGGCCACCTCCCTCCTATCAAGCCATGCTAACAATTTACTGGCCTTGTCACCTATGTCATACACCCGGTATTGCGTGGCTCGGTAATGGGCCCTCGCAGTTTCTTCCGCTATGTCCCTATACTCTTTTTGTTTAATAGCCAGCTTATGCGCTGCATCCGATGTGCCCGAGGTCACAAGGTCACCCTCAAGGTGGGCAATCTCTTTCTCCACCTCTTCCAATTGCTTATGTTTTTTTTCTTTATGGCCTGCTATCGCCGCGACCCCACAACCCCGGATCACAGTCTTATATGCCTCCCAAAGTATTACATCTGAATCAACCGATCCATCGTTTTCGTCAAAGTCATTTTGTTGATTCTTGAGTCAGAAGATTCATAAGCACCTTTCAGGAGTTGGGGCACATTTAGCAAATAGATATCAAAAGGTTTACAGGTGATAGGCAAGGTATCAATCAAGGTTCTTTGAGTGGAAGAGCTATGTGGAACATCGTAATATATGGCCTGGCAATATAGATTTCTTGAATGAGCCACTACTTTTAGACCTATAAATTTCTCTATTTGAATCCCTAGGCACCCTATGGTTGCCTGTTAGGTTTTGTGCTCTCAACTTTAAGGTCTTAAGTTGAGTACTTGATATGTCTCTGCGGTACGTTGTGCTAGGGGCAACCTGTTTGGTAGATGTCTGGACCAGCTCTTTTTTCATTACAGTAGCGGCATTGGTTAAGTTAGTGACTATGTCTGATAATTTATCCATTTTCTCAATGAGGACCTTAGACAGCTTTTCCAATGTCCTCCTTAAGCTATCAATTTCTCCGCTTAGTAAGTGGATTTGACTTGGGAACACTGCTTCAATCTTGCCATTCACCAGAAAGGGATGGGGGCATAGCTGGCCAGGACCGGTCTCAGTTTCCAGATCTACCAGAGCGGTGAATCTGTTCGAACAGTCAACGTTCACCACGGGGCTTAACACACTTTACATTTGACTCTAGGAGAATGCCTGGGTCAGTGGCAAAACATTAGTAACCGCTGGCAGCTCCGAATGAAAAGTCGAGATGCCCCGAGCTTTTTCCTTACCCCCCTGGTTTACGGACAGTTGAGCTTTTCCAAAGTATAAGCTCATACTATTTTGGGGTAGCCCCTTTCCTCTTTTCCCTGTGTTAATACTCAGGCCCTTAGTCCTTTGACCTTTTCTATCAGGTCATCTATTTCACTCAAAGTGCAATTTTCAGTAGAGTGCCTAGGTGCTTTACGTACACCTTCGGACCCTGCTGGTTTATCTGATGCCTTCCGCTTACCCATGTCACACCCCTCCTGGCTACCGCACTGAGAAGAACTTTGAAGAGGGAGACTCCCACAAGAGTGTTTTACAACAAAGCAATTTCTAGTTTCTACCCACAATAAAAATATGCATGAGGGTTTAGATCACAAACATTTACTACAGCTAAAGCAGGGGAGCCCAATTGATAAGCTCCCAGAACTAACCACTGTGTCCCAGATAATGTCAGTTTTGGGAACAGGTATCCACATGGTAAGAGGGTCCAGCCAGCGATGCACAGGGAGGAGGTGCTCGGCTCCGGTGTATAGACAGAGGAGCCAGTTAAAGGATTTTGCAAAATGCAATGGCAGCAGGAAGAGATGAGAAATAAAACAATATTAAAACTGATCAGGAGCCAAGGGGGGTGGCCCTGCCCTGCCTCTCCCTGTCACCGCGGGAGACTGGAATGCGCTTTATAGCGCGGACACAGATGTGCTGCTGCGACGTTCCAGGAACCGCTTCCTGGGGCCCTGTGAATTCTGGGGCTACGGAGTCCTGAGCAAGACCGCTCCAAGTTGGTGAACTTAGGTCACTTGTTTTACGCCCCCGTGCTCCTCGATCCCCACTGAAGGAGACAACCTGCTAATGCATTGTTGGTTGCCCAAAATACATTTCTCCTCTACCACAAGTGCATAACAAAGGCAGCCTCCTGCCTTCCAGTTCGAAACAACCCAATGAGGTCTCTTTGTGAACACTCCCCGCAAACAGGCAATAGATAAAAATAAAGATCAGCAACAATAGACGGTATGCGCGCCGCAATGCTTGTGGATCTTACGCAAGTGCCACGATTGCCATTACAACAATGCAGTTCAATTCAGTTACATTCAGGTGTGGTGTGGTGACTTAGTTTGGGATCAGAAAGACCTGCGGCGGCAATTAGTGCGGAGGCAGGAGCGGGGATGAGAGAGTGAGAGCCTATTGTCTTAGTGACTCCTGATGTCTTCTGGGCCTGACTGCTGTGGCAAATTGTTGGTAAATTGCTAGTTGCTTTGCAGGAGAAACGCTGGTGCAGGAATCCTCTGGGATCGGCCCCTGCTGAAGTGGCTGTGGACCGGAGAGCAGGCGCGGATCCCTTCCGCGAGGAAACGGCCCAAACCAAAGCGGAGGACAAAGAGAATCGATACTGCACAGTTGTTTCTGGTGAAGGTAAAGGCCCAGTCAGTGAGTTTAAAACAACAACTACAGGTGTAAGTGACACAGGAAATGAAGTAGCTGCCCCACTGGAGGCACTTTTTCTACTGATCTGCCGTGAAACATCTTTGTTCTTAAAGCATTTATCGTTTTAGCATGTAAATATCCTACTGTAATGTTTTTAAAATGTATTTTGGTGTAATGGTTTTAATCAACTATACACTTTATTAAAATCTGAAAATCTAAATCCATATGTGACCATGCCAACTACCTGATGCCAATAAGAAGGTTTTTGGAAAAGAAAAAGTCACATATTTATGCTTACATCAAATTTTCACAAACAAAACACCATGTTATTATATTGTCATAAAGGTTATGTAAGGATTCAATCAAGAATTGTAGAAATGTCTGTGATTTGACCAATAGTAACTCATATATATTTAAGACTCACTACTACAAAAAAATGAACATTAACTAGTCAGTTTGATTAAACGAGCAATCTGCTCTGCAAAATCTACTTACGATTTCATCGATGTTTTTATTGGAGAAGTTCAGATGTGTAATCTTTTTTAAGCACTGCCCCAGAGATTCATCTTTTCTGGTTTTGAAATGATTGCTGCTTCTTGCAATTAGCTCAACTGTGAGCCGAACCATCCTGAGCCCGTAACTTCAGAAAGCAAAGCTGTGAGCTTCAGGATGTCCCAACAAACATCCTAATGAGCGACTTAACAACTGCCTGTAAAATGAAAACAAATGGACTCAGGATTTACAGTTGCTGAACTTTATATACAATCGAGCTAACTTTCAGTATTTCTGGGTATGCAATACACAACATGCATCAACTCAGAGATATGAAATGGAAAAATCAAAAAACATTCTAGGAACGCCTTCACATCCTGTGGGAATATCGAGGCACATGGAAAATATCTCATAGCCTTTTGTTTTAGGTAATCAGGTGCTGTGCTTGAAGACAATAAGAAACATGTTGCACTGCTTTAATTCACAGCATTCAAACTTTCTGATTATAGAAATAATAAATAGCTGGTAAGTAATCTATCTTGCGGAGGGTATTCCGCTAATTGCTCCCCATCTGGGATATGTCTCCTTAAGGCATGTTTTAGTTGTAGATATTGCATAAATTCCATATCAGACATGTGATACTCCTCGTTTGTGCCAGGCTATTTTAACCCAATTAGTTGCTATTCCCTGCAAGCATCAATGAAACCAGCATCTATCAAAATGCCCCATCTTCAGGTAACCACCATCGATTAACCTCCAAGTTACAGTATCATTGAATACAACATAAATATTTTTATCACATCGTTCCAGAATTTTTCAGTTTAGAACAGAAGATAGTGGAATATGCCTGTAACCACACATCCTTTCTAACAAAGATTAGATCTCTCCTTGTCGAGTTTATGTAGTCTGACTGCTGCAGAATGCCACCTAAATACACTTTGATGTTCTGCAGCTCTCATTTATGAAATTGTGTGAGGCCTCAGTCCATTGTTTACATTTCTTACACAAAGGGGTTCTATTGCTTTCAAATTATCAGGTCTGGGCGCCAATGTCGCTTTTGGAAATAATGGAACATCTCTTACATTATAGTCTGCCTCTAACAACTTTATCGCAACCCTTAAAGTGGCGAGCTACATCTTCAATTAGGTGGTCTATAATGCATCCCTGTCAGGGTCAGGCATTTGTCACCTGAAAATTTTAAATGTATTTGTGTAATCTTAATCGCTGCCGTTTTGTGTGTATGTCAGTTTAACATTGACTGAGTCTATGAATTTTTCCTTCCTAAATAAAGTTACTGATTCTCACCCACTTACAGTGGGGGACATGCTACTTCACAGTTTTGACGAATAATAGTGCAGGCTTCCCTCTGAAGCATAGTCGTTTCAGGAAGGGGACTGTTGATTTTTTTTTTTTTTGACCACTAGGTTTAATAGCTTGCCAATAACTAGGATCCAAAATTTTCAACAACACCCATGGAGTGTAGTATAAATTTGAGGAATCTCCAGTTCATTTCAATACATTTGAATACCATTTCAGTCTTTGAGGAGAAAAGTGCAATTTTATCACTCTACACCGCTCTTTTTGGTCTCTTCACTGCTTTTCTACTACGGTAAATAACGCCAGAGTCGCCCTAGTGCACCAAAAAGGAATCAGTGAGCTAGTAAATGGTACCCCTGGTACCTAGGGCATCGAAGCTAAAGAGGGTCTCTAAGGGCTGCATCATATTGTGCCACCCTAAGGGACCCCTCACCACACTCACGCAAACTGCCACTCCAGGCTGAGTGACAAGGTGCAGACAAAAGTGAAGGCACAACATGGAAAACCCTCTGTGTCATGCCTGCAGACACTGCATGCAATATGTTAATCACCCCTAGAGCAGGCCTTACAGCCCTCAGGCAGGGTGCATTATATTACCTGTGAGGATATATCTACATGAGCAGATATGCCCCTGTGATGTCCGGGTCGAATCTTGGACATTGCCAGTGAACAAGTATCCATCTTGAGTATGCGTACTGGGCACTGGTGATTATGAGTCCCGGAGCTACATGATGGCTTGACTGAAACCAAAGATGTCTGGTATCAAACATCTCCTATT
Source organism: Calotriton arnoldi (assembly GCA_963921515.1). Taxonomy (NCBI): domain Eukaryota; kingdom Metazoa; phylum Chordata; class Amphibia; order Caudata; family Salamandridae; genus Calotriton; species Calotriton arnoldi. The sequence goes on along the minus strand of CAWUFW010000814.1, from coordinate 2,780,974 downwards.
AATAAATCCACACTGAAGCCAATGATGGATTTATTAATACATGCACCAGAGAGGGTACCTTAGAGGTACCGCCTGAAAACCTACCAACCTCTAGTGTACTGGTTGACTGATGTAGACCAGCCTGCCATCACAGACAGGTTTCTGACCTCCTGCAGGTGAGAGCCCACGCTCTCTGAGGGCAGAAACAATGCCTGATCTGGCCGGAGGTGTTGCCAACTCCTTCAAGCAGGATGGCTAATAATCAGCATATCAAGGCAGGAGGCTTCAAAGACCTCTGCCGCCTTTGATATGCAACCCAGGCTTCCCCCAGACAAGGGAAATGCCACTCCCTGCCCGGGCCCATTTGGCACCTGGACAGGCAGGAGAATTAGCTAGTCCGTAGTCGTGTTCGCTATCAGGGCAGTTCCAGCCCTAAATTGGGCTACCTGATGTGAACATGAAAACTAGAATTCCACAATCTTGGTCGTTGGTGGAATTAGGTTCACTAGGTCAGGGTTATGTCCAGTTCCCACAGGAAGTGGTCCTGCAGGGGGTGTAGTCACCCTGAAGGTGAGTAGCCCATTGGCTACCACCGGTCACTCCCCTTAACGCATTTAAGTATTTAGGTGGCACCCCTGAAGCCAGGAACTCAGATTCTACGGACCCAGAAGAAGAGGACAAGGAAGAGCCGTGAAAACGAGAACTGAAGACAAGGCCCTCGACTGGATCCGCTCCTTCCTCTCCAACAGAACGCAGCGGGTCAGACTCCCCCCTTTCCTCTCGGACCCTACACCTACCACCTGCGGAGTCCCCCAGGGCTCCTCCCTCAGCCCGACACTCTTCAACGTCTACATGGCTCCACTCGCCCCCATCATCAGGACCTACGGACTGAACATTGTGTTATACGCAGACGACACCCAACTCATCCTCTCCCTATCCAACGAACCCAACACCGCCAAACACAACTTTCGAGAAGGCATGGAAGCCGTCGCCAAATGGATGAAAAACAGCTGCATACAACTAAACACCAACAAAACAGAAGTTCTCATCATGGCCCCAAACCCCGACGCCTGGAGCGACACCTGGTGGCCCCCCGCCCTCGGAAACCCGCCAACCCCCACGGACCACGCACGCAACCTGGGAATCATCCTGGACTCCGAGCTCAAAATGGACAGCCAGATCAACTCCGTCTCGTCTTCCTGCTTCCACACCCTCCGCCTCCTTCGTAAGACCTTCAAATGGATCCCCCTCGAACATAGAAAGACCGTCACTCACGTCCTGGTCACCAGCAGACTCGACTACGGCAACGCACTCTACGCCGGAATAAACAAAAACCTCACCCGCAAGCTACAGAACATCCAGAACGCCGCCGCAAGACTGTTCCTCAACCTGCCAAAACACTGCCACATCTCCCAGCACCTGCGCGCACTCTACTGGCTCCCCGTCAAGGCGAGAATCACCTTCAAGATACTCACCCACGCACACAAGGCCCTCCACGGCACCGGACCAGCATACCTGAACAGCCGACTCAAATTCCACGCACCCCAAAGGACCCTACAATCAGCCCAGCTCTCCTACGCCATGGTCCCCCGCACCAGAAAGACCAGATCGGGAGGCCGCTCCTTCTCCTTCCTCGCGGCCAAAGCCTGGAACACCCTTCCGCTCCACCTCAGACAGACAACATCGCTCCCCATCTTCGCAAGAAACCTCAAAACCTGGCTCTTCGACAGACGGAATGGATCCTGCACCCTCCCTACCCCTAGCGCCTTGAGACCCTTACGGGTGCGTAGCTGCACTTAACAAACTTCTGATTGATGATTGATTGAAGACTTGTTGTGGACTTTTTGGCACCAAACCCTGCCTGCCTGTACCAGTCTCGACAATCGTGAAGAAACCAACTTGTCCTGCAGCTGAAACTCTACCAAGAACCCCGGTAGACTGCCAGCCCTTCGCAAATTGTTAGCAATCTCCCTTGGAGTAGAGGAGCTCCTCCCCTGCAGTCCGCAGGCACCAAAACAGCAGATTCCGGTTTACCGTGCTGCCACTCCCTTGTCATACCGATGCAGTATCCACCCAGGAAGAGGTCACAGTGCTCAAGAAGGTCAGATCCATATCCCCACCAAGTGAGAAGACGCCAGCACGAACTGGAGCTGCACAGCACCAATACCCATGGTAACGGACCCCCTGCAGCAACCAAAGCCTGCTTCAGTCCAATCCGACCTCCGCCACCGAGCGGCTGTCAAGGGACATCAGCATCACAGAGACCCACCTCCAGAGTGGCCCAGCTGTCCTGATTTTTGCACCCTCAACCGGCGAGACCGACAACCATAAGGACCTGCAACGCAGCAGCCCAGCCGACCCAACCCCTCTGCACCCAAGAACCCTGGCCTGGGGTTTCAAGAACCAACTGTGCTCCCTTGCTACCAGGACCCTTGTGAACCGAGCGTTCCTCCTCCAGTCACCCCCCTCCTGTGGGAGCTCCCCTACTTGTCCCCAAGTCCTTCTATGCAGCCCGTTTGTAGGTGGCCTCCCCTCTCCCCATTGGTGTAGCCCATAAGGCTACCAACTTAACTAGCACCGCTGCAACAGGACAGGTAAACTCTAACTGCTGGTGGTACTTTGGACCTTATCCGCCCTACCACCTTAAGTCCTGAAGGGGACCCCCGGAAACCTGCTGCAAGTACTTGTATACGTATATGCCTTTTTCTCCCATAGGAAAGCATTACACGTAAAAGACACATTTAACTGAACATTTTTTTTTACCAGTGAAAGTCGCCATTTTAAAAAGTACTTACTTGCTTACAAAGTTCTGGTACCAAAATTACTATAAAAATAAGAGTTGATTTTCTAAATTGGTCTCAGATTTATTCTTTGAGTGTGTGTGTCTCTTATTTATTGCCTCTGGGAGTACATCAAATGCTTAGCACCGCCCTCTAATAAGCCACACTACAACAAAAGAGAGCATTTGGTGTTATCTTGTTTGCCTCTGTAAACCAATATGGGTTGCCTGAACTCTCTGCAGTGTACCTCGTTTTGGTGCACTATATAGAGACACAGCTTTGTTACAACTAGTACTTAAATACATATTTTCACATCTATGCTGAGGAGGGGTAGGAGTCTGTACGACCTGCAGGCAATAAAGTTTCTGTCTCGTTTCAGGATAACAGACTAGTGCTTCCACCACAAATTCAGTAATTGTCTTGAAGTGAATAGAATGAGCAAATCAGTACATCTAATAACACAGAAGTAAATGTTTAAACATCACACTGAATATGGATGGAGCCAGCACCTTCAAAGTTTACATAGCATTTATGGCTCTCAAATTTACTTCTTCTGTGTTGTAGATTTTATGGAGTTTCTTCAGTCCTCTGTGAGGCATATCCATCACCTACCACTGGGGACAGTTCCTGAATCTCAGGGTTTGCTATCTGCCCCATAGTACAAATTCTGACAGATTTAAATTTGGGTTAGTTTTACAAAATCACAATGGTAGTACCCACACTGTTCTAGAATGCCTTGCATTTTAATGGTGGGCTTTTGTGTACAGGGTATCCTAGCCAACAACTTCCCTCCCTTATCCCACTTCATAGTACCTTTGCAGAGTTTAAAGATGGTGTTCTGCTGTTTTCAGAAAAAGGGCAAAGGTCTGGCTTCTTAAGATTAAAAAAAGGTTCTGGGCCTCTTTATGATGAGCTTCTATGTCATGAGGGTCTCTAATCACTCACTCAGATGGTATCTACAAGTTTATTAAGCTGGCTGGCTGAAGTCAGAAGATTCCTAATCATTGCCTTAGTGTCACATTGCGTCTCATCTCACCCCTCCTTACTGCCATTTTATAAGTGGTGGCTTACTTTTTCAATTTACAGTGTTCGCTCTAAGCACTGCAAAGTACAAGGCATGGTCACTAGAAGTGGGCGGAATTTGATTATGCTGAATTATTTAAAAATTCCACAAGATTTTTTGCTGAATTCTGCGACAGGGAGAACTGGGCATTTCCCGCTATTTTCTTTGCGCAAAATGCACCCTTGCGTCCAAAAATACATGTGAGGATGCATTTTGCGCTAAGAAACAGCGCTTCTAAATGCACTGCAGTGCATACACCTCACCACCCTTTCATACTCCGCAGTAATCACTGCAGAATATGTAAGGGCACCAGGAGGTATGCACTGTAGTGCATACCCCTCGACACCCTTACATAATCTGCAGGGTATGTAAGGGCACCAAAAGGGTAAGCACACTAGTGCAGTCAAAGTTTTTTTTTTTTTTAATCAGGGCCACAAGAGGGAGCTGTCCCTATATGTTTCAAAATCACTGCTGATTAAAGTTTAATCTGCAGTGGTTTTTAAACATAGAGGGACAGCTCACTCTTCCAGCCCTGTTTAAAAAAATAAACACTGCAGATTAATTCCACAGGCGTAGCGGTGGAATTTATTAGTAATGCTGCATTACAAGAGTAACATGGTATTACCAAATTCCTCCAATTCCACCAGCAGAATTCAAAATTCCCCTCAACCCGAATGGTCACACAGTTTCTGTGCTCAGGGGAGCATAACACCAAGTTCCAGTGATAGCTTACCCAGTAACAGCAGATGAACGGACGACCCAATTAAGGGTGAAAGAGCATACATTTTGAGGGCTGCAAAGTAATATGAATGAGTAACTTTACTGGTGTGTCTTATGCACCACATGTCCAATAGGCACAGTGACACTCCAGTGTGTCTGCCTATAATTCTAACGCACCCAGCAGCCTTATGGCTAGAGCGGTCGACCTCGAAGCTGGGGAACCGGGTTCGAGTCTCGGCAACTATGCTCAACATCCTGTGATTCTGGGCAAATCACAATCTCCCCGTGCCTAACAAAAATGAATGTGTTCATCTGTAACAAAACTGGTGCTCTTGTAAAGCGCTCTGATAGCCGATGTCTCGGGTCTAGTTCGCGCTATATAAAACAACAAAAAAACAGGTCATTGTGCACTACCATATTAAGATCACCACCAATAAACAATTCACAATCTAGAAACTGAAAATGCAGCAGATTTCCCGAACTTGGTCAATGCTTCTTTCCAAAAGGGGATTGTTCTAATCCCTTCTATCATCGGCTTGTGCCACTACTCTCCTAAATTAACAAACGGCAGACCAACAAGACTGTATGAACTATTGAACTGTAGAACTGTAGAAATCAGAGGCCCCAGCCGGTCCCTGGTTGCACAAGAGGTTCAGACCCCATCCAAATGAATACACGCGCTTCCTGGTTGGTGGCAAAAAGACACTTGGGCTCTAGGGTAGCTGATTTCCTGATACTAACTACAGAGTACTTAAAGAGTGCACTGAATCTGAGGGAGAGATGTAGAAGGGAGCAAGACGGAGTCCTGTAGTTTTACTAGAATCATTACGGATTCAAATTGTCAGGGAAGATGCAGGACAGCAACACTGATTTGAGATGGACTATACCACCCAATGAAAGTGGACAGTAATCCAGGGATGAGAAGGAGGGAGATGGCTGGGGCAATCCTTATTTGCCCATATAGGATGGGTGTTTTTTAATACAGCTAGCAGTGGTAGGATTTCATCATAATGACAAAGAAAAATAAACAGAAAGCAATGAAAGTACGATGTAGGTTCTTTGCCCAGGCGTACCTGCCTTTGAGGGAAACTAGACCAGAGATCCCAAGTCTGTTAACTTCATTGGAACTGTTTTGACTAGGGGAGAATCAAGAATGATATGATGTTGAATTTACAAAGAACCACACAGCATAGGGGGCGGAGCTTGCGAGCTGCAAGATGGCCGCTTGAGCTCTCGGCTCCGTGAAACCGCCACGATATCCGTCATCTATCCTGAGATTGCGGTGGCTGATGGACCCACATTCCTGCTGTGAGGGAGTCGGACAGCGCCCGGCATAAGTTTGAGCTATTCCGGGGGCCATAACTCCTGTGCTAGGATCGCTGGCAGGAGTCGAGTCACTGCGGCCTGAGCCCGGAGTTGAAGCACCGGCCTGAAGTGCGACCGTGCGGCGGAGGTGATCCCGAGCCGGGACTGCTGCGTTCCCTACGCTACTTGTGGAGTTGGGTGCAGCGAGTCTCGAGCGAGCGCCGTTCGGAGCCTGACCGAAGGGAGAATACCGAGGGTGAAGAGGATCCCCCCCGCCATACTACCTTGAGTGTACGGAGTGCGCCGCCTCCCCTGCAACGGCCACACCACTAGCGAGACGTGCGACACGGCTGACCCGGACGCCATTGCGAGCCTACATTTCGGACCCCGACGGGGGCGGTGCGGAGCGCAACGGCTCCCTGCTCCTAAGCTGGAGATGCGCTTCCTGACATCTGCTGGGGTCTTCCAGGCTTGCAATATGCCCCGGAGGGCCTAGCGCTAGGTGTCGGCCATCTTTTTGTGTCGGTCGGATGGTGAGACGGGGACGGACCGAGGAGTCGAGCACCAGACTGCAGCCCTTCTACACGCTAAGGGGAGACGCGTATGTATGGATGGCTGCAAACTAAACATAGGGATCTCGGCCCAGGGGGAAATTTGTGCTGCGCAACACTGCAGGGCTTGAATGATCTGGGGGCTCCTGGGCACTCCATCTGTGCTATAGCGGTGACACTGTGGGCTCAGTGAAGCTCTGGTGGACTGTCAGTGGAGGTGCTTAGGCGGGACTGAAAGCCTACAAACTAGAACTACCCCTGCAGGCGTTGGGCTGCGACTCAGTTGGAGCGTCGCTGCGGGTCACAGTAAGCTGCAGTATAGAAGAGTTGTGACAGAACCCACGAGGCCCATTTTCTCACCCTACAGACTAGGCGGACTCTGGTGCGCGTACTGGTGCCCGTATCACGGCGAACAGAACGGCGCAAGATGGGGAGAGTGGACAAAAACCAACCAAAGATCACGTTTGGTCACAGAAAGTCAAAAGTGCGGGACACTTCGGCCGAAGAAGGGGATCCTTCATCGGACCCGCCGTCTGAGGATTTAGATGGGGACATCCGCTCCATGCTAGTTGCGATAGAAAAAAAACTTACAGGGTAGCCTGGCGGGGTTGGGCACTAAAATCGACGCTCTCTCGTATCGCATGGCCAGGATGTCTGAGAGATTGGACAAGCATGCGGAGCGTCTAGACATGTCCGAACGTAGGATAACAGAGGTCGAGGAGGCCCAGACGTTGATGGACTCTGACCACAAACAACTGGGGAAGGTCCTCCAAATATTGCAAGACAAAGCTGAAGATTTGGAGGCGCGGTCGCGCCGCAACAACGTAAGAATCACGGGGGTCCCTGAAACGACACCAACAGGCAACATGGAGAGGTTCGTTGAGAAGCTTCTGGTCACTCTCCTGGACGCTGAGACGTTCTCTACCATGTTCGTGGTGGAGCGAGCGCACCGCTCGTTGGGACCTCGCCCACCCCCTGGGGCGTCACCTAGACCTATAATTGCGCGTCTGCTGAACTATAGGGATAGAGACTCGGCGCTGGCGGCAGCCAGAACTAAGCAGACACTACAGTATGAGGGATCCAACATCTCCCTATATCCGGACTTCACGGCACGGGTCCAAGAGGCGCGCAGACAATTTGCCCCTTTAAAGCGCCAAATGAGGGACCAGAATATAGACTATGCCATGCTCTACCCTGCCAGACTGCGTGTTAACAGGAATGGCCTGTCGCGGATTTTTACTGAGCCTAAGACGTTGCAAAGAGCTTTGAAGGAGTGAGCAAAGGAGAAGCGTGCTAGCCCTGAGAAGGAAATCCTGGAAGGAGCAGTCGGAGGCAGCCTGGAAGACCAAGACTGAGTCTTAACCTGACTGGGGAGCCATGCAGCGGATCATATGGCGTAGTGAGCTGCGACCGGGTTGAGAGTGGGGAAGGGATCTTGCTTTTGAATTGTTTCGTTATTGTGTGGAAGTTTACAACTAACTGCTGCTTTCTGTTACAGCCAAAAGTTATCATGTTTACTTGCTAGCGGTAGGGGGGATCTCGGAGGCTCCGTGGCATTGCGGATTGGATTGAGCTGTGGGGGTAGCACCTGCCGCAGCGATAGGATTGTTCCGGGCGGTGGAACGGAGCTGGTGCTGTGACTGACAGACATGCACGTACCAGGCTTGCAACATCTGCCCTCGTGTGAATCACACGGTTTGCGTTCTGTATGGGGATGGAAGGGTTGGGAACCTGAGGTTTGCATAATTGGCTTTGCATTTGTGTTATTGTTCATTGTTGGGGGAAGGCAGGGGGGATTTGTCGTTCAGGCAGTTGGGCGCTGCCTGACGTGGGTGGGGGTGGGAAGGTAATGAGACTCGCACTGCGTATTTCAGATGATAATCCACTGTACGTAGACGCACACTACAAATACAGGTCGAAGATAGTGTGGGACGTTCTGCAGCCACATGTTACATTGCACCACGGCTGAGACTGGTAGGAAACGCAGGGACACTAACCTTGACACCGTGAGCATGCTCACATGGAACGTGCGTGGCCTTAATGAACACAGAAAAATACGCAAGGTCTTAAGCTATTTGTCGAGGCACAACATCGACATTGCACTATTGCAAGAAACGCACCTTCCCCTGGACAGTCCTATGCTACGTATACGGGGACTCCATGGCAACATTCATGCAGCGGGTTTTACCACTCATGCACGGGGGGTTCTTGACGTGGGTGAATCCCAAGGCAGCTCTGACATTGGAACCTTTAGAGACGGATGTGTCCGGTAGGTTTGTCATTACTAGATGTAGAGGGAAGGGTTTGGATTTCCTTTTGGTTAATGTCTACGGCCCAAATTACGACAGCCCGGACTTTTACAGACAGATGGCCGATATTGTCAACCTGCATACTGATGGCCAACAACTCTGGGGTGGAGACTTTAATTTAGTCAGACCCAACACTGGATAGATCGGATGGCCCGGACAGGCGTCCCTTGTGCGCTGGAAAGCGCTCTAGTACGTTTTGATTTGTGTGATGTATGGCGCCACCGCTATTCAGCAAAAGGGGGTTTCACGCATTTTTCTGCACATTATGATATACACACTAGAATTGACTATTGGTTTGCTGATAGGTGACTGACTGCGCACCTTAGTGACTGCAAGATACTCCCTCGTACATACTCTGACCACTCCCCGCTGTTGCTGGTTATTGACGCCCCAAAACCACGTATTCCTCCTTTCACCTGGAGATTTCCGCCTTATTCATTGCTAGATGCTGTCTTCCAGGAAGAAATGGCCGACGCCATCGAAACATTTTTTGACAAAAATGTGGGGTCAGTTGACAGCTTTCAAACTGTCTGGGAAGCGTTTAAGGTCTATATAAGAGGGGTTGCCATGTCCAAGCACACGGGAATACTTAGGTCGCTTTGCACACGCCTAGCGGATTTAGAGAAGAAGCTCGTGTCCCTTGAAGCGGCTCAACAAGCCGGGAATGGCGACACGGTCACACAGGAAATCAAACACACACTGGAGGAGTATCATGAAACGGCCGACACGGAGGTCAAACACCTAGGCAAGTACGCCACGGCCCGAGTGTACGGAGAAGGGGAGCGCCCGGGAGCGGTTCTGGCTCGGCTGCTAAAGCAACGTAGAGATAAGTCGGTAGTACCTGGGCTCACAACCACAGACGGGGACACCCTATTGGAGGAGACGGAAGTAGCGGACAGATTCCGACAATACTACTCTGACCTATATGCCTCTCGCGGCTGTGGTTCGGAAGACCGCATATTAAATTATCTCGAACATATGAAGCTGCCATGGATGACGAACACCCATCGAGAGTTTCGGATGCGCCCTATCGAACATCAGGAAATACTTCTTGCAGTGTCGAAAATGAGAGTGGGAAGCGCTCCTGGAGGGGATGGGTTGACGGTGACCTTCTATAAGACTTTTTTAGAGCTATTACTGCCACATTTAACTGCTCTCTTCGAGGACATGTGTGTCACTGGTATGATGCCGCCCTCTATGAGAGAAGCGATTATAGTAGCGATCCTAAAGCCGGGTAAATCACCTGAAGATTGTGCATCGTACCGTCCTCTCTCCCTACTGAATGTAGATACAAAAATATTTGCAAAGATATTGGCGAATCGATTGATACCACTGGTACCCACTTTAGTGGCGCCGGAGCAGGCGGGTTTTGTACCGGGCAGGAATCTGACTTATAATCTCTGAACAGTGTTTGCGGCCTTACAACATACCAGACCGGAGATCCCCGCGGTCACAGTTTTTTTTAGATATGGAAAAGGCGTTCGACTCCGTTGAGTGGCCCTTTCTCAGACAAGTGCTCCTTAGGATGGGCGTTGGACAAGTTTTTATACAACTTATTGGGGTTTTATATAACTCTCCCATGGCCAGAATCAAGATTGGCAACTTGGTTACGCACCCTATCCACATTTCCAGGGGTACTAGACAGTGTTGCCCCCTGTCCCCCATTCTATATGCACTGGTCTCTGAGCCCCTGGCCTGTGCGCTTAGGGAATACCATAGCCACAGAGGCATCCGGTTCCCCGGCTACGAGCTGATAGTCTCCACCTACGCGGATGACACGTTACTATATATCCGGCATCCTGGTAGTCATCTATCCCCAGTGCTCCGGGAGTTGGTACTCTTTGGATCTCTGTCGGGGCTGCATGTTAATTGGACCCAATCTATTATTTTTCCCCTAACACCGGCTACGGTGGCCTTTGAGCCTGAATACCCGCTGCAGTGGTCCGCGGAAGCGGTGAGATATTTGGGAATCCGGTTGCACACTGACTCGGAGGTAGTATTCCGGGAAAATTATGGGGTTGCAATTAGCACACTGGAGGACGATATAGCCAGATGGGTCCAACTACCACTGTCTCTGCTGGGTAGGATCTCCATTATGAAAATGGTTGTTCTGCTGCAATTCCTGTTCCTCTTTCTGAATATTCCCATGGTCTTGCCCCGGGGGTTCTTCCAGAGACTCACGTCCCTTATGGTCCAATTGGCATGGGCAGGTAAACAGCCGCGTGTCAAGTGGAAGATTCTTACGCTCCCGTATGCTATGGGAGGTCTGGGTGCCCCGGATTTCGATCTATATTATAGGGCCACTCAGGGTGCACAGGCGTACTATTGGATTCATGGCCCCTATGACATTCCACATCTCCGCATAGAGACAGTAGTGGCTGCTCCTCTGCCGCTGCCAGCATTGATGTTTATACCCCCGGATAGGCGCACAGGTATTCTCGATTCACTTAACTCAATTACTCACGCTTGGCACTCTTTATTACAACGGCAAGCTGGAGCGATCTTGTATTCTCCTGTGGCCCGGCTAGACTGGTGCCGGTGGTTACCTCCGTGCAAAGAAAAAGGGGTTACGGCCGCGCTGAACACTCTTGGAGCACTGACGATAGGGGATCTCTTCACGGACGGTGTAGCTAAGGGTTGGGGAGATATGGGATCTAGCGATGAGACACCAACACCGTTGACGCACTTCCAATTTCATAGGGTGCGGCATGCACTCCTTGAGGTCCTCGGAGAAAGGCTCTGAAAACTTGGCTCTTTACCGCATAGTCTTAGGCTTTTAATTTTTCTGCTCTTGACTCAGGTTTCCCTCTATGACTTCATTGAGCGCCAGGACACCCTTGGGTAACAGTTTGCGCTATATAAGTGTCCATAACATGTCGGAGCCCCTGGAGCTCCCAGCCTTGACTAACCTTATCACAGCTAAGTCACCTCTCAAGATCGTATCCAGGGTTTATCAGGTCATGATGTCTGATAGACGTCATCAATACACTAAGGCCCGCCTGGCAGCGCGACTTACAAACGGACATAACGGACGATATATGGACATATTGCTGCACCAGCACAAAGCGCATATCCCTGAACGGGAGAGACAGATTAATACATTTTAAATTTTTGAACAGCGTTTATTACACCCCGGAGCGCTTGCATAGGTATGGGCTGCGAGCTGAGTCGACCTGTGACACTAATGCTCAGACCGCTGATTTTTCTCACCTTGCATGGATTTGCCCAGAGATCTCTCGTTTTTGGGACCTTGTCTTTGCAGAATTGAGCCGGGTAGTGGGGATGCAGTTGCCACCAGAGCCTACACTTGCGTTGATTGGCTATTCTAGACAGATGCCCAAGGGGGTACGGAGGCTGATTGATATGGGTTTGTTGCTGGCTAAGCGATGTGTTGCGATCTGCCGGTCACGTGGTCCTCCCCCCCACACTCACCCAGTGGTCACGAGATATGTTATATTGTAGTACACAAACCGAAATCTACAGTGAACTACTACAGCCACGTAATAGACCGAAGAACTTCTGGGAACTGTATAAAACATATGTGGAGCACAAAAGGGCGGAACTGGCGGAAGAGGCAGCACAGCACACAGCCCTGACAGATGAGTAACAGGGGGACTGTAATGGTGTTAGGGGTTGGGTTTCTGCAGGGATTAAAAAAGTGGGGAAGCCACAGGTGTGTATGTTATATGCCAAGTCTACTATTCCTTGCTGCTGAGCGTTCCGCATAGAAATATCCTTTTTTTTCCCCCTTTTTCCTACAAGTTAAGTGCTGTCATGCAAGTATGGATACTGTATGAGTCATGTTTGTTCGTATAAAATTTAATAAAACATATATATTAAAAAAAAAACACAGCATATTGAAATTTAAAAAAAAGCTAAATTATCTCTGTAGAAAGCCTGCTGACAGAATTAAAAAGGTATCACGAAACCAAAAATGGATGTCAGAAATGTACACTAGAAGATTTCTAATTTCTGAGTACAGTGAAGAAGGATCATTGAAATTATTACAAGAGATAAAATTCTTGTAAGGTATGAACCATTACTCTGATCATAGAACTAGATTCAAAAGAGGGATGTCTGGAAACTGCTGCAAGGTCTTTCAGGATCAGAATACGTGGGTAATATTTCCCACACCAAAGGAAAGCTCAAAGTGCAGTGCTTCTTACTAACCGGGGGCCTGAACAGGTCTACGCTACACCTAATGATATTAGTAAGGTCACCATGATCCCAAAGTAACAGGTGAGGTCACATTCATGGATGAGTTTTGCCATATTGCACAACAGAAACTGGTGATAAAAGTTGCTGTGCAGAAGAAACAATGCAAGGAGGCAAGAAGAGCAGTCCGTTAAGAAAGAGCTGACTTGTCAGGGTGCTTCTTTGTTGTTCTCTATTAGGCTAAGGAGACATTATTGGGGAGGGGGCGGGGAATAACATTTTCTCCCAGTCTGATGCCTTTCTTGAGTGCCTGGGACACGCACACAAAAAAAAAAAAATACAAACGCAGAAAATAATCCATTCCAAGCCCATGCCTTTACCACTTTCCCCAACATAAAGAATTGGGAATGTCTAGCCTGTTGCATAGACGTGCCGCCCAGAATCCCACCACCAAGTCTCCAGATGTGCTCTTCCCTCTTCGCCTGGCACGGCCTTTGAAGTGCCCCGAGGTAGCAGGTGTATGGATGGTTACCAGAGCATCACCTCATAGAGCATTGCAGAGTTCAGTTTCTCGTGCCCTGGCTGGTCCAGTGCTGAGGCAGGTCACTGCTTAAAATAGATGTCCCAAATGTAGCAGGGAATTGCGAACGTGGATTCAATGGATCACTCCCTCTTTTAATTGCCTCGCATATATAGATAAAAGAAAAAAATGATTTATGTTGCATTTTGTGGTGAGCATATTGCATCAATTAGCAGGCCCACAAATTTACGTTGGAACCATCTACACTGCTCTGTGCCTAGGTCTGCTGATCAGCATGTATTAATACTCGAAGTTGTGCTGCCTGGATGTTGTAGGCAAGTGTCCAGACATCCCATCTCTCCATCAGTGTCAGTCCACCAACATGTAACCACTCTTGTGGATACACACAGAACGTGAGATTTGCAAAACGTGTGTGTACCTAGGCTGGTGCATGTGTGACCTTGATAGGCAGCTGTGAAAAACAAGTCAATTTAATAGACTTCCTTGCAATAAGACAAACATTGAAATGAATTGAACGCTAAAAATGTCCTACTCGGTCTTCCAAAACGTTCTCATTTTCTCCTGTTAGGCCTGCTGACACCACCCTGTAGCACTGTCCATTTATGCCCACTCAACAACAAAATGCACATAGTGCATTTCACCATGTAACCCAAAAACAAGCATTACACAGCTTGCACAAAACCCAGATTTCCACAGATATAACATCCAATGATGCGAATTGCCAGCTACTCTCTGGGCTCCAGTGCTGCACATCACACCCTGCTGTGTAAGGTGACATATGTCTACTTGTCGGAGGGACGGGTAGTCTGTGTGCAGGAATGCTCTGGATCGTGCATCTGTGTATAAGCAATATACGTTCTGTGAATGCGGATCATCGAGGAAGCTTGTTATTACCAGGTGCTACTGGCAGGCTGTTTTCTTTGCTGCCACCCTGCATTCCAAGAAGACGTTTTTGTGTCCCCTGCCAGGACCAAGAGAAGCAGGTTTGTATCATTCGTAAGAGTTGTGGCCCTAGAGACATCAGGATTGTAAGTTACATGGATACAAAAGAAAATCAACGATGGAAGCTTCGCTGCTTGAGTTTACAGTGCAACTGAGAAGTGTTCCTACTGCCACTCTGAAAAGTGCTTGTGCTATGTCACATACAATAGTGACAGGTGAGATGCCTTGGCATTAAAAAAAAAAAAAAAAAAAAATCACGGCATGAAGGCATTTATTCACTAAAAGCACTTCTGCCATCCTCTTGCTGCCACATCCAACCACCCTAGCCAAATCTTTTCATCTCGAGTCGCTGGTGCTGAAACAGTTTTCTGAGCGGTGTGCTGCCATCAATGTCACTTCACGGAAGTAACGGGCACTGTGAAAAATCCAAGATTCACACAATGAACAAGTGTAGCAAATATTTCCAGCAAGAATGTTAAGGGTGTAGTATGTAGCTGGTGGTGCATTTTGGAACACACGGTTGAAAACACATTACTAAAGCACGGTGTGGTAGCACACTGTTATTTACAGAGAGCTCACTTTCCATTGAAATGGCAAATAAATTTGCATACAGTTTTCCTGATAAAACAATAAAGCAAACAAAGTGTAGAAATCGAGTTTCAGTGAACATTTATAATTCGAGCATCACCAAGTGTCTTGATTTATTTTCATTCTATTAATATCTTTCTTTCCATCAAACTTCAGAATTAGACAAAACATGCTTCATTTGTGCTTTACTAACAGCTATATTGTGAAAGATTTGTACATTTCATTTACATACATTTACTTTTTGTGTTTTAGAGAAAAACAATTACATCCTACAGCCTTTCCTTTCATACTCCCAGTTTTCCACAAAGATTGTCACATAGTTCACTTTACAAAATCATCTCACTTTGCAGTCAGAGAAAGTAAACCCCACTCTCCATTTTAAAATAAGCACTAATTTGTCAGATTTTGTAACCGGACTTTGACCTCTGCCTTTGAAGCACAGCAAATGTGACAAGAAAAAAACCAAATTTAAAAGGCATATTTATTGCTCATTTAGCTGCTCAACTCGAGCATTGTTAATTTGGGGGTGCTGCAGCATCACTCACACCCCTACTTCCAGCACCTCTCCCTCTAGTACACCAACATTCTAGACCACGTCTCTACAGTCCAATGTGTTCCCACGCCCATCCTGTCCTACCAACCATCTGCTCTCTCATGGTATATCTCCACAGATACACTCCCAGGCACAGCCAACTGTCTTGTTCTACTCGCGCAAAGAAAAAAAAGTTAACCGTTCTCAAACCAAATATGGGCTTTACAGAATCAACACATCACAGAATGTAATTGTGCCTATAGCTCTGTATTAAGTGCCTCACATTCAAAATCTACTTAGCACAGGGAGAACCCCAAATAATTCAGATTTTCCACAGCCAGGGTGGGTAGAAAATCATGATTTTATTAAAGACACGGAGACTGATATTATGCATATTTCTTTAATTGCCAACTCACAGCAGCAACAACAAACAATGTAAAAGAACCTAGAACATTAGACTTCACATTCCAATGTCCTTATAATCCAGAGAGAGGCAGCAATCTTCCTTCTTTACGCTCCGAACACGCTCAAAAGTTTGAATCAAGGCAATAAAACCGAAACCAAAAGGTTAAATCCAACGACACAAAGAGCCTTCCTCTTCCAAGATTACTTCTTGTTGTCTCCTCCTGAAAGAATCAAGAACAACCATTAGTGGGTGGGGAAAATACACAGGGAGGGATAATATCAGCCTCCATGTCTTTAATAAAATCATGATTTTCTACCCACCCTGGCTGTGGAAAATCTGAATTTTATGGCAAGGCACGGAGGCCAATATTATGCATGTTCAAAGCCTTGTCATAATATTCGCTACTGGACAATCCACAGGCTTAAAGTAAAATTTCTTAACAGATTCAGAAGACCAATCAGCCGCAGCTAAAATGGCTGATAAACCCGCACCCAGGATGAAAGCCTTAGAAGCCATCGCTCCTCTAGCGGAGTGAGCGCCAAAACTAGTTAAATCAATCCCCGCTTTATTCATGACCTCCTTGACCCAACAAGCCAAGGTAGGAGCGGAGACTGCCTTATGTGGAGGTCTGTAAGAAATCAACAATTGAGAATCTGCGCTATGTCTCAGACATTCAGTCCTTCTCTCATACTCACGTATACAACTTACAACGCAAAGTTTTCTACAATCATCAAAACTAGGGTAGAAAATAGTTTTTGACATTGTTTCTCTATCTCAAAAAGAACCAAAACTAACACCTTCTGGAACAAACCTACGCCCAGCAATCTCTAAAGCCTTAACGTCCGAAACCCTCCTGAAAGAGATCAGACACAGCAACATAACCAATTTCAAAGAAAGATCTCTGAGGCTTAGAAACTCGTTTTCGCTCCAACACATCAACTCTCTCAAAACAACATCCACATCCCAAAGGGAAGAGTATTTTGCTCCCGGGGGAGCCTTAATTCTTACACTCCTCAAGAGTCTCCTTATCACGTCATGTTGACAGATAGGTACGCTATCCACTAAATCATGACCTGCTGAGATAGCCGACCTACCAATATTAACAGTACTATAGGACTTACCATCAAGAAAAACCTCAGATAAGTAGTTAACTACTTCTACTACAGGAGCTGATACTGGATCCAGACTCCTCGAAGAACACCAACGAACCCATCTCCCCCAAGCCAACCTGTAGGCCTTTGAGGTCCCTGGAGCCCATGACTCCTTAATGAGCTTTGAAGCCTCCGAAGATAAGCCTGACATTTGCCAGGCTCTCCCGAAATCAACCAAGCCATTAGCCTTAACTGACCTTGTAGAACTAACTCGTGAAAATCTCCTGAAGCGTTGGTTAGCAAATCCGGAACACTCGGAAGAAGTACCGGGTCGGCAATCAACATCTACATAACATCTGGGCACCAAACCTGAGACGTCTAAAACGGGGTTAAGACAACCTCTGCCCTTTCCTACCTTCAAAAGAACCCTCTGAATCAGAGCAAAGGGGGGGAAATGCGTAACAACGCGTCCTGTTCCAAACCTGCAGAAAAGCTTCCACCGCTTCTGCAGCTGGGTCCGGCCTCCAGCTGAAAAATCTGCGAACCTGAGCATTCACTCTGTTCGCAAAAAGGGCCAGCAAGAAAGGACCCCATCTCCTGTTCAAAGATAAGAAAATTACCCTGTTTAGTCTCCAATCGCTGAAGTCCTTCAGTTGCCTTGAGTTCCAATCCGCTATGGAATTGTTTACCCCCGGCAAGTATTGCGCCAGAACCATGTTTCTGCTCAGACAAAAATTCCAAAATTCTCTTGCCAAGTCCACTAAAGCTTTTGAACGAGGACCCCCTAATTTGTTTACATACCTCACTGCAGAAATGTTGTCCATCTTTAAGAGAACACATTTGACCTGATCCCTTGCAAAACTCTTCACCGCAAAGGAACCTGCCAGCAATTCCAGGTAATTGATATGCATCTTGCTCTCCAGACCTGTCCACTTTCCTCCAGTAGTCAACAAGACACACCTGGCTCCCCAACCCTGAAGGCTGGCATCCGATTCTATAATCATGTCTGGCCTCGGTCCGAAGATAGCCCTCCCATTCCATGCCTCGAGATTTTTTTAACCACCATACCAGCTTCTCCTGCGTCTCTGCATCTATCTGAACTCTCTGAGAGTAACTCACCCCTTTGTTCAGAAACAAGGTCCTTAGTCTCTGAAGCGCTTGATAGTGCAAGGGAGCTGGAAAAACTGCTTGGATGGAAGCCGTAAGGAGTCCAATAACTCTTGCTACCTGCCTCAAAGCAACCCATTTGCTCGCTAGAACCTTTCGCACCTCCCTGCGAATCTTCCTCACTTTCTCCATTGGTAATCTCAAGACACAATCCAATGTCAAGATCTGAAATCCCAGAAAAAGTTTCCTGACTGGGTACCAAACATGATTTCGTCCTGTT
Organism: Calotriton arnoldi; assembly: GCA_963921515.1. Lineage (NCBI taxonomy): Eukaryota > Metazoa > Chordata > Amphibia > Caudata > Salamandridae > Calotriton > Calotriton arnoldi. The sequence continues at coordinate 2,762,625 of CAWUFW010000814.1, read as the reverse complement.
TACTATGAAGCCCAAATCCTCTATCACCCTCACTGCTAAGGTCGTATGTTCTAGAGCTTGCTCCTTGTTTACAGACATTATGAGAATGTCGTCTAAATAAATGATCACCCTTATCCCCCTTGACCGTAACCAAGCCGCTGTGGGACGCATCACCTTCGAGAAACACCAAGGGGCAGATGTCAAACTGAAGGGGAGGCTCTTGAATCTCCACATGGTCCCTTGCCATTGAAACTTTAACAGGTCTCTTTGGTCTACACAAACAGGAATAGTCAAATAAGCATCTTTCAGATCCAGGAGAGTCAACCAGTCCCCCTTCATCAAGATGTCTCTCAGCATATGAATACCTTCCATCTTTAAATGGTTGTATTCCACCCATTCGTTCAGATCCCTGAGATTTATTACTGGCCTCATAGTCTTGTCTTTCTTCTCCATGAGAAAAAGATTGCTTACAAACCCAATGTTTGAAAGTCTGCTTTTTCTATGGCCCCTTTCTTCTCTAACTCTAGAACCTCCTGACTTACCAAGTCCTCTTGTTCTTTCCTGAATCTCAAAAGTGGTGGTGGTCTTACCTGAATTGGATTTGCAACAAAATCTATCTAGTAACCAGAAACAGTCTGTAAAACCCAAGGGTCTGAGGTGATTTCCTTCCATCTGTCTAAAAAGAGTACGAGCCTGCCACCCACCTTTACTTGATTAGACAAAGGGTCTTTTCCCAAACATACCTTGGAACCTTGTTCTCCTCTCGCCTCTATAGCGACCTCTTCCACCTCTTTGTCTCCGAGGGAAGAATCCTGGGGAGTAGAACCCTGATTGAAAACCTCCAGATCTGAAAGCACCTCTGGAGAAGGAGCCTCGAGAAATTCCAATTCCTCGGCTGGGGAATCGACCCGCATCCTCCCGGGCGATCCAAAAACCTTTCTAATATCCTTTAGGATTTTCTGCATAGAATTGAATGCCCCTGCATAACTAACCATCTCTTTAACGAACTCCTCCCCAAAGAGTAAACCATTGGCTAACTGACCCGACTTTACATGCTAGCTCCGCTAACTTCAGATCTATCTTCATCAATAAACTCTTCCTCCTTTCAACACACAGGGAGGCGTTGGCATTGCCCAACAGACAAACGGCCCTTTGGACCCATTGCCGCAGTTCCTCAGTATTTACAGCACCTTCTTGTAGATATGCTTCATCGCATAAATCAAAAATCTTGGTCAACGGACCAAACACATCAAGGAGGCGATCTTGACACCCCTTGAGCCCTTTATAAAGACCCCTTTTCGGGTCCCTGCCCATTTTGTTTAGAAAGGTTATCATCTTTGCGTCCAATTCTGGGGTAAACGCAACCTTATTTTCCAACGAAGGTCTAGGGCACTCTGACCTCAGCCTTGTTCCAACCTCTTTTGGCATCTCTTTCCTGATCCAATACTCCACATACTGAGCAACATGTTTAGCGGGAACCCACTGTGGAGAGAGTGGGTGTTGGATAGTGTTTAGGTAGAACATGAGCTCCCCTAATGGATCCATCACTTGAACCATCAAACCATCATCTTTCTCCTTTTTAATTCTCTTTCTCTTAACTTCCTCCTCGTCAGAGGATTCAAAATCCGAAGAACATGAAATGACAATGTCCCCACTGCTTGAGGACTCATCGCAGACTATGGCTCTGCGATCTCTCCTTGTGGCCTTTATAGCCTGTTCCTTTAACTCCTTGTGAGTTGACTTCCCAGTGCCTTTCTTTATAAAGGCCCATTTATCTTTTCATATTGCCAGGTGCTTTCTCTTCTGTCCGACTTTCATTCCACAAGCTGCGGTACCATCCATAACCTCCTCCACAGACCAGAACTGTTCTTCGCTATTAATCTTCTTTGAAACTCTGCCCTCTAATTTATCCATGCAATCATTCAATTTTTTCCCAAGTTGAGATGCCAGGGCAGATACTGCCTTATCAACACACTCCTTTACTTTTAAATCCAAAGAATCTCCATTTCCATTAGATTCCTCCATTCCACTAAAATTCACCTTTCCAAAGTATCAAACTTTAATACAAAACCTACAACACAGCAACACTAAGAACACTTCTCAAAGGAAGTCAATTCACAAACCCACTAGATACAAAATCACCTTCCTCAAGAAAACAGTCAGATAACCTCCAGATGACAGTTGCACTGAAAGGTACCTCCGGACTAGAAAAACGGACTTCTGCCTCTTTTGCTTGTCCAAAAGATGGCTGCCAAATCATCATAGTAAGTACATTGAAAAACCCCAATTGAAAATGGCCGCTGCACAAAGAGATGCATCTACGGTGGCCCAAATGAATCTAAATAACCCTAGAACTCAACCGTGATCAGAATAAGGTAAATCTCTTAATAGAATTCAAAAACGTGTAAATGTAAATACTCAAAAAATACTTTCTTGTGCATCGGGTCACGCGGTACTTTACACTCGCCCGAATTAAAAATAAACATCTAGTCTCGCGCAGTATCGTTGCTCGCACGCACATGCCATCACACGCAAAGTTTAAACGCTGCAGGAGTTGCGGATCGTAGGATGGAATAATTTAGCTTTTAAAACAAATTACGCTCTCTCGCTAATATTTAAACACAGACCCTGAAGAAAAAAGGAATTCAATTCCAAGGTTAAGCACACGCGCGCGAAACATGATGATCGCGAGCAACGGTCGCGCTCAGCAATAATTTATGAGCAATAAAGCGAGAAAAGCACTTAGACGTCGGGATGCAGAAAACGCGACTCCCATAAATTAAAACTAATAAGAAAGGCTAACGAAGTTATGAGCTAAAACACAACAATATCCCAATTCTATTTTAAACAAATAAACCATAAAAAGATAACAGGATTGAAGCATTTAAAATAACAATCTAATACAGATCCATGCACACAGAAACCAGATCCTTTCACAGATTACTTTAAAATATTCACAATCAAGTAGAAAGTTAGATCATATGAGAGCGAACTTATCTCAGCTGTGAGCAGCAACAAAGAAGGAAGATGGCTGCCTCTCTCTGGATTATAAGGACATTGGAATGTGAAGTCTAATGTTCTAAGTTCTTTTACATTGTTTGTTGTTGCTGCTGTGAGTTGGCAATTAAAGAAATATGCATATTGGCCTCCGTGCTTGGCCATAAAATTTGCTTTAATTCAAACATGTTGGGCTACATTACAGCAAAAATAAAATGGCAGCCACTAGAATAGTTAAAAAGGTAAATCACAGCAGCGACAAAGACAAAAAAAAAACAAGAGGTAAAGCCTCCAATAGTGAATGCACCTTTCAGAATAGTGCAATATTAAATATGCCTCAATTAAGAATTTAAAATAATTTTAAAAGGTAACAAATGCCACCATTTACAGGGGTTATCATTAATTTGCTTCAGTCGAATACGAGTTATTGTATGTAAAATAAACACCCTTAACACAACCCTCACTAGTTTACTAAAGGACTACAGAATACTACTCCTCAAAATTTATGGTGATTAAAATAGCAGGATTCCAAAATAAATGATTGAAAATAGGATTGCACATAGGGACCACCAGAGCAAATGCACTCTCAATACATTGAACTGCTGTCCTCCCATGTCTTAATGATGAACAAGTGTTACTTGAAGACAGGAATAACTGCTTAGTCCTTTGGCCAAATAGGCTGCTGAATGCCAGCACTTGCCTAGATGCAGTACAGGAGCTTGCTTGGGAGTCTTAGGCACAGAACTCTGCACTTGTCCCAGTCATTTCTGCTTCAGATTGTGATGCAGTCTGCAGCCTCAACATCTAGTTCTTCAAGCCTGAGCTACAGTAAAATATGCCGCTCTCAAACCTCTCATGTTCACCCTTGATACGGATGACATGCTGGGCCAAAACTGGTTGCGTACCCAAACCACAGCAGCAGAGATGAATTAAAAAGCCCAAGTACAGTGACCCCCTGCTCCTGCAAATATGACCAAGGACAGCAAGCAGTTGGTGCCTCACTACCACGTTTACAAGACTGAAACTTCTAAAGAAAAATTACATGCATTATACAGCAGCACTTAAATCAAGTCAACTTTCCTTTTAAAACTATTTTTATTTTACTTTCTTTAAACGTAACTGCAAAACAATTTTGCCAGTACAGTACACAAATTTTGCCAAACATCAATGTGCATCTAATATTTTCTTGCCTAGTATATCTTTGCAACTTTTTGATTTTTTCAAGTCTCAATCTAAATTTTACATACTGGTTACACCCGTTAAGTTTACAGTTTCCACAAATTTATTGGACATCATTAGATCCAATCATTCATCCATCCATCCTTTCTTTACCCCATCGCAATTTCAATTTAGGTTATCCCTTTATCATTCCAGGTCAAGTACCTCACACCATTTCTTCCATTTTGCCTGGCATTTCTTCAGGCATCCCCTAACTGATCCGACTGTAAAAGAACGTCCTTCTACACAGGACCACAACATGCCCCACTCTTATGTCCGCTACTCTTGACATCTCAAGGGAAATTTGTGCACAAACTAGGGTGTAGAACAGCACATATTGCGGCTTCAAGCTCATGGCTCATCCACTTTATACCAGGAACTGATCTGGTGAAAAGCATGTGGGGTCCTTTTTTTTTTTTTAAATAAAAAAGCCTGCCAACTTGTTATGTCAAAAGGAAATAATGTCTGGGAAGATCAAGCTACGTAGCTGTAGTCTTACCTTATAGAACTGAAAATATTAAATATCGTTGATGAGGACTATCATACCTTTTTTTAGGTCTAGGTTTTACCAGCACATCTGTAAAACAGACCTTTTGTTAATGGCATATATGGAGAGGGCTTAGGTTCCGTCCCTGTGAACCAATGGCTTTCTTAAACTACTTTCTTCCAGCCATTGACTTGAAACATTGTCAATGTCGTCTTGGCTTAGCCCACTGGATTATGGGTCTCTCACCGAATCGTTGTTTGGGTGTTAAACAGCGTTTAAATATGCAAGTAGATTTGGTATGCCTGATTCTGAAATCAGGCTGGGACACAATCCTGAGACTAGTGAAATGCAAAGGCGTAACAAATGCTGAAACATTTTACATGCATCACGTAGGTGGAGGAAAACTTGAAGCACTTCTAAATAGCATTGCTCCATATACCAATAATTGCGAGTGGATCTGTTAAGATGAATTTCATTAAGGACCAAACAGACCTGCAAAGGAAAAAGTGTTGCATAAAGTGTTAAGTCTGTTGGTTTAAAATATTTTGTAAATTACCGTTTTAAGATGTCATTTCTATCTTGGAATTCCTTGGTGCCTCATATTTTTCTCCCTGTATGTATATACTGCACATGCAAAGGTGCATTTATTCTCAGGTAAGTGTGGAAAAGGATCCACTATTCACAAAAGGCAAAGCCTGTCCCCTAGAAAGGATAATACATTGCATACTACATCCAGCAGAGCTGCATATATGGTTTATGCCATGCTGTTTTTTCTTGTGTGGTTTAGTTATAAAAAGTATCCAACATAAGCCATAAAATAAGAGGTCAGTACCATACATTAGGTTAAACACAATGAATGGCCATCCTGACTATAAACAGTAGCTTTCCACTATAAAAGTAAATATAACATGCAGTCTATGAGGCAGTAAAGCACTGCTTTCTCATGCGAATTTCGATGTTCTGCAGTAATGACATGGAATTTGACCTTCGCACTGTAGTAATAAGCATGTGCGTATTAGTACACTGCTCTAATTAACATGTGATATTAGACAATTGGAGCGGAATTGACGCCTGGAGACGCTGTGCAGAGCCCGGTGCTCGGAGCCCGCTGCCTCGGAGTACCTCAGGGTGGCCTGAAGATCAGAGGGCAGAGTGGACGCAGAGCCCGGTGCTCGGAGCCCAATCCCTCAGAGTGCCTCGTTGATCCATCTGACTCGGCATCGGCGTGGCCTGACCCGTACACCAGCGGCTCACCAACAATGGCCAGCCAACGAGCAGGAGCGAGTGTGGCAGCCGCTACCATGAAGTGTGGGCCCCAGGTGCCGCGGAGGTGGTCCAGCCAGACCGGGTGCAGCTTGCAGTTCCCCGGCGCGCCCCCACTCGCGCCAGGTGTGCCCTTTAAGCTGTTCCCCCTCACTGCCCGGAACCACCAGGGATCAGACCACAGGACCAGTATAGTTGAAGATAGCCGGCAGTAGCTGAAGTCCACGCCCAAGCCCATCAAGAGCCCACGAAGGTATTGCAGCGTGGTAACCCAGAGCCGGAGGGCGGGAGCATAGGGCAGAGGTGGCGGTGAGGAGCTGCGAGGGTAGTGAGGGACTGTTGCTAACCCCCCCTCCTCCCCCACCCCCAGAGACTCTCACCACCCAATTCTTTAACAGGAGCAGGAGCGCTAATTATAGTGGCCTAGTGAGTCCACAGGTCAGTAATCATCAACGCTAGCAGATTACACCATCGCAGGCGTACCCAGCATCCAGCTAACAGCAGCTATTAGTATACTTACCCTAACCTACGATGAGGTCAGGGAGAGTCAGGAAGGAACCAGCCAAAACTCATAAAAAACTCAGGATGGAGCCTACCATTGAAACTACGGATATGGTGGCAGGCACATTACCGTTAGATACAACACAACCTAGTGCATCACCGGGGTGTGGGCAACAGCCCTTCGACCAGCCCACGGGAGTGTTAACATCACCGGTCAGTTTTAACGCTCACGATTTAAAATACGGAATAACAGCACCCACAGCTGCTGTCACAAAAGACGACTTTGTGAGACTATTTCAGAAATACTGGCACAAACAAATCGAGAATAAACAACCACAAAGAATTGTCACATCCCACCCAGATATGCTCGAAATCAGATTCGGCTCAAATAAGGGTACAGGCCATGGTCCATGATGGACCCAGTGGGCAGGGTTGTATCCAACCCTTAGACGGCACCCCAGTAAAGGAAGAACACCCCATACTAAATGTCTCCAAGGTAAGTTGATCATCGCAGGGATCCGATTAATTTCCCCATGACCTCTTAACTTCACATTTACACACTGTGCATGGTTCCTCCCCAATCACCATATCAAGCGACGACTCTCATCCTAAGTCTAATCCGAACTCACCCTCGTGCTTTTCATTCACCTTACAAACCAACACTGATGACTCAGTCAGGAGTAATAAAGTACCCAGCCCCCCCAAGCTGCCCAATGGACAAGGTCACCACCAGGTAAAAATCAAACTGCTCACCCCAACAACTTCTTCAGACCCAGTCAACCAGTACAACCATAGAGACCCTTTGGGTGGTGATTGCAACGTTTGCACTCCTCTAGACTTTATCTTTTTTCAAGACCGATTCCAACAAGACCTTGGACCCCCAGGAAGAACGCCATTCGGCTGAACTGAACAAACTTTGGTCACAACTTCTGCAAACCCTTCAATCCACAGTATCAGCATTAAACTATCACTCGGATAAACTAGACCTACAGGTTGATTTACTAAACACACTTGCCGTGTACACTGCTGGGATAGATCAAACATTAGAAGCTCTCAACATGCCGATTATAAAAGCACAATCCAACGTCCAATTAGCACAAGCAGTATGTTGCTGTTCTCCAATAATAGACAGTCTGTCTTCGCTTCCTCAATTTCTTTCAACAGTATTAAGCGAAGTCGGGAAATTACCTTCATCAAGACAAGACTGTACGCCGCAACAGGACCCCTGCTCAACGGACGCAACTGTGCCAGTAGTTCACAAGGAGCACAACACGAAGAAAGGATTTATTAGCTGTAACACGGTCCCTGTCGCTATACCATCAGCCACGCAAACAGCCACTCTAGCGGCCAAACCTACACTCGATAATCGAAGTGTCACTATGAAGAGCAGTCCCACCTATCAAGACAAATTAGCTGACGGGGAGCCGAATGCATCAGGGCCTGATCAGCTGACTGTGCAAAAGCCAACACTCATCAGGCAACAGGGTTACTGTATGAACTAAGCCTGACAACGACATAACAAATAACTCACTGCAAGCACACATGTTGAGCAAACGAGAAAAAAAAGACTTTGAAAAAAGCGCAATAGACAGTAGAAACTCAAAACACAATTAGTAATTACTTCCCAAAACATAAAGTTATCACATCACGTGGCTCGGGAAGTACATCTAGTATTGGCAGCAGTTTGTCTCCGGTTCAACAACCATTTCCAAACCCAAAACTTGTTTCAACAAGTAACTTATCAGAAATACATTCCCAAATTGAGCTGTCAATCAGCTAGTACCGTCAAAGAATGTACAACCTCAGTCTAATGTGGAGTGCAAAGCAGATTTGGAGCGAGCTCCCGTCGGGAACTAGTATCAAGCCCAGACGTTCGAACATCCCTCTCGACATCAGCAAGCAAGATCAGGTCAATACAGAGAACAGCGACCGCAGAACAACTCACAGGCAAGTTAAATCAAGGTGACAAAGAAAGACTCTTGATAACACTAAGAAACCCGACCCTGCGTAAAACTGCCTTTAATAAGACGGCTTCAAATCTACACAGCGAACCTGTAGGCCCTCTGCAACGACTACCTACTGCTCAACGGATAATGGATCAAATTCCAAAAAAGACCAAGCCCCCTATCACCATCATGGAACATAACCTGGCCACAGTTAGCTCCCACACCAAATTGTCAATTCCGGAGTATATCTCTCAAGATCCGCATGACATCTTAAACGGAGGGAACATCCTCAGACTTTTTCAATCAATCCCAGAATTACACAACTTGAAATCCAACGATATAACATCAATCGAATTCATACCCAGTGACAGCAAACAACCAAAACAACACTAATGACATTAGCATCGGAGGCAAAAAGGGGATTGTTCCAATCAGTGGCAGAACAATTTAACAGCTGGGGCATTAAATTAACAACTTATAGAGACCTGCAGTATCAGTTAGTACTTGTAAATTCCCCCAGTCCATTCCAGTCACTCAGGAAATTCACCTTTTCCAATACTAAAATCAGCTCGAAGCCGTACTTTAGACGAAAATGATGATCCAGCAACAGTGTCAAGCCACCTTAGGGGCTGATTGGACCTGGCTGACAGCAGCCCTGTCTAGGGATTCGAAAGATTGAAATAGCACCCATCGGGTCTAACAATATGTTCCTGAAACATCAATGGCTTTTTCGCTAAATCAGAATACATTGATACGTTAGAATTTATTTTAAAAAAAACACTACATCACATTCCTCCCAAAAACTTGGTCGGAGGTAAGCACTCCAGTAGAAGGCTACCTGGAATTTGGGACTCCCGTCTTAAGATTGCATAAGAACAGCAGACTTCGGGGTGGGCTTTCGATTTATGCTGCCTGTAAATTAAATTTAATTATCAAACAGCTCGATCTCAAAGAAGACTGGATTATCAGAGTCAGAAGCCCTAACTCGACTAAACAACTGCCCCTGCTCAATGTACACATTTCTCCATATGCCAGAGAGAAAAGGGCTAAATTGGACCATCTGACCCAGATTGTGTGTAATCTAATAAGTGAACATGGAAGCAAACCCGGTTTAATCTCAGGTGATTTTAACATAAACCTCTTTCAAAACACTACAGAGGAGTACGACGATATACATCAAGCGGACTCATTACACCTTATGGCCCAATCGAAACCTGCCGGTAACAGGCCGAGCAAATTGGTAGAATATACAGTTCTACAATTTACCAGCTTAGGTTACATAATATTGAACGGCCGTTTTCCCATGGATACACCACCAACTTGGACAAGAACAAACGGTGACACCCATTCATTTTTAGACTTCACGCTAAGCAACAACGAAATGCTCCCCCTGATAAGAGAATTACTTTATTGCATCACAGGGAGGGAGTGACCACCATCCTCAAATAATCAGCCTATCCCTCAGTGTCGCCCGGCAAGCAGCAGTTAGTCAAACAACAACCGGAATTCATAGAGAATCTCAAAAGGCTAAAATGGTTAGATCGCTCAATCCCCACAATTATGACAAAATGCAGAGTTCTTCTAGGAGCAAGGAGAGAAGTCGACATTGCACCAACAGAAGCACGGGAGTTCTTCTCAAACCAACCGCTTAGCAAATTCCCAACCATTTCACGGAAACCGCCACTAGTAACCAATTACTCATCTTAGCAGAGACTAAAAAATTAAAGATTCAACGTAACTCAGCCTTACGTCATGCCAGGAAGTGTCCGGGAGATGCTCAGTTATTTAAAATCTACAAGCAAGCCCAAAAAGCATGCAGGCAAGCCATGTACCGAGATAAACAAAAAAATGCCGACCAGTTTTGGCTAAAATTAGTACATGCCAGCAAAAATCCTAATCCAAAGTTATTTTGGTCGCTTGTGAACAGGACGACACAGGGCTCTAGAGGGCAAAGCAGTGCAAACATAGGCGAAGCCAAATGGGTAGTCTTTTTAACAGATCAATTTAAAGAATCCAAAAATGGGGAGGAACGATTCAACAAGCTCATTCCACCTGAATTTTTGCAGACCCTACTGGAAACAACGAGTACCAGAAGGCAAGCCCTGCAAAATGAACCGGCCGCCCACGCTCAAGTTACAAACACTATTGTCATTGCGAACCAGCAAGAAGAGCTCTTGTCCAAGGCATCAAAGGCTCTTGAAGTTCTGAGATTAAAAATGGCACGCATTAGAAGTAACGCCCGGTCACATGGGGCTCCTGGGCCCAATAGTCTTCCTCAGGCCCTGTATAAAGCAGACTCTAACCTGTGGTCTGAACATCTAGCCCCCTCTATTCTCTTACTGCTGGCTCAGTCATCATATACCAGAGTCGTGGAAAGGAGCCATTATCCACCCAATCTTCAAAGGAGGTAGGAGAGCCAACCCCAAAAATTATAGGACGATAGCTCTCCTGGATGTTGAATCCAAACATTATGCCAGTCTGTTGCTTGAAAAGCGGTTGTCCTGGGCACACAAAAACCATAGTCTATCTTTCAATCAGACTAGATTTGTGCCCAAATCAGGAACTACTAGTAATTTGCTTGTTTTATCTGTATTGATGAGAAAGCATCAGCTTCAAGAATACCACTCCATTGTTGCTTCGTCGACTTTAAAGCGGCCTTCGACCACGTGCCCAGGGGTCTGCTATGGCATAAACTGCAGAAATGGGGAATCCCTCCTGCTCTCTTAAAGGCAATAATTCAACTTTACTCAAATACCTGGATTGGTTTAAAGCTGGGAGACGGATCTCAAGTCTCAAGAAAAATACAAACATCATGCAGCGTTAAACAAGGATGTGTGCTGGCTCCCTTCCTTTTTTATTTCAGATCTATCACAGATACTGGACAGTGTCAACTCCCACTTCCCTCAACTAACCGGGACCTGCATAAGTAATTTGCTATACGCAGACGATCTTGTTTTACTTAGCCACACGAGGGTCGGTCTGCAGAGGCTTCTCGACCAACTGCTTCGCTACACAACAAGCAATGACCTGGAATTAAACTTATCGAAAACCAAGACAATTTCTTTCGGGAAACGGAAGCAGCCGAGTGGCGGATGGCATTTTAATGGCAAAAGCATAGAAAATACAACATGCTATAAATATCTGGGTGTTTACATGGACTCAAAGGGAACTTTCTCCAAACAGAAGGAAGTGGTTGGGGCCAAAGCTATGTCAATCGAGGCAGCTTTAAAGGAGCTGGCGAGGCAGCTACTCGGACCAAGCCTAACCCCGCTTTTAACAGTCATGAAAGCTAAAATCACAAATTACTTCTAGTATGGCCAGGAGAGAATGCTGGGGAGTAATTTTAACATGGTGAACAAAATAACAAGAATTTTTAAGCGAGTATGGCACCTGCCGAAATACTCATCACCAGCCCAGATAAGAATTGAGTTTGGCCTTTTAGATCACTGAGGGGATGGGGCCAGCGCCTTCATCAAGCTGTATAACAGACTGCGTAATTTGTGGGAAGGAAGTCTGGAGGCCAGGCTGTGGCAAGAAATATCGGCCAGCCAAGTAGGACAAAAACATTGACGCTACCTAGAACACTCACTGCAATTGCTTGATGTTAACGATTACTGGGGAAACCAACCCACCCGGCACTAAAAATATGTATCAAAAGAGTCCAACTCTGGTCTTTTCACTCGGACAGGGCACAACTGGCCAAAAGAAAACATGACTGGACGGTCCTTTCGTGGTTTAAGCCCGGAGTAGAGGCGCCCTATTTATCAAGCACTTACGCAGTACGTTTGGGGAAAAAGGTTTTTGGCACCGAGGATGGGTGAATGGCCTCTCCTGCACCATCTCCCAGACTGGTGCCGTCCAAGTGCCAATACAGAGTGCAGGTGCACCTCGGAGTCGATTGAGCACGTGGTATGTGTCTGTCCCGCCTTACTTAATGACAGAAGGATTCTGCTACAGGGCGAATGGAACAAACTTGGTGTCCGATCGGGTCGACAAGACATCATAGCAGCTATGAATCCTGAAAATACGATGCTTAACATCCGGTTCACCAAATTTGTTTCAAGAGCAGACAAAATGTTAGCGCAGCAGGATCGCAAGTAACTCCGCTCCAGCCTGTACACTCTTGGCGATACCCGAGACTACACAGGACTCTCAAACTTTCAGGGACAAGTGCCAAGTCGGCCTCCCTTTCTTTTTCCTTTGTCTTTAACGGGATTGTTCCCTTTTTTTAATAATGACGTTTCTGCTAAAGACCGATTATAGAGCCCCCACAACAAACTGGATTGTCTGAGAGCCCGAGAATGTGTTCTAACTCAACCACATATGAATAAGGTGTTCTTTCTTATTCTACTGACCTTGGATGGATGAAAAGCCGAATCTGAAATCCTAGAACTCAAATGCATGGCCTACAGCCCACTGAGCAATCGAAGCATCTATAACGTGGTCCCTCTGCCCATAAAGTTGTGCTAAACTGTATAAAAATAGTGTAAAATTATTGGAAATAGTGGGAGAGCGTAAAACTCTTAACAAGTGAAAGAATTAAATGCCACAATTACAGCTAACAAGTATGTACATTTAATTGCCATGCCAATATGGGATATTTTGCATCACAGTAAACAAAACATCCGGCCCGTGCACCCATCATTTCCTAATGGTTTTAGGCATTAATAAATAGATCTGCATATTTAGGAGGTTCGCTAAGACCCATAATACAGCCCTTCAGCAGAATCAAATTTGCAAAACATACAAAAGAGTTGAACTGTTCATGTTTCCTGCCTTCAAGGCACATATAGTAACAATCACTCTTGCAGCTTCCATGGGGATGTTGGAATCGCACAACCAGGCCTTAAGAAATCTACTCGCCCACTCAATATGGCGAGTCAGATTTGATCAGGGTGAGCTATATTTAGGGCCTACTCGCCAGTTCTGGCGAGCTGAAAAATAGCAGGTGTTCTGTTCACTCAGAAAGTGAAGGCGCAATAAAGAGGCCTTTAAATCCTGTTTTTATCTGGTCACATTTGTTGTGTTCAAAGACAGCGCTCAGAAGTCAGTTTATGTTTTCTTACTATCCCTTTTCCTCCGACTGAAGAATTCTAGGATTTTGTAATGTGAACTGTCTGACGTGCTGTACAATCGGTGTGAAATGAAAGGCAGCAGGGTGTCAGGTTTTTCTAACCTTCACAAAGCTAATAAACGAACTGTACAAACATTTCAAAATATATTTAAGTAGTTATGAAAGCCCACTTTTTGTAATTCTGTGATGAAAAAAATATTTTAATAGGATTAAAACAAATCCGAACACTTTACTTGGTGATGTGCAAATGATAAATAGGTTTGCTGAAACCCAATACCCCATCTAGTTTTAGCCAGTAAAACTGTTAGCGGGAAAGTTTTTAGTCATTTCAATGGTAAATGTACTGTCTGAAAATGATAGTGCGCTACCACATCATGCTTTCATATATTTATTAAAAGTGAGTTTTTAAACATGAACCGAGAAACACTCCTGTCCCTGACCTAATGGCAATGCTATTAGTGTACTAACAGGCAAGTCAGGGATAATGTGTACCCCATATGTGGGCCAGATCCTTATTATACATGGAGCAAACGCTTCGTCTATTTACTCAACCAATTGTTTTTTTGTACAAGAGAAATGCTGAACTCACATACTTGAAGGTGCTCTCAAATGTGATAAAGAAAAAGGCGGCTCTGTAAAATAAAATATTTGCCCGGGAGCACACAATTTGAGACCAGTTTACGGGTCAAGTACATTACAGTTAGGTCAAGTAGATTATTCAAGTTACTAGACCAGCAGTATAGTAACATTTTTATGTTTCGAGGCCTGACAACTCAGCCAAACAAAGGCTCTCCTAACATCTGCAAACCACCATCCATGACTTCTAGGCAATCCAATCTCGAATCCCAGCACCTGGCTATCGTCACCTGAAGCAAGAAAATCTCTAAAGTGAGCAGTGTAGCAAAGAAATACTGTGCTACTAATAGACATCATCTTTGAAGAGCTAGGAGCCAACTGTTGCACTGTGTTAGTTTTATGCATCAGAGCTGCCTTTCTCTTAAGGATTTGTGGTTGAAAATAGTTAAGACCAACCCAGCTCATTCCCCAACCCTTCTCACTGCATTGTAAAACGACAAGCATAGATCTGTATACTGAAGTCAATCACAGGAAGGAAGAGGAAAATACTAAGTGACTTGGGAACTGCAGCTGGCAGGTTGTTAGTTGTGGTCAGGCAGGGCTCAAACAACGAATTATGACAATAATGGCTCAAAGACCATGGCAGAACTGTGAAAACCAAATAGTCAGTAACATCACGATAAAACTGGAACTGCTTCGTTGCAAAATGTGGGGACAGGAGGGCACTGTGAAAACATAGCTATATGGACACTAAAGTATGTGGAGCAAACCTGGAAAAAATGAAGTCACCTATTGTCAGCACAACAAACACAAGACACAACATTACCAAGCACCTTGAAAGAACTGAAGAACACTGTGCGCTTCATTTCAGACACTTAGTAACTTTTAATATGCATCTAAAAAAGTGTAACCAGTAAATGGCACCTCGTAATGGTCTCCATAAAAGAAAAATCACTCATGACGCCAGAAATGTTGATGTGTTTATTTGATAGTCTTCTGTCAGAGGAGTCTCTCCCTACAGATGTTCTGAAGTTTCTAATAAGTGTGTCCACTTTCAACAATATAGCTTTTATGATAAACATCTGGACTGGAGCACCGAGATCCAATTACTTTAATCTCCCTGTAATGAACCCTCCCCAAGAGTCTCGTCACCTGAAAGAGTACAATCCGCCAGGAGAATTGCTCTGCCTCGAGACCTGCTGGAAAAGCGATCTTTGAGACTGAAGAAATTAGTTCATGTGGAGGATGGCATTGCCACCAATGGGTCATTTCCAAGGCCAAACGGCATTTAGACAGGGGCTATGTGATCATCATCATTTATTAAGCTTTTCACCATTACAAAACAACAGTTAAAAAATAGCAATACAGCAACGTTTCACTTTTGTTGTTTGAACATGTTTTTGTTAAAAATGTGTTTTTACACATTACATAGCCACACCTTACTTTAACAAATAAGACCATGTTCACAGGCCCTCAAAATCCAAATGAATTATAAAGCAGTATCACTTTTTTGAAAAGGGGAAAAAAAAAAAAAACAGTTTATCCAACTCCCTCAAACAGCCACTCCAGCATACTTGCTTATTGCATGAACTGCCCATGAATGAGTAAACAGAACAAAACAAAACATATGTGATGGAAATGTTGAACAAACGCTCATTATTTAAACAATGTTAGATCAATCACTGCCATGGCATTTTAGCAAGGTATAGAATGCAACACTAGTTCTGATGTCCTTATCCCTGAGCTGGGCTCTTAACCCAGTAGTGTGGGTAGTGATAAAAAGACGCCCGTGTGTCTCTATGGACTGTAGTTCACAACATTTTTACCATAGGCAAGGAGCACACTGCCATAAAACTTCCACCACCTCTTACTAGCTAGGCCTGACCTAATATGAGCCTGGTACATTAAATAATGATTGCATAAAGCGCATGAGATGGAGTAATGACGTTCTTGCAAAATACGAGAATTGTCCAAATAATTCGACCCTTCAGAGTATTTGTCTGCTCATGTTCTAGGTTAGTGGGGGTTGCACCGGGGCAACATAGAGTGGTTGCCTGAGGAGCAGTAAAAACCAAGCCATGCAGAAGACACAACTTTGATTATACATCGGAATAAAGATTCTAGGCAACATCTGCCTTTGCAGAGGCATATTTGCAAAGCCGCCCCCCGCTTATTCTCATGGCTGTGTCATACAAACCAATCACGCCCAGGTGTCTTAACTGTTTTAACAAATGTTGAGGGAGTGCTGATGGCTCCCACATTCCAATTGCAATCTTTTTTCCAAGTCTTTGTTGGATGTTGACACGGCTAGCAATAACCCAATGACCATCAACAACCAAAAATGTTCACAAACAGGCCTACACTGGGCATACTTAGTTGGATAAAAGAAACAAAAATGGCAATCCAAGCCCATTTCAGTATCAACAACAAATATGGATTAAGTTTACACATACAAACAGCCATGGTCATACTTTCTTGGGATATGGCCAGAGGTACTGGATGTCATTTACTGTAATGTCTGGCAATTTTGTTTCAAGAGACCCGACCCATAGATTAACTCAAACAATGCGTGGTGCATTTAATTGTACAGTAATGAAACTCAAGAAAGAATGCTAAGGTGGGTCCGTCCATTGGCATAAAATAATATTTCAGTTATAATTACAATGAGGAAGTCACACTTGCAAAATGCTATTTATGTGGGCAGTGGCACACAGTACGTTCCCATAGAATTTGCATGCTACAAAGAAAAAGAAAAAAAAACACCACAAATACGTCCTCATCTGTTCAACCACCATGGCGATTTAATCGGCTTAAATGCTGAAGAGCACCACCTAACCTTAGAAAGGGTGACAGGCAAATCACGGTCACCATGGGGTAAGAGGAAAGGCAAGCTGGAGTCGCATATCTCATCCCATCACTCAATAGTAAGATACTTCTGTGATGGATGGGTATAGCTTTACTACAGCCCAGCAGCAAAATCTGGTTGGGAAAGAGGGCTCCTTTATTAGTGGACATGGCCGCTTGGACAGGGGTCATGTCTGATAAGTAGAGGGCACGTCCCTGACCAACATCTTCAAAAGGTAAGTTTTTCCTCCTTAGGAAGAAAAGACAATTAATATGAAGGGCCAGGATAAGTTATAGGCACTGGGGATGGAAAACATGGTTTCCCCATTATGGAAGTTTCCCTCTAAAGAATGGGGCTTGGCAGGGAAATGTTGCTACCTCATTTACAAAATGTTGGTGGATATTAACTATTAAGACGAGATAGCAATAGCAAAATTAGGATTCATCCAAGTACCAGTCAGGATTGAGCTACTGAACGAGCCATCTCAGCAGATAACAAATATTACATTCAACAGGAAAGGCAACACCGTGACTTGAGTATGGACTACCAGCCGATAATGGCCTAATGGACAGTGGAGTCTAAGTGCAATTTTGTAAATTTAAAAAAAAAGGGTGGTTTGATACTACAACTGACAATTCATTGGGGGGATGGGGGGGGCAGGGGGACACTTTCATGAGGAAAAAACACAATTTCCAAACCATACATGAGCAAACAGACCTTCAAGGACTTTGATCAAAATAAACTGGTGTGAAAATTCAAAGCAGATTACACACCCATTCAGACTTGCTCTCAGAGTGCTGCCATCACTGAGACCACTTGTGCAGACCCATTAAATTGCAGCCAATGCTTGGATTTATAAGCACCAAGGCAGTAACATAACAAGTGATTTATTTTCTTGAAGGGGAAAATATATATATATATATATATACATATATATACACCTTCCTGGACCTCAGGTAACCTGGAATGGGTATGTTACTAAGAAAGGGAACTGGGAGCTCAAACATATCCTTACAGCGATTAGTTGGCAACCACCACTGGGTCCATACGCACTTCCTTCTGGGGAAGCAGGACATCCTTGCAAAACTACTCAGTTGGCCTGCTTCTATTAAAAGGGACTGGGGAGCAGCAATGTGCAATGCCCAAACCTCCTGTGACCACTTCAAAAGAATGAATTGTGGTTTCAGGAGGAACCAATGGCGGTGACCAAGTGGCAAATTTCCCCAACGCCACAGACTGGAAATTAAATATTGTCAAAACACTGTGCAAGTTTGAGAATTTCTGTATTATTTGAGAGGGAGAGACTCCTCCTTTAAATGGCGCCCACATTTCCATTTAAGAAAATAATCAATCCTGAGCAGTTCCAAAGCAAACCTGAGACGGACTGATGGGAGTCCTAGTCTGAGGTGTTTAAAGAGGTCCAAGGGACAGCTGGTTGGCTGCTTTAAAGGTCTGTTTTCATTCTTGCCATCACATACTGTAACTAGAAGCTGAGCATGACACGTTAGCACTCAGGCAATTACTAAAGGAATTAAGCCAAGTAACTGTAAGTGTCCTTTTCACCATCAACACGCTCCAAATATTCCTTCTCAATTAAAATATCAATGCATTTCTTAATTACAGGAACTCGAGGTTTGAATCTAGAAGAGAGCTGGGTCAGAACTTCTCCAAGCAATTGTTGGTGTTTTAGGACCTTTCTCATTTTCATTATTCTCACAATGGCAGCCTGGATGAGAAGCTTCCGGTCTTCCTCTATATTTTTGTGGGTAGTTTCCTGCTCCTGCTTTTGTTCAGTTTTCATTGGTACATTGATATTAACCCTTAATTTCTTGTTTTTATACCCAAGGTAGAGCTTTATTGAAGTGTCAGGCTTTAAATCCACCTCATCAACATTTGCATTTTCATCTTCCAAAACAACTAACTTAGACTTCAATAATATCTGCAGAACCTGTACCAAAATATCCATTTTTATCTGTGTGCTGTCAGTCAGCTGCTGTACAGTGTATGCATCTTCTGTGTTGTACTGCAGTAGTATTGCCATTTGGAATGTAGATGCCTGTAACGTATACCTATTTTTAAAACAATTAGTCACCAGTTCACCTTTGGATAGTTGATACAACCAAGTTAGCTTCCTCCCACTGTGACGGCTGGCATAAAAAGCAGTGAATCTCTGATAACTGCGTTCCAGCTCAGATGGAAGAGCGAATGTGCATGACTGTTGAAAAGGCCATGACCCAGAGCTAAGAACCTGAATGCTGAAATCCAAGTCCAATGGCTCGGAATTGGTTAGATGCTTTTTGAACTGTTCATTCAAGTCCTTGCTCACACCAATGTCTTGGAACATTCTTTGAAGTTTCGAGGTGTACTCAAAACCACATGCTTGCTTCAATTTAGAGATCATGCTTGCTTCTGCATCATCACTAGCGCTGTTCTGATGGACCAGCCTCTTAGCTAGCATTTTCGCATAAAATTTCTGAAACACATCTTTATCTTCAATGTATTTAAAGACTACCATCACTTGATTTAGGGTATCCTCAAGTTCTGCCTCTTCAGGATTTTTGGAGCTCTTCTTCAACAAGGAGTCACAGTACCGTGCCAACAGTTCAGGGGACTTACTGGAGGACTGTGCCATTTTCGTAACTGCATTATTATTTATAAACCGACCACAGGCTTTATCTAGTGCTGCCACAAAGCCAGCATCATTGTTGAAAGCAGACATAACAAGTGCATTGTATTTCTTGTGAACATCCAACACAGTTTGTACATACATTTTTGGATCATTTTGAGCAGCTTCACCGCATTTCTCAATGGCAGCCAGACCCTGATTATGAATATGCGTTTCCAAGAGTTTCTTTAGCTCTCCAAGTCCATCTTGGATGCGAGATACAAGATTATACATGCGTCCCAAATCTTCATTTTTGTCTGCATCCAACAGATGCTGAAATTCCGTGTGAAAAATGTCCAGGTGTTTTTCAATGAGAACCTGCTCACATTTTCGCGCCAGTTCATCCTGTGTACTCTCGTGGAGGTACACCTGTACTCTGCGCTGTTCCTCTAAAAGACGAGCCTCTGCCTTTTTCATATATTCGGTGACTGGGTTCTGCTGCAAGAATTCAGTGCTTTCCCTCGTGTAAAACCTTTCTGTATCCGCCCAAAACTGTGACTCAAATGATTCCTTATAGACTGTTAACGTGGGACCCTTTGCAAATGCGTCATCTTCGTTCAGTCCAAGTTCCACATAGGACTGTACAACTCCACTTATCAGCCTTGTGTTGATGGTTTCACCATTTCTTTCCTTTTCAATCAGTTTCAAGACAGCATTTGTTACCCGCTCGTTTAAAGGCCTGAACAAACTGTCTCTCCAAGTCACTAAAGCAAGTGAATAGATTTCATATATTCCTTTGCGCCCTTCATCACACTCACGGCGAACCCAGTGTCTGTTGAGGTAGGCACAAATTCCATTCAGCACTTTGCTTGAAAAACGGTAGTCTTCCCACTGCTGTGTGTAAAATTTCAACACACTTTCACCCATCAGGTCTTCTCCATCCTCCAGAAGATTTGTCAAATAGTTCTTCAGAAACTCCTTTAACCGTTTATACAATTCCAGGCCCACAAACTGCGCTCCTCCAGGTGTCTGGCCTTTTTTAGACTTAGATGGTGGCACTCCAGTTCCTCTGGCTTGATTAGACTGGTGTACACTGGTACAGTAGTTGTACACGTGGGTGTAGAGTTCCATGTATCTAGAGCGGGCCATGCTTTGCCTGGTGTACACCTGCTGGATGCCAGCCCGTAGGTCATCCCAGATCTGATCGAGGCCAATCTGCTTTAGTCCATGCGGATTCTGACTTCTATTCACCGCCATTCTGAACTTTCTGTAATGTGTTTCGGCGATGTAGTTTTACTTTTGCAGGTGCCTCAATGTTTCGAAACCACAGGAGCGTTCACAGTGCTGGACTAAGATCCTGTTTTCTTTTGTGTTTTTTTACAGGAAAACAATTGTTTTACATGCGTGAGATCCGTTTAAAGTCAAAGAGGCCATTGGTACTTGCCGACAAAGAAGGTTGTGTTCCAAGGTGGAGTTCCAATGGGTGAGATATGTGGTGTCTTTTTTCGATCACACGCCTTCACAAGAAACAGGGCAGTGGTAGTCCAAACATATCCCAATCGACGCACAGCCTCCAAGCGACAGGATTGAAAAGTCCCGGTTCTCCAGTCACGACGGTTTTTGGTTGTAGCCGTGTTCACCTTCTCCCCCCTGCTGCCGTAGGCCGATGCCTACTTGTGCTGCGCAAGCGTCGCCCGAACCCTGGCTGCTAGTACGTGCGCAGCAGCCGAAAGGAGGGAGAGGGGGTTTCTTTACAAAAGCGACGCGGTGCGTTGCCAGGCACCCGGCATTGTCCACCGCAGTCTAGTTACTCCGTGCCATCCAGCGAAATACGCACTTCTCTCTCACAAGGCGTTTGGGCTGATCGGCGCCGCGGGCCCAAATGGGAAGGAAGGAGAGGCGGAAGAAGCTGCTGCCGCCCCGGCGCACAATTATGACGTGCACAGCAACCAGGGAGAGACGCCCTCGCAGATCGGCTGCCTACGGCGTCACGAGCTGCACTCCGTTGTAAGTGCTAGCGCCGAGACGCTCACGTGCACGGAGCTGCAGGCGTTGCGGCCGATACTGTAAGGAGAAGGCGGGTCTCGGTACGTGGAGGCCCGGCTGTGGAGGGCCTTATTGCGTTGCTGCACTTCTGCATCCGGGTCAGATAACTCATCAATCGGAAGATCTAGAGGAAATGACGTCAGAAGTATTTCTGTCGCTCTCACTCCCGGTAGTTTCGAGGCGTAGTTCTGGTACTCTCGTAGCACTGTAGCTACACAAACAAGTTTTCAGCGCCGTTTCCTTCTGTCCTCTGTAGTGACTTGACTCCTCCTACCACCCGGAAGTGGTGTAAGCGAAGCAGCGCATTAGGGAGAGGTGACTCGGGGAAACCCGATCCTTGCATTTTATGAGCAATCCACAATTAATACCAATGTAAGATAATTTGGATAATTAATGTTATATAAGAAACACCGCTCGTTAGACTACATTGCGAGAGTGAAAGACTGATAAAAAAAATGGTGAAGCATTTCATGTCAGTGTTACTAGTTCTGGCTATTTAAGCCGAACATTTGTTGTCGAGTATAAATATGTCTTTATCAGGCGAATGAAGTACTGATGGGGTATGGTATCACGTTTTCTTTTCACAGGCATTACTGCCACTAAACCCTATGTCCAGTTACAAATTAAGATGGGATAGCAAAAGAACGCACACACCATTGAAACTTTTTTCCTTGATGTTAAGCATAATTAAACGTCATGCTTGACTCACGAATAAGGTTAGTACATGACTCAATGTGAGCAAAGACGTGGTGCTCCAATCCTTGTTTTTCGTTTAACACCAAAGCATATGCTAGGATGATGTAGTAAATTCCTTGGGTAAAGAATCCAGACGAGGCCAGAAGGTAACTCCCAAGTTGAGGTTTATTCACAGAAAGGACCCACGACCTCCAGCATTAACCACACAGCAATACTAACTCTATAATTCTAACACTGGCATAATACTACATTCTACATTCTACTTCTAAATTCTACATTAAAGGAACATGCCACTAAAACACGAAGTATAATTACACACTTACCATACTACAAAGAGAAAAAACAAAAAAAAAAATATATATATATATATACGTAAATGTATCATAGTATGAATACAACTTATGCTAGAGCTATACATCATTAATAATATACATAATCCTTGGAGTAACTGGGAGCTGACCTCAGTCTAGAACTGGACCTTGATACATTGTCACATCTAGCTCCTGAAATGGCTCTTGATTCGGAAGTGAAAGATGATCTCAGACTAGGACTGAAACTAGTCACATTATCACCCCCAGGACCAGAAATGACACCAGCACTACGCCTTGGGCCCACATCCAGACTATCACCTCCACTTAAATTACTCTGAGTCCATTGTTCTCCTCCGTTGTCCTCTTCTCGTGTCAGAGTGACTAAATCATACCAATCACGTCTCTCCTGCCCATTCCCTGAACCAATTCTTTGTAAAATAATCTTTGCCTGCTCTTTAGTGACTTTCACCAATGCATTCCTGTTCCACCATCCTTTTCCATGCAACAAAACAGCGGTATTGGTAATCTTTAAGACTTTCACTGGTTCAGAAAACTTCGATTGTCCCTTACACACTTTCTTAGGCTTTCTTACCAAAACCCAATCGCCAGTACTCAGCAATCCTTCTTTAACATGTATTCTTTTATCATAATTACACTTATATGCCTCCTGTTTCTCTTTAACATGACTACGCACTTCTTGCAAATCTATATTGTGGTGCAAATCAACTTTATCCAGTAACCACGTGGGACTAATTGCAGAAATCGGTTTCCGACCCCTCAACAGAACAAATGGAGCCACATCCGTAGTGCTTTGTGGAGTTATATTATAATTCCATACTTTAAAATGCAAATATTCTGCAATATCCAACTTATTAGCAATCGCAGTTTGAATACCTTCTTTCAATAATCTGTTAGCTCTTTCCACTAAACCATTAGACGCTGGACTATAAACTGGTACTCTATTATGTCTAACATCATGTTTGCTGAGAAATTTGCTGAACTCCTCAGAAACAAAATGAGATCCATTATCCGTAACAATTTCCTTCACTTTTCCTTCTATATTGAACAATTTCTGAAGAAATGCAATAACAGAACACGAATCAGCACATTTCACAAAAGCAAAGTATATCCACTTCGAATAATAGTCAATGGCTACAATCAAGAATCTACTGTTCTCCCCTAATGCATTGAAAGGACCAGTAAAATCAAGCCCTATTTTCTCCCATGCATTGTTTGGCCACACCACGGGGTGTAAAGGTAAGGTACTAGTTTTCCAATGTTTGTCCGAACACAAACAATCAGCACAACTTTCCACAAATCTTCTAACTTGGCCATCTATACCAGGCCACCAGTACATCTGTTTAATCTTCTTGGAAGTGGCAGAAATACCTAGATGTCCCTCGTGAGCTAAGGAAACAATTTTTGACCTAAGACCACTAGGGGGAATAAATAAATCTTGTCTCAGTAATAAACCATTGACCACTGACAACTCAGAAGCTACCTGACAAAAATTTCTCAAATCTGAATTCAAGCTTCTATCGTTTGGCCAACCCTCAACTAGAAACTTCTTCACTCGTGCCATACACTCATCTTGATCACAACACTTCAACCATTCCTCTTCAGTTATTTTAAATATCTCATTAATATCATTAACTG
This sequence comes from Calotriton arnoldi, assembly GCA_963921515.1. Taxonomy (NCBI): domain Eukaryota; kingdom Metazoa; phylum Chordata; class Amphibia; order Caudata; family Salamandridae; genus Calotriton; species Calotriton arnoldi. Next base: position 2,738,425 of record CAWUFW010000814.1, on the reverse strand, counting down.
TGAACACATACTCCAAATCCTCCCTACTCTTCTCATTGTCACAAACAATATCCCCAATGACAGGTAAACGTGATAGACAGTCAGCTCTCACATTTTTGCCACCAGGAATGTACTTTATATCAAAATTAAATTCTTGTAATCGTGATAGGAGCCTAATGAGTCTTGAAGATGCCTTGTTGGAACAACTATCTCCTAACATGTATATTAATGGTTTGTGATCAGTGTGCAATTCATATTTGGTACCCCAAATATACATTTTGAACTTCTCAGAGGCCCACGAGCAAGCCAGTGCCTCACGCTCAATAGTACTGTAATTCTTTTCCGCATCGCTGAGAGTTCGTGATGCGAACGCTATGGTATACTCGCGACCATTTATTCCTTGGCTTAAGACAGCACCCAAACCTTTAGCGCTAGCATCTACAGTAATAGTACACTTGGCACCCTGAGTAAAAGATCTTATAGCTGGAGCTGTAATGATTAACTTTTTAACTGCTTCAAAGACCTCTTGGCACTCTTCGGACCACACAAACTTGATATTCTTTTTCAACAGATTTCTTAAAGGTTGCACAATAACTGCATAACCTTGTACAAATCTTGCGTAATACTCGCTAAGTCCCAGGAAGGCTCTAAGCGAGTCCTTGTCATTGGGAGTGGAAACCTCACTTATACCTTTTAATAAAGATAATTTAGGTTTAATACCATCCTTAGAGATATTATGTCCCAAATAATTCACATCCTGGGCAATAAACCTGCACTTGTCTATATTAATAGTCATACCCTGAGACCTCAACTTGCTTAATACATCATCCAGTAATGCAAAATGTTGCTCCAAAGTCTCAGTGTGAACTAAAATGTCATCCTGAAAAGCCTGTATGCCCAATTGTTGACCAAACATCTGATCCATTAAGCGTTGAAAAACACTAGCAGCGGATGCCAATCCAAACGGCATCCGCATATATTGGAAAACACCAAAGGGTGTTACAAACGTGGTTAAGTGTTGTGAATCTTCAGACAAAGGTATCTGATGATACGCAGAACGTAAATCTATGGTTGAAAAATACCTACTACCTCCTAACTTAGCCAATAATTCATGAATTCTTGGGAGGGGATGACAGTCTACAAGAATGTTTCTGTTGAGAACTCTTAAGTCCGCACATAGACGTATAGACCCTGAGCTTTTCGTGCGACAACGGCCGCCTGAAACCCACTCTGAGGACTCTACCTGTTTGATGATTTCTTGAGCGCACATTTCATCAAGTAGCTTTTTGAGATCTTCCCTGGCAGATAGTGGAACAGGTCTAACTTTCTGTATCACAGGAATGGCATTTTTTTAAAACAATAGTATGCTGAAAATTCTTAATCATCCCTATTTTGTTAGAAAACACCTCAGGAAATTTAAACTGTAAATTCTTAGTAATACTATCTATCTCATTGGTATCTAGAACAGCTAAAACAGGTAAATCTCCTAAAACTACAGGTTCTGCATGTCCTGGTCTAAGAATTATACCAAGTTTGGCTTGGTCTTGCCACCCTAATATGTCACGTCCATTGACTGCAACATAAATTTTGGTAACAATACTCCTCCCCTTAAATACAATATAATCATCAAAATAACCCTTCATTATTATATCGTATTCGCCAAATGCTTTAGGGTTGATAGATGTCGACTTGAGTAATTTCTCAGTCCACAGTCTGTTAAACGTCTTTTCGGCTAAAATAGTAATAGGGGATCCCGAATCTGCCATAATACCCAGATCAATAACACCAATTTGTACATTGCATATTGGACCTTTGCACCTTTTTTCTGATTCCCTAACGTATTGACCTCCACAGATAATGACACATTACTAATTTCTTCTGATAGAATATCTTCGTTAACGTCCAATTGATTGACTCTGACCTTCATTCTACTGGCATTACACACTGTATAAAAATGACCAATTTTTTTACAATAAGTGCACCGTTTCCCCTTTGCAGGACAATTAGGATAATTCCCCATGTGGAACTTAGAACCACATCTGTAACAGGTGCCTCCAACCTTTTTCTGAACGTTCTGCTTAAAAGCATTCTTACTAGTAACCACATTAATAGCTGTATCATTCACGCTAGTTTTAGGTTTTGATTCTACTACCGCAATACTTATGTTGTCTGAAGATCTGGAAATTGAAGCATCAGATATAATCTTTGAAGAAACAACAGACCTTTCTATACTTCTTGCTATATCCATGACCTCATCAAGAGACGGATTTTTGCATGTCAAAATCCGTTCTTGTATCTTTTTGTTGTAGCAATTGAATACTAATTGATCTCTCAAAGCAGTGTCCAAGTAATTCCCAAAAACACACTTAGAAGCTAAAACACGTAACACAGCTAAATAATCTTCAATAGATTCATCTACTAATTGTCTCCGTTTAAAGAATTTGTGTCTTTCTACCATCACGGATGGTTCGTCGACATAATGTTTACTCAAACGTGCCAAAGCTTCTTTAAAAACATCCCATGATTCCTCGCCTACAGGTGCTTGAACAGTGGGTAAGTTGTCAAAAATCTCTTGTCCAGCATTCCCTAGATGGTTAAACAGAAGCGCTCTTTTCCTTGACGCAGAATACTCACTGGCATCAATGGCCTCTAGATAGTTCTCAAATACTCTAAACCATTTGTGCCAAGGTTTGTCTGGTTTACCAGAGATTTCCAAGAATGGGGAAGGTTGCATTACGTTGTTACTACTTGAAGCCATGCTGGTGTATAAAATGTATAATTAAAGAGATGAAACTGTAAACAAAGAAAGGAAAGAAAAAAAAAAAAATATATATATTTTTTTTTTATAATGAAATTATGCAAAGTGTGGAAATACCAATAACTCCATACGCCAATTTCCGTTGGAACGCTTTACTTCTAGACTTCGTACGATCTAGAATGATGCCATAATTGGAGAAAATCTTGAAAACGGCAACTTGAAAAGGAAAATGGAAAGCAGAGCGTAATGAAAGAAGCTCTGCGTGCTTTCCAAAGGAACTAGAACTTGCTTACAGCACGTAGGTGAGCGTGGTGACGTCTGAGGTTGCTCACATGGTACAATACACAAGACGCGCCAGGGAAATGGATTCCTTTGAAGATCTAAGAACGCTGCAGTTCCAGCTGAGATACGAGCGTGAAACGTGACTGAACAATGCCAACAGAATATAAGGAGACAATGGAGAAGCCCTTGCCTCTACAGGACTCAGGTTAGCGCGTGCTCAGTCATTCAAATGTTCAAATGATGCCTCACTAAAAAAACGTTGAAGGTGAAGAGACTTTCAGCGCAAGATAAAGCCACAAAAATGCATAAAATGCCGTTGGCGCTTAAGCGATGGGCGATGCAAGCTGTCACTCGACAGAAGCTTGTATGGAAGCGGGAATCACACTTCAATTTAAAACAAATGCTGATGGCAACGATGGCGCTAATGCGAAAAGCGATGCCAATATGCAAAGACAAACGCTTCTAGCGCGATAGTCATGGAAAGAAAAGTACTTTACCCGTGGTTTCAGAAAAAGAAACAGCAGAGTTCTCGATCGTGATGCGAGACAGCACAGTTCTCGAAATTGCTTATAGGAATTTCAAACGAAAGTCCTTGGAGGAAGTAATGTCCAATCACTTCTTGTCGGTGGGTCCTTTAGAATCGTCGCCAAATAATGTAGTAAATTCCTTGGGTAAAGAATCCAGACGAGGCCAGAAGGTAACTCCCAAGTTGAGGTTTATTCACAGAAAGGACCCACGACCTCCAGCATTAACCACACAGCAATACTAACTCTATAATTCTAACACTGGCATAATACTACATTCTACATTCTACTTCTAAATTCTACATTAAAGGAACATGCCACTAAAACACGAAGTATAATTACACACTTACCATACTACAGATGACCAAGAGTCCCGGATTTTCACCAGCTGTCCCTGCAGATTTCGGGAAATTTAGCTCATGTTCCGGTTTTCAGAGAGGGTCGACTGAAACGGTGCGAGGTGCCTTGTTATGTCTTCATAGCTGCCAAGGTTTCAGATTGCCATGTGTGACATTTTCATAATTTCAGTGAAATTATGAGTGACATTTCAGCGATTATGAGTGACACTTTCTCGCGAGCTAAAATCATGCAATGAAGACGAGGGAAACTTCTAAACATCACACAGTGAGTCTCAGACAGGCAGCACTGAGCACTGCAGGCTGCCTCAGACAGAATGACGACGAGCGTTAGTACTTCTAGTGCTTACTGTTGTCTTCAACTTCTCTCTGCTAGCCATGGGTGACGGCGGTGTCCCAGGCGCTGAGCCGCACGGCGGGGGTGACATGCTGTGCGCCTGCCTCTCGTCGGACGGCGACGCACATGCCTGCAGCAGTGTGCACACTGCAGCGCCTCTCCCAGCACACGCAGCACGCCCGATGCAGGCACAGGCCTCTCTCATGCCGCGCTGCCATGATCGTGTGAGACTCTGCGACTCAGAGTCCCACCACCGCCGGCTTCTTCTCACAGACGAGCCTCACACTTCCTGCTTTCAACTACAGGACGTGAGGTAATGGGCGCCAGGCGCCGGCACAGCCAGTTAACGCTGACTTGTCTCTCTGAGAGGGCAGGCCCCGGGGTCCCGGTAATTTAATTGGGCAGGGTGAGGAGTCTCCGACATCATGACTCACTCTGACTTGTGGTGAGCGCTGCGGCGGGAGCCAGCACTCTGCAGCCTGCACAGTTTTGCAACATTGTAGCGCCTCTAGCAAGCATGATTGAAGGGCAGGCAGCATATTTCAATTTGGGCACACACGGGCTCCGATGTCAATTACTCTGTCTCCTGGAGTCCTGCCGCGCGCTGGCACCCTGGCGTTAAGCCAGTTTCAGCACGTCAGCAGAGAGTGGTCAAAATGCGTGACAATGCATTTCAGTGCGGTGATGCGGAACACCACACTGAAATGCGTTAGCGTCACGCCTGAAGTGTGACACTTGGCAGGACTGTGTCTTCCAAAGCAGGGATAGTTAGCAGCGGTTATAAGAAAGCAATGTAATTAGCAGGCATGCTACTTGCTTTAAAATTGCATTTTATTTATGTTCTTACTGCCTCTTCTGTAATTCTCTGCTAAGGAGCACTGCTATTCTGTGCACTCGGTTTAAGTAAAATTGTAGCCCTTCTATTTTTGTGAAATGTCCCAGTTTTCGGTTTTAAAATTCAGGTCACCCTAGCACATTCATGCCAGTCTTGCATGTTTAGAAGGAAGGCTAATGCTGGAAATTGTAGTCCTGGTACACTTGAGTTCATCCGACTGAAGTAATGCAACTGACAATAATTATTAGTAAAGGTCTCATCCACAGGAATGGTTCTAGAATTTGTGAGGCCCTGGGCATCAAGGGAATGTGGGAGGCCCCTCTAATTTGCATACAATGGGTGATAACCCAGGAAATGACATCACAGGAAGTGCCATCAATTGTAGTCCTCTTGCATCTTGAAGCAAGATGGGAGCATTTCCCCCTTGGTGACATGGAATCATGCAGTAATCTATTACAGGAATGACTATGTTGTGAATAACATGCATATCTCTCCACTCACCATCCATTTTATTTTTCAAATAATTTTTATTAGGTATTTTCAATAGAAAAACAGAAAAGAAAAACAACATACTCCATGTAGTGTACAGAAATATAAAATTTGACGTTATACATCAGCTGGGAAGAAGCATGACAACTACAGCAATATGAATAACAGGAACGATTATCACAAGCAATATAAAAGAAGCAGGAATACAAAGTACCAGTTGATACAAGATATTGTACACTAATGAATAAACTTCATATAGTCCATGAAATAAAGAGGAGAGAGAAATAATAAATAAGTGATAAAAAGAAACTAATAGCAACTAAGTGAGAGAATAGGAAAAGAAAAGATGAAGCGAAGCAGAGCAATAAGAGGCCTACTCCTGCTTATGTTGGGTATTATGTCGAAGTCCGTATATAAGAGAAAAAAGTCCTGTGGAAACAGAATTTTCTGGATTTGGTACATCTGAGAGTCCAAATAGTATTTTATGCATCTTTGGCAATTGTTTATGGTTAAGAAGATATGTGAAAGGGGAATGTCTTATAGATATAACCTGTGTACTGATCATGGTGGTTTATGTGTGGTGAAGTATATATCTAGTGTATCCCACATATGTCTGGTAGGGGGTTTCCAGGGAGAGTTTTGAAGAGCGATATTATCTGCGCCCCTGAGGTGAGTAATCCAGTTCATCCAACCTTTATATGATGCCTTATGTGTGTTCTTCCAATTATTAAGGACAATTTTTATTGCTGATGTGAATAAAAGGTCTAATAGGGTTTTGTCTGCACAATTTAATGTATCCGCATCAATAAAGCCGGTTGTTAATGTGGAGAATTCTCTTTTTAGCTTACAATTAAATAGTTTTGATAGGAAATCAAATACATTATCCCAAAATGTCGATACAGCTTTGCAGTGTAATATAAGTTGGGCTAAATCGCCTGTTTCTTCCTTACAGTTCCAACAGATAGGGTCATCGCGGAGATGTTGTGAGTGCAGCCGAGCAGGAGTCCAGAAGGCTTTATGTAGAAGCCATAGTTTTGTTTGAGACAAGACCGGAGATATCTTATTACGGGTAGTAGAGCTCCATATTTGAGGCCATTGAGATTCGGGTATTGGGCTAGAGGAATGTAGCTCCCAGAAAGCAATAAGGTTTTTATTGAGAGTCGAGTTTTTAGGGCAAAGAAGTTTGTAAATAAGTGATACTTGGTGGCCGAGCTTGTTAATCTTTGTTACAAAGTGTGGTAGGGATGGGGGTGAGTTGTGTAATTTGGCTTTTGAAAGTGCTGCTCTAACCTTTAGAAAGTTGTAGAATTCTATGTTGTCTAAATTGTATCTAGTTTGAAGGTCCTTAAAAGTAATTGGGTATGAGGAGTTTTCTAGCTGTTGGGGGAAGAAGATCCCTTTGTTAATCCAAGCATCATAGTGTAAAGTTTTCCCCTTGTATAAAATATTACGGTTGTTCCATATTAATTCCAATTTGGATCGCTTTATGCTTGAGTCAAGTTTGTCTAATTTTAGTAACGCCGCTTTTGTATTTTTGAAAATGGATTTAGATTTAATTAACTTTGTCTGGCTAGAGGTGAGCAGGTCAAGAGGGTTAAGGTTATCAAGAATAGATTTTTCGACTTCTAGCCATACAGGAGTATAATTGATGGGAGGCGAGATCCAGTAGGAGCCCTGTTTTGCCAGAAAGGCCGTTTGGTATGTTTTAAAGTCGGCTAAGTTTACTCCACCTAGGGATTTGTCCAGCCTTAGTTTTTTAAGTCCAATTCTAGCTTTCTTGCTTTGCCATATGAATTTTGTTAAGAGAATATCAAGTTTATGATGAAAGTCTTCTGTAAGGATGAGAGGGAGCATGTTGATTAGATAATTAATTAGGGGCGTGATCATCATCTTTGTTTCAATTCTCCCCCACCAAGTGATACATTTTGGAGACCAAGTGTCTAGTAGTTTTTTAATTTTTTCCAGTGTTGTATTTTCATTGTGGTGTAGTGTGTCTATTAAATTACTACCAAATTCTATACCCAAATATTTTATAAATCCCGGTTGCCACGCAAGACCTGAGTTGCCTAAAATCTCTCTTGTGCAATGAATATTCAGGGGTTTTACCTCCGATTTGTCCCTATTTAGTTTGTATCCAGAGTGCCTAGAGTATTTCCCTATTGTTAGCATCAAAGCATTAATTGAGGGACCCTGGTCTTCAGTTACTATTAGGATATCGTCCGCATAAGCGGCAAATTTAACTTGAGTATTATTAAAACCTACACCTTTTATGTCTGTATTCTGTTTGATGTCTTGTATTAAGGGCTCTAGCGCTAGTAGGAAAAGGGATGGTGAAAGTGGGCAGCCTTGTCTTGTGCCTTGTTGGAGAGTGAAAGACTCTGAAAGTGAACCATTAATTGCAATACGTGCCGTAGGCATCGAGTAAAGGGCCATGACCATATTTATGTAGGATTCCCCCAAGTTAATTGAATGCATACAGTGTTGTAGGAATGACCATGAAACTCTGTCGAACGCCTTTTCTGCATCCAGGGTGATTGCTATAGAAGGGTCCGGTTTAAGAACTGCATTTTCAAGAACATGGCATAACAGCCGGGTATTGTCGTTCGACATACGGTTTTTAAGAAAGCCTACTTGTGAATTACTTATCAAATGTGGGAGGATTGCATTGATTCTTGTGGCTAAAATTTTTGCATAAATTTTACAGTCGACATTGATGAGAGATATTGGTCTGTAATTCTTTGGTAGTAAGGGATCCTTCCCCTCCTTAGGGATAACTATAATGTTGGCCTCTGTCATGGAGTTTGTCGTTCGTCCTTTATTTGCTATATTATCAAATACTTTTAACATGGTCGGTTGTAGTAGCACTGCAAATGTCTTATAAAATGTGGCTGTGAAGCCGTCAGGACCCGGAGCCTTATTGTCCTTCAGGGATTTAATAGAGTTTGTCACTTCTAGTTCGCTTATTGGTTTCCCTAAAGCCAATTTGTCTGTTTCGTTCAGTTGGGGTAGGTTCAATTTATTCAGGTATTGGGTGCACTCTTCTGAGTTAAATTCTTGGTCGCTCCGATACAAGTCTTCATAGAAGGTTTTAAAGGTATTTAAAATGTCTTTTTGTTTAGTATGCGTCTGATTATTAGTATCTTTGATTGACGAGATAATGTTTTGGTTCTGTTTGTGCTTAAGATAGGAAGCTAGCATCTTACCCGCTTTGTTGGCTTCGCAGAGTTTAAGGGCCTTAAACTTGTTTATCCATAATCCTGCTCTTTTACTCAATTTTATTGTATTCATATTTCTTTTGTGTTAGAAGGGTAAGAATATTATTATTATTTAGCGAATTGGCATGTGAAGTCTCCAGGAGTTTAATTTCACGTTCTAACTTAAATAACTCAGTATTAAGCTTTTTATTGATTTTTGCTTTAATCTCAATGATAACTCCCCTAATGGTTGCCTTCAGAGCGTCCCAGAGGCACTCACCATCCATTTTAAGGGTCTCATCCGCAGGGACTGTTCTAGGATTTGTGGGGCCATGGGCATCACAGGAATGTGCGAGGCCCCTCTAATTTGCATACAATGGGGGCCAACCCAGGAAATGATATCACAGGATGTGCCATCAATTGTAGTCCTCTTGCATCTTGAAGCAACTTTGTAGGAAGCAACTTTCTTGATGTGTATGCCAGTTAAACAATAAAAATATATTTATTTATAAAGTTTTATAGCGAGAACATGACCCAATGAGTTTATCAGATAAATAACACTAATGCAATAAGGGCATGTATTTTATAAAGTTCTGTTCAGTGGAAATACATTTGTCATGCTGGGTGGAAACGTTTTGCCTAGATCTCGTCAAAATGTATACCGTTAACAAATTATTTCCAGTTTAATGTATTGTTTATTGTGTTGTGTATGTGGTATTTACATAATGCAAACTTAGCCGAAAGGCAACTGAGAGATGAACAAAGATACAGTCAATATGTGATAGGACAGGTAGCTGGTTTGTGGACTGTTACTGCAGCATGATGTATTGTTCTTTAAAGAGATGAGTATTCAGCTGTTATGTAAATTGGAGCTGGGTTGGGACTCTCCGGATGGCTTTTTGCCTTGCTTTACTTCCTTTTTTTGCATTTCATCTTCTGCCTTAAAGGTGCCGTTGATGATTGTGTACGGAGTTCTACTGGAGCTGGAGAACATATCACCAAGTAGGCAGGTGTGTCAGTAATCAGGACTTTGTAGATGATGCGGTCCTGTTTCCTTGGACCTCACAGTGTTGGACTATGGCTGTAAGGCCCTGGGGTGTGGGACCAGTCCTCTAGGGTTGCCACCTGACCAGTATGGTACCAGCATGGCAGGTATTTACATGTCTAAACAGAAGAAAAATTAAATACAGAAACAAAAGCTGGTATTTAGAAGAATAGAACATAGCTACCACCTATAATTTTAAAGTCAACGAATCCAAGAAAAGTTACTTCTCTTATCAGATTTGACCCTATTGAAAGAATTATTCCTTATTGCATTAGAACTGCAATCTCCTTCAGATTTCTCAGCTACATTACAACACTCCAAAGAACTATATATTAACCTTGCTCAATTCTTTTTCAACAAGTGTAAACTATTATATGACAACATCCAAGCAGAACACATTCCTTCACCTGATAACCTTTCCGTGACAACTCAAAATATCAAAACTCTGATTAATTTAAACTCATTCAGACCGATTGATGGGGCTGGTCTGGATTCTACCATTTCAAGCTGTCATCCTATCAGTTTATGACCAGCTACTTTGATGCAACTTCCCTTTTTCTCAAAACCTAGACATATTTAATTGTTCTTTAAGACAAGGTATTTTCCACATCCCATGCCACTGTGAAATCATTTTTTTGGTAAATACCCTTGACCCACAAGATCAACAACTTTCTACAAATTTGCCATGTACCATTCCATGGCAAACTTTTGAAAAAAACCTTTTAAAATATCTTAAGCAGTTTGTCGAAGAGAATCTTTTGGATACCTTCTAAGCCAGATTCTAGACAGGACATTGTACAGATCTGGTGATCCTATTAGTTTTGGTTGATCTTTGTCACAGGGTAGACAATAGGGGTGTTGGGACACTGGTACTTTTACACCTGTCAACGGTCTTCAATACCATATGTCATTCCATTCTGAAAAAATCCTAGAAGTGAAGCCAGGATTGGGCTGGTTACATTGCGTCTATCTGACCATCAGCAGATCACTAAGGGCCTGATTACAATGCCGGTCAGACTTTCGTCCGAACGGCACCGTGGCGGAAGCAGGACCGCCCGACTAGAAGTCGGGGGTCTCACTGCCCACATTACGATGCAACCGCCTTCACGGGGGTTGCAATGTGTATACTTTGCATTGCGGTGTGTGCTGCGGGCTGCAGCACACGCAGTACAAAATATACACATTTTAAACATCCCTGCACCATGTGGCAGGCACCATGTGGTGCCTGCCACATTGTGCAGGGATGTTTAGTGGGCACCATAGGTGCCCCCCAGGACCCATATCGGAGGGCCAGGGGAAAGGGGGACCTACTAGGGGCCCTCAAAGTCACTGTCCGCTTGCCTTTTCATGGCGGGTGTTATACCTGGCACCATTGGTGTGGGTCTCCCCTGCATTTTTGCCTTTGCCTCCTGTGTTTTTGCTGTGCGTTGGACTCCGTTTTGCTGGTCTAGATGCTTTGGGCACTTTGCCACTGCTGTTCAGTGCCAAAGTGCAAGTGCTCCCTTTGTAAATTATTGTCATGGATTGGTGTTTCCATGATTGGCTATTTGATTTACTAGTCAGTCCCTAATACAGTGCACCGTGTGTGCCCAGGGCCTGTAAATCAAATGCTGCTAGTGGGCTTGCAGCACTGATTGTGCCACCCACATAAGCAGCCTGTAAATGTAACTCTGGCCTGCCATCACAGAGCCTGTGTGCAGTCTAGTACTGCCATGTCAACTTGGCAAGTGTACCCACTTGCCAGGCCCTACCTTCCCTTTTCTTACGTCAGTCACCCCTAAGGTAGGCCCAAGGTACCCCTGTGGGCAGGGTGCAGTGTATGTGAAAGGTAGGACATGCCCTGGTGTGTGTGGCATATCCTGATAGTGAATTACTGCCAATTTCGTTTTTCACTAGTGCAAGGCTACCTGTTCCAATAGGATAGAATGGGGAGTTTGTTTATAACATCTTATAAACATAACTACCCCTGGGAACCAGTTAGGAAAATAAAGTTTAGTATGCCTGAACTCAGAATGTTAAAATGCATCTTTTAGTGAGGGTGATTTTTACATTCTCTGTTTGAAAATACCACTTTTAGAAAGAAGGTATTTTCTTGCTTAACCATCCAGTGTGCCTCTGCTAGGTTTGTGTATTGCATGTCTGGCTTTGGATGACGGGCTGGGGAGGAGCAGTGGCTCCAGAGAGCCTGATGAGTCAGGGCTGGGCTGAATAGAGCTGGGTTGCATTTAGAGTAGGGTGAGGAGATTTCCTTTCACCTGAATGGGCCTGGTCTGCCTTCCACAATGACGTCTCCACCTCCTGCCAGGAAGCTGCACCAGTGAGGACAGAACTGGTTTAGGCTGGGTGCAGACACTCTCTGCCTTCAGAGAACAAATGATTTCTGTGTATAAAAAGAGGGGCCCAGACTTTTAGATCACTTTTGGGAATCAAGAGAAACCTTTGCTAAGGAGAAGAGCCAGAGAAGCTGAGGAGGAATACTGCCCCTGTGCTGTTTGCTGTCTGGGGTTGGCCTGCAGTGGCAACTTGCTGCTAAGGAAAGGAGAAAAGGACTTTGCTGTCTGCTTTGTCACCTGCTTGAGGAAAAGATCTCCAAGGGATTGAAACTGAACTTGCCTCCTGTTCTGAAGTCTCAGGGACACAAAGACTTCACCACCAGCTCCCCTGAATTTCCATGCTGGGAATTCTAGCCTACAAAGAGGTGCCTGCTGTTGTTTTGGACCTCTAGAGACTGTTTTCCGCTGGGAGCTGTTAAAGTAATGCAACTTCGAAGAAGCGAGACGCATCCGCACCTGTTTCCGACGCATCGCCGAAGAAACCGTCGCAGCGCCTGCCGCGGCTCGATAATTCGCCCCATGCCGCATCGAGTGCACCGATCTCCGAAGTCTAAGATCACCGCACCGATTTCGACGCAAGGCCTGCTCTGCGGCTGCAAGAGTTCACGCATCGTTCCGTATCGTCGCATTGCGGCACCAAGTTTGTTGCATCGTTGGGGAACGCAGTAAGAAACCGACGCATCACCTCCCCACGCAGTAAGAAACCGACGCATCACCTCCTCTCCGGTAAGGAACCGACGCATCACCTTCCATGAGTGTAAGGAACTGACGCATCACCTTCCATGAGTGTAAGGAACCGACGCATCATCTTCCCTGAGTGTAAGGAACCGACGCATCACCTTCCCTGCGGCCCGTTCTGTTTGGTTGCGTGACGCATCGCAGGTACTTTGTGAGAAAAGTGTTGCATCTGCAATTTGCTTTGAACTGAACTATTTCTACCATCTGAAAGTCATATTTTTATTACTGTATTGTGGATTTTTGTCGTTTGGTCTTGTTTTGGTTTAGATAAAGATTACTTATTTTTCTAAACTGGTGTGGTGTCTATTTGTAGTGTTTTCACTGTGTTACTGTATGTGTTCACAAATGTTTTACACACTGCCTCTGAGATAAGCCTGTCTGCTCGTGCCAAGCTACCAAGGGGGTGAGCAGGGGTTATTTTAGAAGTGTATCCCCCTTACCCGGACTAGAAGCAAGGGACCCTATTTGGACAAAGGTACCTACCTCTGCCAACTCGAGACCCCCATTTCTAACAGCGGGTTAACCACCATGAAAGCGCCGGCGGAAAGGGACATCCCAATCCCTCAGCAGGCATCGCCCCATTGTAGGGAGTAGGAGTCCGACCGCCGCACTGACAGGATCCTTGATCCTGTCAGACGCGGCGGTCTTTCTCCCGCCAGCCGAGATCCGACCGCCTGCATCCTAATGCGGCGGTCGGATCCAATGGGCCGTATGGCGGTGGGACCATCAGCGACGGCCTGACGGTGGTGGTCCCACCGCCATCGTAATCAGACCCTAAGTTACCACCTTTTCATTCCACACCTAAGCAATGGAACTGCAGGGTGAATCATGTCCATACCACTTGATTCACTCTTCTACAATAATTAGGGGTCAGTTTCTATATGTATGTAGAGGACACTCAAATCATATTTAACCTGCCTAATTTAAGTACAAATATGAACTTTGCACAAGATGGAAAGAGTAATTGCCTTATTATAACACATTAAATCCTACCAGAAAGCATCTCCTTTCTCACTCACAGCCTGCTGGCCTGAATCTACAGAAACTCCACCATCCAATCATTTCTTATTAACCGTGCATCAAACTAGAACAGTTACATATGGTGAAAGATCCTTCCCCAGTGTGGCTGCCAAAATTGTGGAACTCTCTTCTAGCTGCCATTTTCTCAGAACCCATGTTAAATTCAGAAAAGCCCTCAAAACCTGGCCTTTTAACTAGCAACTTCTATTCCTCTCTTTTTAGGCTAGTTACGTTAGATGCTTTAGCACTAAGAAGGTTTTATAGATTAAAGAAATTGTCCTGCAGAAGTTCTTCCCCAAATTATTTGCTTTTAATATATATTGTAGATAAACCCAATTAACTCTATCGAACGCTTTTGTTGCGTCGATAGTAATTACAACTAAGGAGTCTTGTGCAGGGTGGCTATATCGATCGCCCCAATTAAATTAAAAGTTAAATCTCTTAATCCCCTCCCTCTCACAAACCCCTTTTGATCCATATGAAGCAAATGCTCCGCTACACCATTCAGCCTCTCCGCTAATATTTTTGAGAAAACCTTATAATCAGCATTAAGTAGCGAAATAGGGCGATATGAATCGCAGGAACATGATGGTTTAGCAGGTTTAAGAATTAATGCTACTGCTGCTTCATTCCATGAGGGAGGTATCTCACCTCCTTCCTCAAAAATATGGGAGAATAACAAGCACATAATTGGGGTTAACACTTTTTCTAAGGCCTTATATAATTCTGCAGGCAACCCATCAGGGCCTGCAGATTTTCCAGACATAATGGCATTTCCCACTTCAACCTTGGAAATTGGGAGATCCATATTCTGGGACTTATCATCCGAGATTTTTTTAATGGAACTCTGCGCTATCCATCCCTTTATCTCCTCCTCCCGTACAACCAGATCTTCATGATATACCTCCTCAAAATGTCGCTGAAAAGCCTTTTCAATATCTATTGGATTATTAAGTACTTTTCCAAAGTTAACCTCCTCCACTGACTTAAGCTCATCAATAGAGTTCCTAGCCACATCCTGCTTGGTCTTCCACGCCAATAATTTGCCGCAGTTCTCCCCATACTCAAAATGCGATAGCTTACTGGCTTGCCATTTCTTTTTAAGCCTTGCTTCTAAGATGGTAATCAAATCTAATTTAAGAGAGTCTAACTGTGCCTGTATGTCTGCTTTTAGGTGGTTACTCTGATGTACTATAACCTCTTGCTCTTTCAGTAGAATTTCTTTCTCTATCACATCAATTTCTTCTTTATACTTTCTATGCTTATCTATTTGTTTAACCATTAAAAAAACCCTTATAAAGGCTTTATAAGCATCCCATACCATCTGTATTGGAGCAGTTCCTAAATTCAATTGAAAAAAGGCCTTTGATTCCTCTGCTAACTCTTCCACTAATGATTCTTCTAAAAGGATAGCTCGCTCCAATGTCCACCTCTGACATATCGGCCTAGATGGGACTTTAAGTGTCAATGTCACTGCCGAGTGGTCGGAAAGGTGCTCACCCAGATGCTTAACCTCTTCAAACCAATTTTTAAGGACATTGCTTAACAAATAAAAATCTAATCTGGATCTATGTCCATGCTTCTTGTTATAGAATGTATAACCTCTCTTATTACCCACACTCATCCTCCATACATCAAACCAGGCTAACTGTTTCATAGCTGTTTTAACTACTGCTCTCATCTTACAATTTGTAACAGATCTACTCCTTTTTGATTTATCTAGTACAAGATCTAATACTAGATTGAAGTCGCCTGCTAATATCAGTGGGTCTGGGTAATTCAACAGTTCTAACAGTAAATTTTCAAAAGGAGTTGCGTCATCTATATTCGGGCCATAATAACCTGCTACTGTAAAATTAACACCATACCCTCTTATCTTAGCAATGGCCCACCTCCCCATCTTATCTACCGTACTAGCCAGTAAGGAGATAGCTGCATTCTTTTTTATAATTATTGCCACTCCTTTAGTAGGTGAGGATTGTGTTGTACAAATCAAATCCTGTATCCACCCCATGGGTTTACACATAGCTATCAGCTCATTATGTTCTAAATGCGTTTCTTGTAAAATTAAAACTTGCTCTGAGCGATCCCTTAAATATTGGAAGATTTTCTGCCTCCTATAGTTTGTTCTTAACCCATTCAAATTCCAAGAAAGCACTTTCAATCTAAAATTTTGTTTTTATTTAAGCCAGGCATCCCTTTTTCCTCCCTCCCATAAAAAATACTTTTTGATCTGGCGATTCAGACTTACATTTTTTTTTTACCCACTGCTCCCCACCCTGTGCCCCCTCCCTCACCTCCCTTTGTGAACCCTTCCCTGGAGAACCCCCCCTCTTCTTTTCCTTGGCCTCCACTAAGGCCTATGGGGCTCCCCCTTCCTTTCAGGTCAGGAACTTGAAATTGGTGCACCCCTTCTCACAACATTAGCTCGTTTCCAATCATCCCGGGCTCCCTGAAATAGACTGCAAAAAATCTTCAGCATCTTCTACTCTTTTAAAAATTTGCATTTTATTATTATGCATTACTTTTAGTGATGCTGGGAATTTTAAATGTGCTGTAGCTCCCATCTTTTTTAATGGCTCCAGAAGTTTTCCCAACTCCCATTGCCTTGAAGCTGTAATTGCCGAGATGTCAGATCTTATTTGAAATGTTATCTCCTCCACACAGAGGGAATTTAACTTGAGTGCTTTATTCAGGATTCCTTCCTTTAAGCTATAGGTTAGAAAATGTACCAAGATTTTCCTGGGCCTTGACTTGTTGGGGTTCAACCTAAAGGGATCTCTATATACTCTTTGAATATCAGCCATAAGTGCCTCTTTCGAGCACTCAATATTTGTAGCTTGTTTTATCAATTTAGCTACAAATTCCTTTAGGTTGCTTCCCTCCGCCCCCTCTGGCACTTTTAGCAGACGGGTATTATTTCTTCTTTGTGAATTTTCTAATGATTCCAACTTATCCTGGACCTTCAAACCTTTCTCTTTTAATGCAACAATTTGTTTCACATTAGCCTCTGCCTGTGTTACCAATTCGGATACAGTTGTTTCAAGTGCTGCAGTTCTGATAGCCAATGAATCAAGCTTCGCCTCTAACTTTCCACATGAATTTTTAATCTCCACTTGATTATTCTCTGAGACTAAAAATCTACCTCTCATCTCTTCTGCCAATGCTTGCAATAGATCGCATAATGAATGTTGGGAATTTTCCTTCGTGACCACCGTCTGCCCTTGTCCTAGACTCAACTCAGAGTGATTTGTGTCATTTTGGTAATTATCAGCCCCTGGATTCATTGGAATTGAATACCTAAGATTAAATTGACTTGAGGCACCCTGCAATCCCCCTTCCTGCGTCGCTGGTAATACTGATACTGGTACTGATATTGTACTGATCTCCTTGTCCAATCTATCCCCTTCTTCCACCAGTCCTCCTGTGGCACTACATTCTCCATCCTGCAATTCTTCCATATCCGTAAGCAGAAGATATCTATTTAAGGTAGGAATGTTGATATCATTTAAAGAACTTCTTAAACACCTATTCTCAAGTGCTGCCGTATCTGGTTCCGGTAACGGTTTTAATATTACCGTAGAAGGTACAGTTTTAAAATAATTTTTTAAGGAGGAAGTTATTTTAGGGGCCTGTTGAATTTGCTGGCCCTGTTGAGCTAACTGGCTTGGGTGTATTAACTGAGTTACAGGAGTATCTCTTTTCTTTCCTGAGACCCTATGCCTCACAACTCCTGAATCCTTTTTAATTTGCTTAACTTGAGCTGAAGGTTTTTTAAAAAAAGATTTCAGGTGTGCCACTGGCTTGGATTTAATATCTTCATTCACATCTGAATCCAGCATATATGAGCTTAACTTAGAACTTCTTAACAAGTATCTCGATTGTCTCGGTTCTTCACACTTTCTATCAGCTGTTTTCCAAATCCCTGTATTACTCCTATGTTTCTCCCTCCCTCTAAGTTGTAGAGCCTCTGAATATCCTGTTTGAGTTTCAGAGCTGTCTCCTACCTGATGTATACAATGTTGCTGAATATATTCCACTTTCCGGATCGGAGCCCAAGTATGTAATCCCTCCAGTTCCGCTTCTGGTTCCAGCGCTTCAACTCCACAGACTTTGCTCTCGTCTCGACCTCCGCCTCCACGAGGGACTCGAACCGAAATCCCAACCAAGGCAAATCGCCTGCGTCGCAACTGTTCAGCTGCGCGAGACCAAACAGGCAGACAAACCCCAGCTCTCCGCAAGCCTCCCTGCCCCGGCCACAAATCCTCCGCCCCCGTCTCAGTGTTCTCCACAGCCTCGAAAACACCAAATTCTTTCGTGCTCCGACTCTGCTCACAGCCTCCGCTGCTCCATACAAGCGAAACCGCAGACGCTGACACCTCCCCGAACATGGCCACAGGTGAGACGTAGTGAAAAAAAGCGGTAAAGAATACAGCTTATTATTTCACATAAACTCCGAGTTGTTTCCTAATTATTTATCGGAGATATCCGGGTTGATTTCCGCATCTATTCCTTACGGTGCATATTTTACAAAAGCATTTTTCCTTGCATTTGTTCCTGACCCTCGGGAGCCTCCGCGACCCGCTACTCGCCGGCCGCCATGTTCTCCGGCTTTCAAGACCCAACAGCACTAAGAAGGTTAGTGTGATTGCGCTCTACAAATAAATATAGCACAACATGACATCTGTTACATCTCCAGACTTGTGCGAAACGAAAGTGATCAAGCAAGGGTAAAATTGGAAGACCATGGAGGCTGAGTATATCAAGAAAGTGGGAAACTGGAGAGCTGAGTATTTCACTGATCAATATAAGCCATCAACTCAACCGAGGCCATGTGCTTGGTACAATAATCAGTCATTTTTAGTAAAAGTATGTGGATTGTCTTTTACCATAACACAAATGATTAGTTACTTCTTCACACAAGGTAGATTTTTAATGAACGGCCATGGCTATGTGCAATCTGAAAAGTCACTATGCAAGAACACATCAGAGGGATTTTGCGCAAAGGGCGGTGTGATCTGGGAACATCATCGCCAGTTTGCAGACATGGAAATAACTGGAAATAATTGATTCTTGTACTTCAGCATTAATTAAAGGCAAACTTAGAGACCCCCTTCTCCGAGCTCCACAGTGCTTAACCAAGGTTGCAAGGTCCAAGGAAGGGGCCCTCCACTGGGCCTCGCATTGATGGTTCTTACAGCCCCATCCTGCATAATTACTTGTTTAAGGCTCTAGTTTAGGTTTGATAATTTTTGAAAAACGAGCACATAGAGACACTAAACTTATGAACAGGCCGGTTTTGCTGCAACCTTTTGTGATGTTGGCATGCTACATGGTACATCTTATGTAAGTGCAGCCACGATCATTCTGCAACCAATGTTAAACTAAGGTTTGTTCGCTCTCTTTTTCCTAAAATGCAAATTTAAAAAAAATAATTAAAAAAAAAACAATGTACGGAAATTTACAGGAGTACTTCTTAGTACCCTATTTGATAAAAAAAGAAGACAGAGTTGTAGCACATGCAATGCAAATCTTTTTCTTTACGGGGAGCCAGTGCAACTCTGACTTTTCCAAAAATTCTGTCATATTTTATGCAGCATTCTAAATATGGTGGCATTTCACAATGGACTTCACAAGATGGAACACCTATATGGTATTCCGTTCCAGTAGTCAGTGCGACTAGGAACTAAAACATTAATTATCATAAATTTATGAGCAAAACATAAAAAGGGCAATATTTTCCTAATTCCTCTACTGTAATAAACTAACATCGATGACACCTGCAATATTTGGTATCAGAGACTGTTCTGGGGCTATCTGGAATCTGATTTCTAACTTGCTTAGAATGAACAGGACAAGGACCCACATATGAGGGTCACAAGCTACTGTCACAGAGAGTTCCATATCACAGAATCTTGTTGTGGGGCATTTTTGTAAACCAGTTAGAGATCATTCATCACTGAGTTGCCTCCGGAGCTGGAGGAAGCTTGAATGCAATAACTCAATCCCCACAAGTTCAAGAAGACCTGAGTGTCGTCTTCATAAAGAACGCAAAAATCAACAAATTCAGCAGCCTTGTTAGTAGCCACCGGTACAGATTCGAAGATGGAGAAGAGGGAAAACCCAACTATGGCAACCTACAGCTCAGGCTTGGCAGAAGAGCTGAAAGAGCCCCTATGAACTATCTACCGCCTATGTGAAAGGGAGGACTGAATCTACTGCAGTGCATGTTGTCTTGGCCGGTTCTGGCATTGAAGGCTGTCCAAAGATAAAGTTATATCAGGGCTCTGATACACCCATCATCAGCAATCCTTTTAAGCTCATTAATCACTTAGACAATAACTGACTCATTGTCTAAGCCAGGCCTAACTAAATCCAAGGAAATCCTAAAGTGCATTGTATTCCACAGAACTTTGGACTTGTCTTGTACCCGCATTTACATGTGCAGAGATAAGAACCTGGAATTTTTTTTAACTCTGGCCCTTCCACACTATTATGGCACAACAATGGGACAAAAGAAGATTTGTAAATCACCGAACTATGTAATTTCCTCCGTAAGTCCTCCATTTTCTTATCGACAAGCTACAAAATGCTTGGTTAGTTGGGAACTAGTCTCTACTTCATTTGTGCCAAAGAGATTGTAACTTCTAAAAAGCTCTTTGAACATTTTTGGCATTTGCAATGCTTAACACAAGAATTGTTTCTTTGCTTTATGCATAATATGGTTATATATGCACAGCCATTAACTGTACAGTTTTTTATTACTTCATCACAGGAAGTAATGTAGCCAGCCTTCATCTTTTGAACACTGTCTTATTCCTATTTTAAGGTGGAAGTAAACCATTTCCATTAGAGATATTTTAGCTTAAATGTTTAGTTTTCTCAGGAATCTAAGCATTTAAAGATAAGGTAACCACATTATTAAACTGATTTCACCCTTTGCGTGCGTCGGACGGCCGGGAACCGTCCGACGCAACAGTGCTCGTGTGCGTCGGACGGCTCCAGGCCGTCTGCACACATGGCACTTGAAATCCCTCTGGTGTGGGCATCAGAGGGATTTCTTTGAGCCCTAAACAGACTCGGGAGCTGGGAAAGGGCTTCCCCAGCTCCAGAGGCTGTTCTGCTTGTTTCAGGGAAATGATGATCAGCGCACACGTCGCACTGACGTAATTTCTCTGAAACCGAAACTTATCGGCTCATTTCAGTTTCACTTTCTACGTGCTCATGGGGCTATCTCAGCCCCCCGAGCACATAGAAACAGGAGAGGTATCTTTGGAAAGGGGAGAACCAATGGTACCCCTCCCTAGTGGATCTCTGCTTGGGGATCGCCCCAGGAGGGCGATGCCCAAGCATGGTCTACCCACAACACCAGGGAGTGGGGAGAGGCACCCTGGGCAAGGACCTTTGCTCCCACCAATTTTTTGTGGCATAATCAGTCTTTCTGCCCCCCCTGGGGGCAGATAGAGGCAAAAGCCCCCAATCTGCCCCCCCCCCAGGGGGCAGAAAGCGCACTGGGCACCAGGGATCTGTTTTTTAAAACACATTTTGGGGTGTGGCTGCCTGAGATAGGTATGCCAATGCCCCCACGCCGTAAAATTCCACAGACTTTCTGCCCCCCCGGGAGGCAGATGGGGGCAATAGCCCCCAATCTGCCCCCATGTGGGGGCAGAAAGTGCACTAGGCACCAGGGATTTTTTTTAGCACATTTTGGGGTGGGGGCTGCCTGAGATGGGCATGCCAATGCCCCCACCCCACCAAAAAAATTCCACAGTCTTTCTGCCCTCCCCCCCCCAGGAGGCAGATGGGGGCAGTAGCCCCTGATCTGCCCCTCGGGGGGGGGCAAAAAGCCCACTAGGCACCAGGGATTGTTTTTTTTAGACGTAGGGGTGGGGGCTGCCCAAAATGGGCATGCCAATGCCCCCACCCCCAAAAAGAAATTGCCACAGGGGGCAATAACCCCCGATTTGCCCCCGGAGAGGGCAGAAAACACTAGGCACCAGGGATTTTTTTAATGTATATAGGGTGTGGGCTGCACAAAATGGGCATGCCAATGCCCCCACCCCCCAAAAAAATTCCACAGTCTTTCTCCCCCCCCTCCCAGGAGGCAGATAGGGGCAATAGACCCTGGTTTGTCCCCGAGGGGGGGGGGGGAGGGTAAAAAGCCAGTTGGTACCAGGGATTGGTTTTTTATACGTAGGGGTGGGGGGTGCCCAAAATGGGGGTGCCCAAAATGGGCATGCCAATGCCCCCACCCCCAAAAAGAAATTGCCACAGGGGGCAATAGCCCCCGATTTGCCCCCCGGAGAGAGCAGAAAACACACTAGGCACCAGGGATTTGTTTTATGTATATAGGGGTGGGGGCTGCCCAAAATGGGCATGCCAATGCCCCCACCTCCCAAAAAAATTCCAGGCTTTCGCGCCCTCAGGAGGCAGATGGGGGCAATAGACAGAAATCCCACTAGACACCAGGAATTTTTTTTTTTTTTTATACGTAGGAGTGGGGCCTGGCCAAAATAGGCATGCAAATGCCCCCACCCCCCAAAAAAAATTGCCAGTCTTTCTTCCTCCCCCGGGAGGCAAATGGGGGCATTAGCCCCTGATCTGCCCCTCCCTGGGGGGCAGAAAGCCCACTAGGCACCAGGGATTATGTTGTTTTTTTATATGTAGGGGTGGGGCCTGCCCAGAATGGGCATGCCAATGCCCCCACCTCCCAAAAAATGTAACAGAGTCTTTCTGCCTCACCCCCCCACCCCCCGGAGGCAGATGGGGGCAGTAGTCCCTTATCTGCCACCCGGGGGGGCAGAAAGCCCACTGGCACCAGCGTTTATGTTTTTTATTATATGTAGGAGTGGGGGCTGCCCAGAATGGGCATGCCAATGCCCCCACCATCAAAATTAGCCACAGTCTTTCTGCCTCCCCCGGGAGTCAGATGGGGGCATTAGTCCCTGATCTGCCCCCCCCCCCGGGCGGTAAACCCACTAGGCACCAGGGATTTTGTTGGTTTTTTTATGCATAGGGGTGGGGGCTGTCGAGAATGGGCATGCTAATGCCCCACCCCCAAAAAAGTATTTCTGCCCCTCCCCCCCCAGAAGGCAGATCGGAGCAATAGCCCCTTATCAGTGTGTGTGGACCTGCACTTGGCTAAATGGTGTGGGTGGACACACACTTGATGACGGTGTGTGTAGATTGGTGCTTGCCTGGTGGTGTGCGTGGAGTGGCGCTTGGCTGGCAGTGTACGTGGACTGGTGCTTGGCTGGCTGTGTGCATGGATGGTGCTTGGCTGCAGGGGCGGACTGGCAGTAGCGGGCACCGGGTGTTTCCCTAGTGGGCCAGAGGGGTGGGGGCTAGTTTTCTGTCTGTCGGGCCGGTTTCGCAGTGCTGCAATATCAGCCTCCAGTAACAAAACCGGTAGCGGTGCTTTTTACTGGCATGCCCCCCCCCCTCCCAGGGCTGGTCGAGCAGCAATCTGCTAGGGCTGGTTGCTGTTCCCAGTCCGCCCTGCTTGGCTGGCGGAGTGCGGGGATGGCGCTTGGCTGGCGGTGTGCATGGATAGTGCTTGGCTGACTGTGCATGGATGGCATTTGGCTGGCGGTGTACGTGGATGACACTTGGCTGGCGGTGTGCATGGATGGTGCTTGGCTGGCGGTGTGCATGGATGGTGCTTGGCTGGCGGTGTGCATGGATGGTGCTTGGCTGGCGGTGTGCATGGATGGTGCTTGGCTGGCGGTGTGTGTGGATGGCGCTTGGCTGGCAGTGTGTGTGGATGGCACTTGGCTGGCAGTGTGTGTGGATGGCGCTTGGCTGGCAGTGTGCGTGGATGGCGCTTGGCTGGTGGTGTGCGTGGATGGCGGTCTGTGTGTACTGACTCTTGGCTGGCGGTGTGGCTTGCATGGATCCCCCAGCGTTTTCTTACCCAGAATCCCCTGCAAACCTCAAATTTACTTACAAAGTCACATTTTCCTCACATTTCTGTGTGGATAAGCTGTAGGATCACCGCACAGGCACAAATTTCCTACCACCCAGCATTCCCCTTAGTCTCCCGAGAAAAATGATACCTCACTTGTGTGGTGCCCAAAGTAGCGTCAGCTTAAAACATATAAACAAACTGCCCTTTTGGACCGGCTTTGGGCCCCCCTCAATCTCTACACGTTTTTGGCCCTTCCATGTCATAGGCACTTGGCCCACCCACACAAGTAAGGTATAATTTTTATTGGGAGACTAAGGGGAACGGTGAGTGGTAGGACATTTGTGGCGTGCAGTGATCCCACAACTTTCCCACACAGATCTGTTTGCAGCAGATTGTGGGAAGGAAAATGTGGGGGGGATCAATGCAAGCCACCCCTCCCTGGACTCCCACAGATGTCTAGTTTTCAGAAATGTCTGGGTTTTTTAGGTTCCCCTAGATGTCTGCAAACCCGGGACCACAAACACGGGTGCCCCCCTATCTATCACAAAACGACCTGTTTTTTCAAGGGGGTCACCTGCGTTTTTGGTCCCGGGCCCACGGCCATCTAGGGAAACCTACCAAACCCAGACATTTTTGAAAATGTGAAAACTAGACACCCAGGGGAGTCCAGGGAGGTGTGGCTTGCGTGGATCTCCCAACATTTTCCTACCCAGAATCCCCTGAAAACCTTAAATTTCGCTAAACAAATCTACTTTTCCTCACTTTTCTGTGTGGGAAAGTTGTGGGATCACCGGGCCGCCACAAATTTCCTACCACCCAGCGTTCCCCTAGGTCTCCCAATAAAAATGGTACCTCACTTGTGTGGGTAGGCATAGTGCCCACAACAGAAAATGGCCCAAAACGTACTGTGGAGACCTCAAAATTATCGACCACAAAAATACCTGGTTTTGCGAGGGAGTCACCTGCGTTTCTGGTCCCGGGCTCAGCGACCATCTAGGGAAACCTACCAAACCAAGACATTTCTGAAAACTAGACACCCGGGGGAGTCCTGGGAGGTATGGCTTGCGTGGATCCCCCAACATTTTCCAAACCCTGAATCCCCTGCAAACCTCAAATTTAGCAGAAAAAAAATCACATTTTCCTCACATTTCTGCGATGGAAAGTTCTGGAATCTGCGTGCATCCACAAACTTCCAACCACCCAGCATTCCTCAACGTCTCCCGATACAAATGGTACCTCACTTGTGTGGGTGGGCTAAGTGCCCGCGGCAGGGAAGGGCCCAAAACGTATTTTGGAGACATCAAAATTACCTATCACAAAACAACCTGGCTTTGCAAGGGGGGTCACCTGGGTTTTTGGCCCCGGGCTCGGCGGCCATCTAGGGAAACCTACCAAACCCAGACATTTCTGAAAACTAGACACCCGGGAGAGTCCAGAGAGGTATGGCTTGCGTGGACCCAGCAACGTTTACCTACCCAGAATCCCTTGTAAACCTCAAATTTAGCTGAAACAATTACATTTATCTCACGTTTCGGTGTAGGAAAGTTATGGGATCACTGGGCTGACACAAATTTCCTACCACCCAGCGTTCCCTCAGGTCTCCCGATAAAGATGGTACCCCCGGGTGTCTAGTTTTCAGAAATGTCTGGGTTTGGTAGGTTTCCCTAGATGACCGCCGAGCCTGGGTCCAAAAACCCAGGTGACCCCCCCTTGCAAAACCAGGTCATTTTGTGATAGGTCATTTTGATGTCTCCACAATACGTTTTGGGCCCTTCCCTGCCGCGAGCACTTGGCCCACCCCCACAAGTGAGGTGCCATTTTTATCTGGAGACCTGGGGGAACGCTGGGTGGTAAGAAATTTGTGTCAGCCCAGTGATCCCACAACTTTCCCACACAGAAACGTGAGAAAAATGAGATTATTTCAGCTAAATGTTTGGTTTGCAGGGGATTCTGGGTAAGAAAATGTTGGGGGATCCATGCAAGCCATACCTCCCTGGACTCCCCTGGGTGTGGGGTGGGTGGACGTTTTTGGATCCACACAGATTCCAGAACTTTCCATCACAGAATTGTGAGTAAAATGTGTTATTTTTGACAAAGTTTGAGGTTTGCAAGGGATTCTGGGTAAGAGAACCTGGTGAGAGTCACACACGTCACCCCATCCTGCATTCCCCTGGGTGTCTAGTTTTCAAAAATGCATAGGTTTGCTAGGTTTTCCTAGGTGCCAGCTGAGTTAAGGTTCACAATCCACAGATAGGCACATTGCAAAAAAAGGGTCAGTTTTCAGTGGAAAGATGTGATGTGTCCACGTTGCTTTTTGGGTCGTTTCCTGTCACGGACACTAGGCCTACCCACACAAGTGAGGTACCATTTTTATCGTGAGACTTTGGGGAATGTGGGGTGGGTGGAAGTTTGTGGATCCACGCAGATTCCAGAACTTTCCATCACAGAAATTTGAGGAAAATGTGTTTTTTTTACAAAGTTTGAGGTTTGCAAGGGATTCTGGGTAACAGAACCTGGTGATAGCCACACAAGTCACCCCATTCTGGATTCCCCTGAGTGTCTAGTTTTAAAAAATGTATAGGTTTGCTATGTTTCCCTAGGTGCCGGCAGCGCAAGGGTACAAAATCCACAGCTAGGCACATTGCAAAAAAAGGGTTAATTTTCACTGGAAAAATGTGATGTGTCCACGTTGCGTTTTGGGCCGTTTCCTGATGCGGGCACTAGGCCTACCCACACAAGTGAGGTATCATTTTTATCGAGAGACTTATGAGAACACAGAACTGTTATTACCTATTGACTTTCTATGCATTTCTGCCTTCCAAATGTAAGATAATGTGTAAAAAAGAAGTCACTTTGAAAAATGTCCTATAATTCACATGCTAGTATGGGTACCCACAATTTCGGAGATGTGCAAATAACTACTACTTCTAAACTCTATATTTCGTTCCCATTTCGGAAATACATAGGTGTCCTTGATACCTATTTATTTTTCACTCTTTATATTTTACCAAATGAATTGCTGTATACCAGGTACACAATGAAAACCCATTACAAGGCGCAGCTCAGTTATTGGCTCTGGGTACCTTGGTGAACCTACAGGTCCTATATATCACCGCAACCAGAAGGGTCCAGCGGACGTAACGGTATATTGCTTTAAAAAATCTGCCATAGTTAGAAGAAGTTACAGGTGAAAATGTTGGCACAAATGGCTATTTTTTTCAACTCAATTTCAATATTTTCTTATTTCAACTGTTAATTTCTATAGGAAAACCTTGAAGGATCTACACAAATGACCCTAAGGTGAATTCAGAATTTTGTCTACGTTATAGAAATGCATAGCTTTCCGGGATCCATTATTGCTTTCAAACCCATTTCTACCACTAACTGGGAGGAGGTTGAAAGCACAAAAAAATAGTGAAAATTGTCTATGTCCCAGTAAAATGCCAAAACTATGTAGAAAATTTTGGTTTTCTGACAAAAGTCTGCATGTCCCTGAAAGCTGGGAATAAGGTGATTTCAGCACCACAAATCCTTTGTTGATTCCATTTGCAGGGAAAAAAACAGACGCTTTCTTCTGCAGCACTTTTTCCCAATTTTTCCCCCCAAAAAAATGTTGCTGTATTTTGGCTAAGTTCTGGGTCCCCTCCAGGGGAATCCACAAACCCTGGTTATCTTTAAAATCCTCAGGATGTTGGAAGAAAAGGACGCAAATTTGGCGTGAATACCTTATGTGGAGAAAAAGTTACAGGGGCCTAAGCGCAAACTACCCCAAAAAAAGGCTTAGCACGGGAGGGGGGGGAGGCCTAGCACCGAAAGGGTTAAATAGGCTGCAGAGCCGTTGGATTGCCACTCAAAATTATCTAGTTTAAAATAACCAGAAAATTATGTAAAAGATAGATTTCTTAAAGTCTCATGGTTAGTCTGCATGATTCTGTTTGCTGGTACAATTTCACCTGGAAGCCTAAAATTTGGAAATGGATCAAGACTTGATCTGTCAAACGAAAGGAAATGGAAAATGCTATAGTAAGACATCCCAGTGACCTTTAAATTAGATCAGCTGTGTACAGTATGTGATGGATCATCTACATCTTTTGAATCAAAATATACCTTCAAGGCAGAAACAGAAGGGAGTGAGTTTTATATGGATGAACCTTGAAAGTGAAATGATTTCCCACCAAACAATTTGTATTGTATTGTGAGGCAATATTGTCTGTTTTGTGCAGCACCTTAGGAATCCAGGCACACTAGTCATCATCATCATCTCAAACTTTATTTTGCAACGTTTCCATTGCATAAAAAGTAGATATATATCACAATTAATACAAACCTATTGCAATACTTCCATTTGTCTTAAAACATCAGGATAAAAAGCATACAAAATGTTAAAAACATAAAAGCGTGAATAATTTTTGACTGGTTTGTTTCACAGTTCATACAATAGTTGATTAATCCTCCTAAAAAATCTGACCTGAAATTCAGGGTAATTATAACTGGGACACAATAATTTACATTTAAAACTTGTAAACTCAGGGGTTATCTCCCCATGTCAGAATAAACATTAGATACCTAATCTTACCTGAGCATAATATAAGTGAAATTGTGTTTCAATTTCTCTATTTTGGCAACCTATCGCCTTTGATAGACACATTTTTAATGCTCGCACTCTTCTTCCATAGGTCTAAGTTCTTTTCGTTTAATTGCTGCCCAAGGAAAAGTAGCCAGGACAAATCGCACTAATGTATTCTCAAGCTGCTGGAAGTGTAGCAGTGCTGACCTACGTTGAACAAGGTTAGCACTAGGCAAAAAAGGTACTATTGTTCTTTGCCTTTGTTGGGAATAGAACAGGCAAAATAATAAAATATGCTGAGCGGTCTGGTCAGATACATCACAAGGGCATAAGGACAGGTCTTTATGCAAATAAGTATTTGCCGGAAAGCCCAGCATAAATAGGATGGAAAAAAAAATGTGTTTAAATTTGTTTTATTATTATTATTACTATTATTACACTGCATAATTTTCACTGTAATTCGAAGCATTAACGAAATGTATACGTTTGGCATCAACATTCAGCCATAGTGAGCATGCAGTATAATACCCCAAAAACCCAACTCCCTCTTCTGCAAGCCCTCCCCCCAGGTGCCTAACCAGCGAATGTGCTGCTGGCTAACAAACCACTTATCTCTTCGCTGTGTATGAGATTACTCTATTAAGCGGTTGGGTCAGCTAGTCTCAATATTCGTAAATACCTGGGGCAGGTCAATTCGGTGAACTCCTGGGAAAGTAAATTTATAAATGGGCTCCAAGCATCCCTAAATGTGTCTGCTTGCTGTTTAAGTGTAGCTGAGAGCTTTTCCATCCTCAGAAGGTGCCATAAACAGTGGATCCACTGCCGGCGCGTCGGGACCTTATCAGTTCCCCAAAGTGCCAGGATCGATTGATGAGCCACTCCCAATGCCAGTGCTATATGCCTACCCCGTCGAGATTTTAGGGGGTAGGTGAGGGGGTTAGGGAGGCCCAGTATTACAAACTAAGGAAACCTGGGGAGTTGGGTTGCGCAGTGTGTGTCTACGTCTGATAGGATTTCCTCCCAAAAACCATCCAAGCGGGGACACTCCCATAGAATGTAAACCAGGGTCCCCTGCCCATCACACTCCCGCCAGCATCTGTCATCCTTGTCTGGGTACCCTTTCTTTAGCCGTTCTGGGTACCCTTTGTTGCCGTTTCCATACTAGCTACACTTGTGGAGGTATGTTGCGCTCTGTAATAAATGTCCCGCCACTCCTTCTGGGAGAGTGACCTTCCCAGTTCTCTCTCCCACCTGAGCTGGGAGGGCATCTTAATCCCCAGAGCCTCCCCCTCCTCCCCCCCAGGTGCCTATAAATCTCTGAGGTCAGACGTCTAGCTGAATCTTTTTGGAGTAGCCACTTCTCAAAGCCAGTAAGATGTCGCTGTGCGGCCTCCCTCACCTTCGTTTGCG
This sequence comes from Calotriton arnoldi, assembly GCA_963921515.1. NCBI lineage: Eukaryota > Metazoa > Chordata > Amphibia > Caudata > Salamandridae > Calotriton > Calotriton arnoldi. The sequence goes on along the minus strand of CAWUFW010000814.1, from coordinate 2,708,651 downwards.
TCAACCAGTGCCGTATCTGTCTGTAACGTTCGCTCTCCGGGATTCCATAATCCTGTTTCAGATCCTGAAATGTCTTGAGCCCTTCCTGGTCAAAGAAGCGCCCAATAGATCTGCATCCCATCGTCTTCCATACAGAAAAAGTGGTGCTATCCATCCCTAGGGGAAATGCTCTATTTTCCACTATGGGGGTGAGGGGGGATGGAAAGGACGTCAGTCCCGCTTGTGTTGCAGCTGTGTCCCAGACCCTTAAAGTGGGCGCCACAATGGCCGATCGATAAAGGTTCGGTGGGCGGTGAGCGCGGGCAAGAAAGGGGATCTTCCACAGCGCTGTGTTAGCGAAAGCCCTGTCCATAAATAACCATCCCTTCTCCGATTCAGGCCTGGACCATTCTACCAAATATCTAAGTTGTGACGCTTGAAAATAATGAGCCACGCAAGGGATACCCAGGCATCCCTCTTCCGGGGGCCGCCAGCTATGGTCTCGACTCATCCGAGGACGCTTACCCGCCCATACAAAATTTTGGAGGGCCTTCTGTAGGGTCTCAAGTGTACCCTGTGGAGGCCAAACCAGCAAGGTTTGGAATTTGTTTAGTATTCTGGGGAGGATCGTCATCTTCAGGGCAGCTATCCTGCCCATACATGAGAGTGGATAGCATTGCCAGTGCGTTAAGTCAGCCTTAACTTCCAAGTAAATCTTGGTAGTTATAAGAAGCAATCTGTCGTATTGAAGGGGCCAGCTGGATGCCTAGGTATGCCACTGGGACCAAAGCCCAGTGTATGGAGTGAGATCGGGTTAGCAGTTCTCTAGTGCTTGATGTTGTTGTAAGGCTCAGAGCCTGGGATTTAGCCAGATTAATGCGGAAGCCTGAAACGTGACCAAAACACTTAACTTCTTCTAAAAAAGCCAGGAGAGCACTCTTTGGGTTCCCTAAGGCTACGATCACATCATCAGCATAGATCGTTATCAAGTGCTCCTCCCCTCCGAATCGTGTGCATATGATCTCCTCAGAGTCCCTAACTCTTTGCGGGAAAGGCTCCATATATAGAGCAAACAAAAGAGGGGAGTGCGGACACCCTTGCCGCGTCCCTCTACTTATCGGGAAACGTTTGGAAGCTGTGCCATTTACTGGATTGACTCACTCGGGGAGCCGTGCTTACTGAGAATCCAGGAGCAAAAGCGTTCCCGGATGCCAAAACGCTTCAGCACCTCGACTAGGTAAGGCCAATGCACTCAATCGAATGCTTTTTCGGCGTCAATAGAGAAAAGCATTGTCTCCTGTGGAAAGCGGGTGGCCTTATCTATCAAGTGTAGTATTCTCTTGTTGTTATCTGAGCATTGTGTATGCGGTATAAAACCTGCCTGGTCTGGCCCAATCAATCCCGGAAGCAGAGGCGCCAATCGAGCTGCCAGTATCCCCGTGAAGAGCTTAGCATCAACATTTAGGAGTGAGATCGGACAATACGATCCACACTGTTTGTCCTTGCCCTGTTTCGCTATGACTGTTGCTAATGCCTCCTTCATAGAGGGGGGAAGAGATTCCGCTGACAAAATCGAGTTGAAGACCCTTGTGTGGAGAGGAGCCAGCTTACTGCAAAGCAATTTATAAAACGTTGCCGGAAAGCCGTCTGGCCAGGGGCTTTACGCGCTTGTAATCTAGAGATTGCAGATAGGACTTCTTCTGTCCGGATCGGTTTCTCTAAGTCTGTAGCTTGTGTTTCGGTTAAACGCTCTACATGCGCCTCTTCTAAATACCGCGCTATGCCTTGCTCGGAGAGATCCTGCACCGAGTATAGCTCCCGGTAGAAGGCTCCGAAGTGAGCTGCGATGTCCTCTTCCCCCTCTATTACCGTTCTGTCCGGTGCCCTCAGAGTCTCAACCACATTTGCCTGGCACATCCCCCTAAGATTATTCACTAGCATTAGTCCACTTTTGTTTCCTCCCACATAAAAGGAGTGTTTAAGTCTCAGGATCTAATATTTCGCACTATCGAGGTCTAATCCTGCTAGCTGTTTTCTGGCAACGTCTAGTTGGCACCAAAACCTTGGGGCCCTGGTTCGGTGATGTATTCGCTCCAGTTCCTTGACCTGCTGATGGAGCTGTGTTCTCTTCTCTCGCCTCAATTTATTATCAGCTGAGGCTATTGCGATTATTTTCCCCCTAAGGGCGGCTTTCATGGCATCCCAAATTTTAGGTAGAGGGACTTCAGGCGTTTCATTTAGAGCTATGTAATCATCTATCTCTTTCTCGAGCTGCGTGATTACCTCAGGTCTACGTAAGAGAGTCTCTTGGAGTCACCACTTGCGAGATGCCTAGGCCAGGGCTGGAAGAGAGAGGTCGAGCAGTACCGCAGAATGATCAGAAAGTGATCGGGGTTCAATTTCGACCGATCGCAGAGCCTGCTGTACCTCCCATGAGCCCAGGAAGTAATCTAACTGGGCGCAAGATTTATGCTCGTGGTAATAGAGTGTGTAGTCCCGTGTGTTTGGGTGTGAAGCCCTTCAGAGATCTCCGAGACCCAATTCTTGTAGCCCCAAGACCTTCCCAGAACTAATAACCCCGACTGCGCCCTGCCTGTGTACTGAGCGATACGTGTCATTGTTAAAAACTATGTTTAAATCCCCTCCTATGAGAACCCAGTGGTCCTGCGCCAACAACACCTCAGCTACTGCCCTGTGTATGAAGGTTTCTTGGCCCACGTTGGGAGCGTATATAGAGGCCAGTACTAGTGAGTGGTGGCCAAGCTGAATCTGGTAGCTCAACAGACGGCCCTTTATCTCCTCTATCTTAGCACCTACCTTTCCTCTAAACTTGTGTGAGAGCAAAATCGCCACTCCTGCAACCTTACGCTGCTGGGAAGAGAAGTACTGCTGAGTAAGGCTTTAGATTTAAGTCTGTGTGTATCCCTAGGCCTGAGGTGAGTCTCCTGTAGGAGGCATACATCTGCCTGTGAGTGCTCTAAATGGTATAAATCAGCCTTCCTCTTGACTGGATTGTCTAAGCCTTTAACATTGAGGGTCAGTATCTTCAAGCTGGTCATGTGGAGAGGCGTAGTGTAGAGCTAATGAGGATGTATGTCGGAGTGAACCTCTAGATTCTGTCACTCTCCCTCCCTTTCTCCTATGGGCTGTAAGCCTAGAGTATATTGTGGTATGAAACACCTCACAAGTCATGGTTGGCACCCTGAACCAATGCCCCCAACAAGAAAAAGAACCAAAAAACGAACTCACAAAGTCTCCATAGCAGAGAGGAGTAAGTCTCATCCTCTCCCCACTTGGTGGAATAGTCAGCGATGGGTACGTGGCCGATCCTCCAAGAAATGTCCCGGTCTCCCCCCGCCCCAGCCGCCCAAGCCCACCCCCAGCAATGCTTTAGTATAAGCAAAATACAGGTCCTTAAGCGGGATCTTCTGTCATCGTGTCCTCCGCCAGCTTCTCAATCAGGGCTTTCTTCTCAGAGGCTATCACCGTTGGGTCAGGCCCGGCTATTTTCCGCGACGTGGGGACTCTCCTCCATCTCCGGTCATCAGTTGATTTCTGTGGCGTCCTGTGTATGTTCAGTTGATTGCATCGCTGGGGATCGATTTGGAGCAACTCGCTTGCTGCTTCTAACGAGCGGACCTGATGTAGTCTGTACTGCCATCGAAAGATCAGTCTGAAGGGGTGCCCCCAGGAGTACGATACCTCATGTTCTCTCAGGAATTATGTGACGGGCGAAACTCCCTCCTCTTCTGGATGGTGGATGCAGCAAGGTCCTGAAAAAGATGCAATGTGTGACCCTGAAAAACCAATGGGGAGGATGCCCAGGCTTCTTTCAAAATGTGCTTTTTGAGGGGGAAATTGTGGACACACGTCAAGCTGTCCAGCGTGAGGAGTTTGGCCCCCAGCTTCCGACCCTGTGAGTTCTGTCGAGGCAGACCTCCTCCGCCGTATTGTCTCCTAGTATTGGGACGAATAGCGCTGCTACGCAGGCCGCTATGTCTTCTCCCTCCGCATTCTGTGGGGCTCCCCTAATACATACGTTGTTCCTGCGGGAGCAGTTTTCCAGGTCCTCAGCGTGCGTTTGTAGGTCAATTTGCTGCTCTGAAAGTCTAATTATCTCCTGCTGGAGTTGTTCTATTTCTTCATCCCGGGACGTTTCCCTTCCTTCCAATGCGTCCACCCTATCTCCAATATCAGTGATCTCCTTACGTACGGTTTGCAGTTCGTGGGTCAAGTCTCTCTTTACCGTTAGGAGATCTTCACGAAGAGCCGAGAATTGCGACTCTAGATAAGGGCGGGTGACCGGAGCCTCCGGGTCCTCTCCAGTGGGGGAGGCAGACCGGCTCAATCCGGGCCGTGGAGTACTTTCCTGGGCCGGCTGCTTTAAGAGCATGTCTTTGATGGTGGCTCCCTTCTTGTCCCTTGCCGTTGCCATCAGTCCTGGCTTGGGGGAGTGACGGAGGCTATAAAGAGGCAGGGTATGTAGACGTTATTCACCGGGCCGTCTCGCCCGAGGGGCGGGGGAGTGCTTTCAACTGATGCTTGGTTCGCAGCTCTGTAGGTCACAAGGCCCCGGCTGTTATCCCCTTCCTCCCAGGGCAAGGTTTCGTTTGATGGGTCGCCTGGTTGTGTTTCAGGCTCTCTTCTTAATGGAGCTAATGCAAGATGGGGGGCCCACCGTACCACTGGTGTCAACCTCAGTGTGTGCCATTCGGCTTCTGGGATCTCCAGCGCTGTCGCCGCCCACAAGTTTATATGGGGGCCTCGCTCCCTTTGTGTCCCCCAAATTGTGCCTCGAAAGTCAAAATCCGTGGGGAGTCATCCATGAGGAACAACTGCGTTGGTGGGGCAGGCTGTACTATTCCGGTCACTCACCCGGGTAATCTCTACAGCCAGGATAGCTTCTGTTCAACCCGCTCAGCGGCCCGGATCCTCTCAGCTCTTCTCCCAGTGATCTATGACTCGCTCCTTCGTCGGGGAGGGGCGGCCAACGCAGCACAAGCCAGCTACGGGATTGTGATCTTTAAGGGGAAACCGGGGGCCCGCACTCGCTAGCGTCGACCCAGGCCGCTGCCGAGACCAGGCCTGCTCCGGTTCCCCACTCAGCAAGAGGGCCTCCTGCCTCTCCCAGGCTCCGATCCCTTCCCGTGATGCCAACACTCACTGTTTCTCGGTGGGAGGAGGAGTCGTCCGTCTCCCGCTGTCGCTCTCTGGTCAGGTCCTGCTGAGGCCCACCAGGCTCCTGGATGGCACGTCCTTGTAGCCGCTCCCTCTAGGACTCGCGCCCGTTCCGGACACTCGGGTGGGCGGACATAGCGCTTCCGCCAAAACCACAGCCCGGCTCTCCACCAACTTTCTCGGCAGGCGGGCCTCACATGCCACGAAAATTCTCCATGAGGGGGGTGGGGAGCAGCTACCGCCAGTCCAGCACTACCGCAGGGCCCCCGTCTCGCTGGCCTCGATGTAGGGCGCCGCCGAGATCAGGCCCGACCCACCCAGCTATGCTGTTGGCCAGCTCCCCGCTCCTTCGTCGGCTTCCGATGCCCTTCAGCTACACGGAGGGACTGCTATCGCCTTCACTCTGCTTCCGATCTCTATTTAGTCCGCAGGTGCTTCGTAAGTCGGGGGCTATCAAGGGGCAAGGCCGGCCAGAGCGGGAGAGACTGGATCGCACATCCTATCTGGACGCCATCTTGGCCACCGTGGGATAAAATTTAAGCAGAATAAAACGATGCTGCAAATTGTGCACAAAAGCCAAATAAGATTGCAGATCATGCCTTGCTGGGGGAGACGTGGTATAGACACTACTTTTGTTTTTATTTTCCTCCCATCTAACAACAGCTGCATCTTCCAGGAAAATCTGTTTCAACTAGATTTTAGAAAAAGTGATTTTTCAGGAGAGTAAAATAGTTCTTGCAAACCCAGTTTTGCCAACGTGGAACCTACATACTTCAGCCAGGGTATCTCTTTAGCAAGATCCAATTTGAGACAATCCTTTAACACAGCTTAATTCAGGGAAACCGTCTCCCGCCTCCTGATGGAATGCCACAGTAACAGTGGAGCCAGGCGAATTACATCACTGATGTACGGGAGTCCCAGCTCTCTATGGCAAATATAATTTGAACTACGTTTGGGCAATGAAAGCAGCCTTTTAGCAAAGGCGTCCTCCACAAGTTGCAGGGGATCTATGCCTACCATACCACACTGCTGCTCCGTGTGTGGCTATAGCATTTGCTTTTAGATTATAAATGTGTAAAACTTCCGGGCTAAGTTTATTTCCCAATTTCTTGGACAAATTAAATAGGGCTACAATACTTCTCCCCAAGTGAAGGGCTCTATTTAAAACCATATCTTTCCACAGGTATTTACCATCAAAAAGTATCCATAGGTAAAGGAACAAATCTACAACCTCTACCCTGCGATGAACGGAATAAAAGACCGGAAGTTTCTTTAAAGGTGACCCAATGATTAAAACATTTGATTTCGATTCATTGACTTGTAAGTCCAAGGTAACCATAAAACTAGGGTACTCTTCCATGAGACTCTGCAGTGCATTTGGGGTTCTAGCCAGGAGCACTGGATCGTCTGCATAGAAGAGTATCAGGAGGGAGGTTGCCTCAATGTACGGGACATTCTTAGTACATTCTGCTAGGACCCTCTCCACCCTGTTGGTGAGGGAAAACAGAAATGGGGCGAGCACACACCCCTGTCTCACTCCGCGCTCAATACCAAACAGTTTTGCACATTCCCCCTCTCTTCCAAACCTCACACAGCTGTTGCCCCTGTGTAAAGCTGTCTTATAAAGTTAATTATTAATGGATCTACTCCCATGGACTCCATAATTTCCCAAAGCTTACTATGGACTACACAGTCAAATGCAGTAGAGAGGTCCATAAACACCATAAATAGATGGCCCTTCTTTGCTACCGTGTACTTGGCGACCACCATGCTTAAATTGAGACTCTGATCAATGGTCCCATTACCTTTCCTAAACCCGTACTGAACCCTTGTCAGGCCTTTTCTCTCCCCGACTCATTTCTCCAATCTATTTAACAGTAACCAGCCCATCATTTTAGCAGTGCTACCATTTTGAGATATCGGTCTGTAGTTTTTGGGATTTCCCTTATCCCCCTTTTTAGGTCTCGCCTAGGCAGCGCGCATGCGCTGCTCTAGGAGATGACCTTTAGAAATTGGTCCGCTCTTTTTCAGCACTCGTGCTTGTGCTGGCATCCACCTTGCGGGAGCGAGCAGCGGCGCGCGCGCTAATTGAAAACATATAGTCCGCGCGCCGCTGCTCGCTCTCGCAAGGGGCATGCTAGCACTAGCACGAGTGCTTAAAACTCGCTTTTTCAATTTGTTGAGTGTTTAGCACAAGTGCTTAAAACTCGCTTTTTCAATTTGTTTTTTTTCCCCCACTCTCGAGTGTTTAGCACGAGTGCTTAAAAATCGCTTTTTCTATTTGTTTTTTTTCCATGGCTTTAATAGAAACCCCCCTTAGAAGGTTTATAGCACCTCGTTGCAGCACGAACTCACGATGTGGCCTCCTTGGCTAAGGGTGCCAAAAATGTCAGTCTCCAACTGATATAGCGCTTTTCATTGGGGGTTATCGTACTTCTAAGCGCCTTCAGTGTTTGTTAAATTGGGAAACGGCAGTCCAGGATGATGCAGTGCCCAGGGTTACACAGTGATGTTTAAGCGGAGAAGCCTGCATTGGAACACACTTATTGTGCTACCGAAACCTACAACGTTCCCACATTTCTTTCTAACGCAAAAGCCTACGGCCACTAACGTTAGGGTGGATAACGCCTACAGATGCTTTCCACCCTTATTTAGCCCCCCCCTTGCATACACCACTTGTGAGCACCACCCAAGCTGCACACCAGAGCCCCCACGGATGAGAGCCCCCTCCCCCCATGCGGGCAGTCCCTAATGCATTCATCGCAGGTTCATCAAATAATTAACCTTCACTTCAGGCTCCTAATGAGACGTGCACATCCAAAATAAAATTCATTATGAATTAAAAATGAATTCGTCCCTCACGTCACCTGCTCATTTTACTGTCATTCTGTGCAAAACACTTATTCTTCCTGTGTGTTGTAAAAGCGAATGTGTTCTTGTGTTTTGGCTGCTGTTGCCTTTTTTTTCACCTTCCCAAATGCTTGTGTTGCCGTTGCTTTCTTGTGTGTTCTTTTTTTTATTTTCCCTTTCCAAATGCTTGTGTTGCTGTCGCTTTCTTGTGTGCTCTTTTTAATTTTTCACTTTGTTTGTCTAGCACTCGCTTTCCCTTTTGAACGTTTTTTTTAAATGTAAAAATAATTGTCACTATGGCTCGCTTTTAATTATTATGCTTGTTATGGCTGCACGCCTGTCCTTGTTTAACGGTGTACGGATCTTAGCGCCCAGTCCCGTGAGATACGAAGAGCGCTTCACTTCTGAAGTTTTTATTTATTTTTGGGGGGCATGTTAGCGCAAACCCTGGCTGTGTTTTTTTGTTGGATTATTTTACATTACTGTAAATTGTGAGGGATTAATACATGGAGCGTACTGACGTCCTTCAAAACACTACCATATCCAGTCATGCACAGTTCTGTAAACTGTATAACACGCTGCTCCTTTATGTGCCCCCAGACCCTATCTTTCCACACTAACACATGATGCATTGCATCATTGTGGCGCACTGCACATAACATTAGGGGTACATAATCCCTCTCTGCAACCGAACCGTACAAAAACAGAGCATAGGCCCATAACAAAAAAAACAAGGGTGTGGTGTAATGAACTGATCTGTTGAGTGGGAAGCTGGTGAACCATGTTCCAGTCACGGCGTCTGCTCCCTATACTGTTATTTTGTGCAAAACAGTTATTCTCCCTATGAAGCATGAAAGTTACAGTCAGCTTTGTTTTGTTTTAACCCTGTAGCTGCTGCACGCGCACATATTTCTGGGGTTAACTGTTTATAATTAGCGTTTCCGCACACGCTTACTTATATTTCCTAAATGTTTATGCACTATCTTGTTATATCCCTCCTTAGCATATGTTTGTCTTTTAATGTGTGTATATTTTGATTGGGGACTGTTTGGTAAAGAAGGCAAAGCGCGTATAAAAGCTATTTAATTGCAACTGGCTTAGGGACTCTCTCACGAACTAACTAACTAACTCTCTCATTGACTCTATAACTAACTCACTCTCTCACTCTCTCTATTACTAACTAACTAACTATCTCACTAACTAACTAACTAACTAACTAACTCTGTCACTAACTTTTATACAGGTACTATTTTACAACCTTCACACTCCTGTTATTTATGCCACCCCATAACAAAAAAAAACATAACAAGCAACCATTCGGACAGGCATATAAAAGTTGCAGGCATTAAAAGAACAAAAAAAAAAATCAACACATTATTTATTGTAAATACTTTTTTAATATAAACTTTCAGTTGTTCATAATGCTTTCTTAATCATATATAAAGTAACAAAAATGCTTCTAACACTTCTTTATTATAACTTTTCAGCATGCTGCACACTTCTATACAGCACAAATTAAACACATAGGCAAAGTCAATATCTCTGGCTAAACACTTATAAGGTCCCAAAGGCGAGACCTATTGGCTATGCCAATGCTTGTTGTATATAGGAATGATTGTTGAGTGCTTCCATAATTCCGCGGTACCCACTTTGGCCATTACGTTAAAAACGTTAGTCAGAAGAGGAACCCATAGATCTTGGGGCTCCAAGAAAATATCTACAGGAACCCCATCTGGGCCAGGGGCTTTTAGAGAGCTAGGTTGTGCTACTGCGTGCGATATCTCAGCCATCTCAAACGTTAAATGGGTGTTACTACTCGCGTCTAGATGGGATGCATTTAAACTCGATACCTCTGTAAGACTTTGAAAAATACTTTGGAAGTATGCCACCCATCTACCTTCCTCAATATGGGTGTCTACGGAGGGGACAACAGCCTCTTTTAGGAACCTTCCAAAATCCTTTACTGTCTTTTGCATCTGTAGCTCGTCTCAAATCCGACCACACTTCCTCCCTTAACGTCTTTAACCTATTCTCTCTAGCCTCCTTGTATTTGACCCTTAGGCTCCGAATCAAGGAAACGCCTCTGGTGACCATATGTAAGGCATTAGAAACAATTGATAAAGCCGTTGTACATGATGTATCAAACTAGCGTTCCAAGGCGGGATTTTTGGTTGGAAATGGCCATGTCAAGTGAAGTTTAATTTCTGCTAATACCTCCACCAAAGCTTGTTTCGTGTAGTCGGGCTTCCCATATGAATCTAGGCAAGTCATAAACTCCGCCTGCTTACAATACAACACCTTAGGGAGGAGATTTACTTTGTCCACTTTGTCCCATTTTAATATGTACCCATTTTTTCTCACTAACAGTGGTGTTGGAACTTTATCTATATAATTCTTACGTTTGCCCTACCATTTAAGATCGGCACGATCTCTGAACCCTGAGAATTTAACCTGCATATTCGATAATCTCCCACTGAGCAATTCCGCTGCAATTATGTAATCTATTGTAGAGCCCTTATCTGCACTCGCAAATGTTGCATCCATAGCATCAGTAAGAGGGTTTATGCTGTTTAATATCACCAGGTTCCACTTCATCAATAACCTATTCAAGGCATTCCCATATGTATAATGTTCAAAGTAGACCATGTTATCACCTTCACAATCAGTTAACCCACAGACTGGTCTCCCTTTTGTTTGACAAATTTTAACATTGAAATCCCCCATCCATAAAATATCCAGGGCCTTGCGATGAGAAGAGATAATTTCGCCCATCGCCTGTCCCAGGGTATCAACCACTGGTTCCATGTCCCCCTCAAAAAAGTTATTATGATCACATCACTGTCTCTGTTCCCCTCACAGACCAGGAAATGAAAATGGGGAGATATAGTTAAAAACTTTAGAATTCTATTCTTGATAGTGTTAGCTATCAATGCCAAGATGCCCTCTTTGGCCTGCACTGATCTGGCAGGAATCAATGGAGATTGGTAAGGGCAGAAAAGCTAAACACACTTCCCATGTCTCTTGAAGACATATTATATCATACTTGGCTATTTCCCTCATCCAATCCGAATTATCCTTTTTTTTCCTGAAACCTGCAATATTCCATGTAACCAATCTTAAGGAGTCTGGCTGCCGCCCCTTCCCCCCGCCCCCCAACACCCAACCTTGTTCTTCTTCGTTACAGATACTGCCCTAGACTCCCCTTTTCCGACTACATTTTTGCCATTAGTAGCCAGTCAATCGCAATCCTCTAGATTCTCCAGTGGGGCATATCTATTTTTCATTTGAAGCTCATTGCTTCTCATTTGGTAGTTGCTTTGCTGATTGGGGTAGCCACTGGTCGTAAGTGTCCCCATCTCTGCCCTCTGATTGGGATGTGGTTTATAATAATAGCCTAATGGCAAAGCGAAAATCTGGAAGTTTAAGGATGGGGCAATAGGGAGCTGGTGTAGCATATTCCCCACTAGGCCTGGACTATCTAGATTCACCACAATAAAATCCCCCATTATATTTTTAATAGCAAAACCCACCCATGTTACTCTTCTTGCCATTAAAATGTGCCTGTGTAAATGAAGACCCCCTCTGGTAAACTTTGAGAGCCAGTGTAGCGCCTTCCTCATGAGTTGCTCTGTGGTTTCGACCTGCGATTGTCTAAGCTCTGGGACATTTGACAATACCAGAACATATGGGCAACTAGCTGGAGCCAAATCTAGTATCTGGGCTCTCCCTATTTGTTCTTCCCTACCTGCTACTCCCGCTACTCTTGGGCTTTTAGCTTTCTCTAGGGGCAAGGGGTGGGAGGCTGTTTGTTTTACGCAGGTATTAACCAGTTTGGGGGTTATGTCTGTTTTGTAGCCAGGTTTAACTACTATCAAATGAGTGTTACTTCTATCTCGATTTGTGTGAGTTACTGCTCCCGCTTGGCCATCAACTGGATGTGATATGCTCTCAAGAAACTGCTGGTGACTAAGCTACTGTGGTGGCATAATTCCACTCCCGCGACTGACTACATTGCTCGGCTCTGTGATTGGAACAAAGGGTTTTGTTAACGGGTTCAGTGCACTGGCAGGATTGCTATCTGACGCGTTCTGTGAAGGCCCGCTATGCTTAATAGTTTGTGATAAACATTGCTGTATTGAATCCAATCTACGCAATAAAGGCTGTAAGTGTAGCGTCAAGATACATTCATTCTATGGCAAAGGTCATCCACATTTACAGGTAATGGGGACTAGGGTGAGAGTTCAAGTCCAGTCGTCTTCTTAGGTTTCTTAGCCTTGGGTGCGCTATTTTATCTAATCCCCCCCTTTTTAGGTCTCGCCTAGCGTTGCAGCGCGCATGCGCTGCTCGCTCTGCGAGACATATTGTGAGAGAGGACATTTCAGAAGGGGGCTTGAAGCCCCGCCCCTCATTTTCATTGGATGGCGTCATCGTTTATGGTAAACGGTGGCCTCCCATTGAAAATGAGGCTTCTTTGTTACCGCCCTTTCGCCTTTTGGGACGGCCCATCCGGACTGGATCGTTTGCTTCACGGCTGCCGTGAAGCAATTTCTTGTCTAAAGTAGGCGTGTTATCTAAACAAGCCGTGAAGCAAAGGATCCAGTCCGGATGGGCCGTCCCAAAAGGAGACAGGGCGGTAACAAAGAAGCACTGTTTAAAGAGCTTCTTTTATTAGGGCTCCCTTAGCACCGCGACATCGCATGTCGCCATCTGGGGGATTGCCGAGTGTGGCGTTCCATGGAGCAGAAACCCACCCCACCGCCTGGACACAAATGCGCCCTTTGAAAAAGAGAGCCCCGTTTGCTGCCAGCAAGTCTGGGCGCAGTTTTAAAGGGTGCAGCGCGCAGGCCTGCCTGGGCCTGGTGGTTCGGGTCTCCAAGGACAGAATACACACCGATAAACGCGTTCACACAAACCGTGCAGTACCTCGCGTTATCACCGATTTATCCTGTCCCGAGTAAGCCTCCGCACTCCCACCCCAGCCACCCACCCCTAAGAAAACAAGCATTGGCATAGCCAATAGGTCTCGCCTTTGGGACCTTATAAGTGTTTAGTTATCCAGCACAGTATCCTTGGTGCAACAACATCAAGTGTTGCATGGCTAAACACTTAAAAGGTCCCAAAGGCGAGACCTATTGGCTATGCCAATGCTTGTTTTGAGTGAGTGGCTCGTGCAGGTATGCCACTGTGAGGTAGAGATGCTGCGAGTGCTTTTACAGGAGCCCCTGTGACATTGCGCGTCTTCAAAATGTATCTTGGGTCTGGTGTAATACTTCTAGCCCCTATTCCCGTCTTCTCGCACCCAATGCATCCTTAAATGTCCCATGTACAGCCGGGGTTGACACTCCTATTACCCCTGCCCTCCAGTGACACTTTACCTGTCACGGGTGGTGGTGGACGTGGTGGTGGACATGGTGGTGGTGGTGGACATGGTGGTGGACGTGGTGGTGGTGGTGGACGTGGTGGTGGTGGACATGGTGGTGGACGTGGTGGTGGTGGTGGACGTGGTGGTGGTGGAAGTGGTGGTGGTGGACGTGGTGGTGGTGGACGTGGTGGTGGACGTGGACGTGGTGGTGGTGGTGGACGTGGTGGTGGTGGTGGACGTGGTGGTGGTGGTGGACGTGGTGGTGGACATGGACGTGGTGGTGGTGGTGGACGTGGTGGTGGTGGTGGACGTGGTGGTGGACATGGACGTGGTGGTGGACGTGGTGGTGGACGTGGTGGTGGTGGTGGACGTGGTGGTGGACGTGGTGGTGGACGTGGTGGTGGACGTGGTGGTGGACGTGGTGGTGGTGGTGGTGGTGGTGGACGTGGTGGTGGACCTGGTGGTGGTGGACGTGGTGGTGGACGTGGTGGTGGATGAGGTGGTGGTGGTGGACATGGTGGTGGTGGACGTGGTGGTGGTGATGGAGGACGTGTTGGTGGTGGACATGGTGGTGGAGGTGGACGTAGTGGTGGTGGACGTGGTGGTGGTGGACGTGGTGGTGGACGTAGTGGTGGTGGATGTGGTGGTGGTGGACGTGGTGGTGGTGGACGTGGTGTTGGTGGACGTGGTGGTGGTGGACGTGGTGGTGGTGGACGTGGTGGTGGTGGTGGTGGACGTGGTGGTGGACATGGTGGACGTGGTGGTGGTGGACGTGGTGGTGGACGTGGTAGTGGTGGACATGGTGGTGGTGGTGGACGTGGTGGTGGATGTGGTGGTGGACGTGGCGGTGATGGTGGTGGTGGTGTTGGCGGTGGACGTGGTGGTGGACGTGGTGGTGGTGGAGGACGTGGACGTAGTGGACGTGGTGGACGTGGTGGTGGTGGAGGTGGACGTGGTGGTGGTGGACGTGGTGGACGTGGTGGTGGTGGACGTGGTGGTGGTGGATGTGGTGGTGGTGTTGGCTTTGGATGTGGTGGACGTGGTGGTGGTGGACGTGGTGGTGGTGGTAGTGGACGTGGTGGTGGTGTTCGTGGTGGTGGTAGTGGACGTGGTGGTGGTGGACGTGGTGGTGGACGTGGTGGCGGACGACTATTGGGTAGGAGGGTGCTGGCAGAATGCAGATGGAGAGGAGGATCTCGAAGGGGGCACATGGGAGAGCAGAAAGAGGCCGATTATTAGATACAATAACATTTAAAGCGCATTAAAGCCAATGCTCCTTTAATAAAAAAAACACGTCGTGCCTGGCAGTGAGAGTGGCTCACAAAGAAAAGAAACAAGTTTGCCTCCGGTGTTGAGTCGGTTTAAGCTCCTTTTATCTAGATGCCCAGTTTGTTCAGGTGCGTGTGCGCTCCGTGAAATCTTGTGTACTGACTTGTCTTGTGAAACCTGGCTGTATTTCTCAGCTCCCCGCGTGCGCCAGTCAGCAGCCTGAATTAACTTCAGCCTTGCGCGAGAACAAGCAGCAGCTGTTTGAAGCACTCGTGCTTGTGCTGGCCTCCGCCTTGCGGGAGCGAGCAGCAGCGGCGCGAGAGCCATATGGTTTCAATTAGCACGCACGCCGCTGCTCGCTCCCGCAAGGAGGATGCCAGCACAAGCACGAGTGTGCAAAGGAGCAGACCGATTTCTAAAGGTCATCTCCTAGAGCAGCGCATGTGCGCTGCCTAGGCGAGACCTAAAAAGCACACACCAACACGACTGATACAAATTACTTCACTAATCTCAAAACACCGTGTTGGGGGCATTTCTGAGAAGAGCGGTCTCAAGTGGGCCATGTTAAGTGCTTCAGATAAAAGTTATTGCCAGTGTCCGGCTGCCCTGCAACTTGGAAACGGGATGTTGTGTGTATGTGTGGAGGGAGGGGGTAGAGGAATGCCTAAGGGGGACTACAAACAAGGATCCGGGGTAACTATCAGTTGGGTAAAAGGCTCAGCTCAGTCAGACACAATCTCACTCACAGAATATTTAAAGTGTTGTAATGTTTTTTTTGTGTGCAGTTTTATATAGCGCGAACTCGACACGAAGGTATTGGGGCGCTTTACATGAGCACCATGTAAAGCGTTCCAATGTTCATGCTTAATCGAGGAGCGTGGGCTACAAGGTTGACTAGACGGCTTGGAGTTAATTTAATATAAGTTTGGGTGTCGCAGCACCCCGCTTTCAGGCTAAAACGTAAACAGAAAAGGAAAGCTGGAGAAACGAGAGAGCTTGGGCAGAAACAAAACCCCCTCTGTGGAGGCGCACCGCTCCCCTCCCCCCAACAAAAACACGGACTTAAGGCCCCAAGGAATTTGTAAGGCAGAGAACTGCCAGCAACACTGCGAAAACCACGGGATGCTCATTGGAAGCAGATGTCTTTTTAGCTTCAGTGCTAAAGCCACAAACCCTGCGCTTACCTAGAACCCCTCCCCTGGTCGACTCAGCAACCAACAGGCACTTACTTCCGTGTCCGTCCTCAAACCACCAAATCAAAAAAAGCGCTCTTCCCCACACCAGCCCTCCTCTGACCCATCCATGCCCTTGAGCCCAGCTTGTCACCGATTTGCAAATCCTATAATAACCCTCCTACCAACCCCAGAAACAAACCCGCCCAAGAGCCCCATTCCTGCACCCTCTTTCTCTGCGCGGCCCTCCTGTGGTTCGCGGAGCCCTCCCAGGCCGGGCAGCACGAGGATTCTCTGTACATGTGGATCGACGCTCACCAAGCCCGGGTCCTTATAGGTAACATCTCTCTCTCTCTCATCTTGGAATTTACTGTAGCCAGGGGGGTGTTGGAAGTCGGTTGCACGTGGTCAATTCCGCAAAAAATAGCAGTGTTCTCTGCAGCATGCTTGCGTATTATCGCACGTTTTCAGTGTTCAAAAGGTGTTCACCATAACATTTTGCTTATCGATTTGTCCGTTTGCATCGCTCTCTGCTAACCTGTCTCCATGTCTTTCTGCCTGCCTGCCCAATTTCCACACAGTGTCATTTGTGCACCAGTGAAACTGCATGTCTTTTCAAATTTAGTGGCCCTGTCAATGGAAATGTGCTGTCTGTACATACCACACCATGCTTTATTAATACACTTGTGACAGTGCGCTCCAAAATGCACCACCAGCCACATAGCACATGTCTACCGCTCACTCTCCTGCTGGATCGGCGTGGTGGCTCATTTGTTCTTTGTGTGACCTTGGATTTTTCACAATCCCCATGACTTGGGGGATGCAACACTGATCCACTCCGGAACTCGTTCCATCACCACTGGCGCGAAGTGATCCGGTTTGAAGCATGCCTCTTGGAGCGCGACTGTCAGGAGGGGCTCGGCGTTCAAATGTGAGCAGCACAGGTAATCAGAAAGCAGCCTTGGCTGCGTGTTGTCTTCAAGGGGTCAGCTCTACTTTAGTGTGTGTTTGTGCTTGTCTGTGAAGCTTGCTCTGATGCCAGTACTGCACAGGTTCTTTGTACTGGTACTAAAATTATCTATATGGCCTGTACCTGGTCTGTCTGTGACTACATCTCAGCCGCATCTGCCTTAGATTGACCTTCTCTGGAACTGGATCCGGACTGGATCGTTTGCTTCACGGCTGTGTTGTAAAAGAATATGGAGTTTCGAGAGAGAATGTACTATAGTACAAATGCAATGCAATAGATTTCGCAATTACAACAAAGTGAGCTATTGCCATTTTCAATTACACCATTTGATTAATGCTTAACGAAGGTAAAAAAAAAAACAATAACATTTTCAATGCCAATAGCTCAAAACAATGTCATTGCGAGACCTATTGCATTGTAAATGCTTGTTCTCTTTACCGGGGGGGGGGGGCGTTAAGGTCATAGATGTTCCGGGTAATGAAACCAATTGATTATCAGTCAGGCTGAGGGGCAGATCCTTCATCATCTCTAGCCCCGTATCCAAATCACATCCCGGCAATGGCTCTCCGTCAATAACGAGCTGACCGGTTCTTACCTCCTCAATAGAGAGCCGCAGTTCCGCAGTCCTGCCAAGTATCACGCATCACGCGTTAGACTAACGCATTTCAGTGTGGTGATCCGCATCACCGCACTGAAATGCATTGTCACGCATATCTGATGTCTCAACTGTCATTAAAGCGCTGGAAGGAAATAAGTGTGTGGCAGCTACCAGCACGCTGCCAGTGCCTGTAGCTGCGTGCGTTCCTCCCTCAGGCTTGGGGCACACCCGTCTGACCTAAGCGCCGCTGACAACCACTGTGCTACAACAATGTATCTTAAATTTTGTGGCGCAGCCACGCTCTTAGCGAGACAGCCCGACGTCACGGGCGCGCCGTGTAGTGCCCAATAGCAACTACCGAGACAGCCTGGGCCCTGCCCAGACAATACAATTTGGCCATGGCGCCGCTGGGAATTTGTGAGGAAGGCCGGCGTGGCGGCTCAAACAGTGCTGCTATTGTGGTTATTTTATGGCCCGTGCAGCGTCGAATTACTTGTTGCCGAGCCCGCGCTGAGGGATAATTATGTGCAGTGTACGTCGCCGGAGTGATGGCTGGCTGACCGACCGTCACACTGACACTGACCTTGCACTCCGGTTGCAGCGGCCTCCTGTACAGTCGCAGGACTCGCAGCAACAGGCAGCCTGGACAGCGGGCGGCATTGCAAACTACCCGAAACTTTGATTGACGCAGGGGTGGTTTGCGGCCTGACCCTGGAAGCCTGTTTTAGGAGAGTCGCCACAGTCACGCACCTGGCCGATTCGTACTGGTGTTCTGGCTTTTCTGCATTTGGCAAATCCTCGGCTCGGTAAGTTTTCTGTGTTTCTTTAATTGAAGAGTGATTGAGCCGGTGGCGAGCAGCCACCCTTAATCCTGGTATTGCAATGCAGAAAGTGGCGCCTGGGGGCTTCCTGCAGCCTGCACCTGCCAATCATGCAGCCTTAGGAGAAAGGGGGGCATGGATGTACCTGCCATCACGGAGGGGCATGGACAAAGTGGTTAGTGTCCTTCCATTTCTGGTGCTTTGAAGCAATTGTAACATCTTCTTGGAATTTCTCGTTGCTCAAATGGGTGTCATTTCTGAAATTGATGTTTCCCTCGTCTTCATTGCTTGATTTTGCTCGTGAGAACATGTCACTCATAGTTGTTGAAACGTCACTCATAATTACACTGAAATTACGAAAATGTCACACGTAGCAATCTGAAACCTTGGCAGCTATGGTTCCGTGAGCTCGATCTCCTTGGTTAATACATTTGCTACTCTAACAGAAAGGAGTTGAGAGTGTTTATTATTTCCCCTCCTGTGTCTGGACGTTTATCCTTTTAATTCCCCATCGATCTTGTCTGTGCCACCTCGAGATCCTGAACATTAGAGGGATGGCCCAGCCTCTTCCAGGGCTATGAAGGGCGAAGACAGGCCCTACCTTGGCCCGGGCGCGTCCTGCACCGCGGGACCACGTTGCACTTTTGAGGGCATGAGCTCACAGCAGGGGTAGATGGGGAATGTAGTCCCCCAGCAGTGCTTGTCTCCTCCTGCATGGCATTCCCCCTCCTCGCAGTCAACAGCAGGTATGGCAGCTACACAGTCCTCGGACCACGGTGCGCTTTGAGCGCGTGGGCTCACAGCAGGGGTAGATGGGGAATGTAGTCCCCCAGCGGTGCTTGTCTCCTCCTGCACGGCATCCCCCTCCTCGCAGTCAAAAGCAAGTATGGCAGCTGGGTCATGGGAAGGCTGGGTCAATAATCTGGCAGAAGCAAATGTTACTGCTTATACAGACAAGAATGGAAATGGTGTGATGTTTACAGCACTGCAAGCCGAATGGATATGAAGTTAATTGTCAAAAATATAAATGATATTATCAAAAGAAAGAAAATGAATTGAAGCAGGTTCTGATTATCAAAAAGGAGAACAGAAACAATAGGTTGTGTCGAACAAGAATCATATGTCAAATTGGCAAATTTTTGTGTAAACCTAGGAACTGAAAGTATATCAGCAACACTTGAGAAAAGCATTTTAGGAAACCATATAGGGGGGTAACATGAATGAGTCTAAACCAACAGAGTAAGTGCGGAAAACACTAAGGCCATGTGGCCCCAGACATGGAAAAGCAAGGTTTTAACTACAGCACACAGTTTACAATAAGAATTAGGGTACCAGTTTGCAGTGATTTTGAGAGCCAGAGAGAAATATGATTTACAAGAGGAAGGTTTAGAAGCCTTTTTCGGGTCAACTCATTATGCAGGGAAGGAACAGAGATATTCAGAGGGTGAGAGGATTGTTCAAATTAGGACTCAACTCTTGGTGGCAAATTTGAAAATTGAAGGGCGTCATAGACAGATTTGCAAGGGCAATCCAAGATAGCACTGGGGATCACATAAAGTGAACAAATGGGAAAAGCTATACTAAGAATTCTGAAAATAGGGGTAATCGAATATGACACCTGGAGGATTGGGGTGGGCTTATACCAGTAGAGGAGAGATGCCGTCTGACCTTTTTCCTGCATCCTGGGTTAATCAGTGGTTAATAGACAGTATCCATGGTGGATTCTGTTTACCACCAGCGTCCAAGAGCCATGGATACTACTCTACTGTCATTATGTAACCAAGGATTCCTTTTGCACTCTTGGTTCTCCAACAGTAGCATATGAGAGCAGCCTAGCAGTAGGTTCCGAACTCATTTATAGTATGATGCAGTAATCACACACAATAATGTTCTATTAGAGCTGTTGCTTATACAAACAAGCATTGGCATAGCCAATAGGTCTCGCCTTTGGGGCCTTATAAGTGTTTAGCCAGAGCTATTGACTTTGCCAATGTCTTCAAGCTGTGCTGTAGAGAAGTGTGGCTGCTGTGCAGCATGCTGAAAAGTTATAATAAAAAAGTGTCAGAAGCATTTTTGTTACTTTATATATGACCAAGAAGGCATTATGTAAAACTGAACGACCATATTAAAAAAAGTATTTACAATAAAAAATGTCCTCAGTTTTCTTTTGTTGTTGCAATGCTGGCAACTTGTTTCTGCCTATTGCAATGGTTGTTTGTTAAAGCTTTTTTTTGAGGGGGCATAAACAATCGGAGGGTGAAGGTTGGGAACTAGTACCTGTATTATAACACTAGCAGCGGCCAGACGCTAGGGGAGAATCAACAGATGCCAGATTCCGAGAGCAGGCTGAGGTGGTGCTGAGTGATGCTGAGGTGGTAGTGGTGGTGGTGGTGACTGTTGCGGAGACGATGCTGAGGTGATGCTGAATGATACTCAGGTCTTGCTGAGTGATACTGCTGTGGTGCTGAGTGATGCTGTGGTGGTGCTGAGTGATATTGTCTTGGCGCTGAGTGATGCTGTGGTGGTGCTGAGTGATATTGTCTTGGCGCTGAGTGATGCTGTGGTGATGCTGAGTGATGCTGTGGTGGCCCTGAGTGATGCTGTGGTGGCGCTAAATGATGCTGTGGTGGTGCTGAATGATGCTGTGGTAGTGCTGAATGATGCTGTGGTGGTGCTGAGAGATGCTGTGGTGGTGCTGAATGATGCTGTGGCGGCGCTGAGTGATGCTGTGGCGGAGCTGAGTGATGCTGTTGCGGCACTGAGTGAGGCTGTTGCGGCACTGAGTGATGCTGTGGCGGCGCTGAGTGATGCTGTGGCGGCGCTGAGTGATGCTGTGGCGGCGCTGAGTGATGCTGTGGTGACACTGAGTGATGCTGTGGTGACGCTGAGTGATGCTGTGGTGGCGCTGAGTGATGCTGTGGTGGCGCTGAATGATGCTGTGGCGGCGCTGAGTGATGCTGTGGCGGCGCTGAGTGATGCTGTTGCGGCACTGAGTGATGCTGTGGCGGCGCTGAGTGATGCTGTGGCGGCGCTGAGTGATGCTGTGGCGGCGCGGAGTGATGCTGTGGTGACGCTGAGTGATGCTGTGGTGACGCTGAGTGATGCTGTGGTGGCGCTGAGTGATGCTGTGGTGGCGCTGAGTGATGCTGTGGTGGCGCTGAGTGATGCTGTGGTGGCGCTGAGTGATATTGTTGTGGCACTGAGTGATGCTGTGGTGATGCTGTGGTGGTTCTGAGTGATGCTGTGGTGGTGCTGAGTGATGCTGTGGTGGCGCTGAGTGATGCTGTGGTGGCGCTGAGTGATGCTGCGGTGGCCCTGAGAGATGCTGCGGCGGCCGTGAGCGATGCTGCGGCGGTGGTGAGCGATGGTGCGGCGGTGCTGAGCGATGCTGTGGTGGTGCTGAGCGATGCTGTGGCGGTGCTGAGCGATGCTGTGGCGGTGCTGAGCGATGCTGTGGCGGTGCTGCGGCGGTGCTGAGCGATGGTGCGGCGGTGCTGAGCGATGCTGTTGCGGTGCTGAGCGATGCTGTCGCGGTGCTGAGCGATGCTGTGGCGGTGCTGAGCGATGCTGTGGCGGTGCTGAGCGATGCTGTGGCGACGCTGAGCGATGCTGTGGCGGCGCTGAGCAATGCTGTGGTGGCGCTGAGCGATGCTGTGGTGGCGCTGAGCGATGCTGTGGTGGCGCCGAGCGATGCTGTGGTGGCGCCGAGTGATGCTGTGGTGGTGCCGAGTGATGCTGTGGTGGTGCCGAGTGATGCTGTGGTGGTGCCGAGTGATGCTGTGGTGGCGCCGAGTGATGCTGTGGTGGCGCCGAGTGATGCTGTGGTGGCGCCGAGTGATATTGTTGTGGCGCCTAGTGATGCTGTGGTGGCCCTGAGTGATGCTGTGGTGACCCTGAGTGATGCTGTAGTGGTGCTGAGTGATGCTCTGGTGGCCCTGAGTGATGCTCTGGTGGCCCTGAGTGATGCTGTGGTGGCCCTGAGTGATGCTGTGGTGGCCCTGAGTGATGCTGTGGTGGCGCTGAGTGATGCTGTGGTGGCGCTGAGTGATGCTGTGGTGGCGCTGAGTGATGCTGTGGTGGCACTGAGTGATGCTGTGGTGGCGCTGAGTGATGCTGTGGTGGTGCTGAGCGATGCTGTGGTGGTGCTGAGCGATGCTGTGGTGGTGCTGAGTCATCCTGTGGTGGTGCTGAGTCATCCTGTGGTGGTGCTGAGTGATCCTGTGGTGGTGCTGAGTGATGCAGTGTTGGCCCTGAGTGATGATGTGGTGTCGCTGAGTGAAGCTATGGTGGTGCTGAGTGATGCTGTGGTGGCGCGGAGTGATGTTGTGGTGCTGCTGAGTAATGCTGTGGTGGCGCTGAGTGATGCTGTTGTGGCGCTAAGTGATGCTGTGGTTGTGCTGAGTAATGCTGTGGTTGCACTGAGTGATGCTGTGGTTGCACTGAGTGATGCTGTGATGGCGTTGAGAGATGTTGTGTTGGTGCTGAGTGATGCTGTGCTGGCTCTGATTGATGCTGTGCTGGCTCTGATTGATGCTGTGGTTGCGCTGAGTGATGCTGTGGTGATGCTGAGTGATGCTGTGGTGTTGCCGAGTGAGAGATAGAGTGAAGATATAATGCCCAATTAGAGAGGGTGGTGAGAGAGAAAGAGAGAGAAAGGGTGTACATAGAATAAAGAGTGGAGCAGGATAGAGAGAGAGAAAGAAGGGGAGAGAGAGTGAATGAAGGAGTTTGAAAGAGAAACAGATAAAGGGGTGAGAGAGAATGAAAGGCTAAAAAAGATAGAGAGGGGAGAGTTAATTAAGTAGAGAGAGAATTAGAGAGGGGAGTGAGAGAGAAGGAGAGAGACAATAAGAGTGGGGGTGTGGAGTTTAAATAGAGTGAAGAAGTGACGCGGAAAAAGTAACCTTAAATATAGCTTTGTGCTTTGCGCGAATAAATATAAAAAAAACCAACAGAGTGAGACAAAAATACTGGTAATTAGGCTGTGA
Source organism: Calotriton arnoldi (assembly GCA_963921515.1). NCBI lineage: Eukaryota > Metazoa > Chordata > Amphibia > Caudata > Salamandridae > Calotriton > Calotriton arnoldi. The sequence goes on along the minus strand of CAWUFW010000814.1, from coordinate 2,685,464 downwards.
CTCCCAATATAAAACAAATAGCGATATAAGGTGAAATCAACCCACCGAAGCAATATTTCTAACTAGACAAAAAAAAGCTTGCATTTCAATGCTAATCGCTGTTGTTTTTCATGTGACTGTTGTCCAGGGCCGTCAGTTGGTAATGTGAGCTGCTGCTGCGATTGAAACATCAGAGTCCAGAGAGTTAATGAGCCATGACGAGGAAATGAGGAAGAGATAGGAAACCCAGATGGCAGCTGCGCGTGCACGCCATCGTGAACGCAAGCTGGTCGCCAGCCGAAAGCCAGTGGGTTTGCACTTCCAAATCCCGCTTACTAAAACTCTCGGCCAGACCAGCGCAAGCGCTGGTGCATGCCAAAACCTAAAAAAGGGTATATTTTGGCAGGTAGGTAAGTTAGTTAAAATAATAAACAACCCTGAAAACCAGAAGGCCGTCTCTGTGGTCCGAATTCTACTTTGAAATGCATACTTGCCACACAGTTGTCCAGAGAGCACACAGCTTTAACTTTCAAAATTTCATGTTGATGTAGATTGCCTCTATGCAATTCAGCATTTACAATATCGCCCCTTCTTAAGGAGGATAAACTCTATCACCTGAATGTTAACTGAAATAAATCCACTGTCCTATGTCAAGTTTGTTTCTTGCGGACAGTGGCAATTAATTAAAAAAAGATATGAACCCAAACTCTGATCCAATGCTTAAAAATGTTACCTGCGAGCTCCAGTTTTGTAAACAAAATGGTATTATACTTCTCGCTCACCGAAGATCTCTCCACCGCCAGAATCTACTTCTACGACACCATGACCAACGTAGCCAACTGGATGAGAGACAACTGCCTTAAACTCAACTCCGACAAGACAGAAGTACTAATCTTCAGGAAGAAAACAACGGTATGGGACCACAATTGATGGCCAGCATAACTCAGACAAACACCCACATCTACAGACCATGCACACAACCTAGGCATAATCCCCGACAGCGAGCAGTCCATGAAATGACAATTCAACCCAGTCGCCTCCTCCTGCTTTCACACCCTTCTCACGCTCTGCAGAATCTTCAGATGGATCCCAGTCAACACCAGAAAGACCGTCACTCAGGCCTTCATCACCAGCCGCCTCGACTACAGCAACGCTCTCTATGCCTGCATCTCCACCCAGCTCCGCAAAGACTCCAGACCTTACAGAATGCTGCAGCCAGACTCATCCTGGACCTCCCCAAATGGACCCACATCAACCCCCACCTCAGAAACCTCCACTGGCTCCCCATCCAGAAGAGATGCCAGCTCAAGATCCTCCCGCACGTCTACAAAGCTCTGCACGATCAAGGACCGGCCTACATCAACCAACGACTGAACTTCCACCTACCGGCAAGGCACCTGCCCTCCTCCTCACTAACCCGTACGCACCCCCGCATCCATCACAGCCACATTGGGGGCCGCTCCTTCTCCTACATCGTGGCCAAGACCTGGAATGACCTACCCCTCCATCTTCGAACAGCACCCTCCCCGGCGGACTTCAGGAAGAGACTCAAGACATGGCTCTTCGACGGAGACGTCACACCCAAAGCGCCCTAATACCCCTAGGGGTGGCAGTGTTGCGCTATACAAATGCTGATTGATACTTTATACTGATCGTGATCGATGATGTCCTCTAACAGTGTGGCTTTCAGGTTTTGGATGACCCAGAGGACGTAGTACCAATCATATCAACGTGACAGGGCAGAACTGTCAGCAGGTGCAGTCATTCTGTGTCTCTGATATGTCGTTGTAGTAGTTGTAGAAATGCTTCTGGTTCTGTCCAGGTCAGATGGGCTGCAGGACGTTGTGGCTCCAGAGTCTGTTGCCTGAGTCTCTCTCCTACAATTGTCCTGCAAACACGTTTCCAGACTGTATGATTTGTCCTCGAGGCCAGGGTACTCTCAGTTCCACTCAAGGCAGTAAAGTTAATCTTCCAATAAGCAGAACACCACGGCTTGCCTTCTCTTTTGAGTCTAGACTTCTTCTTCCCTTCTTCACAGTGTGAAAAGTAGAGGGAGGCAGCAGTAACTTGAACTCCTGGTTCTGTAAGTCTTCCTCCTCCTAGCTGCTACTGCAGAGTCTGTGTTCAGTGTCAAGGTGAAGAGTAAGTAATGGCTCTTTGAGGAGGGCAAGTACTTATTCCAAACTGTAAGTACTTATTGGAAGGCTGGCCCAAATTAGATAGTGTGCTACCTTCAAATTCCCCTAGTTCAAATAATTAGAGCAAGGGCAATTTTGAAGGCATTTTCCCAGCTTTTGTACACAGGTGTGGTTGGCAACAACAGATCATCGGGATGTGAAGTTGCAAATCACTGTGACCTGCTGTGTGAAACCTCACTCTACACAAATGCTTTGTCTGGGGAGCAGCCGCAGAAGAACACTTGAAAGAAGAAGCAGCAACCATGAGAAGACAGCTGGGCAGATGTGCTGCCACAGCGGCCTCTGCCTGGCCCTACAGACTCCAACAGAGTCCTGCCAATTCTCAGTTGATTGCCCAGGGGTACAAATCGGCAGCCGAAAAAGACTTGTGAACTCTTTTACAAGGGAAGGGTTAAGACAGAGTGTATCTTGTGAACTGTGGTTGATTAAAACTGCTCCTGAGCCAAATTCACACTACTCCCGGTTGCCCTTACTGCAAGGGGTCCCAGTAATCGGGTAGAGCCCTGGGAGGGGATAGTGAGGGATGGGGTTGGTATAGCACCCACAGAAGATATCGCCCAGAGACATGAATTAAGTATATGACTATTGGAGTGTGTATTTCTTGTGTACAACTGTGTGATTAAAGTACTTTCTTAAAAAGACAAGCACGGGGCTAGATGTCCACATTATTGGGTCTGTTGATTGATTGCTGAGCTGTGAGCTCTAGCACCCACACACTATGTGCCCGAGAAGCCTTTTCCTGCTTGCACTTACTACCCCAAGACTCAAGTGTGAAAGGGATTGTACTTGACCCCTTTTGCAAATCCATAGTAGAACCGGCCCGGGACATCCGAGGCAAAGAGAATCACCCCCATGGTTGAGGCCTAGTAGTCTCGGCCATGTCCCGAGACTCTTCAAATGGAATCTGACAGCTGTCCATATAGCTGCCCCAGAAACACCCCGTAGCTTACCCTCCACCAGCACCACAAATTGCCTGCATGGAGTTGTAGGCAGGAGACACCGCTCAGCTTCATAAACATAAATCACACCTTCATGAATCTGGTGCCATGAGACCCACAGCTGTGTCCTGCACCCCTACTACTGGACAAAATGGACCCTTTATATAGCTACCCATATGCGCCTTGTGGTGCAGCAGTAAATGTTAGCTGATCCCTGAATCTCCCTCCACCCCAGTTGCCTTCTGACGTGAATTCTGGAGCAAGAAAAATAGGTCAGCCCCTAATGCACAGCCATCTAACAAAAAAACACAAGTATCATTTAGTGTGGGAGGGTGCTCTGAGGAAAAAAGTAGGTAGGGACTTGTGTGGCCATATAGGAGCCCATTAGCTCCAGAAGGTGGCCACTTTGGACAGGAGATCCTTTTGAGAACAAGTAGACTGCTGAAACCCTTCCCAACAGTACAAACTTTCATTCTCACCTGAAACATCACAAGATGGATTTAATGTGACTCAACCATACCAAGTGTGGGCCGGTGCTGCCAGACCACCAGGAAGTCCATAGAAATAACTGGGAACAGTCGTTTGGTCTGAACTTCACACCCACGTTTCATGACATCTGCATTTCTTCTAAATGCAACTAACAGAATGCTTTCTATCGTAATGTGATGTTGTGATTTATTTTATAATCTTATTACATGCAGGTAGTGGTAACTGTTCCCCTGTAACCCACGCTGATGTCCCTTGAATCGTGTTCATGCTATATAAAAATGCTAAAATAATTAAAAATAAAAATGATATTTCTCCCCGCCCCCAAAATATTGCAAAATGTTTTATTTGATTGTTAGGTTCAGGATATCATACATTTATCATAAACATTTTAGCAGCTTATATAACTTGGCGAGCCTAGCCAAACTTTGTTTTTTAGCGAGCAGGGGCTCAGCCTATAAAAGATTGAATACTACTGCACTAAAAAGGCACAGGCGCATTTAAACAAATCTTTCTTTAAAAAAAGTGGTAAACTAGACATTAGAATATAGAGACGTAATTGAAATCTAATACATTTATTTATATGTGGGGAACAAGTATGTAGAGTATGGCAAGGATAGTAGATGCAGGGCGCCACTTATAAAGATGACAAATGGAGAGAAAGCACAGTAAGGAAGTCACCACCTTAAAAAAGGCAAGCAGCAGTGGTAGATTTGTAAAAGGAAATGAAAGATTTTCTTTTTTAAATATTACCGTAATTGTACTTGGGTGTACCTTTTCCAGGTTCAAAATAGCTCACAGATATTCTTAATAAGGCCAACTTGCAGATCCTGTTAAGTAAAAAAAACATACTAGATGAGCCCAACAGCTAGGACTTAAATAAACATGGTCGTTATGTCTGCGCACTAGGGAATATGTCACTTTACAACGCGTGTCATTAGAACAAATTTATTACATCGCAAAATCCATTACAACGCATGTCGTTACAACGCATGTCGTTACAATGCATAATCCATTACAACGCAATTTCTATTCTAACTCCGCTGGGGCGTTACTTTGGGGAATGCGTTGTAATGGATTATGCAATGTAATGACATGCGTTGTAATGGATTTCGCGTTGTAAAACATTCGTTGTAATGACACACGTTGTAACGCGTGCGTTGTAAACGATGTTTCCCGGCACTAGGTAGCGAAGGGCTGCTGGAAAAGATTTAGCAAACATTAAGGGACTTTATGGTTTCTCCTTGACTGCAGTGCCTGAACAGGAAGTGGCACTGTGTTGTGAGTCTATCAGCTCTAAGTACACAGGTTCGACTGGGATATCGACTGAAGCTTTTTGCTTGTACAAATGTGAAGTAAGGATGGTGGTTTCAGGTCAGCTCCTGATGCTAATGCTATTAATGTATAGATAGTATTACAATATCCATCAAGCCCATTCATTTTTACGATCTGGCTAAAGGCTGCGTTAGTTGTCTGTCAAAACCTTGATTTCACCATACATAATATGCAACATACTATACAACATTTTGTATGCAGAGACGCGATCTGGTGTATTTCTCTTCAGCCATTGGCTGCTGTACAGCATTTTGCGGATGGCTGCATTTTTTAACAATTGGAGCTTGAAGCAGTGATGGGGCAAAATAGTTCCTTTATTTATGTATTTTCAGTTTCTAGCATGCCGTATTTTACCTTTTTATTATTTGTGTGTCTGCTGCTTTTAGTGTTAGCAGATAGGTATGGTTTTTGAAGGCAATATTGCAGTTTGAGGGACAACTTTCAAGTCTTCACACAGAAGCACAGAAGAAAACAAGTATGAGCAATGCTAATAGGTCTGGCTAACACATCCAGACATTAACATGTACAAGTGCACTTTTGTGCTTGTTTATTTTTGTATGAGTTAGCAATTTAAATATAGACCTAGTGGCATTGCCAGTGCTTGTTTACATATGAAACGTTTAATTGGCTTTTGCCTCAATAGAGAGGTTAGCAGTTGCAGCTGCCCATTAAAAAATATGGTGGGGCGTGATGGCGCCAAACTCAGCATAAACGCTGCCCTTCTCCCCGGCATTCCACAAGCAGGAATGGAAGGCGTTCCTGCTCAGTGGAACGCGAATCCAACAAATCCTGAAACAGCTCTCATCAGCATGAGATCAGCTCCAGGATTGGTGGGAGCAGGCTTGCCCAGCACTCATTTTGAAGCTGGAGGCCTGTGCCAGCAATCCTCCGGCTGTTTCACAGCTGAGGGATCACTGTGTCTACAGTGTGCATGTCGGGCTGGCCGTAGGTAGCCAGCTGGCCAACCCAACATGAGCAGTGAAAGGGGCAGCAGTAATCCTGCAAAAGCAGGATTCAGCCCCGCCTTCAGCCTCACGCTCGCGCTGTGTACAGCGCAAGCGTGAGGCAAAATAAAATGGCATTATTATGCCATTTTATTTATGTGTCTTTGCCTGCTGCGCTTGCAGCAGTTTGGGCGACGCTCCTCCGCTCTTGTGGAGGAGCCACCGATGGCGGTTACGGGATGCTTTGCTGGTATAGGAGTTACCTATCTCTCCCTTACATGAATAGACCTACATTCTGTTTTCTCTAAGGGAAGAAGGTATGGCAGATGTATGGGGTCACTTGCTACAAAGAACATAGTAAAAAACACATAATGTCATTGGGGAGGTTTAATGTGCCCACTCCTCACTAGCCTGCTCCTTTCTACTACATGTACAAACCTTACACATCAAAACTTCACAGATCTTTTCTAATATGAAAACATTATTCTTCATCTTTTAAGCTTATTTATACCTACCGGTTATTAAAATTCAAGAAGCAAGAACAATGTTCCTTAGGTTACCATTACAAGTGACCAGAAATTCCCCTTCCCAGTAACTGTAGATAGTGAATCATTCGGGAATGACAGGACCTGGTAGCATAAATCTCACATTTGTTAAAGGGGAAAAATCCTCCAAGTAATCCCTTGGGCACGGTGTTCCTAGTAAAAAGCCTGCAATTATGGGTCTACTTGCAGACACCTCTGCGGAAACATTGATTCCAGCATGTTGTTATTCCCCGTTGCAGGTATACAGGGGGATCTTCTTGTGATGCACAGTAATAACAGATCTTAAATGCAGGCCACTCATAACCAGGGTCTGTATGTTTTTACCCATTAAGGAGCAAGAGCCTGGTTTGGTTGATACAGTATTTATTCCATCATATAAGATAGTGGGTGACTGTACAGTCCGTCCTTTTCACAGCTTCTCTGTGTCTGAAAGTACCTTATGGCTGTTATTGTTACATCCTGATCTTTTCCTTACAGTCTTTCGCGATGATAGTTGGTTCTTCACCTCCCGCTTACTTGCATTTCCTATTCTTTTGAGAATATCTAAGAGTTAATGGAATAGGCTTTATAGCATATAAGACTTCATACAGGCTTATTTTGGGGATCACAAGAGCTGGGGTAATTGCTTGGTCCAGAGACCTGAAAAAGAGACTAGCAGTAGTCATAAGAGGGATCCTGGAATCCAGCTTGTTTCATATTATAGCCTCCCAAAACGCACCTCTTTCTCCATCCTCCCGTCTCCCCTTTCCCATTTCATCTGGACAGAGCACTTGGCCGAAAAGGAGAATGTATCCAACTTGTGTCCACTATGACAAGAGAGGATATGGCTTAAACCCCACCCCTGCTTCTGCTTCATTTTCTAGGATCTTGATTGGTTGAGAATAAGGTTAGCATCACCCCTGCCTCTACCTCATTTTGGGGATTGGGTCTGAGCTTTCCTTGGCTCCACCCCCTATAATAGGTCTGACCCCACCTTATCCTCTGGCAGGATAGCAGGCAAGGTGTCCTGAAGGTTTTCTGTTCAAGCTTCCTGTTACTCTATACAACCCCAGCTTTCATACCTGCAGTTTAGATGGCTTCTTTTCAGCCTATTTTAGAGGTAAGAGGGGAAGGGGAAAAATTCAGTCCGGTGTTGGGAAACATCAATACCTATTGATGGTTTGGGGATGGTGGGGAGATGAGATACTGGATTTGAAAGGAGTTGGACCATTGAGCAGTACCTATCCATGTGGTGGTGGCCTTCTGTTTCACCCTAAGGGAGCCACTCTACTAACTGCCGAGCCTATTAGTAAACCGGTCCTAAAAACAGGTGAACGCTGTAAGGGTGGGTCTGACAGTGTTGGCCAGAGACCAGGAAGTGGAATGATGAATTTGGGATCACTCGTCCACAGGGCCTTAAACCATTAGGTATTTGCAAGCCCATAAATCATTAAGATATTTTGCTCTGCTGAAACTAGACATACAAAAATATGGTTAGTTTATTTTAAGATTTTATATATAAACCATGGAATCCTGCAATCCCTGTATAAAGCAATAGCTCCAATTTATTTATAATACATAGGATTCTGCCATCCTTGTATAAAAACCTGTCTTTAATATCTTTATAATCAGTGACTTGTGACACATCCAGTTAGCGATTATAAAGAAAAACTAAAGTACACAAAAGTGATGGATGGAATGCTTGAATTAGTCTCAGCCACAGATAACTACTCAGTGTCGCATCCTAATCCATCATTACTTTGCACACCATGCCAACTCAGTTTGGTCCCAGCCATATGCAAATCAGTCTTGACCCTGCTCTAATGGGAACAGCCCAACCCGAACTGACAAGCCAGATCCTCCCTGAACCGGAACACTAGCAACCCTGGACTGGTTTCACCCTTGTTATGGGCTCATCAGCCGGGTATAGCTTGGTTCCAGTACACGGGATCCACGTCTGGGCATATAAAGAAAAGATAGCAGAACTCAACTGTAATAACTTATTACAGTTTAGTTCTGATGTCACAATGTCTGCTGTCAGAGCAGGCAGCTGAGTGGAAAGAAACGTCAAGTCACGGTGCATAATTGAAGCAGCTGGTTAAGGAACAAAACGAAACATGGCTTTTCTTTCTGCTTTTTTTCCTAGCTCTAAAGTCACAACCAGAAATAAGATATTTATGGCAACATGTTTATTTTTTGACTGCCCTCGGTAAATATAGAAAAGTTAGAATCTTTCCTCATGTTTCTACACATTCTGAGCTACTGCCACCTTTTTTTCATTCTAATATCTTCTTGCAACTTATATGTCACAGCGTTTTTGATGTATTTATTTTCGTACTTGAGATCCTACTTTTATTCTTCATGTTTGCAAACATGCTCTCTCTTTTATATGAAAGAGCTAGGTACTAAGGCTTTACGTGCTTTGTGGGAAGGATGATGGTGTGACCATGTATTATAGGGGATAAAGTACCTCCTGCCGTACAGGATAAGGATATTGCAAGTCACTTTAAAGTTCCATAACCTTATAAAGGAACTTGGCCTTTGGTCTCGTTCCTCTATATGGTTATGGAACTCACTGGTGAGTTGCAATATCCTTATTATGTATGGCAGGGGGTTCTTTATCCCATGTATAATAGCCAATTTGTGACACACCCAGTCGCCTGTTTTAAAGTAATAATGCCAGAACTCAACTGTAATATCTTATTGCAGTTGAGTTCTGATGTCACAATGTCTACTGTCATAGCCAGTAGCTGAGAGGAATGGCAGGTCAGGCCACAGAGCACAATTAAAGCAGCTGTTTAAAGAATGAAAACAAAACCTTGCTTTTCTGTCTTTTGCTCTGTTTTTCTAGCTATAAAGTGACAATCAGAAAATAGATATTTATGGCAACATATTTATATTTTGCACTCCATAGGTAATTATAGAAAAGTTAGAATCTTTCTGCTTGATTCTACTGCGAAGTTAAAAAAACTGACTTGTATTAAAAAGATTCTAATATTTTTTCCTACAAATATCTAACAGCTTTTTTGATGTATTTAATTTTGCAGTAGAGATTCTATTTTTATTCTTCATGATTGCAAACATACTCTCTCTTTCATATGAAAGACCTACACACCAAGGATTTAAGTGGTTTGTAGAAAAGGTGATGGTGTGACCATGTATCATAAGGAATAAAGTACCCCGTGGCATATACGATAAGAATATTGCAAGTCACTTTGAAGTTCCATATCCTTCTAAAGGATCTCGGCCTTCGGCCTCGTTCCGCTATATGGCCATGGAACTCCTCTGTGGCTTGCAATATCCTTTCAATGTACAACAGGGGGTTCTTTATCCAATATATCACTGTCAGATCCTATGATCCTGAAGCACTCTACAATTAAACACTTTCAGCAATAAAGAAAGGAGGGAAAGGAAGTATAAATAAGATGGGAATGATTAGGATAGAGAATAATGAAGGTAGTAAATACCTGCATCATTATAGAGAGTAGTGATATGGGGAAGTTAGCGAAGTGCAGTAGAGCAGTGTTGAAAGAAGAGACGTCTTCTGGAGGCGTAATGTCAGGAGATGCAGGGTAAGACAAATACCAAAGGGTGCCAGTTGTCATTAGTGCATAAAAGGCTTTTAGGCACAGGGTGGAGTATTTATTTCTGATACTTAAGGGTTAAATACCATGGCAAATCTTCTTGCTAGGGTACTGCTACACTAACAAGACTTGGAAAACGTACAACACATGGGTCTTCCACATGTACTGTTGTGCCACTAGTTCTGGGTGTGTGAGGGTGTTTGTTGATTCACAATTGATACAGTGCGAGGAGTCATATCAAGGCACTGACAGATCCTCGATTCTGAATATACAGAACTGAGGTCAACCCTGTGAAATGGACAATGTGGGATAAACCTGATCAGCGGAGTCATGGCCAGTTTACCTTATTTTAAATGTTTATCTTTTTGTTTATGTTTTCAGTGTAATGTAATGTAAGGTGGATTTATAGAGAGCTGCTTGTCACCCGTGAGGGTATCCAGGCGCTGGTTAATGACCAGGAACAGGAGACAGACACCGCTTTCTTTCTTTTTTTTCGTAAATCAAGGAATGTTTGTTTTACTCTAAATAGTAAACCTCAAGGGTGGGTGTCTTCTGCACATGGTGCTCCGAAACAATCTCTTTGCCAGTTGCCCCATGTTCAGTTACTCTCCTGCTTCATTTACAGAACATACCGCAGTCCCCGGCACCAAGGAAGACCTATTGGGAATCTGCGGAGATCAAAAGCAGACCTGGACTGGATCAGAGACCATTCCTGGGGCCAGCGCTGTGACCTTCAAGATGGTAAACATGGGATCACTTCAATAAATCTGCAGCACACCCTGGTTTATTATTATTTTTAAACTCATCATATTCCTCAGTTTCGGCGTGCATACACTCCATGTGCACTCCGCTCCTTTAGTGCACGAGTATTACAATTGAGAAATTGTGACACGTAGTTTACATGTCAAGGAGTTGCACAGCCCAATGCACATTTGTGAAAAATTAACCACGTACTCAGTATTAAACAAACGTTCATCCAATTTATTTCAATATTCTGTTCATGTTTTGTCCGTCACGTCATAGAAAATGAAGTTCCAATTTTCACGCATTTTAATCACTCTCGGATTGCCCATCCGGGCCTATCTACAGGCAGGTAAGGAAACTCCATTGATGCATTACATTGCTTCACCCAATGCATTTCGGTCTTTATCTCGACCTTCTTCAGGGGTATCTACAATTATTAAAAAATGCATATGTCAACCCCATATCATTTATGTGTAACTGTAATTAAACACCCAAACACATTATACTTACTTCCCCAAATCATAATCCAACATATTTCTAAACAAATAACCACTCCTTACCACCAACCCATTCCCTTACGTTCAACCTCAATATCCTTCACATACTTTACGTTCGATGTCTCTACAATCCCTCTCCAGATCTAATAATCCATAACATTGTCATGCAACTGTTCGGTAATACCGCATATCTTACTCTCCCCAACACCCCAGTTTGTACCTGTAATCAATATGCTGTTGTTTCGAACCGTAAAACCGCCTTGTGCAAAACGCCATGTTGAAATCCCTCGCTCTCCCAACCTTTCTGTTTTTTAATCAAACTTTTCTCTCTCACCTGTGCTCACTCCCATCACGTGACTCTCTCTCTCCACCCTCCGAAAATAAACAGTGTTGTGATCCCCAGTGCCCCCTAATCACCACTGAATCAGAAAAACAGTATCATGTTTACAAAAGTAAAACTCCCCTCAATAAATGACATTCATTTAAAAAAATGTCCGTAATGATATGGTTAGACGTGTTCTTGTAATGGCATTCCTTGAAGATAACAACCCTGGCACTGTCACTATTTGGCCCTAGGGGGAAATAATGCTGGCGACTTCGGACAGATGTGACTGTGCGCAGCAAATTGGTGCTATATGCAATTGGCACTAGTTAAGCGCTTCTGACATCAAGGCTGTACCTGGGATGCGTGACTACATTTAGGTCTAGATTCCTTTGACTTACAATAACAATTCCTGCATGATGCCGAGATCGCACAAGATTTAGCAGCCATGTTGGTTGTGGCAAGAATGATTAAGCCTTGCCCACAGGTTGGAGCCGCGCTTGTTAGAGAGGAATCTGCACAAGTAAGATCTGTCAACTGTCAACTGCGCGTCATCAGTCTGTTGATGACTTACCTGCCTCTCTTGCAGAAAGAAGACCGTAGCGTGGAGTGAAAGTTGTTCTGCTCGACACCCTAGAAAGAGAAAGAGAGAGACAGTAGTGAGGAAAATAAATTATTCACTATATTGAAGGTAAGGAATAAGCAGCAGAAACGTAATGCATAATTACTTTGGTAAAGTTATGAGAAGCACCTCAATGCAAAATATAGAGAGAAATAATGGGGAAAAAAGATGTTGGAAAAAGACAGAACTTTTATTAAGCAAACACTGGCAATTTGATGTAAGACAAAAACTTATTTTCAAGACAGTTGTGATGGTTGAATCATTGTGTAGAACCATCCTGTTTGTGTGCAAAAACCATTGTAGTGAAGCAGCTACAATTTCCTAGTATGCTGTAGTATTTGTGCCCTTAATTTAGGAGAGAGAAGAGCAAAATACTGTGATTTACAACAGGTAAATTAGAGAGTAAACACTCTAAGTACAGAACAAGGGTATCACAGATCTTCTATTACCAGTTTCCCACTCCAGTTAAAAAACGAAAGAGGAGGTTCCAAAACCCCTCCCGGATAGTGGGGAACAGGGGAGTTACAGGTATGAAGGGACAATTGGTGAAAGTAGTGCTAAGGCTAAGAAGGAGTGAGTGCTAAGAAATGAATAAGGGAGGGAGGTAATTCCTGCACCTACTGCTTGTGTTTTCACAGGAGTAAGACATCTAGGAACTCAAACTCCGAACAGCTCACAGTCCAGACAACTTCACCCAGAGGACAGCCTGAGCAGCAGTAAAAGTCGCCTAGAGGACGTCCCTTTTTTCCCTGCCCTGTGGTCAGCATTCGTGTGTGGATTGCTGATTGGTGCTAGAAGTGTGTGTGTGGGGGGGTAGGGGGGGATTGGTGTCTAGCGACGGTTGCAGATATGTGTCGCACCCCCAGGAGAAGCAAGCACCTGGTTAGTGCTCTGGGTCATGACAGGCCCTGATGGGAGCATGCACAACAAAGGTAATCCCAGCTGGGAAGGAGAACCCACTGAGGTTTGCGACCCTCCCCCATCTGCGGTTAGGGGGGTCTGACTAGGCCAGCTGAGCCTATTGAATAAACATGCTTCACCTTGGGTACAGAGCTAATATTCGTCAGACCAAACTGCACAGTTGAAAAAGTAAGTGCATCCAGCAAGACTTCAGGAGACGTTTGAGTGATAGAGGCAGTGTGGCAATGACTGGATGCTTTGTGACAAACAACAAAATGATGGAAGGAAGTTTAATTAATCTCATCCACCAACAAGCACTCGGGCTGTATTCCAGTTCATAATTTTTTGCCACTATGTGATTCCAGACAGAACAACCATATGCAAATTAGCTTTGGTCCTGCTCCAATAGAAATAGTCCAGCCCGAACTTCAGACCCAATCCCCTCCATATGGGAACACATGCTACCCCAGATGGTCATGGCCTACTCAGCTTGCGTACTGTGGCAAATGAGCATGGGAGATTCATCTGGGCATCAGTGCCACACTTAGGGATGTCTATTGCAACAAATCGATTAAAGGAATGCTTAAATTAATCTCAGCCACTGGCAATCAGTCAGGCCGCATGCTAGACCATTGGTTTTCATCAACCATGCTACTCTAGACAGAGACCAGCTATATACAAATAAACCTTGGTATAGACCAAACTGTCAGACCTAGTCCCCTCCAGATGGGAACACAAGCAACCCAATATTGGTTTTGGGCTACCAAAGCCTTCTCAGTGAAATATATAGCTTGAGTCCTCTGACATAGTGTTAGTTAGAATGAGACCTACATATGGGTAAACTTGTTGCATTTAGGGTGTCTACTGCAATAAACAACAAGGTGATGAAAGGAATGGTTGGATTTCAGCTGCATTCCAAGCCATCATTTTATGCCCACTATGCAATTCTACAGTGTGACTAGCCATATGCAAATCAGACTTGGTCCAGCTCCAACAAGAATAATCCAGCCCAAACTGCAAAACCTGGTCCCCTCCAAAAGGACGCTCTTTTAAGCGATCAGAGCGCACATCAGTACACTAATCTGTTAAACAAAACCCCTCTGCAGGTATTTATTATTTTGGGGGAGCATGAGTTCACTTGAGGCAAACTCATACACCCCCATAAGATTTGTAAACAACTCAAAGGCACTCACAGAGGAAACACTGGGTTGCACACCCAGACCACCTGACAATCTTGACAAAGCAGCACAAACTTGGAATCTTACCCTACCTTAAACGCACAGGAATGATCAAAATTGAATTCTGAATTATAATGGGCAAACACAAGACTCCAAGAGTGCAGGGCGCTGCAGAACTTAGTGGGACAATGTTCACCAAAACTGCAAAAGAACATTCTACGGTAGAACAAATCACTGCCCAGAAGAAACAGGGTAAGATATCTAATGCCATCTCAAATATTGGAGAAGCACTAGAACAAAAAATGACTTGGTGGGGATAGATGTGAGACTCCAGAGGAACAATTAATAAAAACTCACTGACACAGTAAAGAAAAATGAAAAAGCACTGGGAGAGTTACAGCCTGACACCAACAACCTGTGGAAGCAGGTAAAGGATGTAAACAAAAGGGTGCTCTTCCTGAAATACAGACTGGATGATGTTGAGGGAGGGTCATGTTGCAACAACATTCATGTGATTGGGATATCAGAAAACAATGAAGACACGTACATGGTGGTTATCATGTAACAGTGGATGAAGCAGAAAAGGTCAAATTTCTATGTGGTAGAAAGAGCACACAAAGGTGCTGGTGCCCCCTCCGCCACCAGGTTCTGCCTCAGTAATAGCATTTTAGAAAAAGCTGGAGATTGGACCAACAAGGAATAAATCATACTGTACATGTGATCTTTACTACAATGCACAATAAGCTAAGTGTTACAATTGTTGGAGGCTCTCTGTTATAATGCCCCAATAATTGATGTGGTAGTAGAATCAAGGCTACTAGTTGCTCTGGAAGAAAGTTGAAGGCTGTGCATAGGTGACAGCCAATACGAACAGCGCTGATAAAGAGGGGCCTTGAAACTATAGAGGAAAAGATGTCTTCTTGAACCAAATAAGGCAGTGAACGTGATTCATATTAGACCAGAGAGCGCGCATTCAGTTAGTAGCTACTATGTGAAGGATCAAAGCCAGAAATGATCATCTTTAACAAAAGTGCTTCCAGGTCACTAACTATATAAAGAGAGGCCCAGGCTTAGTATGCTTGCCTTGTACCTTGGTGTTAACCTGTTGCCCAGTTAGTACCGCTCTGGGTTTCATATATGCACCTGCGGTGGTGCAAGCGTTCAGAAGGACTGGAAAATGTCCATCATGAAACCATTGACATACCGGACGTTTGTTTCTCAAAAACTTGATAATTATTTGATAAATAGTACAATAACGATTTCTAACTTCATAACGACTACCTATGAATGAAAGGTTATAATTATTTTTGATACTTGTGTAGTTGATGCCTTTTATAACAGGTGACCTCATTTGCATTTGATCTGTCACCATCTGACAGAGGACTATCAGTCAATAAACTAAATAAATTCCACACTGTTACAAACCATTAAAAATGTCTCTGACCTTTCCCGTTGCAAAATGCTTCATTGCTTGCTACTAATTTTACTGCCTTGATCAGAAGGAAATATATTCAACAAAACATTAACCACTCTTATTCATCACTTTACTACAAGACTGCTACACATGCTTGTATTTCGTTGGAAAGGTATAAAGGCTTTCTATGGCCTTTTTAGGATGATACAGTGCATCTATGAGTGAACTTATGAAGCAATTGCAGTGAAATCTATTTTCCAGAAAATGGGTAGTTAAATGTTCCTCTATGTGTAATTAAACATTCTCACAAGGCCAGTAGCTCATTTCAATCTCCTCCTCTACATCATGTATCCTCCACATTCAGTTCAAGGAGTGCTGGGTTTAGAACAATTATTTTTCTTGTTTTAGAAAGGTATGTGGTGAAGAGAATGTTTGAGACTACATAACACATAAAAATCACCATTAGCAAGTCAGTGTTAGATTTCCATAGTTACCAACCAAAATCAACAAGAGGAAAATTCCCCTTCAGTCATGTTTTCGGTATCTAAAGGAACTGTTCCAATCTTATTGACTATTGTCAACAGCATTGCTCTGAAACAAACTACAACAAAGAGGTTACACCATAAAAGATTGTAAAGCAAGAATAAAAGAGAGCTGGAAACAACAGGGAAAACATTAGCTCACGCTAAAGCAAGATAGAATACTAATCAACACTTGTCCCATCATTTAAGCCAGTGCTTTTATTTTTTTAATATAGAGAATCATAAAGCACTTAAAGATCCTAAATATTGGTTATAAAACCTTAGCACATGCTATGTTTGTATTCAAAAGATAGCCAAATATCAGTGAGAAAGTGGTGAAGACTTATTAACCACCACTGGGTAAAGACTACCTACAGCAAATACTCTGGAAGTTACCTCCAGCCAATCGTTATTGGTCTCCTGGGAACAGAATACCCACACAAATTGCAATTGATATAAACACGATATGTGGGATAACCACAAACAATATCAAATTACAAATTAATGAGCATAACATCAGCATAAGGATTGATACTCTAAAAACAAAGCTGATCTAGCATTTCCAATTATTCCGGCTGAGTGACATACACTGGATTAAGAAGGGGACATGCTGTGAATAGAAGAGGACAAATATGAACAGCATAAGCTGCCAAGCACACAGTGAAAATAAAAAAAAAGTCCTATGAACACCTGATGGGGCTTTAACATCCAGTTTAGTTTCTCGATATAAAAAAGCTTGATTTCAGTTATAATTTGGAATTACTTTTTATCAATTGAACAACTATGTGTTTTCTATGAAAGCTGAAAGGATTTCTATGAAAGCTGAAAGGAAATGAATACCACAGGAATAGTGGACCAAAACCATGTACAAAATAACTAGACTATGGGTGTGTGGTGGGGGAGTCCGGGAAGAGGGGGGGGGGGGTGTCATGGGATCCTAGGATGGCAGTCGCAGACTAATAGAGCTCCTACTGTAACAGAGAGGACAATCTATTTCTGGAATCATGAGTGCAGTTTGTGGATGTTAAAAATAAAGGCAAGTATTTAGGAAACTAGTTCAAGCAGTGTTCTCGGTGGGTGAGCATAAATTAATTATCTTGCCAGGCTTTCCTGAAGAGAAGTCATGCTTTCAGAGGTAGTGCCTGCCATGTTTTGTTCAGTAAAGTTCAGCTGAGGAAATGTATGTGCCTATCACTGCTTTATCTCAGTGGAGCATGAAATTACTATTTTTCAGGACAAAGAACACTGACACTTCATTTAAAGGCTAAAGGAAAACACATGTTCCGCCTTTAATAAACTACTTAAGCAAATTAATATGGGTGCTGAGGTGAATGCAGCACGTTTCTGTTGTTCGGGTCAGAAGGAGGTTATTTACCTGACATTCTTTTTCCACAGATAATGGGCAATCCTGAGTTGTCGAAAGTTAATATCCACAGAGGTCACCCAAAGTAAGCAACATTATTAACCATGAGTACCTCTAAACCAAGGTGCGTGATCATGTTTGAAAATATTTTAAAGTTGTTCAAGCTGCAAGACAGAAGAGCTTGATTTGGACTGGTCAGAATATTTTTATTTCTCAAAATGTTGCAAGAGCTACAACTGTGAGACATTAAGAATTTCTGGACTTGAGGCCTACCTTAAGAAAGCTCAATGCAGGATATGGCCTTGTATTCCCTTGTCTTTTCAAAGTCACACTATTCCGATCGTGTTAAATTAACAAAATACATATTTGGTTAAAGGGATTAGGATATTGTTGTAAACAAACGAAGATCCAACTGCAGGGTATCTTTAGGTAGTATTTATTATGATGGTAAGTTCAGGAGTAGAAGTACAGAGAGCCCCACCAGGAGCAGCCTTCCTGTTGCTCAGCCCATACACCAACTGCCAACCTCACTCAGCCAACATTCCATTGCATCATCACTCATTCAACATTCCACACCCCACTCACACTGGCTGAGCAGCAAGTATGACACATCCCCCTTCTTTACAGTGAACAAGAACACAATGCAATGGTCCAAAGAAAAGTATGCATAGGTAAAAGGTACAAGCACAGAAATAACATGAGGAACCATTGCAAAGGCCTGAAGATGACTTAGGGCATACTAGTTAAGATCAAAAGCAAGTATAGAACAGTACAATGGGCATGCAAGTTAACAACAAAATGCAAAGAAAGCACAGAAGAATGTAACACATTGCTTGCATGTTAACAAAAGATGATAAATGATAGAAATGGACAATGCCCACCCATGTACTCACAGTTATGAAAACAACAAACTAGGCAAGATAAAAACGGACTTTAAGAAAGCAAAAAGACTACACATACACACATCCTCTCCCTTTATACACAAACCAGACAAAAAATATTCTACCTTTCCACACAAAACCAAACAAGCTCGCCTTATACTACACCACGCATAACCGACCAAACCCCTTATGCCACAAACATACCAGCTGGCCAGGCTGAAATGGATATGAACACACAGGGAACCAAACAAAAACGGTGCAGTAGCAATCACCTCACAACGAAACAAAAAAACACTAAAGAAAAATCATGCCGCAACCACTCAAGAGTGGAAGGAACGCCAATACAAGTGCACAAATAAGCCACAACCACCCAAGAGTGGAAGGGGTGCCAACACAAGTGCACAAATACACTAAAGTAAACCAATGCCGCAACCACACAAGAGTGGAAGGAACGCCAACACAAGTGCATAAAAACACTGTAGCAAAACAATGCCGCAACCACACAAGAGTGGAAGGAACACCAACACAAGTGCACAAATACACTATCGTAAGACCATGCCGCAACCACACAAGAGTGGAAGGAACGCCAATACAAGTGGGTGTTTCCTAAAGTCAACCACCATCAAAATAAAGGTGGTGAACGCAAGTGACTTTCCCAGTCAACTCAAACACCATACCTAAAAGGGTGATTTTAAAAATCAAACCACACCTACAACAACAACAGTGGTAGACCCAAGAGGCTTCGCACTTAAAAACAATCACACACTCACACCACTAAAGTGAAGGATATACTTACCCCACAACAACGCCATGGTGGAAACCCAGAGTGACTCAACAATAAAAGTCATCTCACACACAACGCCAACAGGGAGAATTAACACAATACCCCCACAACCACAGAAACGTGGTAACCCTGTGAGACTTTAGACCTAAAAGTCAACTCACACACACAAGTAATCTAAAACAATATGGCTATAAACATCCAAAAACACAGCGCCGAAAGTGGTGAACAGTTATCCACCAAGCACGTAGACCCTTTCCCAGGAAGATAGAGCTTAAAACTTCACTGTATACAATAATGCGCTCTAAAACCCACGAGAGAAAAATATGTATATAAGTATACACAACCAATAAATCTTGCATCATACCACATTAATGATATCAACCTGTAACGAACTCCTGTTCGTCATGACCCCTTCAACTTTAAAAAAAACATTCTGTAGTTTGAAAAGTGGCTGGGATGAAAAAACATGGCCAAGAGGGATTAATAGCCAGCACAGGAGTGGTTCCTCCTCCAAACTAGAGCAATAGCGATGATGGTCCTGTGACTACAAACCCCCAACCCAAGACCACAACTTACTTATGTTACGCATCCATTGGAAAATAAAGCAGCAAACATCCAATGGAAAACAAAAACCATTGACAACTATTGCATTTACAGGACTACATTGCCATAAGTTTCAATACAGGTACTTGTCCCCGCACAGTGACGACAAAACTCTCCACTCAGGCCCGACGGGACAAACTGAAACGCAGTCTTCATCGGATCTCCATGACTGCGCTGGGGCCGCATGCCGACACTATAATCTTGAATGTATCTCCTCTCAAAATGAGCGTTGCTCGGGGAAGGATCAAAATAGTTGCCGGGCAAACATGAACCGGAAGTTCCACCAGCTGACAAGATGGCAGCACGTACCCTAGGAGCGGACCGGGCGGCTCCAGGCAGGTACGTGCTGTACAGCATCATGTTCCAGGGTTCCTCAATAACCACGACCTGCCGATGACGAAGAACAGGCGCATGAGGAATAACTGTTGGTGTGATTGAGCGTGCTCACCGGTTGTCTCGCTGGAGTTCCACGCGTTTCTCTCGTCACAACACCACAGCAAGACTTGCATCCTCGCGAGCGTTTTGAATAGGTAAGTATTATTCATACCTCGTGCTGAGATAACGATCCACCGGTCCTCCAAGTTTCCTTCCCTTGAGATGCCCGCACAAGAGCACAATCCACCTGACATTAGCCAATTGCTCAACCGTCTACAAAGTTGCACCAACACTGTCGGTTTAAAAACGCTGGGGGGTGTCAGTTTCCTCTTCAGCGTCGCTCCTCACAAAGCAGCATTTTGAAAAAAAACACTTGTGGGAGAAAGGTTCTTCCTGAGCGTTGCAAGCTGACACTTGGGTGTGTAAGCTTTAACATAGGCGTTGCACACAACGCGGTACTCTCCAAATAAAGCCCATACCAATACAGCAGATGTGCCCACGATAAACCACCAGAGAACACACAACACTGCCATATGAAAGAAGAACGCAGCCAGTCCAGGTTAGATCACAACAGGTGCACTCCTTACAAATCAAAGGCGTTCTTCCCCACAAAAGTTGAGAGAACTCCTCTACGTGAAGACACTTTCCCAAATATGTAGATGGAAAGCTAAACAGGGACTGGCACGCCCGGGTTGGGGCCGACCCGTCTTGTGGTCACTGGTGGGGCTCAGGGCTGCCAATCTGCTTTTAAACTCATTGCACTTAGTTTCAAGAGGATGTTCTTAGTTAAGGAGTTACTTCAAGCTTCAAATTCCATTCCAGGTTAAGTTTCACTTAGTCTCAGCTTCTATAAAGTTCTCACACGCAGGCTCTTTAAAAAAAAAAATCGTCGCCAAAAATGTTGTAAACAAACGAAGATCCAACTGCAGGGTATCTTTAGGTAGTATTTATTATGATGGTAAGTTCAGGAGTGGAAGTACAGAGAGCCCCACCAGGAGCAGCCTTCCTGCTGCTCAGCCCATACACCAACTGCCAACCTCACTCATCCAACATTCCATTGCATCATCACTCATTCAACATTCCACACCCCACTCAACTGGCTGAGCAGCAAGTATGACAGATATCTCTAAAGAGGGAATAGGTTTAATGTTATTCTGTTTATTTATTCATGTTTTTGTTGCCATAATGTAATGTGTTTGTTCCTCGTTGTATGTTAACTGTTCTGTTTAACTAATAAAATATTATATAATCTTATTCATTGTTCTGTTTTCTTATAGGTTTGTGTCGCCTTTGCGACTTATTGCATTGCCTGCTATTATGTTGTCTAATGAAGACCCTTGCCTGTTGCGGTGGAACTTTGGCTGTCTTTGTCTTCATGATGCCTTCACCATGCCCTACAGTAACTCCTTTTGTTTCCAAAGTCAATTTTGTGGTCTTCATATTCAGATATTTGACTTCAAGTTGTTCTATATAGTGTCTTCTTTGTTTCTGCCATACTCATGTGCTTATTTTAGGGGGGGGAAATGATTGCTAGTTTTAGTAGATAATATACATTACATGCATAATGGTGTTTCGAACCATTCGGGTATGATATCACATTACTGCAATTCGGATAAGTCTTATGCAATGGCTTCGAAGAGTATATCAGTAGGCTGATCAAATCATCAAACTTAGTCAGAATTAATATGAATTGAATATCGTAATCAACATTGTTTCTTAACCTACTTGTTACCATCAATGTAAAGGAAATAGAAAGTTCCATACTCCTGTACTTATATGTGTTTTTTGCTATCTTTCATGTTATAATTCTATTATTTATTTGAAGCGAAGGTAGTAATATTCTCCACGCTTTAATTTTTGATGTGAGTTGGTACGCATAATCTCTTGGAATGTCAAAGGTCTCCAACACCCAGTTAAACTTCAAAGATTCTTAATTATACTTCCAGATAAAATGCATATATTGTGTTATTACAAGAGACTCACTTGAATGATGGAGAATCCCAAAAGTTGAAGCAAACGTAGGTAGGTAATGTTTTATTCTCCAGCTTGAGTAAAAAGAATGAGGTAGCTATATAATTGCATAAATCTCTCCAAGTTGTTGTGGTTTGTTAAGAGAACAAATTGGAAGCAAGATGGAATATGTTATGCTCAGAAAATGAATACTATTAAATGTTCTTCACCCCAGTTGTTTATGAAAACTAATACTCTGTGGTTACCTTTGACAGGATACCTAACAAAAACATCTATATTTTCGAATTCTTGTAAAATTTAAAACGATGAAGTGGCTAGGCCTCTATGAAGACATTGTTAAGTTATGTAGATTCAATGTATGAATACTAAAGAACTTGATATTATGTTTCATTATTGCTATTTTGCTGGAAATATTATATATGATTAGAATTGCATCTTTTAATGACACCTCTTCTCAATCATCTCTCTGTTTCAGTCTTCTTTTATGTATCATCATATATTTTAGGCTACCCTTTAATTCACATATTATGGTTTTGCATTTATGGTATTTTATTAATATTTTCCTAATCACTTTATTAGGTTTCTAGTCTTCTAATGGATCGTAATTGTAGTTATACTTTGTTTACTGAAAAAAAGAAACTAGATTATGGAAGTGCTTAAAAAGAAATTATGACTTGGGAAATGTAAATGATTTGATTCGAATAGAAATTAATTGATAGTTGAAATATTGCATGTATCTCTGCCAAATAATGGTGATTGTTTGTATATTGTTTTCTTTCCTTCAATGTACTAAAGTATGCAAAACATAAATGAAAAAGAATCTTTAAAAAATGTATGACTTGACCACAACAAATGTAGTATCTCATCTGCAAATGAAAACAACTCTGAACTATAATAATAATGAAAAAGTGAAGGATCAGAAACAGCATTTCTATTATATTGTACTATAGAGATGTTGCACAAAGAGCTGAACAATGTATAATAATCATCCGTTTGAAGTGACTTTTCTCTTATAAACTCCATGATGAATATGAACCAGTGAAATTTCAATTAGTGGAAGTGCAAAACACAAACAAACTGAGAATCTCCCTGACAAAATTAACTGCAAAAAAGGAAAGACTTGTTGATTGGTGGCCTGCAATAAGCTACAAAATCAAGACTTTTAGATGAACATCCAGTAGTAATACACTAAATGCGTAAGACTTTGGAACATCCCTCACTATCAAGTCAAGTCAAAAGTTCAGGGATAGGAATAAATATAATGATTTGATTATCAACAACATCTGTAAAAAAAAGCAGATGGACAGGAAAACCGGCAAGTGGAGGGCAGGGCTTGTATGTCAAAGTACAAGAAGGAATGGCACATGTGCTGACGTCCTTTATTCCTGACCCACCATTAGACAAACACAAATAGTGAAAGAGAAAATAAATGGATTCCCTTATATCAGCATGACTACATCAACATATAGACCAGTGAAATAGGTAATAGAAGCAGGTCCACATGCAGCTTGTCTTTATGCGTATTGGGGATATAGCCTCCTAGTTTTTTTCCCCCATCTGTTATTATTCTAACAGTGAGAAATAGGATACTTTTCACTATTAGTGTAATAAATAATGTCATCTTCGCAACGAGCTATGGTCAAGCAGCCTGAGGAAGGCAGTGACATCTGTCTGGTGGCTGGCACAGGTGTATAAAAGCACTTGAACCAGACATCTGAGATACTGTTGAGGGCTGGTGAAGTCCCAGCCCTGGCCTCAGAGGCTTGCCCACACCTCAGTGCCTCCCTATTTGCGATTCTCTGAATCGTCACTGGTAAAGGTAGCCCTGGGAACTTTATACTTTTTTAAATGTATTTACTTGATTTTCCAACAGAAATCATATACTCATGCATTAGCACACATGGTCATGGTATT
Source organism: Calotriton arnoldi (assembly GCA_963921515.1). NCBI lineage: Eukaryota > Metazoa > Chordata > Amphibia > Caudata > Salamandridae > Calotriton > Calotriton arnoldi. The sequence goes on along the minus strand of CAWUFW010000814.1, from coordinate 2,661,387 downwards.
GCACAGCCTCTTAATACACGTTTCCATGAGAATGAGTTAGAGTGAGAAAGAATGAGTGAATGTTATACTCAGGGACCTCCATGCCATTCCAAAACAACATGCATTATGACAAATTGATACCAGTTTCTTCATGAGAGTGGTAGTGTCCCACCAAATGTTAAAGATTGTACTGCTTGACCCAGTGAGTAGTCATACATGAGTTGGCACATTCCCTGTTGGATGAGCCCTCAATCCATCTAGCTAGAATAACCATGGGTAGTAAGATATATGTTTACTTTCAACAAGGCAGCGAGGTCTCGAACATGATGCTGCATGCAACATCCACAGAGGCGAAGTTGTGGCTCATTATCACAGTTCTTGTAGAGTGCAAAGGTAAAGTCACTACAGAAATCCCTCTATTGGCAAGTTCTCTTGTGGGGGTGGTGACAAAGCTGGGGGATACAGGGATTGGGACCTTACAGGGATATCAAAACTAGGTAATGTGCCTAGGAACAGTGGTCTGAAATCCTTTAAGGATTGTTAAGCAGAATGTGACCTGGTGCAAACAAAACAATTAATATGCTATCCAGCGTGCTTTGTTGAGCCATACAATGGCTTGGAATGATGTTCCTGATCACTCTCTAATAGAGGTTAGAACACAGCTTTCCAAACTTTTCATGTTGGGGACACACTTTTTAGACATGCATCATTTTGTGACACGGTAAGGCAGTGAAGCGAGCGAGCGAGCCCGAACCACCTAAGGGGGGGTTGGGGGGGTTCTCCCCCGCGAAAATTTTGAAAAAAAGTGGGCAAATTATGCTTTTTCAAGCAAATTTGAGAAAGCAGGAAGGTTAATAAAGCAATTGTGAATCTGTTCTAACAAAGACAGTGACTGGCAAAACTGGGTGTAAGGTTAGGTTTGTGCCTGAAACAAGAATATATTCATGCACACATTGACACATGCCCCAGTGATTTACAGCACAAAAGGGCGGGTGCACGCACTGCCAACCCTTTCAACCATGCACAAAGTCCACCTGCTGCCTTGCTGAATATGAGTTATACAAAAATCCGTTCAGGAAGGGGGAATTGTGAGTGGTAAAACAATCATGCAACTTATCAGCCGGTCTCTGCGCATTGAACTCAGGTGGGACCGCTCTCCTCAGCGCAGCGCGCCAAAAGACAACAGAAAATAAGACGAGTCATATGTTTTTCCATTCAGCACTTTGAGGTAACATTAACTGCATATAAGAGATAAGGACAAATACATATGCTGACAACATAATTGTCCTGTTGACGTCTATGTTCAATTATGTTCCATCTACTCTGGTTTGCCAAGGGATCAATGCCATCCTCCAGTGTACAAGTTAAATCCGCCTCTCACCAGTAAGGTAAACAAAACGTATTAAACGAGTTGGATTAGAAATGTACACTACCAGACCTAGAACCAAAAGAAGCCTTTGGAAAAAAATCTACCAGGCCAACATTGTGGCAAGTGACTATGATCACACCCAAGCCAGTTCACACTAGAATGGGGAAAGCCCATTTTGGAAAACTGAGACCAATTTATAGGATAGTTTGCTCTCATATCTCAAAAATGACATATGAGAGCAAATTAGTGAAAGGAAAGGTTGAAAAAGAGAAAAAAGTGTCAGAAAAAGAAAGAGAGATCAGAATGAGCAAAGGAGATAGGGAAGAACCAGAAATAAGGATGGCATGGAAAGAACAAACAAGTGGAAGATGGTGGAAGATGGAGAGAAACATGAAGACTAGTGATGGATAGGAGAGGAAGGATATAGAATGACCAGAAAGAGAAACAAAGAAGAGAATTTAGGTTTAGGACGAACAAGGATGGAAAAATGAGAGGGAGGGAGGCGATAAGAATGAGTGAAAGGCACGAGGGGGAAGAGACATGAAGCGATAGAAAGGAGACCAGGTGAAAGAAGGACAGATGAGTGAGGATGGAGATAGGGAGAAGAGCAGTGCTTAATTTAAACCAGTGGTTTCCACCCCTTCCCCCCACCCGCCCCCCTGCTGCTTCCAGGCAGCAGCTGCGACTGCTTCTTTGTTTACAGAGCCCTAAAATGCGGTAAAGAGCAGAAATATAAAATTACGATTCCTCATATCCCAGAAACGAAACAGCTGTCTTCTTTTCATCAAGGCAAATTGCGCAGGCCACATGCCACATTTGGCCACCCCATTCTTAAAAAAAACACCCAACCGCCCTTTGCCTGTCTGCTTTTCTAAGAATGAGCAAACAAAACAGACAGTTGTGCAGCAGGCAGGTTATTAACATTTAACACTAGAACGCTGAGCTACCACCTGTGGCTTGTTTAAACTGTAAACATGTTTACGGACTACTTCGCAGAAAGCTTTCTGAAGGTCGGATACCCCTATCGATCCCTAAACCCTTTAAAACCCCTAAATACCCCTTACCCTCACCCACCCATGAACCCTAAACACCCCTTATAACCCTTACCACACTGAAACCTTACTCGTCCCACCACCTGAACCCTTAAAACGCCCCCTTTTTAATGGCATAAAATAAATATTATGACATTGAAAAAATACCTGCTTGGTAAAGTACTGCCTGGTAAAGTACCAAAAAATGTCCCACGTGTTACTTTACCCTCGTAATTACGTCCTGCTGGTTAAAGACTTCAGGCTGCTTACTGACTGCTCCACTGTCGCCCTATGCATAATTAATTGCATTCATTCTGCCACGTAATGCTCTTGTGCAGTCAGTGTTGACTGACTGCCTGCTTTACTCAGGCCCACATAGTACTCCGAAGGGTCTTTAGGCGCGGGGCATACAAAATGTGATACTCCTAAAATAAGTAAGTCTGAAGTTCCTTTTTCAAGCCTATGAAGGATTAGCTAAGATGCAATTTGTAAAATAGTAAGTTCCAAAATTAGGGAAGTGGGGGCTAAATAGAGAAGGCCCTGCCCGTTTAAAATGAAAGTCACAGTATTAATCAAACTTTGTTTTTAAAGGGACACAGCCGGGCAGCATGTCAGACATCTTCATCATTTTTATTGGGAGGAAATAGGGTTTAACTGGCATGCACTATCGCCGCTACTTACTCTTCTGACGTGGCGTCTTCATGTATCTTCCTTTTATCTATTCTAGGCTATTTTGCAGTGAACACAATGCATTCAATGCTGCACTCTCTTCCCCCATGATCAGCTCCATGTATTAAGTCCCCATTTTGTATGCATCTGTCCCTTCTCGTCAACGTCACGGTGCTCGATTATTGTGGGCTGCAGCAGAGTCAGAAACATATTAGGCTTGTTCCGCCAAAAGGCCAGTGGGACAGGGACAAATCCAATCATTTGTCATCCTTGTGCCATTGAAATAATGCTATTAATAGGGAAAAGCTTGCAGCATACTTGCTTGCAATAACGTCTGAAAAGAATACAGAAATTACCAAAACCATTCAGGGAATATTTGCTCCCCATGACATTTTTGTGAGCCATACGTGTCTGTCTAGCAACCCACCCTTTCAGCTACACTCACGTTTATGATACCAGCATTCTGAAAGCTGCTCCTATTATTATAAATTATAAAGCATACTTTTAAAATGTTCTCAGCGTAGCCCAATTTAGTACACTTTGGCCCTATAACTTGAGGAAAGTAGTATTGTGGGTTTGATAACGCTCTGCCAAATTATACCCGGCCTGGTATTTCTGCACCCGGATTTCTTGGGTGCGGGAACACTGAACCTTATTTTATTGAACAGAAAATCCAGCCATCAAAATTGGTTTGGGACTGGGCTGTAAATCCAGTTTAGCCTGACATCTGCAACCTGACCCCTTCTAACACATGGGGAAGAGGTTGGGGGAGTTACTTGCCCTACCACATTCTCCACTAGCGCCTTCATTCCATCTCTACCCCACTCCCCCAACACTTGCCCTGCACCATCCCCTTGCTTCTATTTAATACCTGCTCTGGGCATGTGCTAAGTGGCAGCATTAATCCTCCAAACTGGGTATTCGATGTGGCATTTCAACCAAAATCTTGAGTATGCACATCTATTCCCATTCTATTGGGATAATCTGCAACAGCACTATCGGGTGCTCCTGCACGGTACCAGTGTTTATGAGTGCAAAGTTTCCAGCCCAACTATACTGCGCAATGTGTTATCAGGGAATATGTACTTTCACACCACCCCTCTATTTAGCACACATTGGAAGTTTCCATAATACCTAAGTGAGCATATTCTGCGTGGATCCTTAATACTCCATAACACTTACCATCTACTCCCCGCCGTTCCTCCTTGTCCCCGAGCTACCACTCGTGTCAAAATGTACCGAGCGCCGGGAATGGGGAGCAGAGGGGGCTCTGTCGACTGGACTGCGCATTTGACGCGTGCGGCAAAGGGAACGAAGCCGCGCACACACGCCTAACGGTCTCCCTCACCTTCCTCCGTGTACTGCGTCACTGACATGCGCAGTACCGTCCTGCTCAATCAAAGAATAGAGCGCGTCTCCTCGTCATTGCGCGACACACCCAAACATGGCAGGCGACACAGCACTGTGTCGCGACACAGAGTTTGGAAAGCTCTGGGTTAGAATATTAATGGAAGAATTGAGAGACCATGCAATTTCCAAAATTGCAGCACCATTAACAATAACTTACTCAATGCACATGTGAGGTTGAAACCCTATTGCATTTTGTATCTGGGCCCCTAAGCGGATGAGGAAGGGGACGAGGCATTGCCATACCCCTGATATTTTGGCATCCAAGCAAGTTTTAGACTTCTCTAACTTAAGATACTGCATAGAATATACCATTATAAGTCCAGACTGCACACCATGAACTTTGTTGACAGTCTACTATGCATACGTTGTAGTAGAGGATAGTACATAGTTTTACATGATTTGGGAATATACTGCTATCCAGAGGTTCTAGCTAAAAGTGCAAACAGAACGTTTGAGCATTATAGACTCTCCAAATACACTAACACTGTCGAGGGTAATACTATGGAAAACAAGGGAGACAGATCCACAGACCCAAAATGCAATAAAAGGTGACCCATATAATGTAAAAAGTACTGAGCCCCCTTGAGAGACACGTTTAATTGGCTCTGATTTCAGGAACTATAAAATAATATTATGGAGGGACTGAAGGGACAAGCTGAGAGAGACACTTCTTTGAGTTTCTTTGTTTGGTTGAACCACTACTTGTTTTTGGTTGCAGCAGTCAATACTAATACAAGTCAGAAGGCTATGTAATGTGATACTGTCACAATTCACTCCCTGTGCTCTCATGCCCACCATTAGCAAGCCTACCTGTAGAACTTTCCATTGTCGCCCAAGCTTCCTGACCTCACACTATATTTGTGTATTGAATTTGAGCATCTTGGACAATATTTTGAACTATCCTTTCATTTCAGATAAAAAGCAGGGCTTTGTGGCAGCCAGAATGTTTTCCTCCCAAAATCTACATTTCCTTGATGCCTTGACCTTGTGACCCAATACTGATGTCTGGCTTCCTGGAAAACATGTAGAATTTTACTTGCATTCCAGATCCATGCCTAGCTTTGTGGCAGCCTGCATGCTTTTCAAGACACAGCCTGCATTTCTTAGAGTCTCCACCCTTGCAGACCAAGGATGGGTGGAGGAAATAGAACTCATGTGGTTGGCAGATGCTTGCTTCTTCACACCTGAGGCATGTGGTCATTAAAGCTTCAGTCCAGCATTCATTATTGATGTATTGTTCCTGTTTAACAGACCCTTGGTGTCTCGAGATACCCGCTTCATGGTCTTCAGAAATTCCTTCTTTCCTAAATCTGTACTATATAGCAGCAGTATATCCTTTCTTCTTGAACTAGCACTGTCTTGTAGCGCATCTTGATTTCCTGAACCTACAGTGTTTTTTTCTTGAACTAGCACAGATTCCTTAACTTCCACTGTTCTGCAGTTTCTCTGATTCAGTGCCACATTATTTCTTTCACTTACATTACTTCTGTAGTTATCCTTTTCACAGTCCTTGCCTTCCTTTTCCTGATCCTTTGTTCCCAATTCCCAGTTTGTTGCCTTTATACCCGTTACTTTAGTTCTGTTTCTTAATATGGCAGGATTTCGTGCTTTCTGCTAAATGTTACCTAAATGTGTTATTTCAACACTGGAGTCAGTATGATCTTCTGAGATTTTAGTTCGCCCACCAACCCAGTACAGCTCCAACCTTGGTCAACAGCTCTCCTCTCAATCTCCCTTAGTGTTCCACTGTTGCCCCAGACATAGAACACAGCCATTACTCTTGACTACAGTGGAACACTGAAGAACCAATGACAATCAAGTTATAACACATTTCCCTCTTCACAAAAATAGGAATGAACAAATGAAAGGATACTATTGTGGAACTATATATATATATTACCTACTGGCGGTCGCCAGTAGGTAGTTATAGTTAGGACCTATTTTCCATAGGAAATTCACAACATTCTATTTCCAATAACTTTGGCGCCGGTTGATGAATCTTCGCGAAATTTTCAAAACTCGTGGGGCGCTCCGGTCTGCTCCTATCCTGAAAGTTTCGGGGTGATTCGGCAAGCGGGGGCCGAGAGAAAAGGGGGGTCCCAAAACGTGTTTTCCCCATGCAATTTTCCATAGGAAACTTTAGACACGGCTACAGCCCGAACTGCTGAACGGAATTACACCAAATTTGGCAAAGAGGTAGTTCTTGGTTCAGAAAGAACCCTTTTTGTTAAATGGTGTAAATCCGTTCAGTAGTTCCTGAGAAATTTGAAAAAGAAAACACATCGATGTCTGGGCAGAGCCTAACCACACATGTCATCGTGAGATCTGATTGGCTGTCAGCACTTCATCCTGGAATTGCTGGCAGCCATCTTGGGACCAATATAAATGATAGTACCCCATTGAAATGCATTGTAGTGAATCGAAGATTTTGAGGGTTACCAAAAGGAGAACTATAAAGGGTGATAACAGACTTTAGTTACATTAGAATTCATTTGTTGATGGTACCATACTAATTTCAGGAATTGTGGTGTGTTCTAAGGTGATTTTACCCTGTGAAAAACCTTCTGCTGGGATATCATGAATCATGTTTGAGAGAAAACTATTTTCACATGCTTGTCCCATACAGTTTTGGAAGGTGCTCCAGAAGCTAAAATGAGAGCATATTTTCTGTAAATTCACATTATCTTTCTCAGTCATGTGAGAATGAAGTCTGACATTCTCAGTAAAACATGTACATCCAACAAGGGCAGAGACTGTCAGTTGATTCCTTTGTGTTCTACTGCAGCTTCCCAGAGTGTTCTAAAGAACAACTAGAGTGCTAACAGCCTTACTTATGACAAACGTATGGCACACCTGAAGCCATCTTGATTGGAATAAACTGGTAACACTTAAAACATTTAATTTAAAAAGGAACAAAATGATGGGGTTCATTTTGTCATAGAAATTATGGTTAGTGCTGTAGAAAGAAAAATTAGGACATGTTTCAAGTGTGATCTCAAATATCTTCCTGTTATATTTCAACAGGAGCAGCCTGTCAGTTGATGCCTTTGTGTTCTACTGCAGCTTCCCAGAGTGTTCTAAAGAACAACTAGAGCGCTAACAGTCTTACTTATGACAAAAGTATGGCACACCTGAAGCCATCTTGATTGGAATAAACTGGTAACACTTAAAACATTTAATTTAAAAAGGAACAAAATGAGGTGGTTCATTTTGCCATAGAAATTATGGTTAGTGCTGTAGAAAGAAAAATTAGGACATGTTTTAAGTGAGATCTCAAATATCTTCCTGTTATATTTCAACAGGAGCAGCCTGTCAGTTGCTGCCTTTGTGTTCTACTGCAGCTTCCCAGAGTGTTCTAAAGAACAACTAGAGAGCTAACAGTCTTACTTATGACAAAAGTATGGCACACCTGAAGCCATCTTGATTGGAATAAACTGGTAACACTTAAAACATTTAATTTAAAAAGGAACAAAATGAGGGGGTTCATTTTGCCATAGAAATTATGGTTAGTGCTGCAGAAAGAAAATTTAGAGCATGTTTTAAGTGAGATCTCAAATCCTCTTCTATTTCATTAGAAAATTCTGACATGCAGACTGAAACAATCACTTTCAATACCAGCAGTAGACTTCCAGTTAACTCCCTGGTGAGCAGTAGCTTTACTACAGTGATCTAATGAACAACTAGAGTGCTAACATACCCAAACACCACTGCACTACCCTACACCCTAAAACACTACCCCAAGCACGACCCCCTACACTACCCAAACACCACTGCACTACCCTAAACCATAAAACACTACCCCCAGCATGACCCCCTACACTACCCAAACACCACTGCACTACCCTAAACCCTAAAACACTACCCCCTGCACGACTCCCTACACTACACAAACACCACTGGACTACCCTAAACCCTAAAACACTATCCCCAGCACGACTCCCTACACTACCCAAACACCACTGCACTACACTAAACCCTAAATCTACCCCCAGCATGACCTCCCACACTACACAAACACCACTGCACTACCCTAAACCCTAAAACACTACCCCCAGCACGACCCCCTACACGACCCAAACACCACTGCACTACCCTATACCCTAAAACACGACCCCCTACACTACACAAACACGACTGCACTACCCTAAACCCTAAAACACTACCCACAGCATGACCCCCTACACTACACAAACACCACTGCACTACCCTAAACCCTAAAACACTACCCCCTACACTACACAAACACCACTGTACTACCCTAAACCCTAAAACACTACCCCCAGCATGACCCCCTACACTACACAAACACCACTGCACTACCCTAAACCCCCCTACACTATACAAACACCACTGCATTACTCTAAACCCTAAAACACTACCCCCAGCACGACCCCCTCACAACACAAACACCACGGCACTACCCTAAACCCTAAATCTACCCCCAGCACGACCACCTACACTACCCAAACACCACTGCCATACCCTAAACCCTAAAACACTACCCCCAGCATGAACCCCTACACTACCCAAACACCACTGCACTACCCTAAACCACTACCCCCTACACTACACAAACACCACTGCACTACCCTAAAACACTACCCCAGCACTACCCCCTACACTACCCAAACACCACTGCACTAACATAAACCCTAAAACACTACCCCCAGCACAACCCCCTACACTACACAAACACCACTGCACTAAACCCTAAAACACTACCCCAGCACGACTCCCTACACTACCCAAACACCACTGCACTACCCTAAACCCTAAATCTACCCCTAGCACGACCCCCTACACTACCCAAACACCACTGCACTACCCTAAACCATAAAACACTACCCCCAGCATAACCCCTATACTATACAAACACCACTGCACTACCCTAAACCCTAAAACACTAACCCAGCACGACCCCCTACACTACCCATACACCACTACACTACCCTAAACCCTAAAACACCCTCCCCCAGCACGACCCCCTACACTACTGCACTACCCTAAACCCTAAAACACTACCCCCAGCATGACCCCCTACACTACCCAAACACCACTGCACTACCCTAAACCCTAAAACACTACCCCAGCACGACCCCCTACACCACTGCGCTACCCTAAACCCTAGAAAAGAAACCCCCACCCCATGCCCAATCCCCCTTACCTCTCACTCCTCGTGGTTCCTCTCTCCTCGTGGTTCCTGCTTCACGTCGTCTCTGAGGGGCGGTGCACGTCGTTGTGAGGAAACGGAACAGCCTCTGTTTCCTTACAACGACATGGATCGTCTACATGTTTTAGAACGCATGGTCATTTACCATACATACATTTACAACAAAATTCGTTGTAAAGGCATGCGTGGTAAATGACCATGCGTTCTAAAAAATGCGTAGTAATGACTTCGTGATGTACAACGCATGCGTGGTAATGCATGCGTTGTAATGGTATCGCAAAGTAAAAAAGTCGTTGTAACGGCTGTTTACCGATCGAAGCTGGCCCCTGTTCTTCAGTGAGACGTTTATTTGATTAATTAGGAGGAAGGAATGTGGGTTTTTTACCGAAAAGTGCATTCCCGGCTGTTGTATTGTGAAAGTGTCCGCGTGGCCTGGTTTCACTTCCGGTGAGAGAGTGGAAGAGTCTGTTTGGATTTAAAGGAGTTCTGTTGTTGGACGGGGCTGGCGCGACATGTCATCAGAAAACATAGCTAATGGAAAGCGTCCTCCCTGAAGTGTGGAGCAGTGCCATGAGAGGTCAACGAGTGTGCGTCCCACCGCAGTGTGACCGTACCGCGTGACCCATGTGCCGCGTGACCCATGTGCCGCCTCCAGGGTACGGGAGGCAGAAGCGGCATCGCAGGTCCTCTTGAAGACCGTTGTAGCACTAATTCTACATTTTGGTACTAGGGCATTTTAACTTCGTTGTTCCTGCCAGATACAAAGAGAAGATCCTGTGTTATTCAGTGCCCTCGTTACCTTTTTTGTGGGTTGTGGTGCTTGTCACTTCGCTGCCCCGCCGGTGCACACGACTGGGCACCCCACCTCGTGTGCCATCTGCAGGGCCTCTGCCCTCGGATCACTGTTTTCGGTTTCTGGAGTGGCAACATAAACAGTTGCTCCCAAAGGACTAGCCTGAACACTTAGGTGAATATCCCCTGCATCAGCATTCCACGGAAATTCTTTCCTAGCTCTCCCACGTCAACGAGGACGTCATAATAGCACGGCTCCGCTCGCGACACCGTATGACGTCATCGGAGCCATAAGAGGACCTCGTCGGCGTGCTGACGTCAGTTCCACCCATTTTTTCCGTGCCACCGAGGCAAACAGGGGACCGAGACATTTTTACATGTATACATAGTATAATAAATATATATATATATATTCACTGAAAAAACCATAGGTTTCAGGCACGTTATAGTTAGAAATTAGCATTTAAAAAACCTTAGAAATTCACTGAAAAAACCATAGGTTTCAGGCACGTTATGGTTTGAAATTAGCATTTAAAAAACCTTAGAAATTCACTGAAAAAAACGTAGGTTTCAGGGGCGTTATAGTTAGTTGGACATTTCACTCGTACAAAACCATAGAAATTCCCCCGTTATAGTTAGTTCAGCGAACTATAACTCACGCGCCCGCAATGCACTGCTGATGACGTCACATATTACATCACTCATGACATGGTCAGTGACATCACTAATGACATCTCAAATGACATCACTTATGACATCACTGATGACATCATCCAGTGAATGTGTGTTTTTCTGAAAATTAAATATGTTTTATATATGTATATCTCAAGGTCGATGGAAGAATAAATGGGTATATAAGTGTCTAAATGGATGATTTTTTTGTAAAATTGATTGTATAACTGACTAAGTGTATCTTAGTGAATACATGGGTTAGTGAGTAATGTTTAAATATGAAAATATCTGTATCAGTCTCTCACTTTGTGTATAAGTGGCTGCATGGGTTGGTGAGTAGCTACATGAGTGTCTATATGGGTTATTAGTTGGTTTTTTTGAGTATCAGTATGAGTGTCTGAGTGTCTGTATGGTTCGGTGGGGGGTATTACTTAGTGCATAGATGCATGAATGAGTGACTCACTGTTTGTATGTGTTGAAGACAGCAAGTGTGCAGGACTGTATAGGTGGATGAATATGTGTATGGGTGTGTTAGTGAGTGAATGACTGTCTCAATAGTGTCTTTATGAGTAACTACATATGCTTTAAAATAGTATATGTGAGTATTGGTGTATATAAGTGAGTATATGCGAGAGTGAGAGATTGGAAGAGTTCCTGTACAAATAAGTAGGTGTTTCTATAAGTGATTGTTTAAGAGAGTATGTGTAAGTTTCTGTAGAAGTAAGTGTGGTAGTGTGTGTATAACTGTATATGCAAGTAAATGGATGTTTGATACTTTGTTTGCATGTGTGACAATGTGTGTGAGTAACTCTATGGATGAGTGGCGGTGTGTAACAGGATGTATAGGTGTATGAGTACATATGATGAGTGAGTACATGTATGAGTGACTGTATAGGGACTGTTGGTGAATGAGTGGATGTGTGTGTAGATCTTGGAATTACTGAATAGGTGTGTTGTAACTGGTATTGGTATGTCCATTGTTTTGAAAATGTTAGTTTGTATTTTTGAGTGTGTGTATCAAAGGTTATATTAGGGTGAGAGGAGGTCTGCCACTCTATCACAAGGATGATGTCATGAGTGATGTCATTTGAGATGTCATCAGTGATGTCATGAGTGATGTCACTGACCATGTCATGAGTGATGTAATATGTGATGTCATCAGCAGTGCATTGCGGGCGTGCGAGTTATAGTTAGCTGAACTAACTATAACGGGGGAATTTCTATGGTTTTGTACGAGTGAAATGTCCAACTAACTATAACGCCCCTGAAACCTATGGTTTTTTTCAGTGAATTTCTAAGGTTTTTTAAATGCTAATTTCTAACTATATCGTGCCTGAAACCTATGGTTTTTTCTGTGAATATATATATATATATATATATATATATATATATATATATATATACACACATACTTTTATATATATATATACATACACACCATTATCCATTACACAAATGACACTAATAACAGATAGAAGGTAAATAAGGGTGATACATAAAACAGAAGAAACAATAAGAGGTTACCCCTCGATTAAGCAACTATACTTTAAGACATAGTCATCCAGATAAGTTGGTTCCTTCCTATACCTGGTATTGATGGAGCAGGGTTTCGCAAAAATGAAACCTGCTCGGAATTGATACCCCCATAATACGTACTAACAGTAAGTAGTGGTTGAAAAACTAATGTACACCCAACACGAACACAAGGGAAATTGCTTTGCGCATGTCTGAACTAACACGTAAACAAAATAATATTGTAATAACATTGTGTTTTGAAAAAAAGGGAAGTGCTGGATAAATAGGCTGCATATGCTTCAGTAATTTGCATGTTGCATGCTGTTTTGAACTAATAAATAATGCCGCTTTTGCACAAAGCTTATGTTAGGTAACATTAATGGGGAATAGTGCAAGGTGGGTGGTAAACAGTGAAGGTTTCATTATCATATAATTAATATATGTTCATTTTCATTTACTTTAGTGTGCTAGATGAAGCAGCCATCTTCCTAAACTTGGCTAAAGTGGGAGGGGGAAAGCACGAGGAGTGAGTTCGCTCAGTCAGAGGCAAGACAGACGCGCAGTACACCGCAGATGACATGAGAAGGGTGAAGGCCAGAGTGTCGAACGACTGCCAAAACAAGTGCTCAAGCGTGGGACCGGAGACACAGACTGCGGATGATGTTAAAGAAATGAATGAAATTTGTTAAATTTTGTATCACATGTAATAAAGTGAGAACAAGCTGAGAACCTTCCCCTGGGAATGAATAGTGAACAAAGAAGTAGTTGAAATAAAGGTGAAGTCACAGTGGTGTGACAACGCCACCTCCCAAGCCCACCAATCCCTTTGCAAGATTTAGTAATGTTTCAACAATTGTGGGATGGACATGTTAGTTTAAGGGTATAATTGGGGTGCCTTTAGGGGCGTGGTTTAGGCTTAGGCTGGCAGGAGAGAAAGAGGGGAGATGCGTCGCTGTCCGTCGGTTTGCAGAGAGGCCTAGCTGTTCCTGACCTGTCCCGATCCTGTTTTCTTCTGATCCTTTGTTTCCCGATCCTATTCCGGGGAACCCCCATCATCCCCTAGGCCGGAGGGTTGGTTTTCCTACAGACCAATAGGTTTGTATTTAGTCAACTTGTTCTCAAAATTTAACTTATGAATGTATTTTGTCTCTGAAACTTTTGTCTCTCCACCTATCCACTCCGTCAATGATATGTATTTTTAGATTAAACTATGGTCTCTTCATCTATCCCCTCCGTTAGGTATATGATGTTTCGCATATATTTTTGCTGAAACTTTTGTCTCTTACTCTATCCACTCCTTCATTGCATAAAGTCATTGTTGATCGGAATGAGTCTGTATTTCATGTACTTTGCATATGTAAAATTTCTCCTTTCGTGAGATTCAGTGTTTGTATTTTGTGACCAAATGCAGTTGAGCATAATCTATAATTATTTGAGATAAAATTCATTATTAACTTCACCGAGAGTCTGTGATCATTTAATTAAAATGGTTGGTAAGTTAGAAGTTAATCATTGCCATCAACTATTCAACTAATTGGTCCATCGACCAAGTAGAAGGAAAGTTGATGAAAAAGTTCGATTGTGATGCCATAAGTAATCTAGGAAAAGAAAAGAATTGATCGTACATATAAATTGACCCCAGCGCAACAGGGATTCTGGGTGAATGTGTATGGGCCATTGTATTATGATGTATTGAGTATTGATCTCTGATAAATATTGGATTTGCGCTGGATTAATTTTCTGGCAGCAGAGGACGGTTTAATTATTGATTAGTTTGGTAATGAATATTGATTGTATGTTCTTAACATGAAAAGTTAGTGTCATGTTCTATGTTGTCTAGAAGTTCAGGTACGGAGATACCCGAGGAATCCCGGGAATGGAATTTAGCCTGAAATAGGTGGAAGAAGAGTGTGGTAACGAAGCCGCACTGCAGAAGTACTTTGTCTGTTGTAATAATACCTAAAAGCTACAGAGTGCTGTAGGTGTTATATTAGGGAAATTTCGTATATAAGGGGAGTGACTGAAATAGCGAAGGGTTCACTTCCAAAACTCTAGCCTTATCCCCAGGAGAGTAACAAAACCCTTTTTTACGCCAAAAGGTCCTCTTGTGAAATCTTGGCCTTATCCCTAGAGGAGTAATAGGTCCACCCGGAACTTGTTTGAAGAGTAAAATAGCGCTGGTCGTTATTAGGACTCGCAGTGAGAAAACCTCTTGAAAAAGTGAAAAACTATCTCTTTATTTAGTGGAACAGACAAGGTAGCATTGTTTTATGTTGTTACTAATCAAATTTTTGATTAAGAGTGCTTAGAAAATATTGCCGTATTATTTTGTAAAGGGAGGGTCAGTAGAAGGAGTAATACTGACATCAGAAAAAGCCGCGCTGGCATTGGTCAGGCAGCGGGCGTGTACTGAGTTGTGATTGGTTGGTGTGAGCCGCGCTAGTATTGGTTGAAATTTTGCTTACGTAGCGGTACAGTGATTGGTTGGTTGATGTGAGTCGCGCTAGTATAGGACGAAAGTTTACCAATCTAATAAGAGAATTACGGAAAGGTTGTTGTTATTTTTATATGATAAGATCCATTAGCGAAAGAGTCAGAAAATGAAGTTGATACAGAAAATAAAGAACTTCTTTAAAAAGGACAAACCAATTGTGACTAGGGAGGGAGTTCCGATTCCACCTCCAAAGACGCCTGCTTCTTTTATGAAGTTGGAGCGAGGATATCATACGTGTGTATGGTTGGAAAATTGGATGGAGTATACAAAGAATGATGGTGTTCTAGCTTTTCCTCAGTATGGTACATTCAATGTAAGGATATTGCAGAATCTGAGAAATCAAATGGATTCATTAGATCCGAACCCTAGGTTGACACAGTACGAAGCCTTGGAGGAATAGGAAGTTGAGGCATTTGAGAGAGAAAAATATAGAATTGCTAACAGAGGTCATAGGAGTATGATGTTCAGATATCCTTTTGAGAATAGGGAAGAGAAGCTGAAAAGATGGAGGAGAGCTGTGGTAACGGAAGGGTTATACCCAGTTTTAACAGTTGATGAGCAAACAGGAAGTAAATGTAAAGAGAAAAAGAAGAATATAGAAACCTCAAGTGCAAGAGATGGTGTAAATGAATCTGATGATGAGTTATTAGAGGATATTATGATCAAAAGACCTTCGCCATATCGAGAAAATTCAGTTGAAGTGACTCCGAATGCACCCTTTATGGGAAATCCATTGATCCCACAGATTGCAGACATGGCTAGGATAATTAGAGAAAAAGAGTTTGAAATGCTAAACAAGGCAAATGTGGAGCAGATTCAGAAAATAAATCAGTTAAGTTTAAATGCAGAGGCGTTGACGGTACCGGTTACAATAGGTCCTGTAGTTCCTTTGTTTGGAGAAAACCCAAATACACCTAAAGTACATACATTAGCAGTTCCAATGGGTAATGTCAGGAGCGGATTGGAGACGATAATCAATGAGAAAAGACAGGCTGACACGAATGTTTCACTATTAGATCTTCCAGTTTGCGAGATAACAGAAACCCCTAGAAGAGATACACAAATGAGTCCAAGAAGAATAGAGACAAATGTCACTCCAATGACAGGGAGTTCAGCAGGTCTTTCATCAGAAGAATTGAATGATTGGATAAAGGAAAGGGAAAAGAAAGAAAAACAAACACAGAGTATAAATGTGAGCCAATTGAAGGTAGATTTGGAAGAAATGATTATTGGTACGATCAGTCCAGACAGATTAGGGACTTATCGAGATGATGAATTGTTGTTCTTGTGTAAAAGTATTACTTGGAGAGCGAAGAATCTTCATGAGAAAATATCTGAAGCTGCTAGTGAGTATGGAGTAGACATAGAAAAGTCAAAGGTATTGCAGAAATTGTACAGATTGGCATTTACTGAAAAAGATCTGGAGAGTTTGAATGCGTCTGGAAAAAGGTTACAGATAAAAGAGTTGATGAACATTTTGAAGAAATGGGGAGATGTAGATCGATGGAGAAATAGATGAGTAAGAAAGAAGGAAGAAGCAGCTAGTAAAGGAGTGTCTATGTTCCCGTTAAAGGAAACAGAACAGCTTGAAAGGGCGTGTCCGATGAGAGAAGTACCAGGTGGAGGATATGTTCATGTTTAGTGGTCAAGACAGGATATATTATCATTTACGAATGATTTCCCCAGACTAAGAGAGAAACCCGTAGAATGGTACAAACAGGTAGAAAGGTTTGTGAAGGTCTCGAAGGTTTTGTTGAAGGATTTAGATGGGTTATTTGAAATTGTTGTACCGGCAGACTTGTGAACAGAGTGTAAGATCACTGTTGATTGGCCAAAGGATGAATATCCCAGAGACGCTAAAACAGGTGCACCATCAGAGGAGGTGATGAAAAAGTACAATCATGTAATCACGTTTCTGAAGGGAAAAATTTCCCCAAAGGAAACAGATGGGGTTAAAATTGACAGGACTACACAGGAACCAAAAGAATCAGTGCACGCCTATTATGAAAGATTGTTGCAGGTATTCAAACAGTATAGTGGATTCGAAAATATTGGAGACAAAGACATGGGTCATTTCGTGTATTGTTTTGTGTTCGGATTAAAACCAGACATTAGTAATATGATTCAACAGCATTTAATTTGCTGGCAGAGCAAACCGATTGACGAAATTTTGAGGTATGCAAAGTATTGTAGTGATGACATTGAATCAAGACATAAAAAGTTAAAAGAGAAAATGATGTGGGCACAGGTGAAAGTGGCAGAACAACTAGAGGCAAATAATAATCCTCAAACCAGTAATCAGACAGGTGGTCAGAGTCAAAATGAACAGAATTTTAGTGGAAGCAAAGGTAGGGGGAAAATGAATAAAGAAGAAGCTATGAAGACATTTCCTTGTTATGCGTGCGGAAAGCTTGGACATTGGAAGAATGAGTGTAGATCCGCTAAAAAGATTAATGGGGGAAATCAAAATTTTATTCCACAGATGCAGAATGAGGTGGGTGTAAATCAACAGCAGCAGATGAATATGTGATGTTACAACGCGATGATTTACATCGCGGTACGTTACATCGCAGTTATTACAACGCAAGTCGTTACAACGACTTGCGCTGGAGGGCGCTGGACTTAGGAATAGTATGATTTACTATTCCAACTCCAGCCTACGTAACAGTAGGGAAGGTGTTGGAATAGTAAATCATACTATTCCTTAGTGCAGAGCTTTCCAAACTCTGTGTCGCGACACAGTGCTGTGTCGCCTGCCATGTTTGGGTGTGTCGCGCAATGACGAGGAGACGCGCTCTATTCTTTGATTGAGCAGGACGGTACTGCGCATGTCAGTGACGCAGTACACGGAGGAAGGTGAGGGAGACCATTAGGCGTGTGTGCGCGGCTTCGTTCCCTTTGCCGCACGCGTCAAATGCGCAGTCCAGTCGACAGAGCCCCCTCTGCTCCCCATTCCCGGCGCTCGGTACATTTTGACACGAGTGGTAGCCCGGGGACAAGGAGGAACGGCGGGGAGTAGATGGTAAGTGTTATGGAGTATTAAGGATCCACGCAGAATATGCTCACTTGGGTATTATGGAAACTTCCAATGTGTGCTAAATAGAGGGGTGGTGTGAAAGTACATATTCCCTGATAACACATTGCGCAGTATAGTTGGGCTGGAAACTTTGCACTCATAAACACTGGTACCGTGCAGGAGCACCCCGATAGTGCTGTTGCAGATTATCCCAATAGAATGGGAATAGATGTGCATACTCAAGATTTTGGTTGAAATGCCACATCGAATACCCAGTTTGGAGGGGATTAATGCTGCCACTTAGCACATGCCCAGAGCAGGTATTAAATAGAAGCAAGGGGATGGTGCAGGGCAAGTGTTGGGGGGAGTGGGGTAGAGATGGAATGAAGGCGCTAGTAGAGAATGTGGTAGGGCAAGTAACTCCCCCCAACCTCTTCCCCATGTGTTAGAAGGGGGTCAGGTTGCAGATGTCAGGCTAAACTGGATTTACAGCCCAGTCCCAAACCAATTTTGATGGCTGGATTTTCTGTTCAATAAAATAAGGTTCAGTGTTCCCGCACCCAAGAAATCCGGGTGCAGAAATACCAGGCCGGGTATAATTTGGCAGAGCGTTATCAAACCCACAATACTACTTTCCTCAAGTTATAGGGCCAAAGTGTACTAAATTGGGCTACGCTGAGAACATTTTAAAAGTATGCTTTTATAATTTATAATAATAGGAGCAGCTTTCAGAATGCTGGTATCATAAACGTGAGTGTAGCTGAAAGGGTGGGTTGCTAGACAGACACGTATGGCTCACAAAAATGTCATGGGGAGCAAATATTCCCTGAATGGTTTTGGTAATTTCTGTATTCTTTTCAGACGTTATTGCAAGCAAGTATGCTGCAAGCTTTTCCCTATTAATAGCATTATTTCAATGGCACAAGGATGATAAATGATTGGATTTGTCCCTGTCCCACTGGCCTTTTGGCGGAACAAGTCTAATATGTTTCTGACTCTGCTGCAGCCCACAATAATCGAGCACCGTGACGTTGACGAGAAGGGACAGATGCATACAAAATGGGGACTTAATACATGGAGCTGATCATGGGGGAAGAGAGTGCAGCATTGAATGCATTGTGTTCACTGCAAAATAGCCTAGAATAGATAAAAGGAAGATACATGAAGACGCCACGTCAGAAGAGTAAGTAGCGGCGATAGTGCATGCCAGTTAAACCCTATTTCCTCCCAATAAAAATGATGAAGATGTCTGACATGCTGCCCGGCTGTGTCCCTTTAAAAACAAAGTTTGATTAATACTGTGACTTTCATTTTAAACGGGCAGGGCCTTCTCTATTTAGCCCCCCCCCCCCTTCCACTAATTTTGGAACTTACTATTTTACAAATTGCATCTTAGCTAATCCTTCATAGGCTTGAAAAAGGAACTTCAGACTTACTTATTTTAGGAGTATCACATTTTGTATGCCCCGCGCCTAAAGACCCTTCGGAGTACTATGTGGGCCTGAGTAAAGCAGGCAGTCAGTCAACACTGACTGCACAAGAGCATTACGTGGCAGAATGAATGCAATTAATTATGCATAGGGCGACAGTGGAGCAGTCAGTAAGCAGCCTGAAGTCTTTAACCAGCAGGACGTAATTACGAGGGTAAAGTAACACGTGGGACATTTTTTGGTACTTTACCAGACAGTACTTTACCAAGCAGGTATTTTTTCAATGTCATAATATTTATTTTATGCCATTAAAAAGGGGGCATTTTAAGGGTTCAGGTGGTGGGACGAGTAAGGTTTCAGTGTGGTAAGGGTTATAAGGGGTGTTTAGGGTTCATGGGTGGGTAAGGGGTATTTAGGGGTTTTAAAGGGTTTAGGGATCGATAGGGGTATCCGACCTTCAGAAAGCTTTCTGCGAAGTAGTCCGTAAACATGTTTACAGTTTAAACAAGCCACAGGTGGTAGCTCAGCGTTCTAGTGTTAAATGTTAATAACCTGCCTGCTGCACAACGGTCTGTTTTGTTTGCTCATTCTTAGAAAAGCAGACAGGCAAAGGGCGGTTGGGTGTTTTTTTTAAGAATGGGGTGGCCAAATGTGGCATGTGGCCTGCGCAATTTGCCTTGATGAAAAGAAGACAGCTGTTTCGTTTCTGGGATATGAGGAATCGTAATTTTATATTTCTGCTTTTTACCGCATTTTAGGGCTCTGTAAACAAAGAAGCAGTCGCAGCTGCTGCCTGGAAGCAGCAGTGGGGCGGGTGGGGGGGAAGGGGTGGAAACCACTGGTTTAAATTAAGCACTGCTCTTCTCCCTATCTCCATCCTCACTCATCTGTCCTTTCACCTGGTCTCCTTCCTATCGCTTCATGTCTCTTCCCCCTCGTGCCTTTCACTCATTCTTATCGCCTCCCTCCCTCTCATTTTTCCATCCTTGTTCGTCCTAAACCTAAACTCTCTTCTTTGTTTCTCTTTCTGTTCATTCTATATCCTTCCTCTCCTATCCATCACTAGTCTTCATGTTTCTCTCCATCTTCCACCATCTTCCACTTGTTTGTTCTTTCCATGCCATCCTTATTTCTGGTTCTTCCCTATCTCCTTTGCTCATTCTGATCTCTCTTTCTTTTTCTGACACTTTTTTCTCTTTTTTCAACCTTTCCTTTCACTAATTTGCTCTCATATGTCATTTTTGAGATATGAGAGCAAACTATCCTATAAATTGGTCTCAGTTTTCCAAAATGGGCTTTCCCCATTCTAGTGTGAACTGGCTTGGGTGTGATCATCGTCACTTGCCACAATGTTGGCCTGGTAGATTTTTTTCCAAAGGCTTCTTTTGGTTCTAGGTCTGGTAGTGTACATTTCTAATCCAACTCGTTTAATACGTTTTGTTTACCTTACTGGTGAGAGGCGGATTTAACTTGTACACTGGAGGATGGCATTGATCCCTTGGCAAACCAGAGTAGATGGAACATAATTGAACATAGACGTCAACAGGACAATTATGTTGTCAGCATATGTATTTGTCCTTATCTCTTATATGCAGTTAATGTTACCTCAAAGTGCTGAATGGAAAAACATATGACTCGTCTTATTTTCTGTTGTCTTTTACGCGCTGCGCTGAGGAGAGCGGTCCCACCTGAGTTCAATGCGCAGAGACCGGCTGATAAGTTGCATGATTGTTTTACCACTCACAATTCCCCCTTCCTGAACGGATTTTTGTATAACTCATATTCAGCAAGGCAGCAGGTGGACTTTGTGCATGGTTGAAAGGGTTGGCAGTGCGTGCACCCGCCCTTTTTGTGCCGTAAATCACTGGGGCATGTGTCAATGTGTGCATGATTATATTCTTGTTTCAGGCACAAACCTAACCTTACACCCAGTTTTGCCAGTCACTGTCTTTGTTAGAACAGATTCACAATTGCTTTATTAACCTTCCTGCTTTCTCAAATTTGCTTGAAAAAGCATCATTTGCCCACTTTTTTTCAAAATTTTCGTGGGGGGAGAACCCCCCCAACCCCCTCTTAGGTAGTTTGGGCTCGCTCGCTCGCTTCACTGCCTTACCGAGTCACAAAATGATGCATGTCTAAAAAGTGTGTCCCCAACATGAAAAGTTTGGAAAGCTGTGCCTTAGTGTATAGCACCATCCAGCGCAAGTCGTAACGACTTGCGTTGTATTCACCGCGATGTAAACGTACCGTGGTCTAACAACCGCGTTGTAAAGGTCGTTCGCTGCAGCAGATAGTTACTCAACAGTTACAGGTGCCGCAAGCTCCCATGCCAAATAATGTGAATGCTCAAGTGCAGAGGTACAGTGTGAACACTGGATATCACGGAGGTGACTAGATTGGTAAGAAACAAGGTGTGATTCCGCAGTATTGGATGCAGTACAATGGGAGTGATTCAGACTCATCTCAATGACGGTGCCTGAGGGGGGAGGAAGAGTGCGTACTTGGCGCATCTTTGGCGGTAGATCAGTCAGGTCCATTTGTTGATGGAAAAGTGGAAGGTAATGACATTACATTTTTAGTGCACACAGGTGCTACCCGTTCTACTGTGAGAGCAGCAGAAATTCCAAACCTACCCCTCTCGGGAGAAACTATCCAAGTTGTAGGAGTCTCAAATAAGCACATTAGAACATCTGTTACAAATCCAATGAAGTTCACATTGGTAACTTCAAAGACATGCATCGGTTTGTGGTATGTGACTCAAGCACAGTAAATCTCTTGGGAAGAGATTTATTATGCAAAATGAACTGCACCATCTATTGTACACCAGATGGAATTGCATTTCAGACACCTGATGAGGATGTTGAATTTAAAATGATGCTAGCGAAGCAAGGAACAGAAGTGGATGAATTATATTCACTTCTCACAGAAGAAAATTTGCCTGAAGAATTAAAAAGTACAGTGAAATCTGATGTGTGGGATTTTTCAGGAAAAGAGATTGGCCTAATGACAAAGATAGACCCAATTCAGATTACAGTAAAGGATGGTGCTATATATCCAAACACACCACAGTATAAAATGAGTCCAGAGGTAATTGCAGGAGTCGCTCCTGTGATTGACCAAATGATTGAACAAGGAATTTTAAAAGAAATAATGAGCAGTCCTTGTAATTCACCTATCATAGGTATCAAAAAGCCCAGTGGGAAATACCAGATAGTGCAGGATTTGCGCAAAATTAATAAAATTGTAGTACCCTGTTGTCCAGTAGTACCAAATCCGGCCGTGATTCTTTATCAGATCCCATGTGATGCTGAATGGTACACAGTTATTGATTTGTGCCAAGCCTTTTTCTCAATTCCTTTGCATCCGGAAAGCCAATATTTGTTTGCATTCCGGTTCGGAGACCGTGTCTTGGCATGGTGCCGAGTTCCTCAAGGGTATACAGAAAGCCCCTCAATTTTTAATCAGATCTTTAAAAAATGTCTGGAAACTCTAGTCATGCCAGGTAATTCGGTTTTGGTTCAATATATTGATGACCTATTAGTGGCATCAAAGACACGAGAGGCATGTGTGACAGACACAATTGCCTTATTGAACCATTTGGCAGAAAAGGACACAAAGTGTCCCCAGCAAAATTGCAATTTTGTAAACAGGAAGTACAGTACCTTGGACACAAAATAGAAAAGGGAGTCAGAAAAGTAACTCCAGAAAGAATCAGTGTGATCAAACAAATGAGTCCACCTAAAACACAGAAAGAAGTGCGAATGTTTTTGGGAATGGTTGGATACTGTCGTCAGTGGATCTGTGGTTTCTCACAGATTGCAAAACCTCTACAGAGGTTAACACGAAAGGATGTGAAGGATCCGATTGTCTTGGATGATGAAAGTATGGAAGCGTTTGTAAAATTGAGAAGTAGTCTGTGTCATGCACCTGCATTGGGAATGCCAGATTATTCCAAAGAGTTTGCATTGTACTGTTGTGAGAGAGATGGGTGTGCACTCTCAGTCTTAACACAAAAACATGGAATGGCACGACGTCCAGTAGCATATTTGTCTGCTACTCTGGATTCAGTGGCTGCAGCGTTGCCAGGATGCTTGAAAGCAGTAGCAGCTACTTGCATGAGTCTGGAACAGAGTCAACCAATTGTGATGGGCTATCCAGTTAAAGTATATGTGCCACATTCTGTTGAGATTCTTTTGACCCGTACCAGGACACAGTATCTTACTTCTAGTTGGCTGACTAAGTACGAGAGAGTGATTCTGGGTGCTGAAAATGTGACTGTGGTAAGGTGCACAACTGTGAATCCAGCAACTTTGTTGCCTAATTCTCGGTGTGAGGAAGTAAGAGAGGAAGCTGATCATGATTGTCTGGATGTGACTGAATTCTGTACCAAACCTAGGCCGGACATAGAAGATTGTCCATTGGAAGAATCTGATTGTGAAATGTTTGTTGATGGAACCTGTTTGAGAAATGAAAGAGGTGAATTGTGCACTGCCTATGCTGTTTGCACCATGGAATGGGTTCTTGAAGCATCCTATCTGAAAGGAGTGAACTCCGCCCAAATAGCTGAGCTGATAGCTCTGATTAGAGCATGTAAAATTGCCAAAAGCCTGAAAGTAACAATATTCACAGACAGCCAATACGGATTTGGAATTGTTCATGATTTTGGCCAGCTATGGATGCAAAGGGGATTTCTGACCTCTTCAGGTTCCCCTATTAGAAATGGTAAAACTTTAAAAGAACTATTGGATGCTTTACAATTGCCCAAAAGAATTGCAGTAGTCAAATGTGCCGCACATAAATCAGGAGATGATTATGTGACGAAAGGCAACAGATATGCCGACCAAATAGCATGTTACTGTGCATGAAATACAATGGCTTTGAACAGATCAATTTTTAGGGGAAATACTGAATGCCATCTTTTGTTTACAACTACATTTGAAACATGGGACGAAGTTAGACAGATGCAGGAAGAACCAAGTGATGAGGAAAAGGAAAGATGCAACAAAACAGGCTGTAGCAAAAGAACAGAAGATGAACTATGGGTCTATTTTGATGGGAGACCAGTGTTACCAGATTCCTTACTTTCCCATATGGCCAGAGTTTACCATAGAATTGCACACGTCGGAAGAGATGCAATGATCAGACTCTTCAAGCAGTCATGGTATAAACCAAAGTTCAGGGTCATTACAGAGAGCCTTTGTCAGAGGTGCGTGGTCTGTCAGCAACAAAATCCAGGCAGAAAGACAGTTGTAAGTTGGGGACGAATTGGGAGAGCAGGAGGTCCATTTACCCGGCTCCAGCTTGACTTTATTGAGCTTCCCCCGTGCAATGGGCTGAGATACGTATTGGTCATTGTCTGTCTGTTCTCTCGCTGGGTGGAAGCCTATCCCACGAGAAGGAACGATAGTCTCACTGTGGCTAAACTACTTTTGAGAGATCTAATCCCTAGATTTGGAATTCCAGTCACTTTGGAGACAGATAGAGGAACACACTTCAATAATGAGATAATTCGGCTAATTTGTGCAGCATTTAAAAATGAGCAGAAGCTGCATTGCGCCTATCGACCCGAAGCCTCTGGAGTAGTTGAACAATTGAATGGCACTATAAAATCGAGATTAGGGAAAGTGTGTGCATCCACAAAACTGAAATGGCCTGATGCTTTACCCCTTGTGCTGATGAGTCTAAGAAGTATTCCTGACAAAAAGACTGGATTGAGTCCCCATGAAATTCTCATGGGAAGAGCAATGAGACAAGCATATATACCAGCAAACAAACTAATGAGTATATCTGATGATCTAGTGCTTGACTATTGCAGAGGATTGGCTGAACTGGTACGTTCTGTGTCTCACCAGGTTGGAGAAGAAGCAACAACGATACATTAAAATCAAGCTCATGATCTGAGTCCTGGTGAATGGGTTTTTATCAAGAAGCACGTAATAAAATCGTGTTTAGAACCCAGGTGGCACCGTCCTTATCAAATCATACTGGTGACGACAACGGCAGTGAAGTGTGCTGGCTTGCCAAATTGGATTCATGCGAGCCATACCAAACGAACCCTAGATCCACTTGAAAGACCGAAGGAGCAACAACTGGTGAATAAAAAACAAAGACCCGTGCTTGAAGTGTGTGAAGCTGATGAATCTAGAATGATAGAGTCTGACGAACAACCAGATGGTGAACAGCCGAGCACAAGTCGAGTAGAGTGGGCGCAAGATTCCAGGGTTCGAGAGACTGCCATGGAACAAGAAAGAAGTGAGTTTACTGTTGATCCAGAAGAAAGTGAACTCCCAGCAGAACTTGAAACAGATGAGATTGTTCTTGAACCAGAAGAAAGTGAGTTCACAGTTGAAAGAGAAATTATTGTCGAATCGGAAGAACCCCAAGAAACTGAAACTCAGGAAGAAGAACAATCAGAAGTGAGAGCAAATAAAAAGATCTGTGAAACAAATGCAGAAAATGACAAAGTGATCAAAGCAAAGAAACCAAGAAAGGATGAAAAGTGGCCAAGTGGAGTAAAAAGACTGAAATACACTCTTGTGAAAAGAAAGTTAAGAAAAAGACCAGAACAAAGCAATGAGGTCTCAAGTCAAACAGAACAAGAAGAGTGAGGAAAAGAATTAGTACGAAAACCAAGAAGAGTAAGAATACCCAACAAGAAATTCAGAGCACCCGAATGGACCTATGTTATTCTAGAAGAAATTGAAAGTTCAGATCCAAGTGAAGAAAAAGATAAATCTGACACTGAGCAAGTTGATGAAAACAAACTAAGACCTCCTTAAAGTGTTGTGACAAAACTAAGGTGCAACCTTGCTGATTAAAAGAAAAACAAAACAAAGACTCAAAGAAAATTGAAGCAAAAGTATAAAAGAAGGGGGTAAAGACGAAAGCCTTGCAGTGTAGGATTACACTACAATTTTTTTTTTTTAGGATTTTTTTTTAATAGTTTAGGATTTATAGGATTAGATAGATTTTTATTTTTTCCCCTAGAAACAAAATGGCTGAAGCAGAAGTGACTGAACTTCCAAAATCTAGTCTAAAACGTAGATGTATTAAAGCTTGCTTATGTAGTGTCTTGATGTTAACATTTATATGGTTATTATTAACTGTCCTTGTACCTATTCTAATGGTAACTAATGATGGAAACAATACTAACAATGTAACAAAAGAAAGAATGAGTGATGTCACTAATGAGATTCCTAATACTAACTTAGAACCGTTGGATGGAAGTATTCTCCATCATGATAAATCAATTGGTGATTTCTCGTTAAATGTCTTTACTAAATTACTTTATGAATATATTAACACAATGAATGTAAGTGATTGTTACGTGTGCATGCAATTACCTTCGTCTGTCTCAGAGGGGGTGACCTATCACCACCTTCCATTAACATATGGTGTGTCTAGTAGTATACTCACAAGCCTGTTTTACGTGACGGGAAAGCTTGAGTACTATTTTTCTAATATAGATTTAGTATTTTCTGAAATTCCTATTATTAAAGAACTAAATAAGGTTTTAAGTGGTAAAAAGGCGCAATATATGGGGGAATTTTTCCATATTACTAAAATATTAGACATAGAATATGCTTATAAGAATAATTTAACCTGTAGTTTGCGGGTTGAAGAGAAAATGTTCATAGAAATGGTAAAAGATAGAAGAGAACGTTTCAAAAAGAAAGTTGCTGAACAGACGTCACGGGTACCACCATGGGATTTTAGGGAAGGAAATTATGAGAAAGGCGAAAGGTACGCTGCGATGTCCCTGGGCTGGTCACAGAAGGGAAAAATTTGTTTGCTTAGAACGAAAACTAACTATAATAATTATTTTATTGGTTCTAGTGAATGTGAGCATACTTTTCAAATCACTGGAGGTTGGGGATTGAAAGGTGGAACTGATCCTGTTTTTCCAGGAATTTATTATGTATGTGGTAAGAAAGCCTATTATAGGTTGCCTGCACATTGGTATGGAAGTTGTTATTTTGCTATTGTCTTCCCCAAGGTCTACCATATGGACCGAAGCAGCCATAAACTGAGCGAAGTAAAGCTAGGACTAACACGTAACAAAAGAGCAAGCTTTTCAGAAATAGTAGGAGATATTTTTGGTGCACTGATACCCTCAGTTGGAGTCGTTCTGAATTCACATAAAATTCGAAAATTGTCCACAGTGGTTGATCGTTTATCTACAGATACTGCTGGTGGGTTCTTGATGATCGACACGGAAATGGTTGCAATCAGGTCAATGGTTTTGCAAAATCGACTTTCCCTTGATGTATTATTGGCAAAGGAGGGTGGAGTCTGTGGAATGTTGAAAGTCCAACATTGCTGTACATATATCCCTGATAAAAGTAAAGGAATCGAGGGATATATAAAGAATACTACAAAATTACATGAAGATTTGACCCAACTGGAGGTTGATGGTGTTTAGGAGAGACTTGGTAAAAGTTTCTCCTCTATAGGTAAATGGTTTTCTACCTTTGGAAGTAGTTTATTAGGAAGATTAATAATACCAATGGTTTCAGTAGCATTAATAATCTTAGTAATAATAACAACATATAAGGGTTGTAAGAGCAAGTATAGAAGAAAAGAAGTGAGAGAATCAAAGAATAAACAAAGAGCAAGAAAGAGAAGAAATAGAATTAGAGGAAATGAAAGGGGAGTACTATGACTTGATGAAAGATTTGGATGAGGGTGCCATAAAAAGAGAGAAGAATACAGAGATATAAATGATTAAAGATGGCACTCAGTGTGGTAGGTATTTTATGATGGCTCCTATAAGCCATCAGAGGGGGGAATTGATGGAGCAGGGTTTCGCAAAAATGAAACCTGCTCGGAATTGCTACCCCCATAATACGTACTAACAGTAAGTAGTGGTTGAAAAACTAATGTACACCCAACACGAACACAAGGGAAATTGCTTTGCGCATGTCTGAACTAACATGTAAACAAAATAATATTGTAATAACATTGTGTTTTGAGAAAAACGAGAAGCGTTGGATAAATAGGCTGCATATGCTTCAGTAATTTGCCTGTTGCATGCTGTTTTGAACTAATAAATAATGCCGCTTTTGCACAAAGCTTATGTTAGGTAACATTAATGGGGAATAGTGCAAGGTGGTAAACAGTGAAGGTTTCATTATCATATAATTAATATATGTTCATTTTCATTTACTTTAGTGTGCTAGATGAAGCAGCCATCTTCCTAAACTTGGCTAAAGTGGGAGGGGGAAAGCACGAGGAGTGAGTTCGCTCCATCAGAAGCAAGAACGACGCGCAGTACACCACAGATGACATGAGAAGGGTGAAGGCAAGAGTGTCGAACGACTGCCAAAACAAGTGCTCAAGCGTGGGACCGGAGACACAGACTGCGGATGATGTTAAAGAAATGAATGAAATTTGTTAAATTTTGTATCACATGTAATAAAGTGAGAACAAGCTGAGAACCATACCCTGGGAATGAATAGTGAACAAAGAAGTAGTTGAAATAAAGGTGAAGTCACAGTGGTGCGACAACGCCACCTCCCAAGCCCACCAATCCCTTTGCGAGATTTAGTAATGTTTGCAACAATTGTGGGATGGACATGTTAGTTTAAGGGTATAATTGGGGTGCCTTTAGGGGTGTGGTTTAGGCTTAAGTTGGCAGGAGAGAAAGAGGGGAGATGCGTCCCTGTCCGTCGGTTTGCAGAGAGGCCTAGCTGTTCCTGACCTGTCCCGATCCTGTTTTCTTCTGATCCTTTGTTTCCTGATCCTATTCCGGGGAAGCCCCATCATCCCCTAGGTCGAGGGGTGGTTTTCCTACAGACCAATAGGTTTGTATTTAGTCAACTTGTTCTCAAAATTTAACTTATGAATGTATTTTATCTCTGAAACTTTTGTCTCTCCACCTATCCACTCCGTCAATGATATGTATTTTTAGATGAAACTATTGTCTCTTCATCTATCCCCTCCGTTAGGTATATGATGTTTCGCATATATTATTGCTGAAACTTTTGTCTCTTACTCTATCCACTCCTTCATTGCATAGTCATTGTTGATCGGAATGAGTCTGTATTTCATGTACTTTGCATATGTAAAATTTCTCCTTTCGTGAGATTCAGTGTTTGTATTTTGTGACCAAATGCAGTTGAGCATAATCTATAATTATTTGAGATAAAATTCATTATTAACTTCACCGAGAGTCTGTGATCATTTAATTAAAATGGTTGGTAAGTTAGAAGTTAATCATTGCCAACAACTATTCAACTAATTGGTCCATCGACCAAGTAGAAGGAAAGTTGATGAAAAAAGTTCGATTGTGATGCCATAAGTAATCTAGGAAAAGAAAAGAATTGATCGTACATATAAATTGACCCCAGCGCATCAGGGATTCTGGGTGAATGTGTATGGGCCATTGCATTATGATGTATTGAGTATTGATCTCTGATAAATATTGGATTTGCGCTGGATCAGTATTTCCTCGAGTATTTTCATTGTCAGAATGAGAATCAATCTCTGAATGTCTGTTATCACATGCAATATCCTGCGATGGAGGAAACAAATCTGATGGTGGATTTTCTGTGACATCATTGTAGTATGAGGTATGTATCCTCGTGGGATCGCGAGGACTGCTAGTGTTGGTCTCTAGAGGCCATTCTTTAATATTTCAGAGGTATTTACATTTGACCTGTGTTCCATGATCGGGATATGGAACGGCATCTGCAAGTCTCCCGACAACAATAGTCAGTTGCAGGAGAGACTTGTGGACGTCGGACGCTCCCGGTCGCGGGTGTGAATGCTCATCAATAAAATCCTAATTTAACCTTACCATCTGTGCGTGCCTGATCTCATCTCTACAATCATCACTCACAGCATCATTTTTTCCACAATTAGCCAACCGTGACATACTCCACACACCACCATCGCTCAACACAATCACATTACTCTTCACTTGGATGATGAGTTTCAGACTTTCTAGTCACCAATGTTGAGATTAACACTGAAGTCAGTCAGTGCTTAATGTGTAAAAAAACATAAGTGCCAGGGCCCTCGTCAGGAGGCAACTGCAGCTTGCGACACCTATTGTCGCTGCTAAAGATAGTACCAACACAACTACTAACCATCACACTCCTACAAGTGAGACAGTTCAGACTATTCAATGCCCCCAGTGCTATAAGAATGGCTTGGGTGGTAGGTATTAGTATTTTTTTTTACTGTATATTGAATGAATAAACAACTGTTGTTGTCCTCATCTCTAAATTAGATATACAGCACCACCATGTGGCAGACTGTCATAGGACCCGGTGTTGACAGTTAAGTGCCAGTGCTGAGCACCAGAAACCACCTGCTCTAATTAAGCACTGGAGTCAGTATGATCTTCTGAGATTTTATTTCGGCCACCAACCCAGCACAGCTTCTACCTTGGTCAACAGCTCTCTTCTCAATCACCCTTACATTCCACTGTTACCACAGACATAGAACACAGCCATTGCTCTTGACTACAGTCGAACACTGAAGAACCAATGACAAGTTATACATTTTTTTACTTTCTTTCCTGTTAAGCACTATTCCTCTCTAGCTCTTTGTCTATTAAGGCTGTGTATCAATAGCCTCATCTCTGCTGCTAATGCCTTAAATGTTCCTGCATATTTGCCCGGATTTGTGGGCACAGCTCACAATGTAGGTGGTGTTTCTCATACACGGTATTGTCTGTATGCTAAGTTGTGTAACACCAACAAAGTTATGAGCTCCACAGTCCATGTGCTTGTATGTAGATCCTACTTGTTTTCAGCTCCACACATCCTTTGCTTGCATGTATATTCTACATGTCAATATTTTTGCAGTTAGTATCTGTAACAGTACTTGTGGGTAAGGGACTTACTGAACTTCAGTCTAACCACGTGAAGCTCCTAAGTACTTTATCCCAAATCCCCTTTAGCATTAATGTTGTTATAGGTATGTCTTGGACACCTTAGATGTTAGTTATTCTGAGTGCTGAATTGTCTCTTGGCTAGCTGGTCTTTAGGAACTTGACTTTCTTTGCTCCATTTCACATGGCTACTTCACTGGACTCCCTGTGTGATCTTGGGCTGCTATGTTACCCATATTCTATTATTTCTGTATTCCTTGCCCTGACGGACCTTAGCCAGACCCATAACAGATACACCTTCACATTCTGAATTATGTCATAGATGGCTTTTTGTGTTTAAAGAAATACCGACAGAAAAGCATTTAAAAATGTTGGGAACTCATGAGGGAGACAGTTGATGTCAATGTAGATTGTGGCATGATAAAGAAAATGCTCTCAACATTCAACAGGTGGTTTTCTGTGCTGAGATCAGTGAACGCTATACTGTCCATTGTAGTGATTCACAGAATTTGACACCACAGGCGAGACATGCAAGGACCATAGCACACAGGTTGAAAGAAGCTAAATCTACTGCACCCTTCACTTTCAAAAGGAGAACATGACTCCAGTATTTCACATAGTAAAAAAGTTAAAATCCCAAAACACACAAGTCTACTAAGTGTACAACGTAATTGGTTTTGAAGTCACACTTCTACTTGAGAACAAGCTCCGGGAAACTTTCAAGGACTTTGGTCCTGCAACATGCTCACTGCTAGAGTGTTTTCCACTTAAGAGGCAAAGAGCTGTGGAAGAAAAGTTACAAACATTTTATGAAACAAACAACGCATGATAAAAGGCAATTGATTATGTGTTACAATACTGTCTTTAAAATTTGAAGTGAATTAAGTATTTTTACGATACTCTGTGCAAGTTATAGGCCCCTTCTGTAAAGGAGAACTTTTACAGATTTTGAAAACTTTCACTCTATTTGTCGAAACGTATAAATACGGATAAACGTTGATTTTGCGACTTTGAAAAAACACAAAGCAGTCACAGTAATGGTAACAAAAAAGTGAAAACAGGAAAGCCTTGGTTTAAGTTTGCATTTCCCACTACATCTCAATGGGGCAGCGCATTTGTCATTCCACAAAGCTTTGTGAAGCAATGTCTTCTGCCTGCTGTCAAACAACAGGTGAAGCAGAGCTACCAAAAGTTTCAATTCTGGACCTATCTGTAAATACATCCCAAGTGTCTCAAAGTGCTTTCGACAGCTTATAGCACCGTAAAACAATGTTTATTAACTAGACTGAAATACAAGTATTTACCAATACAGTACATGACACCTTAATCTTTGCATCCCTTCGCTAACCGTTACATCTCTGTGAATGAACAGTGACAACCTGTTACGCTGGGACTCGGCAATGGAGTCAAAGGAGGAAAATGAGCAAACAAGAGAACAGAGGGCGATGGCTCCATTTACACTATGTCAGACATTTATTTTCTTAGATGCCTGCACAATGCCTCTTTGGGCAGGTACCGCTAACATACTGAGACAGTTGAGTCTTATAATTAACATGTTTTTTTTCTTAATTTGTGAGTATTTTATTTAGTATTTTGTTGACAACCCTTATGTCGTAATACTAAGCGACATCAGTGGGAGGCGCTCCATTAGAGCGGAGGAGCGCCGACCCCTCTGCCACCACCAGCAAATAAAACAATAATAAAACGGGTTTTAAACCCATTTTACTTTAATCCCCTGGACCCGCCCCTAGGACTCTGTCGAGTCTTGGGGGCGGGTCCAGGGGATGACACTGCTGGTGGGGGAGTGGTGGGCACTCCCTTCACTGCGCATGAGGTGTTTGGCCAACCGCCTCAGGCCGGCCAAACACCCCATGCGCAGTGAAGATCTCGCCAGCCCCAGCTGCGTTGCTGGGGCTGCAGAAAGCAGGCACAGGCTCCGAGCCTGCCTGGAAGTACAAGTTGCCGGTGCTCATGCCAATCCTGAAGCTGCTCTTATGTGAGAGCAGCTTCAGGATTGGCCGCAGGGCAGGCTGGGAGCCTGTGCCCAGAAGCAGAAAGAGCTGAGGCAGGAGACGGCGGCGGCGTTAAGGTAAGTTTATTTTTTTTTTAGTCCCCGAACACTCTCCACCTCCCTCCTCCGGCCCACCCCTTCACTTTGGCAAGGGACGGGCCGCTACTGAGCGACATGCCCTCGCACTGTGATATCCAACTCCCGTCATGTTGCCTGCTGATTTTGCTTCGTTTTTACTAAACATGGCACTCATCTAAAAAAAGATTTCTAGTGATACGGGTACCTTCCTTGGAAGTAGTTTCTCTTAGTGGGGTTGTAAAATATTTTTAATTTAGGTGATGCATGTTGCAAAGTTGAATGAAAATAAAAGCTGAATGGGAGGCTTTTTCTTGGGACCCTCGGCTAGTAAGTGGTTAATGGCCAGCATCCCATCCTGTGTTGGTACTATTTTTATTTATCACTGGTAACCCAGGACCACCAATGTTATCGCACTTCAATCACGTAACCCACTGTGACAGGGTGACCCCACCACTAACTGTCAAGCCCCTCCTTAATCCATAGGGGTCAATAGTTGCTAGTCTATTATCTGCAGTCCTGAGTATAAGCTAGTCAGACAGTTGAAATGACAGTCGGATGTCGGCCAGAAAGACATCATTTGGAATACAGAGCAGTGCAGAAGAAGCAAGCTTAAAAAGGGACCAACGAAAAGAAGACCAAGTCGAAGGGGGAAGACTCAGATCCCAGCAGAGACAGACAACCTGACCAATTGTTGCAAGGCTGTGTCTGACGACAGCCAGTAGACGAAGGACTGTATCAAGTTCTGGGAACTGTGTCCTACAAAAAGAGACAATTGAGGTCTGAGAAGAAGCCAGGCTGCCATACAAACCCTCTTTCAATGCCCCCAGATCAAACTGCAGGGAAAAGCCAGATGAGGAGTCCTCTCTCTCCGCGACCTGAGGCTGGATTGAGAGGTATCAGGCAAGTTCTTTGGAGGTGGTGGGATTGGGCGATGCGTTGAGAAGGGAAAGGAGAGAATGGGAATAAGAGATGAACCTTGGGTGAATGTGTTAGTAAGGGAAACAGAAAATCCATTGTAGTCACAAGTCTATGGGCCTGAATTCTTTCAGGTGCATTGTATACTTGTAGCTATTATTGGTCACCCTGAGCTACAGCTTGAGTATAAAGTGCACTGGAGGGTATTTTAACAAATGAAATGTGTAGACAAAGTAGTATTATGCACAAAACGATGCACATTAGAGGTGAAAAGCCATGCTTAAGCTACACTATACCTAATTTCCAAAGCCTAACTGTTAGACTCCTGTATCTTGTCCCAAGAAGGCCAACCTGCACCTGTCAGACTAGGGAGAGGAAATATACACTGACTGAAGAAGATTCAATCAATCAATCAATCAATCAATCAATCATGTCACTTTAAAGCGCACTACATACCCGCGAGGGTCTCAAGGCGCTGGGGGAAGAGGGGGTGGTGCTGCTACTGATCGAAGAGCCAGGTCTTGAGGAGTCTTCTGAAGGCCAGTAGGTCTTGGGTCTGTCGGAGGTTGGTGGGGAGGGTGTTCCAGGTCTTGGCGGCGAGGTGGGAGAAGGATCTGCCGCCGGCGGTCGCTTTCCGGATGCGGGGGACTGTGGCGAGGGCGAGGCTGGTCGAGCGGAGCTGGCGGGTGGGGGTGTAGAAGCTGAGTCGTCTGTTGAGGTAGGCTGGTCCGGAGTTGTGGAGTGCTTTGTGTGCGTGGGTGAGGAGCTTGAAGGTTATCCTCTTGTTGACAGGGAGCCAGTGCAGGTCTCTCAGGTGGGGTGTGATGTGGCTGCGTCGGGGATGTCGAGGATAAGACGTGCAGAGGCGTTCTGGATGCGTTGCAGCCGTCTCAGAAGCTTAGCCGTCGTTCCTGCGTAGAGGGCGTTTCCGTAGTCCAGCCTGCTGGTGACGAGGGCCTGGGTGACTGTTTTTCTTGTTTCGGTGGGGATCCACTTGAAGATCCTGCGGAGCATTCGGAGGATGTTGAAGCAGGATGAGGAAACGGCGTTGACCTGCTTAGTCATGGAGAGGGTGGGGTCGAGGATGACCCCTAGGTTGCGTACGTGGTCGGTGGGTGGCGGGGCTGTTCCCAGTGATGTTGGCCACCAGGAGTCGTCCCAGGCTGAAGGGTTGGAACCAAGGATGAGGACCTCCGTCTTGTCCGAGTTCAGCTTCAGGCGGCTGGTCCTCATCCATTCGGCGACGGCCTTCATTCCTTCGTGGAGGTGGGCTTTGGCGGTGTGAGGGTCTTTGGTGAGGGAGAGGATCAGCTGGGTGTCGTCGGCGTAGGAGATGATGTTGAGGTTGTGCTGTCGGGCGACGTGGGCGAGGGGTGCCATGTAGATGTTGAACAGCGTTGTGCTGAGGGAGGAGCCTTGGGGTACGCCGCAGATGATCTTGGTGGCCTTGGATCGGAAGGGGGTGAGGCGGACGCTTTGTGTTCTGCCGGAAAGGAAGGATGTGGTCCAGTCCAGGGCCTTCTCTTGGATCCCGGCGTCGTGAAGGCGTGTTCGTAGTGTGTGGTGGCAGACCGTGTCGAAGGCGGCTGATAGGTCCAGGAGAATGAGGGCTGCTGTTTCTCCGTTGTCTAGCAGGGTCCTGATGTCATCGGTGGCGGCGATGAGGGCGGTTTCGGTGCTGTGGTTGCTGCGGAAGCCGGACTGGGAAGGGTCCAGGATGTTGTTCTCCTCGAGGTAGCGGGTCAGTTGTTTGTTGACGATTTTCTCGGTGACCTTCGCGGGGAACGGGAGCAGAGAGATGGGTCGGAAGTTCTTGAGGTCCTTGGGGTCTGCCTTGGGTTTCTTGAGTAAGGCGGTGATCTCGGCGTGCCTCCAGCTTTCCGGGAAGGTTGCTGTCTCGAAGGAGATGTTGATTATTTTCCGGAGATGGGGGCGCGATGGCTGTACTGGCTTTGTTGAAGATGTGGTGAGGGCACGGGTCTAGCGGTGAACCGGAGTGGATGGTGTTCATGATCTCGCTGGTGTCCTCGTCGTTGATGTTGGTCCAGGAGAGCAGGCGGTTGGTGGTTGTGGGGGCAGTGGTCTCGGTGGTTGCCGGGGCGGTCGTGGTGTTGAAGCTGTCGTGGATGTCGGCGATTTTGCGGTGGAAGAAGGTGGCCAGTGAGTCGCACAGGTCTCGCGACGGCTGGATGTCGTTGGTGTTGGAGCTGGGGTTGGAGAGTTCCTTCACGATGTTGAAGAGCTCTTTGCTGTTGTGTGCGTTGTTGTCTAGGCGGTCTTTGAGTGAGGCCCTTTTGGCGGATCTGATGAGGTGATGGTGACTGCGGGTGGCGCTCTTGTGGGCGGCGTAGCTGTCCGCTGTCCGTTCGTGGAGCCAGATCTTCTCCAGTTTTCGGCATGTTCGTTTGGAGGCCTGGAGGTCTTCGGTGAACAAGGTGGCTTTCTTGCTGGTGTGGCTGTTGGGCGGATTCTTGAGCGGGGCGAGGGTGTTGGCGCAGTCGTCGATCCACTGTCTGAGGTTGCGGGCGGCGGTGTCGGGGTCGGAGGGTTCGGCGGGTGGGCTCAGGGCGAGGGTTGTGGTTAGCTGGTCTTCCGTGACTCTGCTCCAGCAGCGGCGAGGCATTTGTTCGGTGCGGTGGTGCGTGGTGGGCTTCCTGTAGGTGAAGTGGATGCAGTGGTGGTCAGTCCAGTGGGGTTCGGAGGTGTGGTTGAAGGAGACGTGTGGGCTTGCGGAAAAGATGGAGTCGAGCGTGTGGCCGGCGGCGTGGGTGGGTGTAGTCACGAGCTGTCTGAGTCCGAGGGTGACGAGGTTGTCGATCAGGGTGGTGGAGTTGGTGTCCTTGTTGTTCTCGAGGTGGAAGTTCAGGTCCCCGAGGAGGATGTAGTCCGTGGAGGCGATGGCGTGTGTGCTGACGAAGTCAGCGATGGAATCGCTGAACTGTGGTCGGGGTCCGGGGGTCTGTAGATGAGGGTTCCTCTGAGGGTGGTGTTGGGATCGGTGTGGATCTGGAAGTGCATGTGTTCGGCGGTGCCGAGGGTGTCGTCGGTGTTGGTTGAGACTCTGAGGGTGTTCCTGTGGACGATGGCGATGCCTCCTCCGACTCCGTTGGTGCGGTCCCTGCGGGTGATCTTGTATCCGTCCGGGATGGCAATGGCGATGTCGGGGGCTGAAGCGGGATTCAGCCAGGTCTCCGTCAGGAATGCGACGTCTGGGGAGGTTGAGTCGAGAAGGTCCCAGAGTTCGATGGCGTGTTTGCGGGCGGAGCGGGTGTTGAGGAGGATGCATCTGAGGTAGTTGGGTTCTTTCCTGGGCGGTGGTTTGGCGGGGCGGGTGCTGGCGAAGCTGCAGTTCCGGCAGGTGAAGGGCCCTTGGGTGCGCTTCGGGGTGGCCTGGTAGCAGGCGTGATCTTTTCCGGGGTTGAGTGCGTGGAGGGTGCTGGCGTCGTATCGGCGTCTGTTGATGTGGCGGGCGCGGGGATGCCCGGACCAGGGGGTCTGGCGCTGGGCGCGGACGGGCGCAGACGGGCTTGCCTTAGGCGCGCCTTCGGCGCGCAGCGCGCGCCCGATGCGCACGTCCGCTGCGCGGCCGCACAGCGGCCGCCATAAATGGGTAGGTGGGAGGAGCAGGGAATGGGGCAGCGAATGGGCAGTGAGGGGCGGGGCAGCAGGGCGCAGCGGCGGGAAACAGGCACAGAAGGGAAAACGAGCACAATCAGGGCATCAAGGGGGCACAGAAAGGAAAAAAAGCGAGCACAATCAGGGGCAGCAAGGGGGCACAGAAAGGAAAAAACTAGCACAATGAGGGGCAGCAAGGGGGCACAGAAAGGAAAAACTAGCACAATGAGGGGCAGCAAGGGGGCACAGAAAGGAAAAACGAGCACAATCAGGGGCAGCAAGGGGGCACAGAAAGGAAAAAACGAGCACAATCAGGGGCAGCAAGGGGGCACAGAAAGGAAAAACGAGCACAATCAGGGGCAGCAAGGGGGGCACAGAAAAGAAAAAACGAGCACAATCAGGGGCAGCAAGGGGGCACAGAAAGGGAAAAAAACGAGCACAATCAGGGGCAGCAAGGGGGCACAGAAAGGAAAAAACTAGCACAATGAGGGGCAGCAAGGGGGCACAAAAGGAAAAACGAGCACAATCAGGGGCAGCAAGGGGGCACAGAAAGGAAAAAACGAGGCACAATCAGGGGCAGCAAGGGGGCACAGAAAGGAAAAACGAGCACAATCAGGGGCAGCAAGGGGGCACAGAAAGGAAAAACGAGCACAATCAGGGGCAGCAGCAGGGCACACAGACGGAGCTGTGGTGGGGGAGCGACCTACCAGTCAAGGTCAGGGGTCGCTCTCTTCCTCACGCAGCGGCCGCCATAAATGGGGAGGTGGGAGGGAGGAGCAGGGAATGGGGCAGCGAATGGGCAGTGAGGGCGGGGCCGCAGGGCGCAGCGGCGGGAAACAGGCACTGAAGGGAAAACGAGCGCAATCAGGGCATCAAGGGGGCACAGAAAGGAAAAAAACGAGCACAATGAGGGGCAGCAAGGGGGCACAGAAAGGAAAAAACTAGCACAATGAGGGGCAGCAAGGGGGCACAGAAAGGAAAAAACGAGCACAATCAGGGGCAGCAAGGGGGCACAGAAAGGGAAAAAAACGAGCACAATCAGGGGCAGCAAGGGGGCACAGAAAGGAAAAAACTAGCACAATGAGGGGCAGCAAGGGGGCACAGAAAGGAAAAACGAGCACAATCAGGGGCAGCAAGGGGGGCACAGAAAGGAAAAAACGAGCACAATCAGGGGCAGCAAGGGGGCACAGAAAGGAAAAACGAGCACAATCAGGGGCAGCAGCAGGGCACACAGACGGAGCTGTGTGGTGGGGGAGCGACCTACCAGTCAAGGATTAATTTATAGAGTACGAAGACTGTCACTCAAAATGGTATATTGGCACTAATAGAAGGGGAGCACCGAATGGCAACTGCAGCTAGGTGATTAAAGAAAAACAGATGGAAAAATACGAGTTTTGAGTTTCTTAAGGAAGATGAAGCAGTCATCAATTTAACACTGGGTGAGGGGTAGTTTGTTCCAGTACTTGTCTACACGGCAGGAGTAGGTCCGATCTCCCCACATCTTTTCCCTGATCTCAGGAAGGCTTGAAAGAAGTTAAGGAGAATACCTCCTGGAGCAAACTGGAGTATAGCAGATAAACCAATCTTACCGATTGAGAGGAATGAACCATGCAGAGACACTTAAAGATCATATGCTTTTTGATGGGTAAGCAGTCAATAGTTGATAAAAAAAAAGTCACGAACCGATGATGAAGCATACACGTTTGGTGGAGAGGGCCCGTGCATCCTAAAAAGGGTGCTTTCTTTGGCTTTTTCAAGTATCACCTGCTTACTCATGTTTCAAACTGGGAAAGGAAGTAAGGGGTGTCCATTTCATCCAACAGCAGATGTAAAGTGGCATCCCGCCTCGGTCCTATAGCTTGACCTCTGCATCCTTGGCTTGGAAAAGGACAGAAAGTGAAATGTGGGAGTTAAATGAGGCTGTTGCTTATGGAGAAGGGGATATAATCAAAGATAGATTTAAATCTGCGGCCCGCATAGGGCTGCAAGTTTTTGGGCAAATCTAGTAGAATTTTTATCAAATGTCCCTGTTAGGAAAGGGTCACCCTTTATGTATGTAGTGGATTTGATGTACTAATAGCCTTTAATTGTTATAGGTGCCAATGTATGGATATGACCTTTCATGGGAGCAGCTGGGCAAAGAATTTCAGCATGACTGACAAGGTTTAGTGACAGTTAAATCACGTCCCATTCATTGATTTGAAGGAACACTGTATGAGTGGTAGAGAGCCCTTCAAATGGACATGTGCTCTACCTGAACTTCTTTCAAAAAGAGAGTACCAGCACTTTGGAATACTGAGTACCAGCACTTTTGTTGAATTCTGGTGGTAGACTAGCACTGTTGCATGTTCTACCAGCACTTTTGTCGAGTTCTGCAGCCACAAAACAAAAAAACTTCAGTGCTTTCACACGAACTGCAGGCTGTCAAACAGTACCTAAACTACAATACTAACTTCACACATTTCCAATATTCCAGAGTTATATGACTAACATGTCACCATGGAGAGCCTGCAGGTTTCACATGAATACATGCCTCCATTGCAACTTCTAATCACTCAGTACTTATACAAGTGCTGGAAAATGATACAGTTCCACAATTCTTCCAGGCCCAAGGGCAAGGCTCGAAAGATAGCCAGGGCAGATGGGTAGCCTATAGGTTTCACAAGCATAAATCATCTGGGGGAAAAATTAAAAGACGAATTGAGGGAGGTGAGTAAATGACAAATTATGGAATTTGTTATTTGGGGGGGGGGGGGGAAATCAATCAAGTCAGGCCCGTTTATTTATTTTCAATGTAGTTATTGAGAGTGATCTACAGTACAGTCTTTTTTACTGGTAGCTAGAAGAAAAAGGCATATTTTATCAATCTGTGAAACCGTTCTGGATATTACATTTTCTGTGGTCTCGCTCAAAACAATTAGCCGCTTTTCCACAATCCAGTGTTTGTTTCTTCAAAGGATGCACGTGTCAAAGTACTAAGTCTGGAAACCTCTGCAGGCGATGAGAAAATGACAGCTCGTAACACAATGTGAAAATAATGCAGTGACAGGTGTGACCATTTCCAGATCGTTACAGCCTGTCTAACTTGACATAAACCATAAGACTGAAGTTCAGAATAAAATCCCCTTCTTGTTTCATAATCCTATGAGTTATCTCAATGCCCTGGTGTTTATAAAATAAAAAAAAAGTTCTTCAGCGCATGAGCCCCATTGTATACATAGTATAAGGAACAACTCTTGCTAGTCAAGCACACAGAGTTGCAGAGACTTCATATTTCACTCACTGGAGCTCAGTTTCACTCTTGGTCAATCTCAATGGCCCCATGCACTTCAATGGGATTTCATACCTAGGAATCATAAAGGGCCAGATGTACTTATTTTGCCATCACAAACACTCCAACTCGGAATTTGTGAGTGTTTGAGACTTATGAACGGACCCTATTTTAGGAGTCAGTAAACTTTTACTGACCCCTAAAATGGTATTCCAAATACTTCCTGAATCCCACTTTATGGTCGTCCCTTCCAAACTGCATTTCAATAACTGATGTATCAATGATTTGTGAGCGGAATTAAGGTCACAAACCATTGAAAAGTTACTGGCTCACAAGTTGGGGTAGTAACCTATTTGCAAGAGCAAAAGGATCTCCTTTGGACCCCTTCCTCTTTATGAATAAGGGTAAAAACTTTGGTGGCAGCTGTCCTTGTCACTGACATGTTTAAAAGAGGTTTTTTTAAGTGGTCCGTTTCCTTTAAGGAAATTGGGTTGCATAAAAAAAGTTTTATTTAAAACCAATCACAGGCATGGTGGTCTGTTGACCCTTGCAGGCCACCATTCCTGTGTTTGTGACCAATTGTAGTGAGGCAGAAATTGCGATCTGTCTAAGGAATATTCATTAGACGGGGGTGTCTGGACTTACTATGGTTCCTTACTTTGTGAACCCACCTATTAGTACAAAGGTCAAATTCCAGAATCAGAATCGTTTCGCAAAAAGGCGGTACACTGTTTTTCCCTCAATATTAGCTTTTTTCCTCTTAGTGAAAACACACACTTTGTCCACATGCAGAACTTTGCAGTGCTCTTTTAAAACAATTATTTTACTAAAATACCAGCATTTACTTTATTAGCAATACAATTTTGTCCACAAAGTCAATACGTCCTTTTCGTGAAATGCCTTTATTTACTACTGACCCCAAGGACTGTTACTAGCTTAGATTTCAAGGTAAATTCTCAAATGGTCATGTTACTACTAGTATACGCCCATGTTCAACCCCATATGCCTACTTTCAGCATCCAATTCCTCCATATCATGTCAGGGGTGACCACCAGATGCCATGGCTGGACTCAGATGGCAGCAATAGCTATGGGAATTATGCTACGGGTGGTCATTAGATGCAATAGATGGCAACTAAATGTCAGGGTGGTGGCAATACCGTAGCACATTCACAAGTCAAGGTAAGCCACAAATACAATGTGTTTCTCATAGCCTTCATTAGCATGGTAGTGCCTTTGTGTGAGATTTTCTAATACCCATGTAACAGGACACCACAAAGCGACCAATGTGAAAAAGATCTATAACTGAGCTTTTATTTAAGGAATAATCAAAATAATGCTTCTATTGTTGCACCA
Organism: Calotriton arnoldi; assembly: GCA_963921515.1. Classification (NCBI taxonomy): domain Eukaryota; kingdom Metazoa; phylum Chordata; class Amphibia; order Caudata; family Salamandridae; genus Calotriton; species Calotriton arnoldi. The sequence goes on along the minus strand of CAWUFW010000814.1, from coordinate 2,618,756 downwards.
TTGCCGCTTACCAGCAGCTCTACCAAGCAGTTCCGCCTTGGGCTCTGCCCGCTCTGTCTGGCTAACACAGGCACTCCTAATCTAATCCTTGCAGTCAGGATGGAAGTGGAGCAATAGTATTTGGAGATGGAGCCCCAAACATCCACCGATCCAGTAGCTGTATAAATTAAAAAGAATCTAAGTATGACGTCTCATGTCAGGCTTGAATAGTTTATCAAGTCTTTTTTCCCTCTGATACCTATTGTCATCCATTTAATAATAAGGAAAACAAACATACATACGAATAGCTGAAGTAGAAACCAGCAATGAATGAGCAACTCACGCCCACGGCATAGTCTGATGTCATTCATTGCACGGTAACTGCTTCATAAATAAAGGTCATCTCGCTCATTTTTAGGCCTGCTTCTAAGACAGTGTTAGCTATCTCTACAGACTATTGTTTTTCCAAAACATTCATGCATAATATACATACAGAGAGGGACTTTTGGCAAGTGGGCTTCATCCACTGGTATATTAAATTGCCATTCACATTTTGTTTCCGCCCACTTGCAGCATACTGAGTGGGGCAATGGGTTAGCCCTCTCCACTTTGGCTCCCTTCACTTGAGTGACTACACAATACCTGTACATTGTTGTCATCTGCCTAAAAATAGTTCCTTTCTCTTCAATGATGAAGTTGGTTCATAGTATGCTTTGTTTGATTTACTTTTTACATTAACTTTGTATCCCAGCTTTGATTTTACACTTTGATTTTGCCTGCCCTTGGGTGCCCAGTTAGAAGGTGATTCATTTTCCTTCTCTGTTTAAATGTTACTGTAATAAAGTGTTTAAATGACACTGTAACATTGTAGCTACCTGCAATTTAAGTGATTGGTTCGGTAGTGATTTATTCTTGTCATTTTGGCAAATATGCATGGCACAACCGAAACGGTTATTTAAAAAACGTCACTAGTAAAGCAGCCACCTCAATGAATGTTTTAACTTTTTTTTAAAGTACATTATTGTTACTATGTTTAGGTTGCTGCATGTTTTTTTTTTCCATCCGCAGGAGGCATCCAGCGCATTTGACATCCACGAACTGTTTAAAGTTTACAAGTCCTTACACTATGCCTCATTATCTGTGTCTCAATGAACAACACACAGCACATGTGGTACCACTTTCAGCAGCAATGCAAACCCCATTGCACTGGCAGCAGCAGTGTAATCTCTATACACACAGAACAGCATGTTATGGGCATCAGTACTGCAAACTCACCTCATACACACAACAGGTGCAGCATGGGCAGACAGCAGCGTAGGCTCCACTCACATAAAGTACAGCACATGCATGAGCAGTGCAAGCTTTGCTCACACACAACACAGCACAGGTTACTGCAGTGTAAGCTGCACTATCACACATATAAGGTTAAAAATATCTTTCTCTCACTCGCTCTCTCTCTAACAGTCTTCAAACAATTTGCGCACTCTAAAGTCAAGATGGAGCCAAATTCTTTGACCTCATTTGCAAAGGGACTATTTTACTTGGACCAGTACCTATCTATGTAGGGAAAGTCTTCCAATGCCACCAAGTCTGTATGAAGCAGACCAGCAGGTCACCACAACTAGGTAAGGAATGTGAAAGGGTATTCGCTACCTGTAGATCCCCGACACAGAAACACTATATTTAACGATACATACTATATGTGTTTAAAGAGTAACATCACTCTCCAGTTGCTACACAGAGGGAACCCACAAGTAAATGACTGTTGCTCAAACTGCTGCACTGAGGTGGAATAATGTTCTCCACATGTGATGGATGTGTTCGATAGTGTCAAGATTTTGGGAGGAGGTGGTCGGTTCCTCTCTAAGTTGTCATACTTGAAAAAACTGATGTCTCCCAAATCATGCTTGCTGGGATTAGTACCAGTGAAGAAAAAAGAGTACATTAAGTACTAGGTTTGCGTCCCACGGGTGGATGTTGGCAAAGAGATACATTCCCATGACATGGAAGTCCAGTGTGGGGCCAGGCGGGAATCGGTGACAGCAAGACCTACCCAGATGGGCATGAAGGGAAAAGCTCACATATTTAGGGCCCGATTGCGATGCGGGCTGAAACGGCTCCGACCATCGGTTGGAGCCCTTCAGACCGCATCGTAATTGGCTTGTCAGATCCCTTTCCAACCGTCCCATTTGGATGAGGTTGGTCAGAAGGGAATCCGAATCGGATTTCCGAATGGCCTCCGACGGGCTCGGAGAGCCCGTTCGCTATTCGGAAAGCCTTCAATAATCCCTCGGCCGGCTCTTTCCGGCCGAGGGATTACGATGGCAGATTCCCACAGCCTTTCTGTGCTAGCCTTTCCGACACAGAAAGGCTTTGGGAATCTGTCTTTGGGGGCCCCCAGCAGGGCCCCCATGGGTGGAAGGCCGTCGAATGACGGCCTAGGGGGCACCTATGGTGTCCCCCTGTTGATCCCTGCACCCCGTGGCAGGCACCCAGGGTGCAGGGATGACTGCACCTCTACTCTTTATAATGAGAGCATGCATTCCGTTCGGAATGCAAGCTCCCATTGTAAAGTATAGGATTGCGACCGAACAGAGTTCGGTCGCATCCTACTTGCTGGGCTGGAACCGACGACAGGAGGTCATTCGGTTCCAGTTCCCAAACGATGTCGAACGGACTCCGGTCCGTCCAACATCGTAATCGGGCCCTTAGTCTGTAGTAGTCATCATTCTGGACTATCTATCTGACAGATTACCTCCATGATACAAGATATTTGACAACAACGGATATGTATCAGCTCTCCCTTAAAATAATGTTATTTTATAAAATGTCAAGAAATAATTTTTAAAACCAAGTGGAATATGAGAAACTGCTGTGTACTGTGTATTGTTGTCACGGTAAGTGTAATCTGATGATGAACTCTCCATCTGACCAGAGCAGGGAGATATGTTGCTATAGGGTTCATTGTTTATTATATGTATCACTTTAAAACACTAAAGAAATATAAAAAAAAGCTTCCCAGAGCTGCTCCCAAATCATAACCTCTCATTTCAAGAGCTGGTATAAAATCAGTGGCTCATAACTAGAAGTCTAGAGCTCCAATTAGTACCCTCCTTCCATTACTGGTATCCAAAGGCTCTCTGGTGCACATGCCTCCCTCTGGAGATCCATCTCCTTGTCTCTTTTCTGTTCTAAAAAAACACTCATTCAATCGAGTGTCTGTAGATTTGGTCTCAGCCCAGTCCCGGGCACCCTACGCTGGACCAAAAAAATTGCAATAATCCAATCCAGAATCTTCAAGGCAACAAGAAAAAATTGCTTCTCTTTCAGACCCGTTGAAGACAGTTTGCATTTGCAATTCTTTGAAAACTTTCCTAGCCTTTTGTACTTCTGAAAATCTCTTTTGCAATCAAGTATATAGCCCCGTCAGCCTTTGCAATATCCTAACATATTGAGAATTCATATTTCTGTATTCTTGCTGCAGCTAGTCCTCTATGAACCTCTATGGGCATTCTCTTAGCTTCTTCAGCCCTCCATTCCACGCATCCCGCTTGACAGCTCAACTGTTCTTTCAATATCAATATTGTGTCTTCCACAACGGAGAAATTTTGTTCACCTTCATTTACTTTTGAGCTCAACTTGTGTAGATTTTGAGGCAGAAGCCATAACTCTTCTCCCATCTTGCCACAACACAGTTCCAGAGTAGTGGGTGAGCCTTAGAAGTAAACAAAAGGCGACATGTAGGATTTTACAAAACGAAATCAATCAATACATTATTTTGGCTGTCAAGAGGCACCATTTATTTACTGGACGGGCTTAGCATGGTACAGACCTTTGAGTCACTCTGCACGAAATAAAGAGGGATCTAAAAGGGAAAAGCGCAGCTTTACCCAGTGGGTGCTGCCTTAAAGAAAATACGTAAATGGCTCTAGTAATGTATCTTCTATACCAGAAATGTTCTACATGCAACTGAAGAGGACATTGTGGTCCACTGTGTCAAAATTCACTTCCTGTCCTTGACCCTTGGATGTAAGGTACGCAGCTCTTTGCAGATATTCATAAGAGGAAAAATGTTATTGCTGGAGGGGACTGCACCTGGACAATGGGCTACATTATCAGTCAGACGTAATTGGTTTGCTTCATTGTTAACATGTAGCATAAGTCCCATTAAGTGATTGAAAAACACATTTATAAGTTGCCTAAAGATTCTGCCATTCTATAACACAGGAGTACTAGTTTTATCGCGAATCATAAATACAATTGAGACTGAACTCCTTTTCTTTGACGAATGCTTTAGTGATCACAGATATCTGTCCAACAGTAGTACACACATTGATATCTAAGGAGGTGTCATAGTTTCAGTGCACTAAAGTTCAGCTAAGGGGCACAAAAATGACGTCTTAAGGCAAATTTCTCAGATTCTAATTCACATAATTAGGATCTTTAAATGGATACAGTCACAGACCCCACCCTTATGAAAGACCACAAGACAACAACAGCAATAAGCTTAGGGTGGAGGCTGGAATCTAGTTTTTTTTTACAGGAGCAGTGTCCATTGGGAAGGTGCTAGGCACCCTCAAATTGTAACTCTGTGGGCCGTCACAAAATTCTCTCAATGTACAGCCTACCCTATTTCCATGAGTGTAGAGAAAAAAGTCCTGGATGTAGTACTGTGCCTCCATGCCACCGATTTATGTCTTGTAAGTGGCCTGACATCTTCTGCTGCTAAGGAAACTTGGTGCAATAAGCCTCTTAAAAGGCGCTTCCCAAGATTTTAGTTTGGTTATGCCGGTGTTCAGCTCACTGCTACACTTTGATGGACATGGGTATCCCCATCCTTGGTTTACCAGGCTGTGAAGAGACTGGTGTTCAGTGGTATGTCATCATTGTTCTGATGTACATGCCTTTTTATCTGCACTCCTTTCTACTGGCCCTACCTGTTTAAATTCTGCAGTGTCGCATTACTGGCACCCTTCACTCCCACATGACTGTTGGGAGCGATTGTATACGTACATACAGGGATGGGTTACACATTTTTGGGGTCCACAAGTCTGTAGCTCCAAGATGTGGTTTGCTGTTGAGAACAGTTTCTTTACAAGTAGCTATCTCTCTCGCTCTCCATAGGCATATCAAAGATGCTGTACATTCTCCCCTCCTCACTGCCAGTGATGCTTAGTGTTGGGAGTGCCAACAAAAGTGTTAACGATGCAGAGAAGATGCCTTTCTTTCTTATCAAATTGCTATCAGGAGGTTCTACCAGAACAGCCTGTGGCTTATAGAAGATGCGATTTTGAAGATGAAAACCACCAGCATGGTCCCCTGTATCATATTTCCAGCTCAATCAAGAGTTCCTCCTGTGGTAATTTGCTCTATAAGGCTAGAACGTTGAAGAAATCTACAGCCAACTGTGACTCTCATTGGATATCTACCTTCAGAGGCACCGAGACACTGACAGAAGATAAACTTGCAACAACTGAGTTCCGTTTGCGTATTTTAGTGTATAGTAGCTGGTTTAGTTGGCAACAACTCCAGGAACTCTTTATTGGTTAATTGAATGGTCTGTAATAAGTGGTGACTGGAAATGTATGTTTTTAAGTTCCAAACCACCTAAAATTACACAAATGCCTTTGTTTGCATTCTATTGTGTTTATTGTCATGTGTGACCTACGATCCTGGTGTCGGGGGGGGGGGCAATGTGAATGGTTATGTGAAAGTTTTCAAAGAGTTATGAGGCTTGATCAGTCTAAGTATCACAATCTTTGTAGATGTTCGGATATAATGTCTGCCCAACTTCATTAATAGTTAATGTTTTGCTTTTCAGCAGTATCAGGTGTTTAATAATAACTGAAAGTTTGCTATTGTGTTTGGACACGAGCACAGATGGTATACCGTTTGGAAATGAGATCATGAAAAATGTACTTTCCTTAATCTCCGGAAGGAAGTAATAGCAACATTTGCCGAAGTTTTAAAGGAGCTACAGTGACAAATACTCCAAATTGTATTTGTTTAGAGACGATTTCCGAGATCGACAGAGGCTGCTTCAGACCACAACAGACTTAAACGTGGACTTTGGACAATGATTCCGCACAGGGGTACTGGCTACCCTACGGAAAGCTATGGAGAAGTTGAATGGATACACTCCTAGAATCTAACAGAAGGTTCGGAGCAGGCTCTCATGTTAATTTGTTTCATATTTTTTAATGATTACCAGTACTTTGCATAATACATAGTGTAATAATTGTACATTTTCTGGTGACCAGATTAGTAAACTCTAAACTGATTACCCCTTGCACTAATCTCATATATAGATTGGTGAGCTCTCGGTCTGTTGTCTCTACTCTGCAGATTTTATGCTTGATACACAAGTCTGAGGCTAAGGACAATGTATGGGTAGGGGTGGATTTATTCCAGCTGGCTTCACTATGGTGTGTTCTGAACCCCTTATGTATGAATTAGGCTGGATGATTGACTACCAATCCATTGAAGCACAGTAACAAAGCAGGGGACTATAAACACATGTTCCTGTTTGGGCTTTAATCTGCTCGCTCAACACAGCTACCATGCACACTGGTACCTCACTAGCACGCTAAGTACAAAAGAAGATCTAGTCAGCCTGCATTATTTTATACTTAATTATTACTGAAGGGTCCTTATTCCTAAACCTCATTAATTGCTGTAGTGGTGGAAATACACAAGCGAACAGGCATTTAAAACAGGCAATAAATGCTAACAACGCTGGCCTGTAAAGAACATATACAACTTTAGAATATTTGAACTGGAAGTTTACTGAAATAAACAAAGTAAGTAGCAACAAACTGGCAATATGACGTAAGTGCACCTCAATAAGTACATATTTACAGGTTAATTGGAATTTCAGTGCCTCCATCCACTTACACGACCAGTTTATGCTGATTACCATTCAGAATTATTATGGATTTGAAGGAAAATTTAACCCATCACTCAAAATGAATGTTGGTATTTTAAGAGCAACAAGATGGTCAAATTAAATATAAACACTAAATGATAAAAATAAAAGAAGAACTTGCAGCGCTATGTTTATAACACTAGTGGGACACCTTGTGAACTACAGTTAAATGACAAATTGCACAAGTATCAATCAGGATTATGTTTGAAGAAAACAATGCACATTCACCCAGGATGAAGAATATAGAATTTTGTGTATGTAGAAAGGCACAAATTCAAATGGTGCTCTTCAGTTGAACAATATTACTATACTCATGCGTTTATCAAGGCAGTGATAGAATAGTTACAGAAGTAAAAGGGGCGGTTTCTGCGTTAGGGTGGCGGGACGTTGCCCCACTTATAATTGCCAAACCTAGCCCCCGTAGTGGTAGTGTGTATAACAGAAAATATTTACTTGAAATCATCAGCCCGCGGCCCGCAAGTCAGTATGTAGTCAGCCTTCGCAGTGGAAAAGAGGCGGGGCAGGCTTATTATGGAAACACTGTCACGTGATACGAGGCAACGACGAGCCGAGCGCACTGCTGCACCTAGTCAGCAAAGTGTGAGTGCGCATGTCGGTTTGGCCGGCTGCCTTCCGTGGCTTATTGTAAAGCCATGCAGTGATTGTTCATTTCTGCCGTCGTTGGGCAAATTGCCCATCCTGTCTGTGTCTGGCAGTCTCTCCCCTCCTCTCCGCGAGCGGAGCTAGACCACACAGACAAGTCACCTAGTCACGAGTCAAGTCACAATGAAGATCATCCGGAGAAAGGAGATGACCGGTGACACATCGATTAACAAAATCCAGCCACACTTGACACTTCAAGTACTGAATAAAAGTAGGTGGCATTGGCAACCGTTGCACAAGTTACAGTCTGTAACTCAGTGGGAAAAAAAATGCAGACCAGACAGTTAAAGTTTAGTGGGGGGAGGGGCTGCTCGCAGGCACTTTGTGCGCCTTTTGTGTTCCTGAGGAACACTTTGCCTACTGGAGTGCATTTTAGAATGAGTTATGATGAGACTAAAATTAGAAAGCCTTAGAACAATAGCCCAAAGAAGCACGAACTAGATGTAGACGTTAGTGGGTTGAGCACGTAGTGATGGTGTTTGGCCTGCAGCGAAACCAGCAGTTTTCATTGTAGTCAGTGTATATAAATGGTGAAAGACAGGATGAGCTATGTGGCATAGCAACGAAAACAGACAACCTTTAATCAAACATCAGGCAAACACTAGGCAGCCAAGCATTAAAACAAAATAGCAGAGGCCCAGGCGGGCCCTCTTTTTCTGGCAGTGGGTAGACATTACGCAGAAAACCAGGCCGCCCCACATTTTATAAGAAACACCCTGATATTTAAATATTTATGAGATGGTGACGCAGAGATGCACGAGGTCATCTTGCCATGGCGACTGAGGGGGGAATCCATATGAGGCCCCCACTCAGTCACTCAGGCAGGTCAAGCCCCTCCCAGTCTGGATTCCGAGGGTGCGCATGCTTTGGAAGGTGACTTCTTGCACTTTGGGGGTTTGGCCGGTTTTGTGGAGCCCACTGTCGGCTCTTCACACATTTATTTGAACTAAAACTTGAGGCACCAGTGATGTCTGGGTCGCCATCTCATCTGAGCTTGGGAAACACATAAGTGATTCCACATCATAAATAGTGCCACTGTGACCACTGACACCCCGAGGTCTGGCACGGGGACATGCAAGTGCACAGCAGGGCCTGTCGTGAAGGTGCCATCCTTAGTGGCCAACGGGTCCCTGTGAAAGACAAAGAGCTGCAACAACGCGTTGTGAGTCATGCTGGGCCAGGGGCCAGTGCCCAGCCCTGTGGCAAGGGCACCACAGCGCACCGCGCAGTGAAATGAAAGATGCACAAAGCCAGGGCACGAGTCGGGGGTACACGCAGGTACACGGCGTCCACCCACTCTTTTCACAGGGTGGACGCCGACCCCCTGCCAAGAAGTCAGGCCCCACAGAAATATTCTGAACGTTTGTACGTTGTCTGCTTTCCATCCCAGCAGCAACGTGCAGGCAGCGAGGGAGCCGTTTTTCACTTCCAGCTGGGCCAAAGTTAAGGGGCCATCCAGCCTTCTTTTGTTTGTATGTGCTGACTGGGGCCGCCTGGAACCTCACACTTAAATGGAAATGCCACAGAGGGAAACAAAGGCACACAGCTTGCCTTCTCTTCACAGGTACTCAAGAGAGGCAGCTTTTGCCTTTGTTCTGTCCCTGTATATAAATGTAGACACTGTAAGACTGTCAGAAGGGTTGGTCTGTCCCAGTATTTCCACAAATAATTTAAATAGCGCTATTTTATTTCTTTTATAGCGCTACGTCGTGACGTCATGACATCATTTGCATACTGTCTTACTTGGTCAGTCCCCCCTCTTCTTTTTATAGGACTTGTGCCCTGCACAAAGCTAAAGGAAACACAAGGAGCGCCTTAAGAAGCGCTGTGATGTCAGCATTTCCGCCCCATAAACGGCATTTCTCCTCTTTGTTGGCCGGACAAGCGGAGACGAGGCCATTGATTTATCAGGACATAGACAGCTGCAATCATTTTAAAGCATATCCACTCCCCTGGGACCTACTTGTCTTGATGTATGTCGCTAATATAATGTGTACACTGAGTTTGTCAGGCTGAGGCTACAAACCCTGCCCTCGAGAGCGGCGAGAAACCCTCTTCACAGATTTCTGCTCTACTCATTTTTTGCTCTGTGTCATGAAAACCAAACATAAACTTTCTAACCCCAAAAATGGCTGTTGGCGTTTTGTAATCTGGCCCCTTGTTATTTTCACAGACTTTGGATATTATTACCCAAATAGTGAATACTAACTACCTGCTCTTAAAATATCTCATAAGAGTTTATGCCCAGTGTAACATCTGTTCTGAATTACTCCCTTAATCCTAATTAGAGTACAGCCAGACAGGAAATCACCGCCGTCCACCCTCCCCGAGGCCCCATTCCCAGAGGTCTGGTATCAAACAGATAGTACATGTTAATCTGGTGACTGACACAGTCGGATGGGGCCTCTGTTGGGGGCATCCTTTTTGAACACTTTGGTGGTGGTATTTTCTCACTCCCCTTTTTGTGGCACTACTCTGCCCCATCAGGAGTCTGACACAGGCCGCTCACCACCTGTAGCTCACCTATCACAAAGCTAGCACCTTCTCAAGATAAGGTAAGACCACCTCTCGTCACTCGTGCAGGACAGGAAAATCTGCCTCGTAGTGCATAGGAAATGTTACATAAGACAAAGAGGAATGCATGGTGCAGAAGGCGACACATGTCATCCATACTGGTAGACACTTGGCAGTATAGTTATAAGATTGACTATCTGCCCTGGACCAGCACAAACTCAAATTTTAAAACATAGCACTGTGGTGTTTACTTTCCTAATAAGACATTCTACCCAAATAAACCATTTTCGGGTTCAGGACCCTTTTTAGCAACATTAAGGTAATGACTGGAGAGCAAAATCATAACGCTCTAACCTATGCCATGCAGTTTTTATGCAGCTCTTTGATGACAGTTAATAGCTCTCTCTGCTATGTTAGGCTTGTAACTTTTAAACTGCAAGTAACAAAAGCAGCTCTCTTACAAAAACAGTAACCGACCCATTGAACTATCATACACGTTCTTAGCAGCAGGCATATTAACCCTCTGTGCATTACCATTGCCCTGGGCACAGTTCCAGGATGGGGAAGTGCGTGGGCAGGTATTGGGTGAAGTGTGAAGGTCTATAGACCACATTCCAAAATAAGAAAATCCTCTCATTTTTTAAAATCGCAGTGAGTAATTGTGCCCAGTACCTACCATTGATTTGCCAACACTAATCCAAAGGAACCCCTTTTCACCTAAAATGATTTCCACAGGCATCGCTTGGCTTTGGCGTATAATTTATGTGTTTGGTTGACACTACTAAATTATGTTATATTTTGCTTTTTAGCATCTGGTAAAGCCTCAGCCTGATGAACTTTACTAAATTTTTGGGCAAAGAACAAGAGGATCCAACCTCCCTTGCTGCTCTTGCACCCCTACAGCACTACAACCCCAGTGTTTAAGGTAAGGAAATTGATGCTGTATTTTTTTTTACATTGTACTGAAGGGCTATGTATGGGGTTTACATGGTGGGTGTGGTGGGTGCACATCAGTATCAATTTGAGGCATAGAACTGTGTAATCAATATTCAAAGATAGATTTGAATGTTGAGCGCTCCACTGAAGACAATGAATTGGCTCAGGGATAATAACTGCTGGTGTAAACCTTCTGCTCCAACATAATTACAATGTTTGTCTTTCTGTTTCCCTCTTTTTAATTTGAAACAGTCGACCCTCCGTGCATGGAATATAATAATAGCCTTTTATAGCCCACCTGCCTCTGGCGATACCAGTTGTTAAAGGCCCTCTCTCTTGCCTTGTTATAGGCCCTCACCTGTGGCTTAGGATATATGTCTGCTTCAGTGCCTTCAGCAACCAGTATAGCATATCATGGGAGCAGGCTATAAGGCTATATTTATAACAGTCATATTGTGCGAAGGGTAGCTGTTGGAGATATATTGCGATAATGCACAAGATATGCATTTAAACAGAAATATGATGTCTTTGAACCAAACCTCATATGTTTGATTATTGACTGGTAACTTTAATATTGGTCAGACACCATGAATACAGTAGAGTAGCTACTTGCAAAACTGTTCATTAGACTCAGACGTGAAGAGAAACTAATTGTAAAACAATTAGGACCTGACCGGCCAGACCTACAACTACAGCAAAGTTTCCAAGACAGAGGACTTGCACACGTACATTCTCAAACACCTGGTACACAAAAGTTGATTGGCTTATAGGGTGTACTTCAACAAATTCTCTGTTCTGCTTCACCTGCTTGCTGTTTGGTGGTGACATTCCTTGGACAAAAAAGTAGTAACAGAGTTGAAGCATTTGTCAGATAAAATAAAGAAGCACACACAAGAATCCACATGGAAAACCAGACGAGACTGGGAATGTTGGGAGACACACTGATTGAAGACCACATAAGTGACGCGTACCGCAAATCAATAAAGAATTACAATGAAGCAGTTGATAGGAATAGACACATACTATTGAAAATATTTGATTGCATTCATTTCTGTGGTGCTTTTGAACTGGCATCACAAGGGCATGATGAATCTGAAAGTTCCTCAAATCCTGGTATATTCAGAGGCCTTGTAGATTTAATAGCAAGCATAGACAGTGAAATGGAAGCACATCTAGCAAGTGCTACAGTCTTCAAGGGCACCTCTAAAACAATACAAAATGAACTGCTTGAGTGCATGCTAGAGATTGTAAAAAGCTTTATCGTCTAACAGTTGAAAAACACAGACTTTGTGGCTATTCAGGCTGATGACACCACCGATGTGGCCACTAAACCACAGTCCGTATTGATCTTTCTGTACCTTGACAATGACAGTAAAGTTGTGGAGAGGTTCTATGGTTTCACACATTTAAGAGACTCTACTGCAGAAACCATTTCTTCAGCTATACTACGTGAACTAAACTTGATTTTCCCAGAGCAGCCTGAAAAACAAAAACTGATTGCACAAAGCTATGATGGTGCTTCAGTAATGAGTGGAATCTCTGGTGGAGTAAAAAAACAATGTGAGATGTGTACCCTAATGCCCATTATGTGCACTGTTATGCCCACCAACTTAATCTTATTATGCAACAAGCAGTAGGAAAGATCACTGAGACACAGATTTTCTTTAAGGATGTAGGAGGAATGGCAGCATTCTTCTCACGTTCCTCAAAAGAACAAAAGTACTTCAGAAGATTGTGACCAGAAGGCTTCCAAAGGGAGCCTCAATTCGTTGGAACTTTCACATATACGTACAATCAGTCTAATATTCCAATATAGGGTTGATCTTGAGAAATGTTTCCAAACCATAGAAGCCAATGATGACTTTGAATTTAAAAGTCGGACAGAGGCCCGTGGCTTTGCTAGAACATTACAAGACAGGGAGTTCCAGTTTTTTCTGCTTTTGTTTCATGAAATAATGCCTCATGTTGACATACTATATGACATGATACAAAAATATGAAATAGATACATTCTTTGTGTAAAGAGCTTCCACTGACTTTTTCACCAGCATGAACAAAGTCAGAGAAGGGGTTGACAATTTAGATAGCAGATTGTCAAACGATTCTAGTTTCTCGAACCGCAGAAAAAACATCAGTAGTCTGGTCTGAATTGCAAAAGAGATATGTGACACTATAATTGTGCAGGCAAAGGAACGTTTTTCTTTTACAAAGTATTTGGTGAGTGCCACGTTACTGCAAAGTGATCAGTTTGCAAAATATAATACTTCCTTCCTTGAGCAAGCACTGAATGAGGCTGTGGAAGCATACCCTATGCTCAACAAAGAGGATTTGAGAACTGAATTAACTGTACTGTACGCAATGCCTGTGTATCGGGAGGCCATTGGTGCCATGTCTTTGCTAGCTTTAATTCAGAAATTTATTATGGAAAAGTCACTTACAGAGACAGTGGCTTTACTAAAAATAGTACTTAACACTCCTATGACAACAGCAGAGGCAGAACAGTGTTTTTCCACTTTAAACAGAATTAAGACATTCCTGAGGAACACCATGATTGAGGAAAGACTGAATGCTTTGGCAATGTTCTCTATAGAGAGAGACCTTGTTAAATGAATCCCAGAGTTTAATTTTCAAGTTATTGAGAAGTTTGCAGCTATTAAAGAGAGACATGCTGATTTTCTCCACAAAAAGTGAGCAATATGTTAATCCTAACATTTCTTGAATAGTTTGTGACCATTTCTTGAATGCTGCTAGTTTGTGACTTGCTTAGTTGTTTCTTGTCTGCTCTACAGATATTGGAGACACTGAAATTAATGGTGTATGCCTGACTTCAATCTGTCTAATGTTTACTTTATGGTTGGTTGCTATCAATGAGACGTACAGTGCCTTGTAGGGTGCCCTACTACCTGTTAATGTTTATTCCTTGCTGTTTTACTGTGTCCAGTCCAACAAATCAAATTTGCTTGAAAATGCACCATTTGCACGCTCTTTTTCCAGGGGCGAACCCCCATGAGCCCCCCTTTAGGGCGGTCGGCTCGCTCGCCACAGTGCCCTCAGCCACAACTTTTGCGCCCCACCACTTTCAAATGTCACCATCCACCACTGAGAAGTAACACAAAAAATAGACTGAGATCGAAGCTATCAGTGGTTAACAGTTTAAAAAAGATACCAGAATTCAATAATATAATAAAGTGATCACACAAGAGAACAATATTGAAACCAAGTCAGCCTCCCTAGTGCTACGTATCTGTGCGAGTATAAGGTTGTTATACGTAGCCTTTAAACAGCGAATCATGCCTTGGTCACCAAGATGGAGGCTGGATGTGGTATGGGGGAAGGTGAAAGCCAACTTTAACATTGTTATGTGTAAACTGGAATGCCTCAGGATGGCGTGGAGCATTATCTACGATCAGCAATATTTTAAAGTCAAGTCCTTTTTAGGTCGAGCCTGAGCCAGCGGGCGTGCGCTGCTCTGGCGATCTGCTGTAGTGGAGTAGGGAATAGAAGCCCCGCCCACTCTCTGCCCATATTTGCCATTGGCGTGTGTCATTGTCAGTCCTAAATGCTGGCTTCTGATTCGTAAATAGGCTTGTTAGTCCCTCCTTAGTACCGCCTCCTCTTCATTTGTCACCTCCCATGGTGACTGGCCCCTTTACTTCGGTTGTAACACGGTACCTGTTATTTAGACTGTGAGCACTTATTTCCTTATCCAGTTTCTCTTACTGCAGGTACGACGTGCTTTGGTGCCTTCTTAACACCAGGCCCTCCCTCCCATTGTCCGTGCCCGATTTACCCTCCCCGCCCTCCCTCCTGTTGTCGTGCCTTATTTACCCCCCCCTCCCATTGTTCATGCCTTCTCCCCCGCCCTCCCTCCCGTTGTCCGTGATGTCTACCATTTGCAATAGGTCTCACATTTACGCGAGTTTGAGCTATTGGCATTGTAAATGACAATGCCTTTTATTTATATTTTGTTTTTTTTTTATTTCAAAATCTTTTTACTGAGTTTATATCAAAACAAAGAAGAACATGGCGGTCGCAACAAGTACATCATTCAGGCCAAGTGTTACAGATTGCCTCCAGGTACACACAGCTTGTTAACAAGGACTCGGCCCCATAGGTATCTGTGCTTCTACGTCCCATCTTACGCCTTTAGTATCATGTAGCGCTTCACTTGTCAAAATGCCGTAATGTGGGACCTATGCTCAGGTGTACTAGTGCGTCCTACCCAAACTGTAAACCCTAAGCTGGGCAAGCAAAGAAGAGAAAAGACTGAAACCAAAAAAGAAAAGCAGAAAAAAGAAAGAAAAAGAAAAACTAGGTGTGAACTGAACAAGTGTATCATGGTGAGTATGTTCCAAAGCGGGCTCCAAGGTGGGGTGGGGGGGGCCTACGGACGGGGGCCGGGGTCGGGTCTCTCTCACCATTTGCTCGCCTGAGGCGCTCCCCCTTCAGTTAAATGAGGAAAAGGTGAAGTGCTCGCTGTCTGGGGCTACATGCAAATAAGGGCAGAGCCTCCGACATATATTCCACTAGTGGAGACCAGATGTATTCAAACCCCTTTCTTGAGCCCTCTGTGATGTCCGTCAAACGCTCCAGAGCTAATGCTCGCCACAGCCTGGCGTGCCACTGCGTAATGGAGGGGGCCTCTGCCTTTTTCCAGGCCGCTGCAATAGCCATCTTAGCGGCACCTAGACACAGCCACATAATGGAGCGATCACCATACGTTTGCCGCTTCAGTATCGGGTCTCGGAGCCCCAGGAGGGTGTGTTCTATGGTTTCTGGGATGGGATACCCTAGTATCAGTTTTATTTGTTGCAGAATTTCCTTCCAGAATGGCTGGATGGAAGGGCAGTCCCACCAGATATGCCGGAAGTCTCCCAACAGTCCGCACCCCCTCCAACATCTGTCCGTCGTGTTACGGAATATTTTATGTAATTTCTGGGGATGCAAATACCAGTCATACATTATTTTATAGTGAGCCTCTCGTAGGTGCATAGAGCGGTTATGTTTGGCGATGTCCTTGTACAAGCGGATCCATTGCTTCTCCTCCACTGGTCTAGCAAGAGCAGAGTCCCAGAAAGCCCTGTGCCTTGTAGTCGACTGTGGGCTCAACGCCCTAATAAGGAGGTATAGAAAGGAGATGGTCCCCTTAGAGGATGCCCCTGATTGTGCGAATTTCTCAATTGAGAGCAGGTCCCTGGTAGCAGCCAGCCGCACCAGGGGTTGCTGCACCCAGTGTTTGAGCTGTGTATAACGGAATCTCTCTGTGGGCTGTAAATTGAAAGCTTTGGCGTGCTCCGCAAATTTCAGGAGTTCCCCTTTATTTTTGTATAGATGAGAGATCATAAGGCAACCCCCTGCTCTCCACTGCGAAAAAGGCCCATCCCGCAATGCTGGGGGAACTCTGGGTTGAAGTGAATGGGGGTGTAGGGTGAGGGGAAAGTTATCAAAGATAGTGTTTTTGTGAGTAGGTCCCACACCCGCAGAGTAGTGGCCGTTGGGGTGCTAATGTAAGTGTTTGGGTGCCTGTGCTGCTTCTTTAACCACAGGAGATCCCAAATGGTCCTGCCAGTTATTTGACGATCCATATGGAGCCAATGTTTTTCGGACTCTCTGAGGGACCATTCCGTCATTACACGGAGCGGAGCAGCCCGGTAATATCCCCAGAAATCTGGAAGGGCTAAACCACCCTCTGCTCGCGATTTAGTTAAAACCCGGTATGAGAGTCGGGCTCTTTGTCCCTGCCATATGAATTTAGTGATCACCTTTTTTAATTCTATGAATAGTTCCCTGTCCACTGGAATCGGAAGGCCCTGGAAGAGATAGAGAAGTCGAGGTAGGACATTCATCTTAACTGCGTTTATTCTCCCTATCCAGGAGGTATAGGCAGCTTTCCACCGAATCAGATCTGCCTTAGTCTGTTGTAGCAAAGGCGGGTAATTGGCCTTATAGAAAGTGGCAATTTTTGGAGTGAGCTTGACCCCTAGATATGTGATGTCTTTGCCCGTACAGCAGAAAGGGGAGGTCTCCTTTATTCGATCCATCACCTCACCCGGCAGGGTTAGGTTGAGCAAGAATGACTTTGAGCGATTCACCTTGAAGCCTGATACTAGTACGAAGCGATCAAGCTCCTCTTGGATAGCTGGAAGCGAGTTCAGCTGGTCAGTGATAGGGAGTAGAACGTCGTACGCAAAGAGGGAGATCTTGTGGTCGTCGGTGCCAAAGGTGACCCCTTTTATGTCTGGGTTCGCCCTGATCCTCTCCGCCAGGAGTTCAATGCTAAGAGCAAATAGCATGGGGGACAGGGGGCAGCCCTGCCTTGTCCCACGCGGTAGTGTAAAAGCGTCGGATGCCGCCCCGTTTACAAGGACTCTCGATATGAGAGAGTGGTAATTAGCCCGCACCATACCAATAAATGTTTCACTGAAGCCGAATCGCCTCAAGGTTCGCAGGAGGAAGGCCCAGTCGACCCGGTCGAAGGCCTTCTCCGCGTCTAGCGAGAGGAGGGCCGCAGGAGTGCCTTTCTTCTACACCTTCTCGATTATATGAGCTATTCTTCGTGAATTGTCATGGGTTTGCCTTCCCTAAATGAACCCTGACTGATCGGGGTCAATCAGAGCAGGGAGGAGATTTTCTAGGCGAGTGGTCAGTATTTTAGAGTACAATTTTGCGTCCAGGTTCAAAAGTGCAATGGGCCTTTATGAGGCGCACGCCTTAGGGTCCTTTCCTGGTTTGGGAATTACTGAGACTAACTCCTCCCCCATGGTATCCGTCACCCTTTGGGCCCTTGCTATGTCATTAAAAAGAGTCACCAACTGGGGAGTCAGCTCAGGAGCGAACGTACGATAGAATTGGGCATTGAGCCCATCTGGGCCTTCTGCAGTTTCAAAGCGTCTATCGCTTTCTGGACTTCTTCTCCCGTGAAGGGCCGACTAAGTTCCTCGTTGGTGTGGGCAGAGACCTGAGGTAGGTTAAGGGGCGCCAGATAGCTTTCCTGAGCTGGGGCCTCCACTGGGTCGGCGTTGTAGAGGTTGTGATAAAACTTCCCAAAAGCGTTTGCTTTGCTCTCCTCATCAATATGGGAGACGCCCGCGTCATCCACTATTTGCTTGATTTATTCTTTTTCTTGTTTTGCCCTTAGTTGCTGCGCCAATAGGGTGCATATCTTGTTGCCACTTTCATACCCTCGGGCATGAAGCCTTAGAATGGATTTCTCTGCCCTATTGGTGTATATGGCCTTTAGTTTACCCTTTAGGGAAGTGACCGTGCGGTGAGTTTGGATCGATGGCGACTCTTGGTGGTTTTTTTCTGCTGTTTGTAGTTTCTCTTCTAATAGGAGTCTCTCCCCCTTTGCTGGTGTCTAAGCGTGGTGGCTAATTCTATGCATTTGCCCTTAATAACCGCCTTAAAGGCGTCCCAGTTGGTGGCATAAGATGTAAGAGCGGGGTCGTTGTTAATAAAATACTCAGTGATTGCCGTTCTTAGTTCATCCCTAAGGAGTCTATCCCTGCTGAGAAAGTTGGGAAAGTACCATCTCCTGTGTTTTGCACGCGGGATTGGCCAATTTATTATCTCCAGGGGGGCATGATCAGAGGCATATCGAATGGAATCTTGCATCCGCTACTGTGAAGAGAAGGGATTGACTGAGAAAAACATGGTCTATTCTAGAGTAGGTTCTGTGGAATGAGAAAAAAAGGAGTAGTCCCTTGACGTAGGGTGAGCTTCCCTCCAAGCGTCCAGTAGGCCCAAACGCTGAAGAGAGGTTTTGAGGGCCCTGCTGAATGTCCCTCCCACTGCCCTATGAGGATGGGTCATGTCTAGTGCTGGGTCCCATATGAGGTTAAAGTCCCCCAACAATAGAATGTCTCCCACGGCAAACCCCTCTAGAGTTGTTAAAAAAGCCTCCAGAAAGTCCAATTGCCCTGTGTTAGGTGCATAGATCGTGACGATGGTGCAGGATCGCCCCCTGATCTCCCCCCGAACCATCAGGAAACGCCCTGCCGCATCTGATTTAGTAGCTTGGTGGTTAAAGGGGATCGAGGAATGGAAGAGAAGAGCCACTCCATTTTTCTTCGTGGAAGCCGAGGAGCGAAAGATCTGGGGGTACCGTTTGTGTTTCAACCTAACTTCCTCACTTTTCTTTAAATGGGTTTCCTGCAAGGCGGCTATCAGAATCTGGTGGTCAGTTAGGTACTTCCATAGGCTCTGTCTCTTGTTGGGGGAGTTAAGCCCCGTTACATTCCAGGAGAGGCAATTAACTGCCATGTGTCACTGTATTAACTCCCCCCCCCTTTCGTAGCTCCCATTTCAACCTCCCCATACGTAGCCCCTTACCCCCCCCCCCCCCTGTTCCCTCCCCTTTTCCAGCCCTGCCAGAGTCATCAACTTTATGATCACCATGATACACAACTTATGAAACAGGAAAAAACGAGAACTGTGAGTTGTGGGGTCTTCCATCCCGGAGGAAGGCCTCACTGTGTCCAACTCCAGGAGCGAGCCCACTCCCGCTCCCAGGAACCCCTTTACCAAGTTGCTAGGGTACTGACGTGCTTACTATTGTAATAAGTTCGATTACCCTCAGACCCGCGTTGTAACAGGATCAATAGACGCAAAGTGTGTATCAGAATGTAAGTCTCAGCTCTTGATGCGTCTATAAGGGAGCTCTTCCCCTTCATTTCCCCCCCTATAGCCACTCTTACCATGACTCTAATGAAGTCTAGCTTTGAGCGATCTACTTGTGTGGGACCCAGCCAGAGATCCCGGGCTCACCCAACCTCCGTCCGGAGCTTTTTTACCCCCACGTCCAGTCGTCCGCCATGGGCCACCGCCTCACCGTTCCTTCGGTTGCACCCCTTTGTCGCTCTTCAATGTGGATGCTCGTGTCGCGAGGGGGAGTCTGATTCCCAGAAGGTCTGCCGCTTCTTCCATCTCTGTGCAGTGGAGCTGCTTATTGTCCATTTGGAAGGCGATACCAAAGGGGTAGGTCCATCGGTATTTTATTTGAAGTTCTCGCAGAGCTTCTGTGATCGGTCGGAACTGCTGCCGTTGCGCCAATGTGGCCTGCGCCACGTCCTGGAAAAGTGAGCATGAGGCGTTTTGAAAGGTTACTTTGTCCGTTCCTCTTGCTTTTTGGAGAACCAGTTCTTTTGTTTTGAAGGAGCTGAATTTCGCCAGAACGTCTCTTGGCCTCCTGTTGCTTCCGGGCAGCCTCGGCCCCACTCTATGCACCCGCTCCAGTTGCACCTCTGGGCTTCCCTCTCTGAGGACTGTGGAGAAGAGGCCCACCATGAACGCCTCCAGGTCAGGGCCCTCGCAGCCTTCCTCCATGCCTCTGACCCGTATGTTGTCTCGGTGAGAGCGATTCTCCAAGTCCTCACACTTGAGAGCAGCTGCTCGCAGCTGACCGCTAAGCTCCGCAGAGCTCTTCTCCAGAGGCCCCATGCGTTCTTCCAGTTCCTGGCATTTCGCTTCCAAATCTAGGGTGCGCGTTCCTACTGAGTCCACATCAGCCTGCAAGGCCACCAGCTTCACCGTCATCTCTGCTCTGAACGCGTCGAAGGAGGCATCCATGTCCGCCTTGATGTCTTCTCTCAGCTCCTTCCTGAAATCCCTGAGGGACGCCAGCAGGTCTTCCCGGGTGAGAGCCATGTTGCCCCCCGACCGCGCCTCTCCCTCCTTAGCTGACCCTGTGCCAGATTGAGCAAAGTAGTTGGAGACTTTGTTGGTGTTGGCCTTTTTGGGTGGCATATGGGGGCAGGGGGTTCAGTCAGCTCGTGGCCGCCTCTCCACTGACCAGATCGCAGACAAAGAGAAGTCCAACTGCGGGGAAATCAGCAAGGGACCACGTGTCCGCCAGGTCCTGCGTCTCAACTTCTCGCTAGGGGGCTCTCCGGGGCTCTAGACCGCCAAACTCCCCCACCTCCTCCTAGGCGCTCCTCCGGTGATGGGACAGCCGGGGGGGAGACTGCGCTCGATGCCCCAGATGTCTACTTTGGATGGGGGCCGTGCTCTCCGCTCATTGAGCTCCCCTGTGCCTGGTCGATAGCGTGATGCAGACAGTCTGCGCCATCTTAAGGTCAGGCATCTGTTGAGGGAGGTCAGGCATCCCGCCTGATCCCTTCAATTTACTGTTTCTTCTGTGGGGGGGTTCCCCCGTTAACCGGGAGGGGCTGGCAGCCACCATCTACCGCCGGAAGCTTAAGAGCCCCACAGCACTGACCTTCCTTTGTTTCAATCTTCCGGCTCAGGTCCGCCGCATGGCGCTGGGGAATGTCGCCGCTCCTGGGGGTGCCTTCTGGTGTGAGCGCCGGCAAGTGTCGGGCGGGAGGCGTCGCGCTCTCCCAGGGGGCTCGCCTTGCGTCTCCCGTTTGCTGACCGGTACTTCAGCAATATCCCTTCTCTCGATACCGCGGTCCGCCGCCA
Source organism: Calotriton arnoldi (assembly GCA_963921515.1). Classification (NCBI taxonomy): domain Eukaryota; kingdom Metazoa; phylum Chordata; class Amphibia; order Caudata; family Salamandridae; genus Calotriton; species Calotriton arnoldi. Next base: position 2,597,321 of record CAWUFW010000814.1, on the reverse strand, counting down.
TTTTGAGGTGCGCTGCGGCGCTCTGGTTGCTGCTCCTCTCGTCCCCGTTGTCAATCAACCAACAGCACCTGGGGGCTCAAACTAGCATTCCGGTGCTCCCGCCTTCACTTGCGCTGCTGGGGCCGGGTTCGGTGGTGAAGTCAGTACCCTGTTTTTAACTACATTCACGGGGCCTGGGACGGAGCCGATCGCATTGACGTCCTAGCGGCCATGATGGTTGGCCACACCCCCCCTATATTTTGGTTTTTTAAACATATATAAAAAACGCATTGTCATTTACAATGCCAATAGCTTAAACTCGCATTAACGCGAGACCTATTGCATTGCAAATGCTTGTTATACTTGTTCTCATCAAGGTACCACTTGATTCTGGAATGAAACATTTGGGGAACCAATTTCGAAATTAGCTGCCGTCACCTAAGCCTTTTTTTTTTTATAAGCACAACACAGGCAGAATATTTCTATTCTTGCCTTTTAGGGCACGGTGATTTGAATCCCTGTAAAGCAAGCATGGCTTCATTAAATGCACAGCTGCACTGGCACTGCCACAAAACAACAAAGTCCCACTTTCTTTAGCAGCTTTGAAGCCAGGGGCCTGTCTTTCTGATTTCAAAGTGCGGTTAGGCATTTTTTTCCTGAAGAGAATAGATCCCTTTTCATCTATGATTTATTTGCTCGAGGTAATTTTTTACTGTCTCTTCAACAGCAAATGCAACTTCCCCAACAGTCTGCACATTTTTAAGGATGAAGCAGTTCTTAAAACTGATAAACCAACCATGGCTGGCTTTCAATTCCTTCTCATGAGAAGGCTGCCCTTCTTCGGCAGGAGGTTTGAACAGCGCATAGAGGCCAAGAGCCTTCCTTCTCTCACATGTTGCCATCAACAGACACACGTGTACAGTTCATGTATTCCAGCTGTAAGTTTAATCCCTTGCTAGTCTTCACTAAAGTTTTATACCACACTTGGCCCGTCACGCATGTAGTTATTGGAGCAATTGATACCATGGCTTGATGAATTTCTCTGTCATGAATCTTCCTAATACAGATTCTAGATTTACGAGCCACGTTGGGCCAACAAACCGACTGAGCAGATTGACCTTTTTCTTCCCTCTCATCCATCTCACGGTCACTCTGAGGCCGGTCATTGAGAAAAATGGCAGACAGAATTGTCCGCACTATTTAAAATGTATACATTATTTTTTGCCTTGCACGTATAATTGAATTTGAGTAAGTTAAATACACATAAAATGTGACTTCTATGTATTGTTACTTATTACACATTTAGCATGACTTAAGTGTGAATTTCTTGAATTTATACAACTGAAAACTGTAAAGGTTTCATGTATTTAGTGCTATATATGGACTTAACGCATCCTAAAAGATGGGGCTTTCCAGTGTGTTTATTGTAGCAAAAAAAGCACTTTCTAAAAGAAATGTAAATCTTCCTTGTCTCCTTAGATTGTGGAATGGATTTTTGTTTTGCTAACTTTTTCTAATTAAGAAAAAGTGATGTATCACAGCATATGGTGTCAAGAAAAGTGTGCTGCTATTTGGCTATCATTTTATTATTTGTTTACTGATCTGTTTACTCCCTATCTTTGTTGTTGTTTCTGTTTTGATTCTTTGTATTCTACTTCTAAAAGCTGTCAATGAAAGAGGTTTTACAAAAAGATTTTGGACACGTTAATTATATACTAAATCACAAGGTTTACTCAGTCAGCACTACCAGCAGTTGCAAGAATCAACAACGGGGACTGCAATTGCTTTTTACTACACCAACATTTGAATAGGTTGTTGAGAGAAGATAGTAGTATGGTCTCAATTGCTCACAGAATGCCATCTGCATGCAATCACTCACACGGCCACTCACTCACCCATACAGCTACTCACACACCCAAATATTCACCCATACAGCCACTTACACCCCCACTCACTCACCCATACAACCTCGCAACAGAGCCACTCACCCATACAACCACTTATGCACCCACTCACACAAGTACTTACATACCCATTCACACATCCATACAAGCACTCACACGACCACTCACTCACCCATACAGCCACTCACACAGACACTAACTCTCCAATACAGCCAGTGACATGCAAACTCACTCACCTGTACAAGCACTTATGCGCATATTGACTGTGCAATACAGCTCCTCATACACCTACTCACTTACCCATTGATTCACTCAAACAGCCATATACTCACCCATACACCCACTTACATATCCAGTCACTCACCTATGGCACTCACTCATTGATACAGCCACTCACACAAACACTCACCTACCCATACCGCTACTCACACAACAACTCACTCATCCATACAGCCACTCACACAGCCACACACTCACCCACACAGTTGCTGACACACCCACTTACTCAACCATACAGTCCCTCACACAGCCACTCACCCATTCATATAGCCGCTAACACAGCCACTCACCCACCCATACAGCAACTCACACACACTCACTCACCAATACAACCATTGACACAAGCACTTACTCATACAGCAACTCACACACCCACGTATTCACCTATAAAGTCACTCACACACCCATATAGCTAGTCAGATAACCACTTACACACAGATTCAGACAGTCTCCCAGTCTCTCAGATGACATATGTTAGAAATAGTATCACTCATTAGTAGTACAAAAAGAATAGTATTAAAGTTATCCAGTCGCTTAGTATATATATATATATATATATATATATATATATATATATATCTTTAAAACTCAGAAACGTTTACATTTTCACTTACTGGATGATGTCATCAGTGATATCATTCGAGATATCATCAGTGATGTCACTGTCCATGTCATGAGTGATGTAATATGTGAGGTCATAAGCAGTGCATTGTGGGGCCATATGTCATAGTTAGCCCAGCTAACTGTAACTGCTGAATTTCACTGGTTTTGTACAAGTGAAATCTGTGCCTAACTATAACGTCCCTGTAACGTTCGTTTTTTTCAGTGAATATATATATATATATATATGTATATGTTTTTTATACACTCCAGTTCCAACTCCCTCGATAGGGATCGGGCACCAACCACAAGAAAGCGGCTCGATATAATTTCTTCTTTTTAGCGCTTTATTGTTCCGCTGTTACGCGTTTCAGCATTACTGCCTTGGTCACACATAGAGCATCAATTACACATCAATTTTAAAACCCCCGGAACCACCGGTCACATGATCGCCAGTGCCTACTACAGCTGAAAACAGACTCATGTTTTGCATCTCCTACACTGGTTTTTCCATAATACATTCACAAACTTCAAAGAGGCGAAATAACATGATTAAATAAAAATAAAGATGATGAAAGTAAAATACATCTTGCTTTTGAAAAAATCATTGTGATCCTGTTTCGAAGTTAATTACATTCGGCATTTCAAAACCATGCGGTCTTTGACATCATTATCGTTCGTTCCACTTTATATCCATTCCTTTGTGTACTACAAAATGTTCAACATTGTAAAATGCAAGTGCACATTCAAATTGGAAACATATTGCATCTCTTATATAGAACGATGCAAGGAGTATCACAGAAAAGAATCTCCGCGAGCCCACTGATCAAATCAAAAAGGTGTGTGTGTGTGTGTGTGTGAGAGAGTGTGAATGTGAGTGTGTGTGTGTGTGTATGTGTGTGTATAAAACTCCCACAGAAGGAGACACGAGGCAGTTAGGATATGGCATCTGTTTTATTTGATCAGATCAGCCTCAATCCCAAAATAAAAACTCCAATCCAAGTGCATTCACGCACAAACGAGGATACGGACTACAAGGTTTGCTAGTGCCAAAATGTACAGTTTATTTCAATTCAGTGCTGCCCATGACGCGTTTCAGCCACGTCCTGTGGCCTTGATCACATGACCACGCTACGCGAAATACAACATTTTAAAGGTAACACACTCACCATGTGACAAGTGACTGCATTAGTAGCAACAAAAGACATACTATATAGTACAATGCATAATTATTGATACAGCATTATCAAATTTAAATCCATTTATATCCGTCCTAATACGTAAAATATAAAACATGATTGCTTAATTCGTACAGTGCTTATTTTCAGGGAATATGTGCAAACTGCTAAGTATATCCCAATTATAAAAACATGAATGTCAAAACATGGTTTATAAAGACATGACAGCTAGATGAAATAGAAGAGCAGATTCAAATATATAAATACAATAGATAAATGAATTGTACTAATACATAAAATCGATGGCATAAAAATATGTTATGGGCAAATAACATGTTAGCTTCATGGTATGGGTACTTGTGGCACATATTCATTTCTACAGTACAAAAATACTAGTCCTTAATAAAGTGCTACTAGTGCAAAGAAGTGCTAAAGTGCAAAATTTATATAAGCATTAAGTGCTAATTACATGTGTTACTGATGACTTGAAAAATACCAAGTCCAAAAAAACTGTCATATGTACAATTAAAAATGTGCCGGCTGAAAGGAGGAAGTGTATAAAGCTATAACCTGGATAGTTAATGTTTATGGGGGCCCCCATATATTAAAAGCGCTAAGTGTGTCGCATGGTGGTTAAAATTGACACACTAAAAACTATCACGTTGTAGTGGTCAATTCAATTGTGTAGCGACCATCATGGCAAATGTTATAATTGTACTAAAACGCAAATTATATCAGGGACATTGCTTTAACTGATTATACTTACAGGTAATTGTGTAAATCCTCACCTATATTCAGACCCTGTGGGGACTTAGTATCGAGCTCAACAATATATTTTGATTCCAATTGCCGTAGTTTTTTCTCACGGTTACCCCCTCTTTTGTTGACTTGCACTGCATCAATTACGAAATATTGGAGGCAGCTAAGGTTATTGTTATGAGCCAGTTTGAAATGCCTCGCCACAGGGTAGGCTGGATCAGAGTTGACTATTGCGTGTAGGTGTTGTAGTATTCTTACATAAACCTGTAATTTGGTGTTTCCTATGTAGCGCAGACCACAGCTGCATTAAAGCACATAGACAGCGTGGTCTGTTCTACAAGTGTAGTGACCTTTCAACTCAATGCTGCAGTTGGAAAAAGCAGTGATGTATGAACTAGTGTAAGTGCCAAGTTTGCACGCACGGCATGTGCTGCATTTAAAGAAGTCCCTCTTAGGTGATAACCAGCTGGCCTGGTTATCGGTTTCATGACTGGTTTTGACTAAGTCATTCCGCATAGAATATGCTTTTCGGAATGTAAATACAGGTTTTGTAGGGAGTACTTGTTTGAGGGTTGCGTCAGTAAGGATAATGGGCCATTGTTTATTGACTAGAGCTTTAATATTGTAGGCCTGTTTACTGAAAGTGGTGATAAGTCTGATTTGTGACTTTTTGTGTTGTATCTAGTGTGTTCATGTCATCCACTATTTCATCCACCTCCCTTTCTCTGTTGGGGTTGAGTAGCATATGCCTCTCCTTACTGTTGGCTTTTCTTATAGCAACATCGAGTTTTTTAGGATTGTACCCTCTTTCTATAAACCTCTTTTTGGCTTCCAATTAATGATGCTCTAGGTCCACTGTAGTGCTGCATGCCCTGTGGATGCGCAGGAATTCACCATACGGAATGCTTGTAATTGTATGTTGAGGATGAAAACTATTGGCATGTAGCAGTGCGTTTCCTGCAGTGGGTTTCCTAAACAGTCATGTTTAGAATATATATATATATATATATCTATATATATATATATATATATATATATATATATTTATTTATTTCCCGGTTGTCACCAGACCTCCACGGCGTACAAACACAGGTACGGACCACACAAGGGATGATTTGAAAAAAATGCTGTGCTTTATTTAAAAATGACAACAGCAACCAGTCAGTCCTGGCCAGTGCCCCAGCATGACGCGTTTCGACCGAAACAACTCGGTCTTGTTCACATAACGCGCTACAAGACATTCAGTCATTAAATAGTGCAAGTGATTAGAAAAAAGTAAAAAAAGCGACACACCTGTGTACCTTTCAACCAAAGTCACATGACATATAGACATGGAAGACATACTATAAATTATTACTACACAATGAATAAAGAGTACCTAAAATGCATTTAAAATGTGGAATAAACATTTAAAAATCTACACCAAATGTAAATACAAAATTGGAGTAAAAACAATGAATATCTAAAACCACATTAAAAAGAAGGAGGGAGAATGAATAATGCATCCATGGGTGTCAATAGCCACAATAAGTAAAATTAAATACATAATATATATATATGATTGACACACATAAGAACACTAAACCCTCACAACTAATGTGTGCAAAATGGTACATATGAACTCATACTCATATGCAAATAGTCTGCAGATGTAAACAATGTGTTGAATCATATCTATATTTTGACCCCAATGCATTTTACATAGAATTTTGTTATTGGACGTAGCAGCAAACCGGCTGAATGGATTGTAATGAAATGTCACAGCAATGTACATTAGACTATGTAGATGATATTTTTGCTATTGCAAGTGATGTTATAAAGTGGTTATGAAGTTATAAGGGCCAAACCCTTAGTGATATCTGTGTAGCACAATACATCTAAAAGTAGCAAGGAAGGTCAAAAAATAAACTAGACTGCTTATGTAAAGTTTCAGATTTACACATGAACAACTGAAAGACCCATTTATGGTCACATGCTAATGAAGCCCAATAAACAAATACATAACAAATAGAATACATCTTAATCTACATAAGTTTTCTTAGTATGCCCTCTGGAGCTTACACACAACCACCTGAGATATTTGAATTAGATACACCTCACAAGAGCGTACGAGCTCAACTTTGTTTTATGGTTAGTCATTTTTTTACATGGAAGAAAACCCAATTATCAGACCCCCAATAGTGCCAAAGTATGGAGACAAGTATGGAAATAATAAAAAATTAAGTATTAAGATTATACTAAACATGAACAAGCACAGGTCACTGATGTTTCCGGTAATAACTGGGAACGGTATTCGCCACAGACTTCGGCCACCCTTTATGATTAGGATTGTCTACTTGCGCTGGGATGCTTGGAATGTTGGGAACAGTATTCTTCCTTTTGAAATAACAAGAAAATGTAATGCCAATTCAAAGCACTTTAATGTGGCCAACAATAGCAAAGCATCTTAATGTGACTGACAACAACAGCAAACTACATTCCGTTTCATCCTCGGGACACGCTTCGATGATGACACAATCGCGTAAAGGAACGTAATGGCGTGGGTAATCAGCAAGAGATGTGAAGCAGGGAGCTTATATTCCGACCGCTCGGATGCTCTGATCATTCGGCGACCGGCAGATAGGAATACGTTTTGGTGTGCATGCCAGCACATCTTGACGAAGTAAGTGGGCTGGAGGGTGGATTGTTGTTTTGCAACCCTGTTTCAGAGGCAGTTCTCAGGCACTAAAGTTATATAAGAAATCGCCCGCCGGAGACTTCCTATCTTAGTTGCAATGAGCAAAGTGAGAAACAAGATTATTCTTAAAAGGATGATACTTAGAATGTCTGTGCAATGTGGTGAAAACAAAAACATAAAATAGAGCACACAACTTTAGATGGACTTTAAAGAGAGTAATCATGATTTTGATTTATGTAAAGGGGAGCACTATTAGCGTTCAGCCGTGCCATGAAACCATGTGCTTCTGACAGCAGATTATATCGCTCACCCTCGGTTGCTATTTTGCTCCAGTGTGTGACTACAGGGGAGTGCCACCCTGTTCTGACCAGTAATAGCTCAGACCCCCCTAAGCTCAGGGTAAGCGTATGCGACACTAATGTGTGCATAATTTTATCACCGAAGCATGCCCGCAAGTGGAGTGTGTTCCAGGAGTGATTTGGCACTTCTTACACTATCCCACCAAGTTTGGCTTAACAGAGATTTGAATGGGGCAAGCTACTGTTGGTGTCCAACAAACAAGAAGATTTTACTACAGCACCTACCCAGTTGGGTGAGTGTCCTACCTTTTATAACAATACATCACTTATGACTTCTTTTTTCCTGTGTTTTAACGGTCTTCTTCACAGATAAATCTCTTACAGAAGAGATCCGGAAAGGTGAGAGGATTAAGCCTCATTTGACTGCATGGAATGCATGTGTAGTTAAGCAGGGATTGCAGTGGCCCCGAAGAAGGTCAGAGACCCGAATGGGCTTTTCGAACAGCCAGAACATGTTGACGTAGTTACAAGGGTGGATGAGGCATCATATTTCATCTGATATCCAAAACAGTGTGATTTTAATCATATTTGAGATACCCATAATAAAGGTAAAACCACCGGGTATATCTCAATATATTTTTATCTTCAATTGGATCCCTGTGATTATCCAATATCTATTTATCTAAGAACTTCCAGCAATGGTTGAGTCCGTCATGGTGGTATTCACCAATCGTGATGTGGAATATCGGCTATTATGAAGCATGCCACCATAAGTTGTGGGTGAGGCGATATGTCCAAAATCTTCTTTTGATTCAGGTAGAGCTTTCCCTAAATTCAGTTTTAGTGACCTAGTCACTCATAGTGTGATTAAGGTATGATTTAGACACTATCTATTGAAAAGCATTTTTGCCTAAAACCTTTTGCCCCCAGGAACGAATCTGCACCAAATCTGTCAATCAATTGGCATACAAACAAAAACTGGGGTCACTGTTCCTAAAGAGAAAAAGGGGAAGAAGAGGAGATATAGACAGGTTGAGCAGGGTTAGGGCACATGAAGAGTGACAGTCAGCAGGACTGTTTCATGTTGCCCTCACACATCCCAGAGGGATGTCATGCTTCATCATAGGGCTGTTGCACCTCGTTGGGCCGGCGCTGCAGTGCAGGGAGACCCATTGGGCATTGCAGCGCCAGCCCATCGAGTGATGTTATAAAGTGCCTATGAAGTTATAAGGGCCACAAACTTAGTGACATCTGTGTTGCACAATACTACTAAAAGTAGCAAGACAGCCCAAAAAATAAACTAGACTGCATATGTAAAGTTTCAGATTTACTGAAAGACCCATTTATGGTCACATGCTACTGGAACCCAATAAACAAATACATAACAAATAGAATACATCTTAATCTACATACATTTTCTTAGCATGCACTCTGGATCACAAAATAAAACTGTGTACAACAAGCCAAACAAAAACCACCTTCCTTATTCACTCCTGTGAAAAGTGACCTAGCAGTGAGCTACACAAACTACTATATGGAGGACATGATAATTGGCCACTGTGGAAAAAATATATCTCAATTTTTATAACAACAATTGTGGGAAAGTAGGATCTGCTTCTTATGGTTACCCCCACTTTTTGCTTGATGTTACACTGTTTTTGACTAGTCTGACTGGGATCCTGCTAATCAGGACCCCAGTCTATCTGCTTTTTCCCTAAAATGTTATGCCATGTACTTAGGTACACTCCAGATTGGATACTGGGGTACCCTTATCAGTCCCTAGTATATGGTACACATGTACCCAGGGCATAGGTACCCAGAGGCCTCCCATGGGCTGAAGCATGTATTATGCCACCCATGAGAGGCCATGCAAAATGGAACTACAGGCCTGCCATTGCAGCCTGTGTAAGATGGTGCATGCACCACTTACTTTAGATATAGGTTTACTATATCTATAGGTCACTACACTTAAAACCTATCAGTCACCCCTCTAGCAGGCCTTGACAATCCTGAAGGCAGGGTGCTGGGTTTTATGTGAGAGGGGGCCCCTGCATGAGCAGAGCACCCCTACAGCCTTCGGAGACCATTCTCCCGGGTTGTCGGTGACGCAGCCAGACATATAGGTAGAGGTGCATTATATGCTCGCATAAAATGCTATCTCGAAAACGGCTGCAACAAAACATGTCATGTTTGGTATCAAACACCTTGGAAACATACCTCCACACCGGTAACCGGTGTGGGAGGTATGATTCCACCCTTCTGAAGTGAGCTTCGTGGGGTCCCTGGTCTTCCCGGTACCAGCCTTCTCGACCCGGGCAGCACAAAATGGTTGACACATTTCTGCCCTCCTGCTGCTGAGCCAAGCTCGAGCAGGAGAAGGCAGGACAATAGGCATCCTGTCACAGGAAGGTGTGACCACCTCCCAGACAGGATTTAGTGTATTGGGGCTGGGTGGGTCACTTCCAAAGTGCCTGAAAGTCTACATCTGGGGTACACCTGGTGTCTCTGTGCATAGTCCAGTTCAAACCAGTCCTGGGAGCCGTTGGCTCCCGCTCTGGCGTGAAACTGGACAAAGGACATGGGAGTAACCTCCCCACTGTCCACCCTCCCCTGGGAGGGTCCCCTGAATCTGTCCAACCCTCTCCAGTGGGTAAAAAAGGACTTACCTGGCTGTAGGACCCTAGATTCGACTTGGACAAGATTCTGAACAAGAAACCACTGACCTTCGACCGTCTGGACACTCTGGACTTCTACTGGGCCCGACTTCGACTCCCTCTCCGTCCAAAGCATCATCTGTGCCCGTGCACCATACAGGTTCCGTGCAGGACCTGTGGAGCATCAAGGACAAATGAAGTATCTCCCTTGGGGTGAAGGAGTCACTCCCCTGCATTCGCAGGCACCGTAACGCAACTGACCAGTCTGCTGATCCTGAGCTCCTGCGGACTCCGAAGGCTCCAGCAACACAGGAGGTCGGTTCCTACGTTCTTTGAGGTCGAGCTGTCCTCTCACCAAGTTTGAGGCCAGTATCCCTCGTGGGGACCGCATAACCCGAACCCCTGTGCACCGCGTACTTTTGCAAGTGCATATGCTTGTTGGCGTTCCCCAACTAAGTGCATTGGGCTATCGATAGCCCCAACCTCTGCGCACATTTCGTACAAAGGGCTTCGGCCTCCTCACACTCTGTGCCCTGCAAGCTGTTACTTTGTGAAACTGCTAGAGGTCCCCTCGCGACTCCTGTGCCTCCGGCCTGTGGGTCCATTTGAGGGACAACACTGCTTTTCTTGGGCTCCCCTGGTTGCTCCAGGCTTGCCCTGACTCCCCTTGCTGTGATGAGTCCCCTGGTCCTTGCTGGGCCAGACCGTAACTTTCCTTGACCTTCTTCGTGGGTTGCCGCTGCCAACGCTTGTTGGTGCTCCCTCCGGACACCGACCCCTCAGCACTCGACATCCTTTGTGGGACAGCTCATATCCGGCTCCTGGTCATCCTCGACGTCTCCTGGTCCCTGCAGCTGTAGAGTCAAGGTCTCCATCTTCACACCTGAAGCACCTGACATCGGTGGGCATTCGTCTACCCAGCCCATGGTCACTCCTGAGTGACCCAGACTCTGTCCCCTCTGCTTCAGGTTCCTTCCATCAAGAATCCACCTGTGGGTTCCACCAGACACTTTTCTTCTTTCCAGCAGTGGCATTTCTTTGAAGACTCCCATTGAGAACGACGGCGGTTTCCAACGCCACTTCAGCCCTATGCACCCGGCTTCCCTGGGATAGGTAACTCTGGTACTTTGGTATCCACTGGTGGGGTGGCTCTCCAACCTTCTATGTTCCAAAGGGTTTCCTCGTAATCCACTGGGAAGGGTCCTTGAACTTTGAAATTGCAACCGCGACTCTCCCATTGAATTGTACGTAGCACGCGGTCGTGTTTCCACACTGCACCCGTCCTCCGTGGGGTCCCTACTTACTCACCTTGGGTGGTTCCTTGGGGTTCCAGCGATTCTACATGCTCCAGACACTGTCTTGACTCGAGTTGTGGTTCTTATACCACTATTTTAGTATATGGTTTGGTCTCCCCCGGGAGCCCACTGTCTATTAGTGCTACTTACGACGGTTTCTGTGCTACAGTATTGTGTGCTTTGTGTTTATCTGCGTGTAGCAGATACTGTGAGGTATTTAAAGTGTGTTATAATAATAAATATATATTTTTACAACTACTGTGTGGTTCTCCTTTCATTTAACCCAGAGCTTTCCAAAGTATGTGTCGCGACACGGTCCTGTGTCGCCTGACATGTGTGGGTGTGTCGCGCGACAGTGCTCTCTAATCAAGCATGTACGTCTGTCTTAAATCTTTAAGACGTACATTCTCGTGCATCAGGACGTCTGCGCATGTCAGTGACGCAGTACGGTACGCGGAGGCAGGAGAGGAGCGTGTGCGCGCGGCCGGTTTCCTTTGCTGCGCGCGTTGATCGTTGAATGCGCAGTGAGTATTTTATTAGAACTGTAAATACTTGAATAAAGAACGCCGCATACTTTGGAAAGCTCTGCTTTTATTTAAAAATGCGTGTTGTAATCAGCGCACTGCTCAGAAATGTTCATTGCATGCATTTCATTCTATGTAAAGCATCCCAGTACCAAGCGTGCAGCAGCTAAATAAGCAATGCCTAGAAGTTTTTTGAAAAAGGAATACATTCAGAGGTGCATATGGATCTACGGCTCTTCTGCGCTTAATGTTGTTTACAGCTATTGCTAAAGCGGACAGTTTGTGAGTGTGCTTTATAAATTATGCATATTTTAGTTCAAAGCTGTTCTACCTACTTATCAAAAAATAGCATAGGACCCTGAATGTAGCTCAAAGAGTGGAGACCGGGCATGCTTCTAGGTTCAGGCAGACGGAGCACGTGTGAGAGCAGTGTTCGCGGTAGCCTGCTGTCTGGCCCTGGTCTGGCCAATCCACGGCGGGCGTTCACGGCCCTTCCAAATTCCTCTACGATAGCTGCTGTTTGTCCCGCGTATTCCACCAGTCAGACGGGGTCTGTGCACTTCGGAGGCTGGTGCTGAGTGTAACGGTGAGCAGGAGGGGCCTTTATCCAAGCCCGGGTGTCCAAAAATGAACAATCGTCTTCACAGGCCTTTTTAAAGATTCTTTAAAAAAAGGTAAGTGGACAAACATATCGTCCAGCATCACAATGCCAGGGTTAATTGATTCCTAAAAGAACTCGTCCTTTAAGATTGTGGACATGTATGTTCAAGGCTGACGGGGAAGTTCGTCATGGGTGTGAACGCACACGCTGAGTGGTGCTTCCTTTAAATGAGTATGTACTGTACCAAATAGAAAGGCACGCGTCACAGCACAAAAACCGTGAAGTAAAGGGCACGCAAACACTCTTCAGGGGCACCTCCGGGGTCAGGAACACTGCCAGCTTGGAGACTCTGGATGCAAGGGGTCACGTGATGGGGTCAGGGCACATCTGTATTTAGCACCTGTATTTAGCACTGCGCCAGTGGCTCTCCAAGTCTTGCAGTGAGCGCTCAGACTGGGTGGGGTTCTGTTTTATGTCGCTGCCATCGCTGGGCCTGCAGCCCTTCCACTTAAATAATCTGCTGTCGGCGCCCTGAAAAGCGGCGTGCAAACCATGTTTACAATACATGCATCGTGAGAACAATGTTCTAAAACGCATCCATAGCTACTAGATTAGAAAATTAGACCCATTAGAGACCATTGTTTTCACGTTGAGTCTTGAAAAATGACGGGAAATTACTGTGCGCTCCGAAGTTCACCTGAAGCTTTCATGAAGCATTCTTTGGAACTGTGTTAATGACGTCTTGACAGAAAATCCTTCTGTTCTTCATGGGCATGTTTTCTTTATGGACTTTTGAGTACCTGATTATGAATTTCTAATTTGCCTCGACCATACATGTTTCTTTTTATACAAACATTAGACGGGGAGGGGTATCCGGTGAGGGATGTTCTTGTATCATGGCAGTGGGCTCTACTACCATTTAATAAACATGAGCATTAGCATATATGTATATATTCATATTTATTTTTGTATTGTGTTAGATGTTTTACAGGCTATCATTATTAATTACCATTTGAACGTGAGTGAGATTAATAGGGACTATAACCTGTTATTGTAAAAATCTGGCACTCGGGCCTCTTTAGGCTGCGGTTTGATGCAAGCCAAGGAGAAACTGGGCAGATGACATGATCTCCCAGTGCCCTGTTATCTAATGTCCACAGAGTTCTCAGCAAGTAGTAGTCACTTGTCCCTGGCCTTCTTCATCCTCCTGTGTGTTGAAGGATGAGGGTGTGTGGTGGTATAGTTGTCAACTGTCACCTGTTCAGCCTCATCTGGCCGCCAAACTGCACATGCCAAGGAGGACTGGGAAAGCTGACATCTGCCCTGGCATCCACTGTGAGACAGGGTGCTGGTAGAGGCGTGAGAGTTTCTACTAGAGGTGTCAGGGCTGTTACTTTTGACTCTTTTTAGGTGGTGGTAATCTGTTGGTGGGAACTTTATTTAAAAGGTTTTTTTTGACTGAATCACTCATTTCTTAGGTAGATCTGTATAGTGTATTCTATGCCGGAAGGTTTGCTTGTAGGAGCTGTGTTGGTTGACCATGTCTTTTTGCTGCTATGTTCAATGGGTTATCCTGCTGTGTTTCTTTCATGGTGTCTTTGTCCACTGGCATGGGTCTTAAGCTCCACTACATTCACCAACTGTGGGGAATATTTTGTCCACCACGCTACCTATCAAGGGATGGGGTTGCTTATTAGCCCCAACCCATGTCTTGCAAGACAGGTATAAATATATACCATCCTGCCAGTCAGCCCCTGTGAGCCCTTCCCCTGCATCCCATCTATGTGCCTCTCAAACCCATGCAGTCTCTATGTGTGGTCCTTCCCTTCTGCGGCATGTGTGTCAATCGATCTGTGCCTCTCCACCCTTTGTAACCCCTCTGTGTGTCTGCCACCTCCTCAGTATCAGCTTTTTCTGCCTTACACCCTCCTGAAGTTCGTATATGTGCCCCTTTCCCCACTGCAGCCTCTCTGTTGTATCTATCTTGCCCCTGCCGGCCCTCTGAGCCCCTCCACCCCCGAAGCTCCTGTGTGTAACTGCCTAGCCCTAGCCCTAGCCTAGCCTGTTTAACTGCCTGGCCTGCCGCCCTTTTGTTTGTGCTCTGCCTCATTTCATCAGTGCAGCCCCTCTATGAGCTAACTGTAGTGCTTATGTGTGGCAAAGTTCTCCTGCAAGCCCTCAGTATGCCCCTGCCCCCCTCATGGGCCAATACCCTGTTTCTGCTGTCCCTCTGTGTGACCACGACTCCTGGAACTCCAATATGACACTCCGCCTTTCCGTGTCACTCCGCTTCACATGTCTGACACCAACCTTACCCCACCAGGTCCTTCATATATCGCTCTTCCATTCATTTCTAAAGCTGCCCACTTTTTTTTCAAAATTTTCTCCCCCCAAACCCCCCTTAGGTGGTTCGGGCTCGCTCGCTCGACAACAGGCGGACTTTGTGCATGGTTGAAAGGGATGGCAGTGCGTGAACCCGCCCTTTTTGTGCCGTAAATCACTGGGGCATGTGTCAATGTGTGCATGATTATATTCTTGTTTCAGGCACAAACCTAAGCTTACACCCAGTTTTGCCAGTCACTGTCTTTGTTAGAACAGATTCACAATTGCTTTAGTAACCTTCCTGCTTTCTCAAATTTGCTTGAAAATGCACCATTTGCCCACTTTTGTTTTCAACATTTTCTTCCGCGGGGAGAACCCCCCCGAACCCCCCTTAGGTGGTTCGGGCTCGCTCGCGACGCTTGCTCGCTACACTGCCTTACCGAGTCCCAAAAATTAGGCATCTCCAAAAAGTGTGTCACCAACATGAAAAGTTTGGAAAGCTGTGATTTAACCAATATAATAAGGTTGCATTCTGGTAAAACAAGCTGCTTAACATGCCTTCAAGACTAAGCCTGAAGGCTGCTCTCCACAGCTACCACTTGGATAGCTTACTAAGGTTATCTTTGACCTCTTAAATCACCATAAGGGTTGTTTGGACTGGTGCAAAGTGCCCACTTTAATTAGTGGACATCATATACCAGGCCAACTTCTCACAACAATGATTAGCTTTCATTCACTTTGGACTTCATATGTAGCATGTTACTGAGAGTAACAAGGAAGCCGAAAAATAAAATAAACTGCATATGTAAAGTTTCAGAATTACTACATGAACAACTAAAAGACACATTTGTGGTCACACATATATACAATGGATAAAAAGAAAGAAATCACAATACATCTGATTGCCACATTGTAGTTATAGTTAGAATTCCCAGAAATAGGAATTCCTCAGAGTTTTGCTCCTAATAACCTTCCAGCCATTTGACGAATCACCACAAAACTTTCCAGACCACCAGCATTTTCTAAATATTTTGATGATGTAAATTTGAGTGCTGAATCGTTAAGGGGGTGCAAAGATAAAAGGGGGGGGGGGTCCCAAAAAGTGTTTTTTCACTAATGCATTTTCCATAAACTATTATAGTTGAAGTAGCGAAAATATAACTGAACGGCTTTACATGAAAATTGGGAGGATTATACATTATGGTGCGCAGATGATCCTTTTTGGGCACTGCAGGTAAGTAGGGTAAGTATTTTTAAGTTATAATACATTTAAACTTAGTGATATCTGTGACTGCGGTACTTTCACTGAATTTCTTAAATGTTGTGAAACTAAAGCGGTACATGGCGTTAACAAGTCATTATCTGATTGGAAAATTAGTGGTTTTTAAAAAGTTTAAAGGCAGCCATGTTGTTTTAAGGCCACTTTGTCAGTGTTCTGGCTTAGGGCCTTAGATATAGGCAAGTATTAGTTTTATATTTTTCCCTATCTATTATACCACTTAAGTAAACTGGTAATAGGTACGGAAAAATAATTATAAGTTTCTATATATTTTAAAAGATGTTACGAAGTACTGCGGTAAGTACCGCAGTACTTAAAAATGTAAATAAAAATAAAAACACTGTCATACACTATATTTCACAAATATGGTGTAGTACAGTATATTTACAATTTTTAACATATTTAATTCTGTAAATAAAAGTGTACGAAACACCACAGAAAAACCAAACAAATTTCCTGTAAAATACGGTACTTCCTAGGTACTAGCGCAGTACTCCGTTAACATATTTAATTAATATGTAAAAAATATAAATACATTTTCCTACCTATTGCCACTTTTAAAAAAGTGATATTAGGTAGGGAACTACAGTAAAATCTTCAACTTACCTATATCTAAGGCCCTAACAAAGAACACAGCCAAAGTGTAGTAAAATAAAAATGGCTGCCGTTTCATTTTCTAATATCCAATTATATACCGTATTGTCATCGCCATGTACCAGGGTATACTGCAAAGTTGCCGCAGTATACCGTGGCCCAAATTATAAATACGGCCTTGTTGTATTATTGTATTGCGGTACCCTTGCGTCACGCATGGTGTTGCATGGGCAACGCAATACTTACGTCAGATTTACAAAGCAAAGCAAGGCCACCATGCGTGACCTTGTGTTGATTGGTAAATCTGGTGAAATGCAAGGCAGGGATTTCGCTGTTTTGCGTTACTCTGCACACCATAATCTACATTGCTGCTAAATTTCACATACATACGTATGCCGCTCCACTGTACGCCACTACACTATACACCACCCCACTCTATGATATTCCAATATATGCCACTCCACTCAACGCCACACCACTGTACGACACGCCACTGTATGCTATTCAACTCTATGCACGGCCAATGTGCGAGACTCCACTCTACGCCACTCCATGTTATTACACTGTACGCACTACAGTCTACACTATTACACTGTGCGTACCTCCGCTCTACGACACTCCAGTCTACGTAACTCCACTCTACGCCACTCCACTGGACACTATTCCACTATACATTATTCCACTCAACGCCATTCACTGTACGCCACTCCACTCTACAACACTCCACTCTACGCTATTCCACTCAATGCCTCTCCACAGTACGCTACTCTACTGTACATCACTCCATGCCTCTCCACTCTACACCACTTCAATCTACGCTATTCCATTGGACGCCACTCCGATGTAAGCCACTCCACTACTGTATGCTATTACACTCTACCTCACGTGACTGTACGCCACTCCAGTCTACAAGACTCCACTGTACGCTATTCCACTATACACTATTAAGGTAATGCACCGTTACTACGCCGGCATTACTACGATGTGCTTTTTCTCCGCATTTTTTAGTGCGCGTTAACCATTACTACGCATGCTGCTACATAGCATGCTTTTACTAACAAATGCTTTTACTACGCATTACTTTACAACGAGCTGTGGGAGTTACGATGAGACGGGACGTGCAAAGAGGAGAGAGAGGTAAGAGGGACTGTGTATTTTTTAAGGGTTGGTGTTTGATGAGTTGTTTTTTAAGTTTTAGGGTAGTGCAGGGGGTAGTATTTGAGGGTTTAGGGTAGTGTTGTAGTGTTTGTGTAGTGTAGGGTAGTGTTTTAGGGTTTAGCGTAGTGTCGGGGGTCATGTAGGGTAGTGTTTAAGTGTAGGGGACGGACTGGGGGTAGGGTAGGGTCGTGCAGGGGTAGTGTTTTAGGGTTTAGGGTAGTGTTGTAGTGTTTGTGTAGTGTAGGGTAGTGTTTTAGGGTTTAGGGTAGTGTCGGTGGTTTGTGCAGGGTAGTGTTACAGTGTAGGGGACGGACTCGTAGTAGGGGTAGGGACGTGCTGGGGTTAGTGGTTTAGGGTTTAGGGTAGTGTTGTAGTGTTTGTGTAGTGTAGGGTAATATTTTAGGGTTTAGGGTAGTGTCGGAGGGTTGTGCAGGGTAGTGTTTCAGTGTAGGGGACGGACTGGTGGTAGGGTTGTGCTGGGGGTAGTTTTTTTGCGTTTAGGGTAGTGTTTGTATAGTGTTGGGTAGTGTTTTAGGGTAGTGTCAGGGGGTCGTGTAGGGTAGTGTTTCAGTGTAGGGGACGGACTGGGGGTAGATGTAGGCTCGGAATGGGGGTAGTGTTTTAGGATTTAGGGTAGTGTTGTAGTGTTTGTGTAGGGTAGTGTTTTAGGGTTTAGGGTAGTGTCATTGGGTCGTGTAGGGTAGTGTTTAAGTGCAGGGGACGGACTGGGAGTAGGGGTAGGGTCGTGATGGGGTTAGTGTTTTAGGGTTTAAGGTAGTGTTGAAGTGTTTGTGTAGTGTAGGGTAGTGTTTTAGGGTTTAGGGTAGTTTGAGGGTGACGTGTAGGAAAGTGTTTGAGTGTAGGGGCAGGACTCTGGCACAGGGTAGTGTTGTGCTAAAGGTAGTTTTGAAGGGATTAGAGTAGTGTTGAGAACTTTATGGTGTGTAGGGTAGTGTATTTGCAAATAGTATTTTGCGTAGTGTTGGGGAGTTTATTTATTTTTTAAATGTATTAAAAAAAAATTAATACCTTTCAAAGTGTTTGGGTGTAAATTAAAAGAAAAAAACGAAGAAAAACTATGCAGTGAATTAAATTACATACACGAGTATTAATTTTCCAAATATATTTTAATTTACTCCCCACCCAAAACCCCTATTTCACTGCAATCCCGTCCCAGGGTTTAGGTAACTTTTTAATAAAAATATTAAAAATGCTTCATCGTTGCGTAGTAGTGGTATGCGAAGTAATTAACATCGCATTAAAAGCAGATTCTTATATTTTAAATGGTTTTGCGTAGTAATGGTTTGCGCATTAAAAATATGCGTAGTAATGGTAGTTTCGATGTAAAAAGATCGCACTAAAAGCATGCGTAGTAATAGCATGCTAAGTAGCGTCATATATTCCACTATTAACCTCTACGCGACTCCACTGTCCTATTACACTGTACACAACTCCACTGTATGCTATTCCACTCTACACCATTCCACTGTATGCCACTCTATGCTATTCCACTGTATGCCAATCCATTGTACAACACTCCACTGTATGCTACTTCCTTGTATGCCACTGCACTGTATGCTACGCCACTCGAGTGTATGCCACTCCGTTCTATGCCACTCCATTGTATGCCACTCCACTGTATGTTATTACACTCTACCCCGTACCCGTGTACACCACTCCACTCTACGCTATTCCACTGTATGCCACTCCACTATACGCTACTCCACTCTATGCCACTACACTCTACACCACTCCATTCTATGCTGGAACATTGGATGCCACTCCACTTTAAGTCACTCCACAGTATGCTATTCCACTCTACCCCACTACACTCAATGCTATTACACCGTACGCAACTTCAGTCTTTGCTACTCTACTGTAATTCTACCCAACCCCACTCCACGCCATTTCATTCTACGCTACTCCATTGGACGTCACTCCACTGTACATCACTCCACTGTATGCTATTACTCTCTACCCCACTCCAATGTACATCACTCCAGTCTAGACCACTCCACTGTACGCCACTCGACTGTATGCTACTACACTATACGCTATTACACTCTACGCCACTCTTCTGTGCAACATTCTACTCTAAACCACTCCACTGTATGCCACTCCAGTCTACGCTACTCCACTGTACGCTACTACACTATATGCTATTCCAATCCACTGTACACTATTCCACTGCATGCCACTCCACTGTAAGCTACTCCATTCTATGCCACTACAGTGTACTCTCCTTAACTCTATATAACTCCACTCTACAAAACTCTACTACACTCAGTGCAACTCTACTAGACTCTACTCCACTGTATACCCGTACACTCCTCTGCCCAAATTTGTACCCAACTCTATGCCCGTACACTCTATTGTACAACACTCCACTCCACTACAGTTTCCAACACTGTACGACACAGTACTCAACTCTTCTGTATGAGACGCCACTCCAATTTATAAGTTTCCTCAACTCTGCGCTACAACAATCGACTATACCCTACTTCACTGTCCACCACCCCACTCTATGCTATTCCACTCTATGCCACTCCACCCTTCTACACTACACTGTACGGTATTCCACTGTATGCTATTACACAGTATGCTACTCCACTTTACTGTAATCCACTCTACACCACTAAAGTGTACGCCACTCTACTCCACACCGCTCCACTGTCTGACACTCTACAAGTCTGCTACACATTTTGGCACTCAACTGCACTCTACTCCACTACCCAACTCTATACTGCACTCTAAGCCCTTACACTTCATTGTACAACACTCTATTCCACTACGCAACACTTTTCTATACCCTACGACACAGCACTCCACTCTACTTTACGAGACACCGCTCCAATTTATAGCAGTTTACTACCTATGCTATGCCACTACACTCCATGCGTACGTCACTTCACTCGACTCTACTCCACTGTACGAGACTTTACCCCACTGTATGCTACTGTACAACAATCCACTCTATGCAGCTCCACTGTTTCACACACTATTATACTCTATGCAACTCCACTCTACAACACTCTACTACACTGTGTGCCACTCTCTAAGTCACTTTACTCCCGTCTAGAAACCTACACTCCACTGTATAACACTGTACTATACTGTATGCCACTGTACAACACTTTACTCCTCTCTATGCAACTATACTATACTCTAGTCCACTATACGGCACTGTATGCAACTCTTTGTATGCCACTGCACCCCACTTTACTCCACTCTACTCAGTGACACAGTACTCCAGTACTCCACTTTAAGCCACTCCACTCTACGCCACTCTATGCCATTGTACTCTATAACACTTTATGCCAATCCACTCTACCACACTCTACAACACTGTACTGTACCCACTCAACAAAACTCAACTAGACTGTATGCCACTCTACTGTAATCTACAACACGTTCCATTACTGTATGACATGCCCCTCAACGCAGTAGTCCAATTTATGATACTTTACTCGACTGTATGCTACGCCACTTTAGTCTACTGCACTCCACACCACTTTAGTCTATGACACACCTCTTGACGCTGTGACACTTTACCTCACTCTTCGCTACCCCATTCCAGTGTATTCCACTAAACTCGACTCTACTACACTTTATCCCACTCTGTGCCACTGTACCTTACTCCCCTCCACATCGCTCCACTATCTTACACTGTACTCCACTATATGCAACTTCACTCGGCAACACTATACTACACTTTATGACACTCTACTCCATGCCTATCCACTCTACGCCACTGTACTACACTGTTGAACACTCAACACGCCACTCCACTCCTCTCTACGATACGCAAATCCACTATATGACACGACACTCCACTCTCCTCCAGGGTACTTTACGACACTCCGCTCAACGATACTCCACTCTACAACACTCTACTTTACCCTACTCAACTCTAAAGCACTTTACTCCACTCTATGATAGTCTACGACACCCTACTCTACTGTATGACACGCCAGTCCACTGTACAACTTCCTGCTCCACTCTACGACATTTGACTCCACTTTATGAAACACCATGCCATTACACTATATAACACTTTACTACACTGTACAATACACCACTCCACTCTACTCTTCTCTACAATACTCCACTCTACGACAACAGACTATACAACACTCTACTCCATTGTACTGTACGACACTCAACATAACAACACTCTACTCAACGATACTGGACTCTACGATTCGAAACACATTTTGAATAAAAGTTTAAAAAAACACTGAAATTCAAATTAGAAAAACAAAGGTTAAAGCTTAGTTATAGTTAGACAAACCTTTTTTTCCCCTATACAAACCAAACTTAAACTACAAAAACTTTAAAAATTGTAAAGTTATAGCTTTCATTTACAATTGGTCCACTTCTCTTCAATTATTATAAGAAGCACACCTCATTACACAATCTTTTCAACTCGCTAACCAGACAACACTAACTATAACTCGCCACTCTACCTCACACTGTGTTCTCACAAATAATGACACTCCACTGTACGACACTACATTGAACAAGCCTCTCCGCCACTCTGCTGTACTACACAGCACTCAACCCCGAACTATATGTCTCTGTACTCCACTGAACTTCACTCTGTGCCACTGCACTCTACAACACTCAACAGTTTATGCCACTCTACTCGATGACACTCCACTTCACCACACTTCATTTCACGACACTCCAGTTGATGATACACCATTGTATAACAGCCAACTCTACTGTTCAACATGCCACTACACTCTACAACATCCCACTCCACTCTACGATACTCCACTCCACTATATGACACACCACACCATTCCACTGTCTAACAGTTTACTCCACTGTATGCTATGTTACTCGACTCTATTCCCCTCTACAATATTCCACTCTACGATACTAGACTCTACAACACTCTCCTTCACTGTACTACACGACACTCCACGACACTCCAACAATGACTGACACTCCACACAACTATTTGAAACACATTTTTCTTAAAAATAAAAAAACATTAAAATATAATGAAAAAAACAACGGTTAAGGCTAATTTAAAGTTAGAAATACTTTATTTATTCTGTCTATACAAACCCAACTTAAAATACACAAATATTAAAAATTGTAAAGGTATAATTATAACTTCAATTTATGATTTACGCACCACCTTCAAACAACTATAAGTCGTGCACCTCCAAACACAGTCTTGTCACCTCACTCACCACACTACATT
Source organism: Calotriton arnoldi (assembly GCA_963921515.1). Taxonomy (NCBI): domain Eukaryota; kingdom Metazoa; phylum Chordata; class Amphibia; order Caudata; family Salamandridae; genus Calotriton; species Calotriton arnoldi. The sequence goes on along the minus strand of CAWUFW010000814.1, from coordinate 2,574,004 downwards.
AACTATAACTCCTGCCTTTTCCATGCACTGGTTATACCCTTGCATACTACATCACTCATAACATGTGAAATCATAACATTCATGACAACACTTAGAACTTAATAAATTACATCATTTGTCACAACACAGTGCATGGAAGAGTGGCAAGTTATAGTTAGTGTTATCTGGTTAGCGAGTTGAAAAGAGTGTGTAAGGAGGTGTGCTACTTAGAAATAATTTGAAGGTGCTGGATAGATTGCAAATGACAGCTGTAACTATAACTTTAGAATTTCTAAAGTTTTTGTAGTTTAAGTTTGGTTTGTATAGGGAAAAGCAACGTTTTCCTAAATATAACTAAGCATTAAACTTTGTTTGTTTCATCAAGAGAGATATAAGATTATATATATATATATATATATATATATATATATATATATATATATATATATATATATATATATTCAATGCAACTTGATCTCCACACGAGGGAACACTTTAACAGCCGGTGCTCACGGCGGAGAGAAGACCATTCTCCGCAATAATGTGATCCAACAAGAAAGAAACGTGGCACACACCTTAGCAGTTTTTAGAGTTTAATTTGACAGAAAGCTCTCCTCCTCCCTACGCGTGCTGAACTCACGTTCTTGATCACTACCGTGATCAAGAACGTGAAGTTCGAAACGCGTAGGGAGGAGGAGAGCTTTCTGTCAAATTAAAACTCTAAAACTGCTAAGGTGTGTGCCACGTTTCTTTTCTTGTTGGATCATATATATATATATATATATATACACACATACAATTTAAACTGTAGCACATTTATAGTACAAAAGTGGAAATCTAGTACTTATAAGGAGACTAACCTTTGAAAAGCTGATCTATGGGACGGGACTGGGGGTTCGGATGTTGGCTAAAAAGCTTGGACTGGCTAATAGAGTCACACATGACATTAGCCCACTTGACAACTATTCTGGCACTGTGAACTGCAAAGGGTAACTATTTGTCAAAATGAATCTCTGGAGCCCTCTTGTTGGTTAGCTACCTATATTTAGGGGGTGCAGTCACTCTCACTGCATACTGCATACAGTAACACTGAAACACGTGGCGAATCACTTCTTTGTTTATTTAGGATATGTTTCCCAGATTAGGTTACGGCACCAGGGAGACCCTCTGTACTTTTGGGTTGTAGTTTATTCTTATAGTTTAATCTTGATTTATATCTAATAAACCAAAAGGGCAAAACCATCCGAGATCAATGGTTTTGGAGAAGAAAAAAAAGCACGAACATGTCATTAATTCCCAGTGACAAAGCGTCATCTGTTAATCATGCATTGGCTGTTGAATGTACAGTACTATGGGTAACTATACTTCCTTTAGCAGATTTTCTAAGTGGTAATTGGCAAGGACACTGGACTATTTCTACATTTTGAGTAAAATCAAAATCTGCATAATATTAAATAGGCCTCATAGTGCATCTATCAACGATTCTAAGGAATTCAGCATAAAAGAATATTTTTTAGCTCATAACGCTGAAATACTATCTAAATGCTGCATGGGAAATGTAGTGGAAATTCTGAAACAACGAGAAAGTTTCCTGTCCACGTTTTTCCTAATGATTGAAGTCTACAGACTGTTAAATGGGAAGAATCTATCGGTACATGATAATAATTGCCCTACTGTACGTGCTATTAAAAACACGAGTGAGGCAATGGTTATTTGTTGTCAAATTGTTTTAATCAACAATTGTAGAATGGTTTACATGACGATATGAAACAAGGAACAGGGAGAAAGAAAATGGCAGATTTATAAACAGAGTATTGACAGGTAAGTACTCCATGTTCTGAACTAATGCGATAGTTATCTTTTATGTTACACCTTTAGTGACCCTATAAAAGTGTTTTTGAATTGGAGAAGACAATCACTGTTTACACTTCAATGTTCTCAAAGCTGTTTTTCAATAGGGCAGTTGGAATTCAAAGGAGACTAATATAGTTTACAACTGTTTGTGGTGGAAGGTGCTCAATTTTAAGCGACTCTTAAACCTTCAGATACAATTTTTTTTAACAGACATAGGCGTTCTAGGCTACTTTCAAGAAAGTGGGACTTTTATTAAATTGTTGCGTCCACACGCGACACACTGTGTACATAAAACGAACTATACACTGATCACCACGAGAAACGTTTTAAAATACTGAAGTTATGGTTAAGACAAAAAGCGCATTTTCATTTCGAGAACCTACCGCTTTTTAAAGAACATTTGTAGGAGTGAGTGTAGTAATTTTTATTTAAAGAGTCTGTTTTCTTTAGCTGTCTCTTGTAAGCATGTTAGAATGTCGTGAGAATTAATATATCTAGTCTAGTGTAACTACCAATGCCTGGAAGTGACGCTGGGTAAAGGCTAGAGTTTAAAAAAAGCTAAAGCCTGTTCTGGATCCTGTTTAGGGTTAGTGCAAAGAGCTGCTCACACAGCACCCGTCTTGCAGCACCTAGTCTGCCAGTGCTGGCCCTACCTGCCGCAGCGCTCCCTGGAGTCAAGTCATTGAATGTTGGGGGTACCGGACATGCTCGTAGGCTGCAGTATGTGCAGGCTCTCCCACGGGACTTGGATAGCTGGCTTTGCCGGAACAGTGAAGGTAGTTCTCGAAAAGAAGCTTGCAAGTCCCGCTGAAGGGTCGCTATGGCAACAGAACGCTACAAAACAGAGCCAAACCGGAAGGGGTGAAAAGAAGCAGGGGCCGGGCTCGCGCGCACTCCTGGGCACGGAGCAGCGAATAAGAGAAGGGGGTGCTGTGCTGCGCTGCTCTATCCGCTACCCCTTAGGAAATACGACGCCAATGTGTCTCTACCTTCAGCGCGAACTAATTTACCGTTTATGCTGTATGCATTACATAAAAAAGAGTGCTGCTCCGTGGTGGGGGAAGTAGATGTGGCGGATTTCAGTGCATGCGGGATAAACCGGTGTACTAGATTATCAACCAGATTCGTTTAAATGGGTTAATATCATAGAGGTAAGTCTACACCCACAAAGTTCTGATAGACTAGAGGGCTAACTTTCCGTACGACAGAAAGAACTGCGAAGCAGCCGTGGGCGCCATATTGTTGGAATTAACCCTCCGAAATTATCAGCGGTTATTTCGGCAGGTAGTGCTGGAATTGAAAAAAAAATACTCAGGGAACCCATACACCGGGGGACAAGGTGTGGCAGAGAAAAAGAGGCGGAGTCATGAGGGGTGAAGCTTAAAAAACATAGTCTGTTCAGTAAACTTCTACATTCATTTAAAAAAAATCTGCTACCAAAAAATTGGCAACAAGGACATACGTGACAGTAAATCTATTCTAGATTACTTAATTGGTCACAAAGAGGCTGCATTTGAAAATATCTTACAGGGTTAAAACACCTGCTGCTGAGATCATTGTGTGCCCAGAAATAGTGTGCGGATTATAATAGAGGTAAGTCAGCCCTGCCATGTACCATGCATCAGGGGTAAGAATAATGCATTTTAGTGCTGGTGTGCGCATCACTGCACTTAAAGTCATGCATATTAGAGCTTCTGGTGCCGACATGTGTGCATAGCTGCCAAGGTTTCGGATTGCTATGTGTGACATTTTCATAATTTCTGTGGAATTATGAGTGACATTTCAACAACTATGAGTGACACTCTCTCGCGAGCATAATCAAACAATGGAGACCAGGCAAACTTATCAATATGAGAAATTACACCCATTTGAGCAACGAGAAACTCTAAGAAGACCTTGAAACTGCTGTAAACCACCAGAAATGAAAAGGCACTAACAATTGACAAATAGTCTGTCCAGGCTCTGTCGTATGTAAGACCTGACCAAACAGGCTGAGAGGCACCAGCGAGGATCTCAGCTGCTAATTATAATTACATTACTCAGTCAGTGTGCTACAGGGTCAGTCAGGCTGTAATAATATTTTAGACCTTTAGTGCTAATAAATAATAATGTATGGACTGCGCTCACTGTGTCAGCCGAGTGGAGGTCTGGGGCACTATCGCGTCCTGAGAGCAGTGAGCTACAGGCTCATGCGGAGCAGTGACGCTGTAATTAAATATAATGTACTGTTGGTTCGAAAGTTGGACATCACCTGACCAGAATTAGACGAAAAGCAGGATGTGTCTGACTCGTACGTATAGTTCAATCACATGAGACAATAGTAAATAACATGTAATCTGGATCATGCTCAGAGCTGAGCGGCGCTGCTCAGTGCAGCCTGAGAGAGCAATGAGTAGAGTGGAGCTGTAACAGGGTCTCAGTCAGGCAGTGAGTGACGCTCTAAATTAAATATATACCAGGTGCAGCCAGGTCCTGTATTAGTTATATGTACCACGCGCCGGCTGTGAAACTACGCGTTACAGTCAGCGGAGGCTGGAGCAAAAAAACAGATGCAGGGCTCGGCTGAACCGCCCGGTCCAGGCCCAAAATTAAAATTTGAGATACCGGCATTTGTAACAGATGGAGCGCGCACGCTGGCTACTTAAATGCACAGCTCCTTGGTGTGAGGCGCCTTGGGGAGTCACAATCAATTAATCCACGCATCACTGCGTCTGACCAGGCAGCAGCCTCTGTCCATGTGGGACCAACTAAGAAGGCTGAGAGGCACCAGCGCAGATCTCAGCTGCTGCCTTTTAACCAATATTTAAGTAACATTTCCGCGGCACCAGCTGAGGAGAGCACAGCTGAGAGTTACAGAATAAGGCTGACTGTAAAAGGAAGCATTCCCAACAATACAATCAGAATTCACACACACCTGTTAGAGCGGCCGCGACGAGTCCTGCAGCATGAACCAGAGGCAGTCAGATTCTATGGTAATGATTACCTGATCCTGCCTCTGTGCGACCCATTTCAACGTCCAGTGAACTCCGGTGCCCATCGACAAGGCACCAATATAATTATTGCGGCGATGCGCGGCGGGCAGCGGCAAACTAAAGCAACATAACTGCCGCTCACTCGGAGAGAGTAATGGATACACTGTTAGTTGCATTCACGTGACCCAACCACGTCACGTGAATGCCGTGCCGGCTGGCCCCCAGCAGCTGGGCTAATAATGAATGCTCATTGCTGCAGCCAGCGCAGCAATGAGCCACCAGGTCGGCGCGACACTCCTGACCTGCCATTCAAGAATTGCACACATGAGACCAATCACACACACTGCCAGAGATCAGCACTGGTCCCCCATCTGTGCTGCTTGCTCATCATGAGTCACAAGTGTTTGCTCAGGACCGCGATTTCGGTCCCGCTTGTCTCTTCCTCTGCACGGATAGCGGTGTCAAGGAGGCGCTACAAATGCGTGACCTTGCATTTTAATGCGGTGATGCGGACCACCGCACTAAAATGCGCTAGTGTCACGCCTGATGCGTGACACTTGGCAGGTCTGTGTGTGCACTGAGGACCTGCATTCATTTAGGCAGTCAGCACGCTTCAGGTTTCTCTGTACTGCTGGTTATCAGTGAATAAACAAATTGACCTTGTCTCTCTGGGTCTCTGGAGCCGACGTTGCAGTGCATCATGAAAGCAACATTGGCTGGCATGGCTCCTGACGCTTTAATGTTTAGCAAACACAAGGAGATGATGGACGGAGCACTGAAACTTTTCAGACATTCACCCCCCAGTCACAGATATGGGTTGAATCCATCATCGTTCTTTAGCTTACTTCACCACCTCAATTCAGACGACCGGAAACAAGCATCCTGGGACCGGTTTCGGGGTACCACCCCTAATCAGCCAGGCTAGCTTGAATCCAGTGGCAAAGTGAGCAAGGGACCCACGTCTGGGCATACCCTGCCAACTTGGGGCGAACAAAGCAAACACAATCAGATGATGGGCAGAGCGCTGAAACTTTTCAGACACTCATCCCCAGTCACAGTTCTGGGTTAAATCTATCATCGTTCTTTAGCTCATTTCCCCACCTCAGTTCAGACCCAGCTATATGCAAATCAGTCTTGACCCTGTGCCTCATGGGAACAGTCCAGCCAAGCCAGGTCTTCCCTGGACCGGAAACAAGCATCCTGGGACCGGTTTCGGGCTGACACCCCTCATCAGCCAGGCTAGCTTGAATCCAGTGGCAAAGTGAGCAAGGGACCCACGTCTGGGCATACCTTGCCAACTTAGGGCGAACAAAGCAAACACAAGGAAATGATGGACGGAGCGCTGAAACTTTTCAGACACTCACCCCCCAGTCACAGATCTGGGTTGAATCCCTCATCGTTCTTTAGCTCACTTCGCCACCCCAGTGCAGACCCATCTATATGCAAATCAGTCTTGACCCTGTGCCTCATGGGAACAGTCCAGCCCGAACTGCCAAGCCACGGGTTGCTGGTACTGAACCTGCCATCAGGCATGAGCGGAGCCCGGTTCTGGAGGCAGCTCTGGAAGTGAGGGTTCCCCGGAGAAGGTGCGGAAAAGGTGAGGTCAGTGCCACTGACAGCGGTGGGGTTGGGCTGAGAGACTACCCTAAGAAATATCCACTGGCCCAGCTATCACTGATTAATTAAAAAACACAACTGCATAAACTTGAAGTGCAAACAACCAAGAGCCCGCAGTAAATCCCAATGGTTTGCTCTTCATTGCTTCAAGGTCTCGAATACTTAACTCAGATTAGGGTAACCTTGCCATTAATCCATGCAGCCCAACCAAGTAAATGAATATTCTGGGCAAAATGGGAAAGAATGATCCCAAACAGTAGAAGATGCCCCTTGAAAAGAAAGGACCTGGTTAGACTGGCATGAGCCGCAAGAAGAAGCAATGTGAGGCGAGGGACAAGAACTAAAAAAAATATGTTGATTGAAATGAAGTCTAGCTTTGCATCCATAGATGGGAAAATTCATACTTTAACTCTTAGGCTAGATTACATAAACAACAGAATGGATAAACATGGAGCATCACTCGATGAAGCAGAACAAAGAATCTCAAAAATGACACCAACACGCTGAAAGAAAAGATAAGACAACTAGAAAAAGTATACAGACCATCCATACCAAGAACAAAGATCTATAAAGTAGTTCCTGGCACAATAATCACCAGCTCACAGGTCTGCCAGAAACCAATATCACAGGACCAATGGAAGAATAAGTAGAGCAAATAATAACTACAATATGCGGATGAGAGTCCCTCTGAGGCATTTCTCTGTCAGAGCACAATGCTCTGAGTCCCAGACTAGTACCTTGTCAAGCACTGAGACCAGTAAGAGTTTTGAACTATAGGGAAAGTGACACTATCCTATCCCTTGCTAGAGACTGAGGAACTACACAATATGAGAAGGCCAACATCTTTTACCCAAACTTCACAATTGCTGTTCAAGAAGCCAGGAAATCCTTAAAGTCAAAAAGCGCCTATGCAAAATGGAGATCAAGTATGTCATGCTCTACCCAACAATACAAGGAAGTAACAGATAGGTAGGTCCAAAAGGTCCCTACTGACATAGAATGAAACAAGTAAGAAAATATGAAAAAAATCATTCAGATTTAACTATTGGATTATTCATATTTATAATTCTCATATGACAATTCCAACAGGTGATAAGGTGCTACAGTACAGTGCAAAGTGAAGTTAAGTGAAATAGGACCCTTTACAAAAAGCATACTGTGACGAGATATTATATTCTCATGCTTTTGAATTTTGTCCTGTTGGTTGAGCTCTCAGTTGATGAAGTTCCTGGAAAGGCCTGGCAATGATGAAGGATGCTAATCTCCCATCCCCTGAATGAAGCAGACAACAAAGCAGCTGGACAGTAAACTCTAAGACAGCTGCAGATGGTGGACTGCTAGCCCAGCCCTGCCTTACCCACAAAAGCAAACAGAGAAGGGGAGATGTGCTTAGTAGAATCCCCGATAAGAACTTTGATCTAAAATACACATGAAACATCCTGAACCGGGCGAACATATACCCGCAACACACAAGAGAATGATATACAGGGCTTGACCCAATCACAATTCATACTGATGTTAATGTTGCTCATAACTTCTTTTTCACAGTACATATTGGTACACTGTGGTCAGGCTGCGAAAAGCGTATTAAGCTAAATGTACCCTGCACTTCTACGGCTGTGGCATGCCTCTGGCCTCCCCATGTGTCAAGCGCACAGCCATAGGAAAATAACAATTGAGGCATCAGTTCTCATCCTTTGCAGTTAGAAGGAATGGGGTACTAGTGTACGTTTGGGGTCACGGTAGGTGGGGGGGGTTGTTAATCTACTATTGCATCATGTACTATGTCCCATTCTCTAGCAATGAAATATGCTCACACAAATTAATCTATGAACCATGCCCCATATGGCGAAAGGCACAACAGCAAAAGATAATAAATACACTACAGCCACTAATAATAACTTGCCCAATCGCCAATTCAAAGCATTAAGCTGGAACTTCAATGGCTATAACAACCCCAAAAAGACGTATAATATCATGCAATCTAGCCCCCTTGGTAAAGAAGACATAGAGCTTCCTCTGAACCCTATCAGACCATTTTCCAGTACTACTGCATATGTCTTATCCCACTCCCAACTAACACAGCAAAACATGGAGATTCAGACTAAAGCAACTACAAGACACGTCATTCAAAATAGTAATACACTGGGCCATAACTGTGTTCATTCAAATCAATGTGGACTCAGATCCCAGTACTGTGGCTGTTTGGGAAACCTTTAAAGTATACATCAGGGGCATTTCAATTGCCAAGGAAACTGGAAACTTGTAGGTGTTCAGGGATCACCTGACCCACCTCGAGGCTAAACTCACACAGCTGGAGACAGAGTACTTCAAAAAGCACACACTGGACGCTGGCAGAGATTAGCCATGCCTTGCGTTGAGTTCAGAGAAACAGTGGAGCTAGAGGTGTGACTTTTGCAGAGATCATTTAAGGCCCAAAAGTTTAGAGAAAGGGACAAACCTGGGAAATCTCGATCACAAACACTACAAGGAGAATGCGCACACAACAGCATATCCATAATTCGAACACAGGAATGACTGATCACCTTTCACACACAGTACATCCTGCACATCTTAGCTACATATTATTCTAAATTATACACATCAAGATGAATCCAACCACTGCAGCTTATCTCAAAACACTTAAATAATAGCGCAGCAAGACGGCAATCCAAGGGAGCTATCATAAGCCAATGTAAAAGAAGAGGTGAGGCAGGCCATCAAGTAATAAGGGAAGAATAAAGCCCTGGGTCCTGATGAACTCACAACTAAGATTTATAAAGAATATGCTGATGCTGTTCTCACTTGCTCCATGTTGCAACCCTGAAGTGTTAGCAGTCTGGGCACAGACTCACAGTACCTTGTGTGGTCCTGTGGTTCCCAGGTCTCAGAAGCACCGCAAGAAGCCCAAAGCTGTGTGCTGAGAATATCACTCAGCTGCGGATGCCTTCCTTCATATTACTGGGCTCCTGGCTGCTGCTCCTTGTTTCTCTGGCTCGAAAATAGCCATTACCTGGCTGAGGGTTTGCAGATGTCTTTTAAAGCTTCTTCTCAGCTTGTCCATTTCAGGTTTTCATTCTCTGTTTTTTTCCATTGTCCATCATGGCGTTTCTTCCTTGGTTTCTTTCTGATTTTTCTAATCCATTATGTTTCCTGTCATGTGATGTTTGATGTAATTTCCTTTTCCGGTTGTTTTGCTAAAAGTGTAAGAACTTCAGTCTGGTTCAAGGGTGCATCGCAACATAGCTGTGTTCCTTCACTTTGTTCCCTCTCTACATCCACTTGCTGGTCCTGAGTCTTCGCTCCAGAAGAATTCTTATTTGGATTTGATTCTTGATTTTCTCCAGCCCTTTGAAAACTTCACCCATCAAGGAGGTTTTTGTATGCCTTTGCTTTTAACTTCTGAGAAGGTGGTAGCTTCTGGAGGGTACTTTCCTGCCACATATTCCTGTGTGTAGTGACATTTTGGCTTCAGGAAACAGTCACCTTTACTTTTGATTGCTAGTAAGCATTCTGTCAGAACATCATGGCTTTAAAACCCTCGATCATAGCAAGGGAAGCCTTATTGCACCTAAAGAGGTACATATGATACCGCTGTGTATATAAGGGAAGATCCACGAAGCACTCCTCTGGACAAAAACAAGCCACAAGTGAAGCTGCCGACTTGAGATGCTGGAGGGCAGGTGAGGATGCCAGAGAGACCGCACCAGCCCATCAATAGTAAGAGGTGGGCATCTCTCCTGGATGGGGAGATCCGGAGCACCCTTGGACCTGTGAGTATATGCTGAATCGTAGAGTAGCGGTCCAAGGCAGGAGTCCCAGTATTGGAGCTGGGCAGCAAGGCCCAGCAAACGACCTCTGATACATCTGGGGCAGATGATTAAGGGCCTGGTAATACCCTGGGTGGTCTTGCAAACTAGACACAGGCTTGGTACTTCTTGGTATCTCAGGAAGTGAATTGCTTTCACATTATATGATAGGAGGGGACGCTCCATTTTCCCCCTGAATGAGACCTTGGGACTGGTGATGGACTGCTGTGTTAAGCCTTTAGAGGCAATCCAAGATGGCAGACGGATCCTGGACAGAACAGAGTGAGCATGCATAAAGGCACCAACAACTGGAGAAGCCTGGATTTGGAGGCAGGTCATTGTGTCCAGAAAGTTACCCAAGGCACCCTTACGATGAACTAAGGAGGATATTACCAGTGCCCTTGGAGGCTTCTAGCATGAATACAGGGAATATAAACACAGGTACTCCTCCACCCGAGCTAGACAACAAAGATAGATACACTACATACGTCTTGGGACAGAGACGTAACATGAGCACTCTCTGTGGACAAATGAGTCACCTAGTCAAACAGCACTGGTGGTGACCTATAAAAGAGCAATGGAAGCCACCCAATAACATACTTGGAGGCACTGAGGACATGAGGAAAGCAACAAAGCCCAGACTCACATAGGAATGGGACCACACTTCCTAACCTTCCCCAGAGGAGAGGACCAGCTCCAGCTATCTTACAGTGCAGAACATCTTGTAGAGGGTAGGCTTGGCGAGTTAGCGAAGGGGGTTTGGTGGGAGCAGCAAAGGCCTCAGATATGTGATACCTCCAGTGCTAGTACAAGCAAAATTGGGGTAAACACTGTCTAGCTAAAGACGTAAGTTATGGTAAGAGGTCATAGAGCATATTCAGCACAGAAGTTCAAGGCTGGGTGGACAGATGGAAAGAGGTTGAGTCTCAGTAGGTGTGACAGCTCTTGGGATCCCATTCTCAATACTCCTAGACCTTGAGAGCATATATTAACGATCAAGTGCCAATCAGAGAAAACAAAGAGAAGACTGAACATTAGTGTACTGGATAAAAGGAGACCTTTGAGAGGACAGCGATTGTGAGGAGTTATCCCTGTCTCCATGATTGGTGCTAAGGACACCAAGATTAAAGATCACTCACAAGTAGAAGCACTACAATGACAGCACTTACTCCTGCATCCTCTAGAGTCACATTGATACAAGGTGACCGGGCTTCAGCTGTTGCATCTGAGAAAGAGACCTTGACAAATAGCTTTATGCAGAAATTCTTCAAAGATCTCACAATGGACAGTTATTCAGTGAAATCCGAGCTGTGGCCTACTCTAAAGAACTTGTCAGTGGAGATCAGGAGAACTTCAACTCTTCATCCACTTTTACAATACTCTATATACAGCCAAACTCACTTGAGAGCAGAACAGCCATGACTGCCTTGCGACGGTCATTAAGCCTCACTTGTAAGCAGAGGAGAGAGCTGAACACCCTGATTAAGAGGGAAAAGGACCTTGAAGCCATGCGGAATCTCACAGCATCTTAGGCCCCGTGTCCTGATGGGGTGATAGCCGGATTCCACAAGGCATTTGCTGCTGGCTTATTTTTCACATTAATAGGTCTAATGAATGACTGCACTTGCGCACTCAGTCCCTCCTTCTATGAAGGAAGCCAACAGTGCCCTTAATAATTCAGCCCAGCAAGGACCCTACACTAAGCGCACCACACAGGACGATTCCATACTTAACTTATGGCTTTAGTTAGAGTTTAGTAGACATGGAACCCAAACACACAAATGTAGCAGAGAACACTATCCACCATACTGTTGGTCTGTCTGATATTGGGCCATTGGTCAAAACATGTCAGACCATCCACCCTAACTATGGAAGACATTCTAGAACAAGAAAAAATAAAAATGATCCCTCAAACACTAAGAGAAAATTCCTAAGGTATATGGGCCATTTGTATTTTGTTTTTCAAAAACACCCCCCTGCTTTGGAAGTATGTTTCGAACCAACCAAAAACTCTGCTGAGAAGCCGCATGAAACATTGCAGACGATCATCAAAACTAAAGCCATTGAGGCACCTCCTCTGAAGGCTCAGAGATATACACTAGGCAGGCACAGATCTCTAAATAAGGAGGGTGGTCATTCACCAGGATGGCAGAGGGCTTCCCACCAAACCCTAAAGGAGCTTTTTAGTTGCACAATACTTCACAAAGTTTCTGGAAACTAGGCTAGACAGACTCTTACCTCAACTCATACACTGACAAAAGAGAATTTGTTAAAGATAAGCAAACTGCAAACAATACAAAAAGAACCTACTTCTCATAGATTTCAGTGGGAAAAGTGGCAGCAAAATGATATCATTAGATGCTAGGAAGGCTTTTCCACAGGTTCACTGTCATTCTCAGTTGATACGCCAGGCACAGCTGGTTGCAACTGTCGCTTCCTAAAATGGGCAGTTATAAAACCCAAGTTGCTAAAATCAAGGTTAATGAGAAACAGTCAAGCGGGATTGAGGCCACACTGGTCAGCAGCCAGAGATGTTCCCTTTCCCACCCTTTTCCTCTCCCTGACATACACCGCACTTCAAATATAGCCACATTTTGGAACAAAGTTCTACAGAATGTTTGTTTGACAACAGCAACAAAACAAGCATGATGTCCCAAAGTAATCATGTTGGGTTGCCCATCTGACAGTGTACATTTGTCAGACCCCTCTCAGGAGGCAGGGCACAGAGCAAGCAGGGACTACTGAGTCAAAGCTGTGGGGGCTAGAGTCATTTGCCTCTGATGTTCCAAAGTCTGTCCTACTATGGTCTGCAAACTGGGCCAAGTACTATCTTTTTTAGCACTTAACTCTCAGCGGTAGCAGTGGTGAGCAGTTTCAGGCTTCTCAGGAAGGTGAGTGTGGAGGTACAACAGACTCAGCACTTAGATTTCCAACAGCACAACATGATTGTCAAACCTAGTGCTTCTCATTGCTATTAGTATTTTATTACACTGAAAACTCAGCAATACACACTACACAAAAGCATCAATTACTCCAGATCCTTGTGCAAGGCTAATACTTCTAGCTAAGGTGGTCCCCCATCTTACTCTGTCCCCTTCCATCCCCCCTTTCTTACTGTAGGGTAGTCTGATGTGTGTAATAGTGCAGGTGCATGCTGCCCCACCTCTCGGTTACGAGCCTTCAGGCAGTAATAGCGCCAGTGGCGTAACAAAAGTTGAAGGGGCCCCCTGCAAAGTACACAGAGGGGCCCCTGCTCCGGATTTAATCCGGAGCTATCAGGCCCGAGTATTGTGTTGAAGGGGCCCCCTGCCGCTCAGGGGCCCCCCGCACCGCGGGGGCTGCGGGGGGCCTGTGTTACGCCCCTGAATAGCGCTCAGTCTCTTATCCTTGTCTTGGGCTGCCTCAGTCTCTGTTACTTCATCACTGGAGAGGAGGTACACCGGCAGCGGTCAGCCTAGATGGCTGCTCTACTCCTGACTGGCAGCAGCAGGCTGCACAGCAGTGTCCTGGAAGCAGTGGTAGCGTTCGGCTGGCTTCAGGTAGCGGCTTCTTCTAGGCTCACAGCGTATATGGCAGATGGGTCACAAGTGGCCCTCCTCCTCCTTCCAGACGGGTGAGTCATGGAGTCAGTCGATTGGGCCTCCTTTGGATGAGGGGTCAATGTAGTACTCTTCCAGTTGCAAGTACGGAGTCGGTAACTGGGTAGCTGCGATGGGCTGTCTGCCGGTGGTGGTGGGTGGATCTGATCAGACACACTTGCGGATAGCGCTACAGACAGTCACTCAGTTGCTTCGGCATACTTTGTCCAGTGACTCAAAGGAGAAGCTTCTACTTTCAGTAGCATAGTCCACACAGGCACACATTTGACTATGTGCCGTGGCTACCACAGTCTCACTTTGGTGGGTGAAACAGCTACATCAACAGGATCACTTCAGGTACTTGATAAGTGCTACATGTCAGGATCGGTCCCTTCTTCAGCAATGCAGACCGCCCAGGCACACACAGATAATTGCAATGGCTGCAACAGCAGAGTCAACAGAGAATTTGCTTGAGCACACTTCTGCAGTGCTGTAAATTCTTCGCTTCGACATAGTGATGGGCTCTGAGTCAGGTGCACGCCAGTCATACTCTTCGCAAGTTTCTGATGGACAGACCCCCCTGCACAGTGGTCAACTGCTCTTGTCACAAAACACAGAGGGAGCCAATGAGTACTTATACACCTAGTATGCACTCATAATATCAATAGGAACCACAAAAAAACACAGGTCTGTACACGGTCAAGACATTTGTTGTCACACACTGAAGGATCGCACCGTCTCTAACACTAATGAAAGTAACTTTTCTGAGTACGAGAACCCTTACCCACCGTTAGGTGGCATGCTTCATCATAGGGTTCCTCCTCACACCACAACAACCTGCAGCGGTGTGGGCTGAATTCAGGAGTAGCTCTTTTAGATGTAATATCCCAATGTGAGTATAAGGGGTGGTTGATGGTGCAGAGTGCAGTTGAAAAATATCTAAAACAATCTCGGTGGAATTCCACTATTGTATTCTGTCCCCAAGGATAGGATTAAATCCAACTAAATAAAACCGGGGAGGAAATTCAACCTCAAAGTAAAAATCTGGTCATTGTGTTTCTACCCTATTGTTTCCTTTAATGAGATGTAGGGGAATTTATCTGGACCGACAAGAAGTCACACTGCTAATGTTAATAGTGTAAGTAGTAATATAAAGTTTACAACTGGTGGTCATAAGAACAGCGATGAAGATCCACCATTGTAGGATAGCCGCTGCCGTCAGGTAACAGGCCTCCACTGGAGGCTACCTGGCAAGACTAGCAGGGCTACGGCATTCGCTCTGCTCCTGTGTCCGTAAATGATGTATGTTGGACAAACAACACAGACGATCACGCAATGGATATGGCAACATCAGAGTTGCATCCGATGCAGAATGGAAGGTGATGGGAAATTGTGGAAGCAATTAAACCCAACTCAAAAGGGGGAAACATTCTACAAAACTCTCAGTAAGAGAAGGTAGATGGATGGACCGTTTACAAACCACAACTCTGGGACTTAATGATGTAAATGAACTTCGTAGCATTGCTGCCCTAAACAGATGATTGTTGAAGATGGCATGTTATGCTCGATCCACAGTCAGTATGCCAGCAGGAATGATCTGTGCACGCATTGAGGCACACGCTGACTACATATGGTATTGATGTACTACATGCCTTGATCAGCGGTGTAATTCTGTATGACGACCCTTGCACTTTCGATTGGAAATGATACATACTGAATAGGCCCCACAGGGATAATACCCACCGACTTTCATTCACGGTTTGAACTAGTCTCACTTGTCATCTGCATTACAAATATGTATTTTTCATCAACATGAATTCAATCATGACTCTTGTCCACAAGATGTAAGTAACTACTCCTGCTGCTTTTTCCCTCTGTTTAAATTCATCTATCAGTGTGCCGAGCAATTTTTACCTGCATAGAGCAGGTCTGCCTGGGTGACACATTATCTGCAAGCACATGATGAGTATTATTAGTACTAGTTATGCTTTAATTTAAATTAAACCGTTTCGAAAATAGGCATTTCCATAGTGTTCAGGCACCACCTGACAGTTCGTTGGGGACCCTGTCGGTAGTGATTTTAATTACAGCCAGAGATCACCGCTCACCACTGTGGGCTCACCCCATTATATATACTATTGACTCTGCATATAGCCGCTACCAACAATATGGCCGCCGTCACAGAGGTAAGCCTCATCAGCATGTCATCATGGCCTGCTGTGGTAAACCAGGGAATTAACAATACATAATTCCATGTATTCATAGAGGGCCTGTGCAGTTTACTGTCTACTCTCAGGATTAAAGCCCATTACATTTTACAGAAACTTGGCATTATCGCAGTGCACGAGGACAGACTTTGTGAAGAAAGTAAATGGCTAAAATGATGGTATGATGACTGGCTCAAATGATTAATTGCTTTTTCAGTTTTGTGGCGGAGTTTATGGAACAACTGACTTCGAGACGGAGCTGCCAGTTCGTTAAGCACTGCTCAGAAGTGCTTTGGATAAAAGCAGACAGAAAAAAAGCTTTGCAATGACTGACTGGGAAAACATTGTGCCCCGGGGGCGAGTTTTGATGAACTGCAGCCTCGCCTCTCACTTCATGTTAGGAGTCGTGGATTGCTGGCGCGATTGTTGCACGCGGACAGCTCTTTGTTCCACGTGCCTCAAGCAAAGCCCTGCAAGATGTGGAATATGAGAATGCTCACTCTGTGTGACGAGATACTCCGTTTCGGAATGGGGGTGTCTCGCCTGTCACAGAGGTCCTCAGGGGGGCTCCAAAAAACTCTGAACCAGGTCCTCTGGCTCTTCCAACGTTGACTCCTTCTCCCAGCACAGCAGTGGCCTTATCCTGGCCAGGAGACCCATTGTAAGAAGGCGTGGTAATGTAGATTTTCCTAGTAATTTATTACGGAAAGTCTTAATTTTATTAAAGACACGGAGGCGTGTATTATGCTTTTCTAATCTTGCTTTATTACAATAGCAGCCAAGATAAACGATAAAACTACACTTCCCAGAAGGCCAAGCAACAGGTTGACCAATGGGAAAACATGGAATCAACAACACAAACCAATCAATAGGCAGTCGTAAGTATAACGTTAGCTCTGACTGCGAACAGACCTCTTTTCTTCGGCGAGCAGATTAGATATTGTCCATAAACAGAGGAAAAATAGAGAAGACAATACAAAAGGCTAAAGTCCAAGCAAAAAAGTCTTGACCAAAATCCAGCAGAGTCGTTCTTGAGGCAGGATCGAGGATCGGAGGATCATTGTTGAGCGATGGAGCACTACGTAGAGGAACAGAATCCTTATGAGGACGATGGCTCTTATCAGGAAGAAGCGGGTGGTAGAGCTGGAGCCGCTGTAGGGAGGGAGAAAAAACACATATTAAAAGGTGTTGCAGTGGGATAATACTCGCCTCCGTGTCTTTAATAAAATTAAGACTTTTCATCATAAATTACTACGAAAATCTACATGTTATGTCAAGACCGGAGGCTCATATTATGCTTGTTCAAAGCATATCAACAACCAAAGAAGCAGCAGTAATGACAGGTTTCCAATAAAACATTCGGAACACATTGTCATTGGACCAATCAGCCGATCTCAGAATGTCCTCCAATCTGGAGCCTGCTCAAAAAGCTTTGGAGGCCATGGCTCCCCTGGTGGAATGGGCCCCGAAGACAGAAACATCAATACCAGCAAGGGACATAACCCAGCGGACCTAACGGGCTAAAGTGGCAGAAGAAACAGGATTATGAGGTTTGCAGAAAGAAATGAGAAGTTGGGAATGGGAGGACGTTCTGAGATCAAAGGTCCGTTGTTCGTACATTTTGAGGCATTGACCCACACATAGTTTAGGTTGAGAGGGAAAATAGGGATAAAAGACAGTGTTCAAATTAGTTTTTGTATGCTTATTGATGTGAAACATTACACCAGAAGGGGTAAACTGCCGAGAGGAAACATCCATAGCCTTGACATCAGAAACACGTTTGATAGAAACACGTTTGATAGTAAGTTTGGCTGAAAGCATTTTTAAAGAAAGAACTGCATTATCTGGCCAGTCAGAAAGAGTTTGAGTACCAAATTCACGTCCCATAACTTAGAGTACTTTGCTAAAGGAGGTTTAGAGAACTTTACACCTCTTAGCAGACCACAAATTAGGGGGTGTTCACCCACTGGTTTGCCCTCAACAGGACTGTGATTAAGGGAAATCGCTGATCTATACAGATTACCCGTTCTGTAAAACTTACCTGAACTGGCTTCGGAAGCCAGAAAATTGACAATGTAATTTAAATGTGCTGAAAAGGGATCAATATGTTTTCCCAAACAACAGCCTGCCCATAAAGACCATGCTGACTTGTAAGCTTTAGTTGTTCCTGGAGCCCAAGCTCTGCTAATGAAGAGGGAAGCTTCTTGCGAAATGAGGTGGTCAGAGTGGTTAGACCCGAAACCTTCCACGCGGACAGAACCAAAGAGTTGTCCAGAATGAGATTGTGGGGCTGACCCAAGGGATCTAGTAGAAGATTGTTGCAAGAAGGAAGAAGAACCGGGAAATCCAACGCCATCTCCAGCAGAGATGGGAACCAAATCTGTGATTGCCAGAAGGGGACCACTATCACCAGAGAGGCCAGTTGACGTCTGGTCTGGGCAAGGACTCTGTTGATCATGAAAAAAGGAGGAAAGGCATAGTTGAGATGATGAGACCAATCTTGGAGGAAAGCGTCTGTGGCCAGAGCCAAAGGATCTGGACGCCAACTGAAGAAATGTGGAAGTTGGGAATTGAGGCGAGAGGCAAAGAGATCGATGCGCAAAGGGCCCCATTTTTGAAACAGAGATTGAAAGACGGATGGAAGAAGCCTCCAATCGCTGGAGTCCCGTAGATAACGAGAGTGCCAGTGTGCGATGGAATTGAGATTGCCTGGGAGGTATTCCGCTCTGACCGAGATCTTGTTGAAAAGACAAAACTCCCAGAGGCACTTTGCTAACTCCGCAAGGGGTTTGGATTTGGTGCCACCTAGATGGTTTATGTAACGCACCGCAGAGACATTGTCCATGCGAAGAAGGATAGAACAGCGAACTTTGTTCTTTGCGAGGCTCCTGATTGCAAAGGAGCCTGCCAGCATCTCTAAACAGTTTATGTGCAATTTCGACTCCTCTAGAGACCATGTACCTCCAGTTGAGATTGTACCACAGCGGGCACCTCAACCCGTCAGGCTTGCATCGGATTCTAATACAAGATCTGGGGCTGAGGCAAAGATTGTTCTGCCGTTCCACGCATCTAAATGGTCTATCCACCATTGAAGCTCTAGACGAGATTCCTGATCTAGAGAAATCAGGTCGGAGTAAGCCAGGCCTTGACGCAGATGTCGAATTTTTAGGCGCTGGAGGGCTCGGTAATGAAGAGGCCCTGGAAAGATTGCCTGAATGGAGGCGGACAACAGACCTACGATTCTTGCAAGAGACCTGAGGGAAATCGAGGTGCTCCAAAGCACTTGGGAGATTTCTGATTTTATAGCTGAGACCTTTGACTGAGGAAGATGAAGGGAAGCGGTGGAAGAATCTACGAGAAAACCTAAGAACTCGACTCGTTGAGAAGGAATGAGCATGGATTTTTCGGGGTTTTGAAGAAAACCCAGGTCTGAAAGTAGAGATCGAGTGATGTTCAAATGAGATAACCGAGTCTGTTTGTCCAAATTCATTATCAGGATGTCGTCGAGATAGATTATTAATCTGATCCCGAGAGACTGCAGGTACGTCACAACCGGTTTCATAATCTTCGTAAAGCACCATGGTGCTGACGACAGACCGAAAGGGAGAGAGCAGAATTGGTAAATCACTCCTAGCCATTGAAATTGGAGACATTTTCTGTGGGCACGATGAATCGGAATTGTGAGATATGCATTCTGTAAGTCTATTCTGACCATCCAATCGTGTAAATGAAGAGAATCTCTGAGATGAATAATGGTTTCCATTTTGAAGTGGCGATAGACCACAAATTGATTGAACCACTTCAGATTTATGACAGTATGCATTTTCTTGTTTTTCTTGCGAACCAGAAAGATGGAACTGCGAAACCCTGAAGGATCTAAAGGGGCAATTTGAATTGCTTGTTTTTGGAGAAGGGATTGAACCTCTAGGAGGATGAGATTTGACATGTTGGTTGTGAAGACGAGAGGAGGAGGAAAAACTGTCTGGAAAGGTGGAGCGTAAAACTCTATAAGATAACCTTGGATAGAGTTTAGAACCCAAGGGTCTGCAGTCAGAGTTCGCCATTTTGGAAGGAATAGACTTAGTTTTATCGTTTATCTTGGCTGCTATTGTAATAAAGCAAGATTAGAAAAGCATAATATGAGCCTCCGGTCTTGACATAAAAATTAATCCCGCTGGGATGAGTATCAACATTAGTGCTAGGAATCTCCAAGCAACTATTGAGGACTGGGGGTTTGAAGCACTAGAAGCCATTGTTAAATAAAAGTCAGACGTCTCTCTTTAGGGACAGGAGTGGGGTAATGCATGATCTAATAAGACTCCGCTTGTTGTAGGGTGAGCAGACAAATGCCTCCCTTGTTAGCTTTGAAGAAAAGTCAGACCCTCATGTCTCTGCTCACTCTGGTAGGCTCATGCAAACTCTTTTCCATTCAGGATTTATTGACCAGTGTCATTTTAATACCCTTTAAAGTTGTTGTATCTTGAGAGAAGCTGGGTGTCAGCCTCAGCACAGTCTCTCAGATTTTAGGAGATGATCACTAGTTGTAATTGTAATTGTAAATTGTATTTATATTACACGTACTACCCCAGACGAGGCATTAAAAAAATTTCAGCTAGTAGCACGCCATTCTGGAATCCAAGGTCAGAAGTAAAAGGGCAATAGATTAGTAAAAGGTTTTTTTTGTTTCCTTGTGGATTAGTTGTGGTAAGTATGTTAAATGTGTGCTCCTGAGATCTCGTGCATTTACTGTATTCCTTTGAAAGGGATGGATTTATTAGAGTGGATTAGTAAGGGGAAGATGTGCAGTGTTATTGAGAATGGGGGACATGTACACCTGTTAGTTGAATGAATTTGATAAAGGAGGAGGGAAGAGTTTTGAGAGGATGTTTTGGAGTCCAAAGTAGTCATAAAGGTTTTGGATGAGTCAGAGAGTGGAGAGGGGCAAAGGTTGAACAGGAAAAATATAATGTGTGTCTTCTTTCTCTTAATATATAAAGAATTTATTGATACAAATATAAAGACATACCCAGACATTTAGGTATATAGTGATATGTATACAGACATACATATAAACAAATACATTTTACTTACTAAATTTTATGTACAAAGCACAAACCCCCTATATTACACACACCCATATGTACAGACAAGTAGTAATATTTATATGGTCAAACTATACGTAGACTGTGTAATCATTAACATTTCTTTCCTTCTTTCTTTATGTAACTCCTTATAAAGGACCTTCCTTGTGAATACATATAAGCCACCCCTAAAGTAAGCCCTAAACAGACAGCTCAAAGGGCAGGGTGAATTGTATTTAAAAAGTAGGACGTGTTTTTAAGTTTTACACGCCCTGGTACTGACAAACTCCTATCAATCAAAGGCATTTGTACAGCCTGCAGCCACCTCAGCTGAGGTGTCCCGGCGCTCAAAGCAAGACTGAAGAACAGTCTCAGCCATTACTGTCTAAACTTGATTGAAGAGCCACATTTTAAAATCTTTCCTGAAACCGTGTTCGGACTTGGCCATGCGAACATAAATGGGAAAGGAGTTCCAAAGCTTGGCCGTCAGCATCGAGAATGGCCTGCCGCCTCGGCGAGCCTTGACAAACCTCGGGATGCGCAGGAGTTGCAGATGGTTAGATCTCAGGGCTCTCTCCTGGTGGTACAGGCAAAGCCTATTCCTAAGATAATGTGGACCTCTGCCCCTAATGGCTCTGAATGCAAATGTCAGAGCTTTATACTCAACCCTCTTAGCAACCGGAAGCCAATGGAGTTACTTCAAATGAGGGGAGATGTGATGACTAAAGGGGACCCGTCGAATGAGCCTGGCTGCCGCATTCTGTATTATTTGGAGTCTAAGGATCAAAAAAGCTGGAAGCCCCAGATATGAGCTATTAGCGTAATCCAAATGCGATGTCACCAATGCATGGATTATGATCTTTCGGGTCTCTTCTGGAAGAAAACGCAATAGCTTTCCGACAGATCTTAGCTTCAAAAAGCAGGAAATCTGCCGAATTTGGGACGCGAAAGAAAGATCGGAATCAAACATAATTCCTAGATTTCTAGCTGAAGTAACTGGTGTCGGTGGGGGATTCAATTCCGAGGGCCACCAAAGGCTAGAAGGAGGGGGAGCCATTTGACGGAAAAAGAGCACCTCAGTTTTGTCCGCGTTTAGTTTCAAAAAGTTAATGTCCATCCATTTTGAGATATCTTTTAGACACTCTTTGAAATTAAGAAAAGCTGCTTCTGAGTGTTCTCTAAACAAAAACACCAGCTACGTATCATCCGCATACGAGACGACCTTTATTCCCCCGGATTCAATAAGGGTGGCCAAAGGGGCCAAGTACAGGTTGAAAAGCAGCGGACTAAGAGCAGACCCCTGTGGCACCCCACAAACCAAAGGCTTGGGCGAGGATGAGAAAGGACAAAGAAAGACTCGTTAGGATCGATCTTCTAAAAAAAAGATCGTATCCAAGATAGCACCGTGCCCTGATAGCCCAAATGGCCTTAGTCTATTCAACAAGGTAGAATGAGCTACCATGTCAAATGCTGCCGATAGATCCAGTATCACTACCATAGCGGAGCCTCTCTAACAGTTTCACACACTTCCAGTAGAGCGGTCTCCGTGCTATAACCTGCACGGAAGCCAGATTGCGTGTCATGCAACAGATTATTAGCTTCTACAAAGGAACACAGTTGGCGATAATCCAGCTTTTCTAAGATCTTCGCAGGTGCAAGTAGCAATGAGATTGGTCTAAAATTGCTAAGCACCCCAGAAACCACATTGGGTTTCTTCAGGAGTGGTAATAGGAGCGCCTGTTTCCATAAAGCAGGAAACATGCCAGATTTCAAAGAGTCATTCCAAATCCTGTTCAAAATAGGATTTACACTGAGGGCAGCCAGTTTAAGAAATTGAGGGGACAGGGATCATCTGGGGAACCAGAATTACTTTTCAATAGCTCCTCGAGCGAGTCCTTTTCGGGAATTGGGCAGAATTCCGATAAAGCAACTATAGGGTTATCAGACGATGGTACAGGTCCCTCTAAGCAAGCCTCTGATGGAAACGTTGAGTATAGTTTTTGAATCTTCTCATCAAAGAAATCAGAGAGGCGAGTGCAAAGAGCAGGAGATGGATGAAAGGTATTTTAGTCACTTCCGGTGTGGTAAAAGATTTTACAATATTAAAAATAGACCATCCTAAATTTGTATTTTACTACTGTAAGGCGTACCTCTCTCACAGGATAACATTGGGTCACCTTATTACATTTAATAAGTGCTAACGTTTGATTGGGATCAGGTAGAAATGTCATGTTTGGACTCAAATATAATTTAAAATCCTCTTTATTGGTAAAGTTGGATTTTAGATTACAATTTTGAAAATGCTACTTATAGAAAGTTAAACACAAGGAGACTTTTCAGACACTCACCCCCAGTCATGGATGTGGGCTGAATCCATCATCATTCTTTAGCTCACTTCGCCACACCAGCCATATGCAAATCAGTCTTGACCCTGTTCCTCATGGGAACAGTCCAGCCCGAACTGCCAGGCCAGTTCCTCCCTGGACCGGAAACAACCATCCTGGGACCGGTTTTGGGGTTTTACCCCTCATCAGCCAGGCTAGCTTGAATCCAGTGGCAAAGTGAGCAAGGGAACCACGTCTGGGCATACCTTGCCAACTTAGGGCGAACAAAGCAAACACAAGGAGATGATGGACGGAGTGCTGAAACTTTTCAGACACTCATCCCCAGTCACAGATCTGGGTTGAATCCATCAGCATTCTTTGCCCCACTTACATTTCAAAAGACTGCCTCCAGCACACTCACAAAGGAACTTGACACCAGCTTTTTATCACCCTAGACCTTTTGAACCCTGGGCAGCGAAATAAAGGGAAAGGATGGAACTTTCTAGAACCAGATGTGGGGGTGGACTAGAAGTTCCCCTACTTCAATGGGTGGCACCAGGTATAAATATTGGACCCCCTGAGCCGCTCAGTACACCCCTGGACCTGTGGACATTACAGAAGAAGAACTGCCTTGTTCCTCAGAGGACTGACCTGCTGCTTGAGGCCTTCATTGTTCCCCAGAGGACTACCCTGCTGCTTGAGACCTGCCTTGTTCTTCAGAGGACTGCCCTGCTGCTTGAGGTCTTCCTTGTTTTTCAGAGGACTGCACTGCTGCTTTAGGCTTGCCCTGCTCTCTGAGAAAGAAGAATGGACCTGTTCGGTTCATCCCAGGCTAACCTGAGTGACTCAAACGGTCAGTTGACTGATCTCCTTTTTGAGCTACAGGGGCACAATAAGCTCCAAAGGCCTCCCTGCAACTGTCCAGCTGACCTGCTGCAACTGGATCTATCTGGACCTGCAAATGGACCTGCCTGAGCCCACCTGGCCTCTGCTGCCAAGAGGGGCCTCCCCACATCTGGACTCTTGGCTGGCATTGGTTGAGCTTCTCCTGTGAAATCCTGACATTTTAACTCTGCACACCAGATTTTAAGAGGGTAACTTATTCATCAGGAATAACCTGATCCCTGTATCTGGCCCGCAGTGCATCGCAGTCAGCCTGAACGTGTGACTTTGTCCCGGTCTAGCATGACCAGATACCCACAATTAGTGCTTTCTGCTTCATGGCGCTATATTTACTTGAACCTTTAAAATTCCATATCTCCGCTTCTACTGATTTGAGGCCTGCAAGACAGTTGCTTGGACCTTGTGGGGGAATCCTAGGTGTAGGAAGATATGTTGCATCACCTTTTTTAAGTTTTCTTGAAAAACTCCTGTCACTGAGCAGTTGTTGATCAGTGGCGGCTAAAGTTGTTAAAAGTACATTTTTGAAGATTCATGCTGTACAAGGGTCAGAGGGGCATCCGGCTGGCCTACTCACCTTGACAAGATACAGAAATTAATTTGATGATAGTTATTTGAAGGAGTGCAGAGACTGTGTTAACCTACCCGTGGAGGGGTTTGTTGGAAACTGGTTAGTGCTATGGATTTGCTTTAGTTTGTTTTGTATTTTCAATTTAATTTAAACATTCCGTCCACAACCAGGTAGAACAAAAAATGTGGTTGCACATGATGAATGCACATTACAAAATTCTCATAGCAAAAAAGTCTACCTTTTGTAACATCTATTTGTGCCTTTCATAGTTTAGTTAGCAATCTAAGGTGGTGTTTCCTCTAGAACGGCATTGTTCCAGTATTAAGAATTTTCCCTCTACTTATAAATGCCCCAAAATTCTAACAGTGTCGTTGTCGTCAAAGTGTTCCGCGCAGTCCGTTATGCAGTCACTGACAGTAAAGGGTTATTTATTAATTTAAGTGGAGGTGACAATAGTGAAGACCCTCCAGCTTTGCAACATAATATTTGCCAAGCCCAACTTCTAGTGGTTAAAGTTTTAACCTCCGGGTAGGCCTATTTGAAGCAACAAAGCCAATGGTATGCCATTGGTTTGGTCCCTTTGGGGAATGAGATGTGGGATGCGAGCATCCAGACTGAACCAATATTTTGCGTAATCCACATTGTGCCACAAAATAGTACATTACTAGATCCGGAACCTCAAACCCCCTCTTGTGTAAGGAAGTATCATCATTTTCCAGCTGATCCACACCAGCCCATTTGCCAATGCCAATTTGATCAGTGTTATTTTTAGTGTAATAAAGAAGTGTTTATTCAAGGGTATGGGGATGTTCGTGAAGAGGTACAAACATTTCAGGAGGACAATCATTTTTATCAATGCCACCTGTCCAGCCAATGACAATGGAAGTTAGAGCCAGGTGTCAACCTGCCACGTTAGCCTTTCAATAGCAGGTCTATAGTTGAACTGATTAATTGACTCAACACTTCTGTTCAAGACTATACCCTGGTATGTAACCGGGTCTGTGGCCCGCCTAATGGGATATTCTAACTCACAGCACTTCGTGCCATCGGTAAGTGGGAACAAATCAGTATTACTCCAATTTATTGATATTCTGGAGTACCTCTGCATACAGAGACAGCAATAGCCACCCACGAAGGAAATACAGTCCTCTATGCAAATGTTTCTCTTGCTACTGCCAAGCAAGAGGACCCATTGCTAATATATACAACAAGGGAGATACGGGGCATCCCTGCAGAGTGCTTGTAGCTTGTTGAAACGGATTTGACGTCAGGCCATTATTACATAACCGGGCTGTGAGCTTTGCATAAAGAAACTTTACCAGTGTCAAAAAACTATTTGGGAGGCTATATCATTTGAGAGTTTCCAATAGAAAAGGCCATTCCAAGGAATCAAACACCTTTTCAGTGTCCACCAGTGGAATTGCTGCAGTTATTTCAGGATTTATCTGAAGCAAAACCGCAACTTGTTGCCTCTGATGACCACACTGTGAGCTACTATTCTCTTAAAAGGGCCTACTTTGGATGAGTTGAATTCCTTCTCTTCTCTGAACTGCACACTAAGTTTATATAGCAAGACCACAAAGACCATGCATAAATTAAGTGTTGTTGACCTGTGCGGAACAAATCTCGACTTTGCAGGAGATACTATACTCTCCAGAAGGTGGGACACCTGAGTGGCAATCACTTTGGGCAGTATCTTATTGTTGCAAATTATTAGGGAAAGTGGGTGGTAGGAGGCCCACATAGGGGCTGATTACGATGGCAGTCGGACCGGCTTCCGCAGTCCTGTCGGAGGCGGTCAGACCTCCGCGGTCCCAACAGAAGCGGTCACTCCAACCGGTGTATTACAATGCTAGCATATGGACAGAAATCCGACCGCCATGGTCCCTCCAACTCCGTCAGGAATTTTCGACCGCGGTGGCGTCGGAAATGACCAATGGAACCAATTGGAGAGCGGACTGCCTGCCCTATTACGATGTGCCTTTTTGACGCGCCGACCGTTGCGGCCCAACCAACTCATCTAAGCTGGCAGAAAGGGAGGGATATAAGCCCGACACCCACCTCTACACAGTTTCTCATGCCCTGTGCCGACATGGAGCCTGTTCTACATGTCCTGCCGCTGCTGTACCTGCTCGCAGACAAGCAAAATTTAAACCGTCGTGGACGCAACTGCCGGTAAGTAACACACCTACCTATCTACATAGAGTCCCCACCAAATTGAGGTACCGCCATGGAAAAGCTGGGCCGTACCTTTGTCTGTATGAATGGGGGTATATGAGCAACATGTTCCCAAATCAGCACGCTGGGACATATAGCCTATACAAATTCCATGAGAAGCTGGACATGAGGGAGCCTGAAGGGACCTTAGAGAGAGCGAGTAGTGGCAGTTGTGTTGAAGGGTTTGAAGTGTTCTGGGGTCTGTCAGTGGTTGTCACCGGCAGGTCGTAAAAGCTGATGCAGAGAAGGGTCCTAACAGACTCTCCATATTTGCCCCCACCCACAGGGTGCGAAATATAGTCAACTCTGCAGCAGTACCACCTACTGCAGCCGCAGATGTAACAGCCAATAGACCCGTAAAAGTCCATTCCCAGTGTTGTTAGGTCGGATCTGAAGCATCACCATAATTATTATGCAATTAAGTCTGTTTTTAATAATATGCAGCTAAATAGACATTTTTGTTTTTTTCAAAACTTACTTGTATCTTGTTTAGCGAAGTTTTGCCTTCGTGTAACCTTTTTCTTCGGCAAGCTTCTTTTTGAAACAGGTGCTTTTTTCTGTTGGAAGAGAAAAGGTAGTTTTATTTATTTAACATATTATATTTTTGATGTTTAAGGACGTTTAGGTTATTCAGAGTTTTAACTGTTGCTGTTTTAGTAAGTTTAAAGCAGTTTTTTAGGTATACTTAATTTTTTGTGTGGTCTTTGATGTGTGCCTGTCGATGGAGTTTAGTTGAAGGTTGAATAATCTGTAGAAAAGGATAAATGTTAAAAACTGTGTTAGTAATTGTTTAATAATAATTGTTTCTTAAAGTTACAATTATTTAACTTCCTATTTTAAATAAAGTTATTACTTACTTGGAGAAGTAGATGTACGGTTGTATATGTTGCAGGCGTCTCTTTTGCAGGAAAGTTTCCTCCTCTTCAAATGTTTGGTGTTTTCTGAGCTATTTTTTGGTTAAATAACTGTGGCTTTTCATATTGGTTGTTTAATTGGTTAAGCTACTTTAATGGGTATAGTTTTGTATAGTTTAACATTACTGGTTGTTTTCGCTTCATTTTAAATAATTTTTGCAGTTATGTCCTTATTTGGAAGACGCCAATTCATGATTTTTTATGCTCGTATTAGAGATAACTTATTTTATTTAATATTATATGTATTTATTTTAAGTCAAGAAATAATATTGTTTGTAAATATAAATATATGTTGTATGTAAGTGGGATGTACATATGTGTAATATATAATTTAGAGGATTTTTATGTTGATATATTTTAAATGTATTATCTTGGTTAAGTAAAATATATTTTATTTATAAATTATGGTTATTAATGTGGGCTACATTTTTGGCTGTTTGTTTAAATAATGTGTTTTTCTTATTTTTTACTGGTTTCTTATTACTTGTTTTATCAATATTTAGGCAGTCGATATTCTTGATTTTGATATTTTTCACATAGTCTATGCTTAGTTATGTCACAATATTTTGTTTCCGATATTTTTGTGTTCGATATATGTTAGTTTAGATATTTTTGACGTCAATATTTTTTTGTACGATATTAGTGAGTTTTTTAATTAAGTATAGGTCTCGATATTTTTGTTAACAATATTTTGGTTTTGATAATTCTGTAAGTCGATATTTGTGGTGTCAGTGATCCGGAAAATTCAGGTGGGTGATTGAGTACAGATTCAACAACCATGTCATGTACCAAAAGGGTCCTGTAAGTTCAGGGAACCTGCTTTGGTAGAAGCAGTCAAAGGTAATGCTGTCAGGATAAAAGGGAATGAATTGTGGAATTTAAGTAGAGTCGTCAAAGTGACTGTGTCAGGTAATTCACAAAATACCCTCAAACTAAATCAGACAAAATTACTGAGTCATCATGTCATCCTGGAGGATATGAAAAGTATGCCAGAGAAAAAATAGTGATAAGAAAACCGGTACCTTTTCATACTTGAGATGGTGGCAACACTTTTGTTGTAATATTTATATTAGGGCATCCCAAAGAAATGTACATTGAATGGTGTGTATGTTTGGCTTAATACTGCAATGAGATCTACAGTTCATGATGATATATG
This sequence comes from Calotriton arnoldi, assembly GCA_963921515.1. Classification (NCBI taxonomy): domain Eukaryota; kingdom Metazoa; phylum Chordata; class Amphibia; order Caudata; family Salamandridae; genus Calotriton; species Calotriton arnoldi. The sequence continues at coordinate 2,544,825 of CAWUFW010000814.1, read as the reverse complement.
TGTTGGATTTATGTAAGTTAATATTTCAGTTAGAGAACTATTCATTTATTAAAGCGAGGAAGATGTGTAGTAATGTGTTGGTCGTTATGTTTTACAATAGAATGTTTAGGTAGGGTGCTCTACATTCAGTATAGAATGTTATGCTTTGGTTCAGGTGACAGTTGTTCCTAGTGCTGTTGAGTGATACTACAATAAAGCAACTCTCCTAGAAATATCAGTGTTGTAACGTCATTTATTATCAAGAGAACTACCACACCGGCCCAGGCCAAGAGGCAACCGAATTAGAGCAATAAATGCAGTTGAAGGAAGTTACCCGTTTAGGATCACCCGGGTCACTAATGACCACCTCTCAGCCTTCCATACAAAATGAAGAGTCGGTCAGACAGTAGAGAATACAAATCAATAACTGTTTATTCAGAGTACACTCAGAGCGGAGAGCGGAGCCCGGTCTGCCCAGTCGCTATGAGTGCTGCAGAGGGACTGACATCAGCAAGCATAGGGATACATTATGTACATTTCAGAACCAATGAAGGCACGCCCATCATGGAATTTTCCAAGCAGATGTAGCTAAACAGTGAAATACAAAGAGTAAGTTTCGATTCTGAGGCCGGGCACATACTATCTACTACTCAAGGTCGCTCCGCCCGTGCCTGCCAGTAGACTAGTGGGAGAAGGCCTCTATCTAGTGGGAAAGGTATGGGCTAATAAGGACACTGTATTCGTTAGTGAAGCAAAAATCAACCTTGGAGAAACGCAACTCAGCAGAGGCCTTTTCTCAGAAATAGCAAAGGATCAGTTTCGATCATGATTCAAAATGGCACCCAAATAGAAAATGGTGCCGCGAATGCTAACTTACATGTGAGAATACATAAACAAAATCATTTCTATTCTAACAAACCCTCCTTTTTGCATGAGCTAAAACATTTTCTAATAATAGCAAAGAACACACAAATCAATGAAACTGAAAATCTTAGGTAAACTTCTTAGGAACACTCCATACTGTCAGCATCAGTAAGGGAGACTGTAAGAAGGGAAGAAGTCTCGAAAATGCCCTCATCTATCTGCATTATGTCATCTATCTCTTTCTGGACCATAATCGCAGCATTGGTATCATGAATTGATATTTTCCTCTTAGGAGTGAGAAAGGTGGTACAATAAGAGCAACAGAAGGAGAAGCACTGAATAAGGACACAGCAAAGCACTAATACCACAATCAGGTAGATTACCTTTTCAAGAATTCAACCCCAGCCACCAAAAAGAGACCACCTCCAATTTCCGCTTTCCATCCCCTTGACCTTTTCTAGAATATCTAGAATATGCTTGGTAATATTCTTTTCCATATTTGTTATCCCGACTACGCACTGGTCGCCAACTACTGCGCACACACCACCATTCTTAGCCAAAATAAAGTCCACTGCATATTGAGTCTGTTCGGAATAAATCTGCATACTTTCTAACTGAGTGGTGATATCGCGCAGAGCCGCCACAGTCGTGTTGAATAAAATTTGTAACTTACACCCAAAGTATTCTTCAGCCTTTTCACCTCTTGCCATGGCAGTTCCACCTAATGTACAGATAGAAGACATAATATATCCAAAGGTAATACCATTACTGTAATTATTTATCTCGATATCTGTGACTCCCTCACAAAACTCCTTCATCAACGTTCTTTTCACCCATATTTCCTTGGGTCTTGCACTTTTACAGGGTACGCCCAAGGGCAACACCATTCCAAGGGCCACATCATTTGTCCCGTTATGAACATTAGAGTTAGTCCCATTAGACAAAAAGAAAAACCCTAGGTGTGCATAAATGGGCCTATCATAATCCACTGCAGAATATCGAGTATTCATTTCAACAGTACTTGGATCGTCTGTTCTTACCAAAGGGATTGTCTCTTTATACATCACTAATCCAGAACAATTTATGTACAATGACGTGTCAGTACTATTGATAATAGGACAACTAGCAGGATAATAACCAGCTTGCCGGGGGATCGTCAATTCTTTGTAATGCCAACCTACCAACGTTATGTTCTGTTCTTCCATATAGAAATTATCACAATAGGTGTTATCACAGCCAGGATAACACTGCCCCAGTGGTTTTCGATGGTTCAGGCATGGTCCTGAATAACCAGATCCAAACACTCCGTTTATCTCGACAAAGTCAGGGGATTCAGTATATGTATAATTCACTAAAGACAATGGATATGCAGTCCATAAGCTAGTGACAGAATCGGTGGGGTAGCACGCTGTTCCATTACCAAAGAATCTCTTATGCGTCGCCAAGAGTATATTACTCGAAGGCACTCTCTTATTTCTTTTTGGAGAAAGACCTTTACCTCCACTGCATGAAGGTATACTATAAGCATTTTCCAAGACCCACAGTATCGCACATAGGATTGTCATCAACAGAACTGCTGAAGTCACATAAATCAATTTTCTTTTACGTGTCCACACCACATTATGTTGAGCAACAAGAACCATCGGCTGCTCTTCCTCGGCAATCAACCTACCAAAGGGGTGCATAACGAATCATGGAATGGGGGCAAAAATGCAAAAGGAAATATATAAGTTCCCAGTGTCCGTCAGATCCTCACTGGTACAGGCTCCTATTGTCCATCAATACGTTGGAACTCTTGAACACCGGCGGTGGAGCTTGCTCTGTCCTAAGCTTGTATCCCACGTCGGTCACGATGGTATAACTCCACGTTATACTTTGGTCTTCTCTATCTAATGTTCAAACAACTAAACTAAAGCGAGCAACATTTTTCACCAAGCTTAATAAATCTTCGTTGGTACTATAACTCAGTACAACCTATCTTATGCAGTCCGTCCCTAATCTTTTTTCTCCGAAGATGCACTTTCCCTCAATCGAGGGCGCAAATTGCACCTGGTAGCCCCAGGCACTGTATGATCGGTGAACAGAGGCTCTTGAACAGCTCGTATTTCTGGGGGGACAGCCTCATTCAACACCTCTGCATTCTCTTTATCCGTCTGCGTCCATGTGAGCTGGGCGTCGCTGAATGGGACAAACCGAGGCACCGGCTCACACTCAGAGTCCACAATGCCATCTTTCACCCAGTGATCGTAGGGCAGAGGTAGAGGTACCCTCCGGCAGTGGGTTGCATGAACCCAGTTCTTATGGCCAGCAATTTTTACATCGGTGCGTGTCACCAATAGAACCTGCTCTGGCCCCTTCCAACGCGGCTCCAAACTTTTCTTTCTCTGAAAGTTCTTCACCAAAACAGAGTTTCCAGGCTGAATGTCGTGGCCGTGCCCCTCTGGCGTAGGAGGCAGGGAATCCTGGACCTGTTGGTGAATAGAACGTAAACTTTCTGTTAACTGGCCAAGATAATCCAACAACACAGGGTACTCAATATCAGAAAACCGACGAGGACGCGGGACGCCCCAGACATTTGCTGGGCGTCCAAACACAACCTCATACGGTGACAATCCTGTTCTAGAATGAGCTGTCGTTCTTGTTGACAAAAGTGCTAACGGTAAAGCATCTGGCAATTGTAACCCTGTCGTCTCCTGAATTTTTGCCAGTTTGAGCTTGAGAGTACCATTGTACTTCTCAACCAAACCCACTGACTGTGGATGATTGCAGCATGATATTTTTGCTTAATGTGCAGACCTTCACAGACCAATTGAATCACCTTTGCATTAAAATGACTTCCGTTATCAACCAGATCACTCGGGGCAAGCCGAAACGAGGAAAGAACTCCTTCAGGAGTACCTTTGCAGTCGTAATGGCCGTATTGTCTCTAGTGGGGTAAGCCTCAACCCATTTACTGAATGCACATACAACCACCAAAACGTACTTCAAATTATTGCATCTCTCCAACTCTATATAATCCATTTGAAGGACCTCAAAAGGAAAAGTGGGTGGTGCAAAGTTACCAGGGGGTGTAGGGGTACCTTTCCCAGGATTATGCATCATGCATGCCATGCAGTACTTCACTAAGTGTGCAGCTGTCTTAGAGATATTGTCATTCTGCCATACGGGATCTAACAATTTACAAATGCCTTTAGCACTAATATGGGATGGACCGTGGGCCATAGTAACCACAGGAAGAACATATGAATCTGGCAACATCCATCTCCGTTTCCCTGATTTATCAATCCAACATCCTTGGTCATTCAACTGTGTTGTACTTTCCTGCCAAACCGCTAATTCTTCTATTGTGACTTCACTTTGTATCTCCTTTACACTTTCAAGAGTGTCCTCAAACATAACAACCTCAGGAACCCACCTAGCTGGACCTGCTACAAACATTCTTTTCATTTTTGTCCAGGCAGTTTCCTTAGCTATCTGATCTGCAAAAGCATTTCCCCTACCTACATCATCAGTAACCTTCCGGTGTGCGCCACACTTCACTATTACTAATTTCTTGGGGAGTGTCAAAGCAGACAAAAGCCTCAATATGAGGTGTCCATGTTGGATTCTTGTGCCATGAGAAGTAAGGAACCCTCTCTCAACCCAGAGTCGCCCAAAATTATGCACGACCCCAAAGGAAAACTGGCTGTCAGTATAGATATTGACAATCAGTCCCTCACTCAATTCACAAGCTTGAATAAGGGCAGCAAACTCAGCAGCTTGAGACGACTGATAATGGACTTGTGATGTCTCTACTACTGTACGCAGTGTAGAAATAACATAAGCCGCAGTTGTAGTGCCATCTGGTAATTTGAAACAAGAGCAATTGACATATAGTTCCCCTTGTGGGTCAGATAAGGGAAGGTCAGTCAAGTATACCTGTCCTTTCGTCTCTTCTTCCGTCCGGAAGATACAGTCATGTTTGTCGACTTCATCACTCTCAGAAGGGAGGGGTAGTAACGTGGCTGGATTCAGAGTAGCACATCTTTTGATCGTGATATGTTTAGCAAACAATGTCAATTCATAACCAGTAAGACGTGCACTGGTAAGGTGCTGTGTCTTTGTCTTATTCAAAAGCGTATCCACAGCATGGGGTACCATGACTGTGAGATCAGTATCCAGTACAAGTCCAGCCGATTGTCTGATCGAAGTGGCCACGGCCGCGACCGCTCTTAGACAACTCAGGAAGGCTCTTGCGACTGGATCAAGGACAGCAGAGAAACAAACACATGGCTGTTGCTTATCCCCAAATTTTCGTGTTAGAACAGAAAGCGCATAACCAGCCATCTCATGGACATACAACACAAACGGTTTGCCATAATTAGGTGTGCTGAGTATTGGAGCCGAACAAAGAGCAGTCTTTAATCGCTCAAAAGACTGCTGACATTCAGGCGTCCAAGGCAAAGGCTCATGCACTTCTTTTGTTGTTAGTAAAAGCAAAGGCTTAATTAGCAGAGAATAGTTAGGTATCCATTGGCGACAGTAAGAAGTGATACCTATAAAAGCGCGCACATCTTTCTGAGTTTGTGGAATGAGAATTTTAACGATGGTACTGATAAGCTCCGGGGTCAACCTCCTACCCTCCTTCGACAGTAGGTGACCTAAATAGGTGACCTCCTGTCAACAATACTGAAATTTAAAAAGGGAAACCTTTATGTTCATGAAGAGATAAATGCAACAATAACTTAACTGTACTGTCTTTATAACCTTGTTCGGTATCAGAAGCAATGAGGAGGTCATCAACATACTGCACCAATACATTACCTGCAGGAAGCGACAAGGAATCCAACTGACCTTTCAATGCCTGGCTATAAATGCTCGGACTCTCTGTATAGCCCTGAGGAGCTCGACAGAACCTAAAGCTCCTACCAGCTAGGGTGAACCCAAACAGATATCTGCTACTGGATGGATAGGAATACTAAAGAATGCATTTTTCAGATCAATAACAGAAAAGAATTTAGCAGTGGAAGGAATCATTGTCAAAAGTGTGGTAATATCTGGAACACTGGAAACTGGGGAACCACTATTTTATTAACTTCGGGCAAGTCAATCGCAAAACGGTAAAGATCCCCATGATCATCAGAGGAACCTGAGGGTGTCCGGTTAAGAATCGGAAGAATGGGACTATTACAAATATTGGCAGACGTCTCTTCAACTACTCCTTTGCATATCAAATCCTGAATAATTTGGGGTATTTTATACTGAGGAATATGAGGCAAAACAGCATTATCTCTAACCTGAATCGAAACCGGTGGTATATGCAGCAGCCCCACATCTGTATCACACGTTGCCCATAGAGTGGATGATATATCAGCAAATTCAAAAGGAAGAGGATGAGACAGACATTGTTTAGTACTCACATTTGGGCCCATCGTCATATAAACACCTTCTGGGGAACAATAAATAGTGGCATGCAATTTCTTCAACAAGTCTAAACCCATCAAATTCTCACCACAATTGGATGTCAACAAAAATGGAGAATCCACAGTAAAAGGACCAATAGTCAATGCAAGGGGTTGTGAAATGGGGCTTACAACCGGTACACCTGAAAAACCTACCAAAACATTATTATGGCCAGACAGAGCCACCCCAGGGACCAAAATCGAGAAACAGAACTCTTTGTTGCACCTGTATCCACCAAGAATTCCTTAGTCGAGCCATGCAAATCTGCGGTGACATAAGGACCACATTGATCTACAGGTATCGGAACTGGTCCCTCACTCTGTCCCTGGCTGTCCTAACTGTAAAACATTCCTGTCACCTCATCCATATCATAATCATCATGGTAATACTGTCCATCATGAGGGTCTTCAAAGTAATTATTAACGAACGACCCTGTGAGACCGCAGCGCTCTGAGCCCTATCGGTCCCTCAACCTCATCCCCAAAGACTTCGCCCTCTCGGAACCGCCACCTTCTGCAGAAGCACAGGATACTCGCTACGCCAATAATCCTCTTCCTTACAATATGCACACTGATTCGGCACGAAAGGAGTCATGGTGGACTGCATACTGGTGCGTGGAAGCTGTCTAGCAGGACCACCACGTCCTCTACCATTCCCTCTAAACGCTTGCTGCAACAGCACCTTCGTCTTTAAATCCTTATTCCTTTTATCTATCTTTTCTTTCTGTTCCTGATCACGATGCTCATAACATTGAGCCATATTCAAAATAACAGAGGGGGAAGTGGTGGTCCAGGTACTCTCAGACGCCTTCAAACGAGTCGCAATTTCAGGAAGTAAGTTAGAAACAAACCTGTCGACAAACAATCGAACACCTCCCTCAATAGACATATCCTGCCCACTATAATCCAAAAATGTATCTTCAAACTGAGTAAAAAAATCAGACACACTTTCATCCTTCTTCTGTCGACAAGCTGTCAACTTGTCCCAACTTACTTTCTTCGGCGTAATAAGAGAATGCATATATGTGATAATGCGGCCTGGCAAAGCAAGTATCTCGGCTCGGGGCTTATCACCTGGCTTTCGTTCCTGATCCCATCCTTTAATCACATCCCATGTACCACCCAGCTCCGCAACATGGTCTTGAGTATGAACCTGTCTCCAAATATCAACCGGAACAAGAAGACCAAAGAACATTTCAATATCAGCAAGAGTCATTACAGTAGAAGAGGCAGCTTCAGTCAGTTCTTTATAATAAGCAGTAGGATTTTTCCTAGGATCGGGCAAATGAGCTTTAAGGGATAAAACCTCACTCCTCTTTCACGGAGTTCACACCCATTGTTCCTGAAAACGGGCCGCTACACCCGGTCTAGTAACGTTACCACACTGGTCCATTAACTCTGGTGTTTCTGGGTGATATATTGGATGAACCTCTCGCATCGAAAACTGAGACACCGGGGTAGGACTCTTCTCATGCAACCTACCCCTATAAGCAATTAACGTCGTAATATTCCTGAAAACTTGGCCAGGCTCCATACCACTAGCATACACGCGGTCTCTCATATCAAATAAAATTTGTGGTGCATCATCCCCAAAATGTTGCTGCCAGAGATTAATTAACGTAGCAGACATATGCTTAAGGGCGTGCTGCTGTACAAAGGGCTCATAATCTCTCATTATGCACCAAACATCCTCCACACTGCAAATAGGATTACGACCCCACTGCGCAGCCTGATTGGCCACTGCCTTCTTCTCCTCATCCCCCACCTTAGATCAAAAAAATGGGCCCATACGTTCCTTAAATTTTGTCAAATCTCTATCCTCAAATCCACGAACTGGCGTTTCACTACTTAGAGATGTTGGGGGATGAAAAACCATAGAAGGAGAGGTAACAAAAGTACCAGGTACAATCGTCGCTGGCGCTTGTACCAGAGGGGAGAGAGCAGAGGAGGACACAGGAGTCGAAACAGCAGGTATGCTAACAATCACAGTTGCCAAAGATGGCGAGGACAAAGAAGAAACGGGGTGCTGTGGCCAAAGCTGTTGAAGCGGCAACTGAAGATACAGGAACAGTCGAGACAGATGTGGCAGGCTGTGGTGACTGTGAGGGAACAGCAGGATATATCCTCTGTGGGGCATACGGAGCCGGGGGTCGAGTATCAAACAATTCTTCCACAAAAGTATCATTTTCTTCTTGAGCCAAGTAAGACCTGTCAATTTGCAACCAAAACCTCCTATCTGCACATTTAAGTCCTGTATCCTGTTTTTCTTTGTCATATGGTACAGCTTTCTGAGTCAATGTGTGCATCCGCCCTTTCCGTGCATCTTTTTCCATCTTCAATCGACTCTGTTTAGCTGCTTTATGCCATGTTTTGAGGGAATCAAACATAGACTGTCTACTTCGTCTCTTAAATAACTGTTCCTGTAAGAACCCAATCTTTTGTTCATCAAAAGTGCCCGTCAACGGCCACTGTAACTCGGCATTGTCCCTCGTATATTTGTGCCATAGTGTACTAAACATAATAGGGCCAAGACCATGCTTCACATACATATCAAAATTAGGGGTGCCTTCTGGAGGCGCCGGCTGTGCTTCTTCTAATCGAGCCTCTGTAGAACAACAGCGACAACACAAGGAAAAAATGTTACTGATGCCAGGAATTTTCAGAAGAGAAACGAGTTCACTATTTATGCCTGGCAAAACAATTACAAATGCATTTATCCAAAGACGGTCCTCAGACCGCACCAAATTCAAACCACAATGGCACCATATCCACAAAGAACCAAAACACACTCACCTGATATGAGTAGATCAAACGAACCAATTCTCCACTGCCGACTCTTCAGACCGAACGGTCAGATCCAAGGCTTTCGCCATTCAGGACTCCAGTCGGGATGACCACTGGGCTAGGCACCGTCCGGCGGGACAGAAGGGACAGCTATGAGTATCAGGAACTCTTCGTGCAGGGATCCCTGATCCGTCAGTCCGACCCGACGATAGCCTCAACCTCCCCCCCCATCCACGGAAGGGGATGGATCAATCACCCGAAGGAGTCCCTGTTCGGGCACCAACTGAAGGAAGTTACCCGTTTAGGGTCACCCGGGTCACTAATGACCACCTCTCAGCCTTCCATACAAAATGAAGAGTCGGTCAGACAGTAGAGAATACAAACCAATAACTGTTTATTCAAAGTACACTCAGTGCGGAGCCCGGTCTGCCCAGTCGCTATGAGTGCTGCAGAGGGACTGACATCAGCAAGCATAGGGATATATTATGTACATTTCAGAACCAATGAAGGCACGCCCATCATGGAATTTTCCAAGCAGATGTAGCTAAACAGTGAACTACAAAGAGTAAGTTTCAATTCTGATGCCGGGCACACACTATCTAGTACTCAAAGTTGCTCCGCCCGTGCCCGCCACTAGACTAGTGGGAGAAGGCCTCTATCTAGTGGGAAAGGTATGCGCTAATAAGGACAGTGTATTCATTAGTGAAGCAAAACTCAACCTTGGAGAAACGCAACTCAGCAGAGGCCTTTTCTCAGAAATAGCAAAGGATCAGTTTCGATCATGATTCAAAATGGCGCCCAAATAGAAAATGGTGCCGCAAATGCTGACTTACATGTGATAATACATGAACGAAATCATTTCTATTCTAACACAGTGCAGAACTCTCGCTCAAGCAGAGATACGATAGACGGCCATAGTCCATCAAGTTTCCCCCATTGTTATCTGCCAGCTATCTTGGAAAAACTATGCAGTGTTTATCAGCATCTGCGGACCACGGCCACCACTGCGGGTCCGCCTGCAGTATTCCGAGTGTGGCAGTCAGACCACCACAGGACCGTGATCCTGTGGCGGTCATGCAGTGGAAGGGGACAGGAATATGCTGGTGGTGCCGAGCATATTTCGAGTTGTTTTTCCATCGCCCATTTCATGGCGGTAAGCCCACCATGAAAAGGATGGCGGAGAGGCAACTTAGGGGACCCTAGCAGGGCCCCCTGCCGCTTCTGGGCCTAGGAGTGCATTTGTGGAGGCACATGTTGTGCCACCCTGGAATTGCACTCCCGTTCCTACACGGTGTGGCATGCATACCACACCGTGCAGGAACGTGCTGCAGGCACTGTCATGGCGGCAGTCTGCTATTAAGGCTCTCCTATGAGCCTAACACAGCTGCAGCCGTGAGACTGCCGCAGCACCGCCTGTCCGCCCTAGATTCAACTCAGAATCCGGCGAGTGGGCACACGACGGGCTTGGTGGTCCTCCTGTCGGCATGGCAGTGGTGGGCCGACAGGAGGACCGCCAAACTCGTAATAAGGCCCTAATTCATTAGTTCCACGGGGGTAAAAACCGAATTTCCCTGCCGTGTTCTGGAGAGAAGTCCAGAAAACGTATGAAGGTAGCTGCATAGTACATGTAGCAATACCTCTGTCACTACTATTCAATATGCTTACAAAACTACTAGGTGATCTTATCCAGTCCTAGTACGAATACTTTAGGAGTGTACGGATGACTGTTATTGAACATTTTAATTTAAAGTCAATGATGTTACGACAGAAACAATTTTTTGGTCTCTGGCAGGTACTTTAGCCAAATTTGCTTGTGGCACCTTTTGGACTTCTGCTTCAAGCAGCTGGCCTTAGGCCAGCTATGTGGAGAATGTGCTATGGCAAGAGGCCATGCCTTCTGACTCATCTGGGGAAATGTGCAACTGTGATCTATCATATTAAAAATCATTCCACATTTGCACAAAGCACATCTTAAAATGTGCTTTTTGAAGATAATTACAGGACCGGAATTAATTTTGTCGTTTAACAGTATATGCCTCTGGTAAAGAGTGCAGGAGAAACACTGTGGTTGAAATTAACAAAGGGGTTCCTCTGAAAGTCTGAAATTTGCAGTTGTAGGGTCACTTCTAAATTTGGAACAAATGTCCAACTTTCAAATTAACACAAAGAGTACTCCTGAAACCTGAAATAGCGACAGATTTCCAATAGAACTTGCGTACACAAGAGGCAGATTTCCAGGAGAACTCACATGCATAAGTATTATGGCATGCAGACATGTAACAAGGTGTACAGTTCTCCGTGTGAAAATGTATTGAAGTGTGCATTAATGCATTATACTTTTTTATTGTTCCTTATAAGTTTGGGTGTGTTCACCAACTTTTACAGATAGACCCTTACCCAAAAAAAAACAACAACCCTGCCCTACTCCTAAATGTGTAATTACATAAAATCCACCAAAGTGGTGGAATTTTGTATTTGCAAATACAATTTTGAAGATAATGGCACCATTCCTGATTCATTGAATAAGGAATGGGATTTTAACCTTGCAAATGGGGTTCTCTGTGTACCGCTGTTGTCTAAGAAACATGTTTAAGAGGTATTGGCACCAGTAGACATGGGTCGATAACTTAAAACAAGTCTATTTATTAACTTTGTTTTTAAATTTTTATAAAGAGCAACATGCTATAGAGGAAGCCTCAGTGCGCATAGGGAGGAGGTACAAAAGGTGAGAGAAAATATTAACGTCCCACTGTCATAATGGCTAGTCATTTGACCAGTGGAAGACTGATGTCTTCTGTTGAGAACCTGTCTCCTTGTGTGCAGATAAACAATGACAAAGCCTTGGAGGGATGTAGGGAATTGGCTATTCAAAGAACAGTAGGAGAGCGTAAGAGGGTTCCTGTCACTATTTTTATTGCATATTGAAGTAATATATGAAGGGGTGAGAATAATATCCTAGTCCTTTCTTCAGTCCTTCTTCCTTATATAAGGGTATTCCTGGACGCCTCCTTTTTGGACCTTTTCCCGGCCGGACGTGTGCCTCAAAAGGAATGGAGACGTGGGTAAGTATATAGTCTTGTTAATCAGACTTTTTAAAGGAATAGGGAGTTGAGTGGGAACCAGCACCTTAAGTAAATCCTCCACCAGTGTTAACGCTACTAACTCGGTAACGTTCTTTTTATTCTCTACACACTCAACGCGTCTCAGGCTTCTCTGCCATCCTCCCTACCAACCACCGCAACTGAAGACGTACCTGGGTAAGCCACGCTTCTCCAGGAATGTGGCTGTAAACTTCGCCTTCCCGCCGGCGTGCTTCATTCTCTTCTTCCGGTTGGTCAGGTTCCTGCATCTTCTCCCCTCGTGTTCGGCGGAGGAGACATGCTTATCTCTGGAGTCTTTTCCTCACAGTTTCGCCTTTTCTCGAGGTAGCTGGAGGTGCGCGAGTTCTGTTCCTCTCCTTCATGCTGTCTCGGCATTCGATCTGCATTTTCCCACAAACCTTCTCCTGCTCTTCCGGGGTTTCATAGCTCCGGTGGGGAAGGATCCTGTGACTCTGGGAGGGAGGGCAGTATTCCGGGAAGTACGATACCTTAAAGCGATCGCTTTCAAACTTATGTTCCTTGACCTGACGGCACGGCGACCCTATTGGGTCAGGCTGTGAAAAAAACAGAGGTGTGACGTGAGGGGGGAACTGGTCAGCTTGATTTTCTAGTTCAGATATCTCACATAGCAGACTCGCCATATCGTGACAATGGAGAAACCATGTGGTCCTAGGAGTAGTAAGAAAGAGCCAGTTTCAAGCGTCTGGTGAGGAAGGAGGCAAGATCAACCCATGGGCATCCCGATAACATTTCAGACTGTGTTGAAGAAATCTAAACAGAGAATTGTCAGGGTCCTCTGGAATTTGAGGTGTTGTTACCGGTGGAGACAAGAATTCCACAATGAGGTGCCTTGCACATGGAGGGAACTTCTGCTAAATTTCATGTATTCGGTCATGTAGAGAATGGTAAACACATCACACCTGAAGTTACTCAAAATATCTTTAAATGTACAGGTGGGAACACCACATTACATGTTAGAAATGTCAACAATAAAACAATAACTTAATAAGCACTAATACAATGTGATTCCTAAATTATTGATCCACTTTTATTTTGCTTTATAGAGACCGCCTCAATTACTTTACTTAGCTTACACACCATCCCCTGGCATCAAGTTCCGATCCTTGGCTTTGTCACTACTGTGCATTTGCATCGGGTCAAAGCATCACAAAGGCATGTTGTACATGCATTGTAGACAGGCATGAGGCTCAGTCTTGAGTCAGGGTGTATATGATGATGGCTTATATTGCAATGAGAAATAGCATAAACGTGTTTTCTGCACCCATTTTGTAATTATTTATTCGTTTTTATCTTACTTTTTCACTACAACACAGATTAAGCACCCTCTTGTATAACTTTACATAATAGTTAAAGGCTACTTTGATACAATAATTATATATTTAAAAAAACTACTTCCTTTCATCTGATATTTTTGCAATAAATGTATTAATATACCTTTCGAAAAAAATACGATGTAGCATTCATTTATTTAACATCAGGTTTCAATATTTTACGAGCTATCCAGGTACTTGAAAGTTCACAATCTCCCGGAGGATTTATTAAACGGAGTTTATCCAAATGTTTTCATTTCGTTTTGTTTCCATTTTTCATTTTTCTTGTATGTTGCTGTTCTGCGTATATTTCAGCTGATTAGTGCTTATGAACTATGCTCATCTGAGAGCAAAGGAAGGTGAAAACCTCTCTTCCTTCACAGTTGGCATACACAGCCAGCGGCCGAGCCGGATCCCCTCCCCCCCGTGCACCCTCCCTGCCCTTCATCCCGTTAAAAGGACCGAGCCCCGTTCCAGAGGGACAGTCTCGAGCAGGTAAGATGGCTCCTCAGCCTATGCTATTTCCTCTTAGATCTGAAACAGCTATTATTAGGCAAAAGTTTGATTCAAGGTAAGGCACCAGTTCACGCATTCCCTCTAAAGCAGTGGAAAAAGTTTATTTCACAAACGGCACTTATTTACCTTAAACTAGTAGTGAGTTTGGTTTACACCTGACCTGGGCAGAAAATGAATTGGTTGATGTGTCAGGCTCGCTAACTCTCCGTCCTGTCCTTAGCCGATGTTGTACATTTAAGCAAACCAATTCTTGCAAGTTCATTATGGATGTGTAAGATGTTGCAAAGAGTTTTTCTTTCAAACAACGAATATTTCTTGCAAAAAGTACCAAAAAATGTAGAAAAGTTGAGAAATTTCATGTAAGTTAGGCATAGGCATGAAAATACGAACTATTGCAAATCTGTTGTATGGAATGGAACGTGTGTTGAGGTACTGGCATTTAAAAGGTGAGCGTCCTGTATGGGGACGGATGTGCACCCCACCTGCCCTCAGAGCCCCAGCTGCATGGATATCTAAACCCCTGGTAATGATTTTTGGTCCTAGGCGCACACGGATCATGCGTGTTCACCATGACCCAGGCCTGTCTCATGGTAATGGACCAGGAGGGGTGCACCAAGCTCTAGGGACATATCACAGTGGTGGCAGGATCCCTGTTCTGTGTTTCATAATGATCAGTAGAGCGAACAGGCCTTTTTACCTATATCACAGGAATGGTGCCTAAAGGCCCACTCATGTAAAGTTCTGTGGCGGTGTACTTAACTTACCCTTGGCCTGCATGGATTGTGTGTAGCACTGGATAACGCGTGATACTTGCATGTGCGTGCTGGGATGTGTTTGTGCCGGTGCATGGTCCATTTTGGAAATACAGCCTGCAGAGGTTGAGAGGTGAGGGCTGCAACCCCCAGACGGGGGTAGTGTGGTGCTGATATTCCTAGGGGCTGGGGAGGGAGCATACACCAAAGGAAGGGGAGCAGAGCATCCTCTGTGCACATCAAAGGTCTCTTTGATTCCAGGAAGAGTTACTGGTCAGTGAGGCCTGGACTCATTGTCAGGGAGATGGTGAGACTGATAAGGTTGGCACTGTCCACCAGGGAATCTTGATTGGGAGGAAGGCGTAGGCCTTTGACCATTTATGAGACACATTTCAGTGGAGGCTGACAGCCAAGTGTGATCTCCAGTTCCTCACTTAGCCTGTGTTGTGGGTCAGTCAGAAATGGAGCCACTCTTGCTGCGGCAGACAGTGCAAAGAGCAGTGCAGAGGAGAGAGTGCTCCAAAGGAGCTGACACCCCAACTCAAATTTCAAAGGGTCAGACACCAAATCACATTTGTATCCGGAGTTGGACTATAAAGATGGGAGCATGAGACAGCACGTCCATCAGGAGGAAGAAGTTTGCTAAGACTTTTAGCTGCTGGACCAGGACTAGGGACCAGGCTCTGCTAGTCTGTCTGCTGGGCTAGGGAACATCACCCAGGAAGTCAAGACAACTTGCCTTGAACCTGTAGCACCAGCCTTCTGCCTGCCTGCCAAGACCATTGGACCCTGTGTTCAGGAGAGGAGCCCCTGGAGGGGGCGAGGCTCAGAGAAGATCCTAGCGAGTGGATCCCGATGAGCAAAGTGTGAGATGTGCAGGCTGCCTACCAATCTTGACCCCAATGTGACCAGGATGGACGGCCACCATGAAAAATGGGTGTCTCCCTTGTGTGTGCCAAATCAAGCGACCCTGTGTGACCAAGAAGGGGGCCACAGTGAAGTGTGTCCCGTCACTGTGCAGCCGCCAAGGTCGGCGAACTCCATGTCACCAAGAGGGGGGGGGGGCTGTGAAGACAAGGCCATAACCTGTGTGCGGGCCAAGGTTGGCAAACCCCCATGTGCCAAGGAGGGGAACCACCGACAGTCAGGGCCATTGCCCTGATTCATCTTGCCAGGGAAGCCAGGAGAAACACTTACTGATCACTGCAGGAGCCAGGCAAGGATGTCTGACAACTTCTTGGGCCATCTGAGGACTGATGAGGTCAATGCATCATCAGGGAAAGATCGCAAGAGCTCGTGAGCCCTCAGCTTTGGAAGACCGGAGCTCACGAAGGCGCTCCCCCGTCCTCCCAGGATTACCGATGCCATCAGGTTGGGTAAAACTCAGTGGCTGCTTGTGGAATTTAAAACTAGTAGGGCATAAGAACAATTAATGAACTTTGGCGCACATGCGAGTGAGCTGGAACTTTTCTGGGAAAGTTTGGGAGGTTTCTGCCCTTGAGAACTTTTTTAAAAAGTGGTGTAAAATGGTGCATTTTCAAGGAAAATTTCTATTATAAATTAACCAACAAGCACTTTTCTTATAGGTATTTTAAAAGAAAAACGTATAAAATATTGCACCGAATTTCTAATTTTCAATCTGCAAATTTGAGAGGTAGAGGTGAGCGAGCCATTGAAAGCTTGAGCCAACTGCCTGACTCTGGCTAAGTTCAAGATCCTTTTGGACTCCTGAGCCCAAAATGAGCCATGCCTTCAAGTGGCACCTGCCTGCTGACCATGCTCTAATCTCATGTGCCAAGAAAGGGAGACAAAAAATTTACTTTCAGTATAAAATAGGGCAGCAAGAGAAATATCCATCTAGTGGTTTAACGGCTCAATGTGACACCAGAAAACCAAGGATCGATCCTGGCGTCCCCACTTAAACAAATTATGTGATCCTAGGCATCAGAGTCCAGCTGCTGCACTCAGCTGGATCAGGAGGTCCCCGACACCTCTCTATACCTGCACAAAGACCCAGTGGCAGTAATTACAAGGCACCAGAGGAAAAGTAAAATGAGGAAATATGAAGAGCGGACAGAGCAATGAGAAAAAGAAAATTAGCAAATTGGCATGAAATAAAGAGTAAGGACATGCTAACAGAGAAAGAAGGAAATGGAGAGAAATGATAAGAAAGTCGGCAAGAGAGAAAAAAAGACGTAAGAACAAAGGAGGAAACGAGCGCACAAAGCAAGAACAGTGTAAGTAAATTATAAAAAAAAACACGAAAGAAGTCTCAAGAGTGCAGAACGCCTTTCATCGCTAACAACTGCCTGGACCTGATTATGGCCCCTCCACCGTCTGGGCATCCTGCTCCAAGCATCCACTCTCCCCTTAAGGTGCGCACACTTCGTTACAGCAACCCGGCACAGGCTCCAGTTTAATCTGTAAACTCACCCTTTCCTAAGTCATCACATGATGCCGTGAGGCAAATGAAGTCTGATGACCCCTGCCCACCCTGTGACAATTAGGAAAGGGAGGAAGATTGAGTGTGAGGCAGCAGTGAGTGGCATGCAGCCCCAGGCAGTAAATGTCCCAGATGTGGGTCCCTTGCTCGCTGCGCCACTGGATTCAAGCTAGCCTGGCTGATGAGGGGTGATGCCCTGAAACCAGTCCCAAGATGCTTGTTTACGGTCCAGGGAGGACCTGGCTTGGCAGTTCGGACTGGACTGTTCCCATGAGGAACAGGGTCAAGACTGATTTGCATATGGCTGGGTCCATACTGGGGTAGCATAGTGAGCAAAAGAACGATGGATTAAACCCAGATCTCTTGACTTAAGTGGTTGAAACGTTTCAGCACTCCATCTATCATCTTGATGTGTTTCCAATATACAAGTCAACCATTCAAAACACTGTGAGACCAAAATGCTCCCCGGCGGGAGAAACACAAGAATAAAGAGGAAGGCCATCAAATCAAAAGGAGACAACTGAGATAGCCAAAAAAGCGATCCAAGTATGAACAAAGGGCTGACAGAAAGCCCACTCTATGTTTTTTGGGAAATATCAGGACGAGCCAACAGAATGCTAGAAATAAAGCTGTCTATAGCCTAGATCTAAAAAAAAAATGAACAAAACTTGATTTGGCAGCACAAAATGTTCAGAAACCAGATTAAAAGCAAAAAAAGTAAATGAACAGCTCATAACGGATTATACAAAGAGATGTTAGAACAGAGATAACAGGTAGGAGGTGAGGCTAGAAAACGAATACATTGAATATAAAGAAACTGAAACAGAGAATATATAATCTCGTTTGTTGCTGTAGACAAGAAAAAGTATGAGCAGGGTACAAGACAGAAAATAGACAGACATTATTACTGAATGGCTTGTGGTAGAACAGTTACATATTTAGGCAGCTTCTATTGAAAATAGACCTTGAAAACTGGATCTGTTGAGAACAGTGCAATGAAGGGCTAAAGATGAATAACAGTTGTCAGCAGAAGAAGAACAAGCATTGGCAAAGTCAGTATGTCTGGTATTGCCAATACTTATTATTTTTTTTTTCAAATCTTCATTACAAAAACATTATAAAGATGAACACCCGTGGGGGGCATGGCCTGGAGCCTAAGATGGCAGACGCGTGAGCTCGGAGCTCCGCGCCGGCCCGTCATTTATCGGCTTAAAACTCCGGCGCCTGGGACCTGGGCAAGAGCGGAAAAGAGCCCTGGGGTCTCCGTGAGGCAGTGGGCAGACCTCGGCGGGTTCTCTGTTTCTTGGGCGACCGGCAGAGGAGCGGAACGCCGCGACGTGGCCGGGACGAAGAGCCCGCAAGATGGCAGACCTGATGTGGGCGGCCTGCGACGAGCGACCCAGAGGAGGCCGCGTCCTGTCCCTGGACTGGTCGCCCTCTAGCCACTGAACTGGTGGCTTGCCTTGGTGCGCGACCGCGGAGGAACCCCTATGCGGTGCATCGACATGCAATGGCGACATCCCTGAGGTGAGGAGCTGGGCGTGGCGAGAGATCGGGGCCTAGATCGGGTCTCGGGACAGACGGCTCCGGCTCTGGTGTCCTCGAGGGCAGAGCATCCATCCTTCATGGACCTGGCCGCGCACCGGAGGGCATAGATCCTGCCGGTTCGCCCTCTCAGAAGCACTAGCACAGCCCTGTGATAGGGCCGAAAGTGGCTGTAACTCTAGCTGGCCGATGTGAGGCCATCGCAGACCAGGGCGGACTGGGAGTTTATCGGCATGGACCCCTGTGGCCTGGTCGGGACGGTCGCCTAGGGATTGGGCAGGCCCCCCTGAGGAGAGCAGCAACAGCGTAGGGTTGCATACCCTGGACCCTGGAGCGAGGGTGAACGAGGGCCAACTCGAGCGAAGCGCTGTGTGAGGGTCGCCCCACTCAGTATTATGGGCGGAGGGCTGGATGAGGGCCCTGCCCCCGGGGTTGGACTGCGGAACGAAAGAGAGGGGGCCCTAACAGCCTGGCACAGTGCCGCATACATACCTGCGGGGGATACAACAACCCCGTGCCTGGCGGGGAGGCTGATCTTTGGCGCTGAGGTGCTGGGACTGTCCCGAGGTCCACAGATCTGGAAACGTAGTGCGGCCCACGGCGAAGAGTCGAGTTGTGGCACTTGCTGTTGAATAGACTCCCCCCCAGAGAGGCCTACCGGCTGCACAGGCTTTCTGGCACAATGGGAAAGCCTAGGGGTCGCAAGGCTGGGGCCTCACACGACCAAGAAGATAGCACCCAGGAGCAATCACAGTCTGCTTCAGAGGACCCAGTGCAACAGCAGCTGAGCAAGATACTGGAGGCCATAGCTGACACGAACGCCACCCTCCATCAAGACATCAGCACTGTTGCAGGGGGGCTTTGCCTACTGCGGGAGGAACATAAGAAGCTATCTGAGAGGGTGAAGGAGACCGAGTCGAGCATCACAGAATTAGCACTGGCTCAAAAAGCCTTGGAGCAACAGATGGGGGCCCTCACAGATAGAGTGTGTGTGCTAGAGCGGAGAGCCGACGATGCAGAGGGGCGCAACTGGAGGAACAACATCAGTGTCCTGGGCCTGCCGGAAGGGGCTGAGGGCAGCGACATGGTGTCCTTCTTGGAGCAGTGGCTAAGAAGTGTGGTAGCACCTGAGGGCCTGTCAACCGTTTACACTGTTGAGAGGACCCATAGGGTACCGGCCAGACCGCTGGCCCCTGGAAGACCTCCGCGGCCAGTAGTGGCTCGGCTGCTCCACTTCCGGGACAGGGATGTACTCCTGCAGAGGGTATGTGCAGAGGCCCCCTACACTATGGACAATAGCAAAATTTCCCTCTTCCCGGATTATACTCTGGAAGTAGAGAGGAAGCGGGCCTCCTTCCTGGAGGTTAAGAAGGCACTGAGAGAGGAAGGCCTCCAGTACTCTCTGATGTTCCCGGCCCGACTGCGTATCATCCTGGATAGGAACACTCACTATTGTGATTGTCCGAAAGATGCCTGGAAGTGGATAGATGCCTACAAAGTTGGGGCCCCGCAGCCCACGGGCTCTAGGCCTGAGCCGAGGAAAACCGCGGAGCTTGGGAAGCGCTCCAGGGGGCGGCCTCACAGAGGCACCACTAAGAAACCGACCTCATCGCAAACTGAGAGGGAGAGGGCTGAAGCCCTACAGGCTGTGGCAGCGTTTATGCAGGGTAAGAGTCCTGCACCGGAGGCGGAGGCCCACTCCTCGAGGGACACTGAGGAAAACGAGTCAGACACCTCCAGCAGTGACAGTGTGAAGCTGCCTGTGGTGATGCCGAAAACGGCTGATGAAATTATCTGAGGCTGCTTGAACATTGTGGTGATCCCGGATCCCAGTGCAGTGCCGAACTGTTAGTAGCTGACCCAGGTCCCGAGCGGACCTATCCCTCAAGGGGCCGGCGTGCCCCGGACGGTTTGTGCGCCCCGAACTATATCCTTATCTAGTCACCCCCCGCTGAGTGCCTTACTAGGTTAGGGCCTCATCAAGTGCCAAATGTTTCACATGCCGTTTGGGCGACCGACCGTTGTCGGGCTGCCCTGGAGTTGGGGAGTTGACCAACATGGGTGTCCACTTGTTAGAGTGCTATGTTTTGATGTTTGCAGAGGAGGGCGGTTGTGCATGAAAGAGGGAGTGGGCGAGGGAGGGGTCCCCCTTGTGTGGCTGATGGGTGGGGTCCAGCAAGAATGGCAGATACACATAACACCTTATGGTTCCTAACATGGAACATTCGAGGTATGGGATCTATCGCTAAACCCCACAATATTTACTCGTACCTAAGGCGCAGGGACGTACACATTGCATTTCTCCAAGAGTCACATTTAAACAGGGAGGAGGCCGGGAAGCTGAAGAGGCGAAGGAGGGGTCAGATCTTTGCGACCACCTCCTCCGCCTTTGCCAGGGGAGTGTTGATTTGGGTAAAACCTGGGGTCCCCTTTGCCCTTGAGCATACGTGGCTTGATGTGGAGGGATGGTATGCCCTGATCACAGGGAGACTGGCAGGACAGGAAGTGACATTAGGCAATATATACGCGCCTAACCAAGATCAGGTCGGCTTCTTAGAGTCCTTCTCCGCCTCAATGGCTATTCACTCAAATGGTCATATAATACTGGGGGGCGACTTTAATTGTGTCGCAGATTTTGGTACTGACCGTTTGCACCCGCCCCTACCGGGGACCCAGCCGCATCGCACGGCACTGGGTTTCTGTACGTGGATATCCCACTGGGGCCTTGAAGACACCTGGAGACTGCAGCATAACAGAGACAGGGAGTACTCCTTCTTTTCACCGGTCCACCAGGTGCATACTAGGCTTGACACGTTCCTTTGCTCCCCGGCCTTCAATAGTTCATCACACACACCAAAAACCTGGGGCGCACACTGTCGGACCATAGTCCACTAATAATGACGCACCAGCCTCCGGGGAGGCGTCCTCCGATCCCCACATGGAAACTGAACCCGTCATTGCTCGAGGACGCTCCCTTCCGAGCCTCGCTAAACACACTCATTGAAACTTACTTCCCCATTAATGTTAATACAGCATCCACAGCTCAAGTGGAGTGGGAGGCATTTAAAGTGGTCGTAAGGGGCCACTGTATGGGACAGGCAAGTGGGGCACATAGGGAGCTTTGCCAAGAACTCCTAGACCTAGAGGGGAATATCCGCAGGCTAGACAATATCCAGGGTATTGACAAGGTTGCCCGGGTGACATTACAGGAAACAAGGTATAATGACGCACTAAGCAGGCTGAGATTCTACAATTATAAGGATTACCTGGACAGAGTGCAGAGGGAAGAAGGGAAAGCGGGCCGACTGTTGGCGAGGCTAATTAAACCAGAGCTGGGGGGAGCGCCAATCACTCAACTTAGCTTGGAATCCGGGAACATGGTGCATGACCCAGATGCAATTAACAACTCCTTCTTGACATATTATGAACGCCTATACGCGGCTCCGGCTGCAACCCCTTGCCTGACATACGAAGCTTTTTGGGCCCCCTGCCGCTCCGTACCTTGGAGGCTGAGGCGCGGGAGGAGCTGGGGGACCCGATAAATTTACAGGAAGTCAAAGCAGCCATCGTGGCATTGGCGCCTGGCAAAACGTCGGGGCCAGATGGCCTCCCGGCAGAAATCTATCAGCGCTTCGCTGACATGTTAGCACTGCATCTTGTCACGTTATTTGCTGAGGCGTATGAAAGTGGGAGGTTGCCCAGCTCCACCCAGACTGCACTAGTGATCCCTCTCCCAAAGACAAAGAAGCCAGATGCTGGAGTGAAAGATTACAGGCCTCTCTCCATGCTTAATTTGGATTTTAAGATCCTGAGTATGGTGTTGGCAAGTAGGCTACTCCCGCACATGAAGTCCCTAATCCACCCAGACCAAAATGGGTTTATCCCCTCTCGCAGCACCTCTAATAACCTTCGCAGGCTCTATTCTATACTCTACCATGTGGAAGCTCCAGCCCAACACCAGGCGGCGGTTCTGTCAGTCGACTTAAAAAAAGCTTTTGACACTGTGGGTTGGGAATACCTGTTTGAGGTGATGCTGCGCATGGGCCTGGGGGACGACTGGGTGCGGTGGGTGCGGCTCCTTTATGCTTCGGCCACCGCAAGGGTTAAAACAGGTAGAACCATTTCTAGGCAATATAAGATATCCTGGGGGTCTTGGCAAGGGTGTCCCCTCTCTCCACTCCTGTCTGCCCTGGCAATTGAACCTCTTGCGGAGAGGGTCCGCCTGGGAGGGGACGGGATAGGATTGTCAATAGGTGTGCGGCAGCACCACCTCTCTATATGCGGACGATCTGCTGCTATATCTGACGGAGGCAGTTAGGGGCACCTCCGTGGCTATGCACATACTGGATGGCTTTGCACTGCTCTCTGGCCTTCCGGTCAATAAAACTAAGACGTATTTGTTCCCAATAGCAGGGCCATTGCCTAGACCGGAGACATTGCCGGCTGATATACGCTGGGCTCAGCGTACCTTTAAGTACCTGGGTGTTCACATCTTCCACACGTTAGATGACTTGAAAGAAGGGAACCCGGGCAGGGCACTGTGTTGACTTCGTTCCTGTGTGCACTTTTGGCGCACTTTGCAACTACCCATCATGGCCCGGATTACCTTGTCTAAAATGGTCATACTGCCCCGACTGTTGTATTTCTTTGTAAATCTCCCTGCCGAGCAGCTGGTTCCACCCCCTGAATGCTCTCTTATGAGATCTGGTGTGGGGAGATGGGCGCCCGAGGGTGTCCCTGAAAACACTACAACACCCTATGTCGGAGGGAGGACTAGGGGTACCGAACTTCGAATTTTATATGCTGGCTGCCCAACTACAATGACTGGCGCAATGGGTGGAGGGAGTAAACGAGGAGGGCACGTGCCTATTGAACCCGGCGTCCTGTCCTATGCTTGTGATGGCGAAGCTTTTAATTCCGGCAACGCCTACCCCTTATTGCTCATTATTGCAACGCACGGCCTTCCAGACCTGGAGAACGTGTCAGAGCAAAGGGCAGCGATCCACCGAGTACTCCCCCATGCTACCTCTCGTGGGGCTGCTGCATGGTGACCCCCAATCCATATTCACGAGCGAACAATTGGCTCGCTGGTCATAGGCTAGGCTGGACAATGTTGGGGATTGCTACCTGGACAAAGCATTAATTCCATTTGCAGAGTTGGTTGACAGCTTTGGGCTCCCCCCAGGTCGGTTCCTGCAGTATGAGGCGTTGACACGCATGTTTGCACAATTATGGGGCAGTGGGAGGGAAGAACCTGAAACGCACCCTGTATTGCATGCCTTATTCACCCTTGGCACAGCAGGACACCTAGTGAAATGGCTCTATGCCACGCTACTAGCAGCGTCTGTTGTTCCCCTGAGTGGGCTACGGGCAAATTGGGACAGAGTCGGGGGGCAGAGACCTTACCGACGCGGAGTGGTGCAAAATATTGCAATTTCCCAAAAAGATTTCCTGGAATATACGGTTAAAATACATTCAATTTAATTATACACATATGTCCTATATGACGCCCCACCGACTTAATGTGACCTATGGGGGGGAAGTCCGACAATGCCCCAGATGTACACACCCGGATGCAGATTTTGGTCACATGCCCTGGGACTGTCAATGCTTACGTCCTTTCTGGGAGGCTGTGTTGGGTAAGATCAGAGATGCATTAGGTAGGGTGTTGGCCTCCACGATACAGACATGTTTGTTGGGTCTCTTCCCTAGGCTGCCTAAGCGTAAAGTTGGTAACAGGCTGATAGACCTCGCGCTGGGTCTTGCTAAGCGCAGAATAGCGATGGAGTGGAAGTCTGCGAGGGGGCCACAGTTTGAAACTTGGAATAGAGATGTCATCATGTGGGCTGCGGCAGAGGACAGAGTGCTAAGTTGGGAGGAAGCCAAGGGAACGAGAAAGCGCCCAATGGCTGAGCAGTGGAGGGAGGCGCTGGTTGTGTGGGAAAAGCCGGAGGGTTCTAGTAGTGAGGAGGGTGGGCCAGGACAAGGGTACCAACCCGGTAGCGCTGAACAAGATACTCCCCCGCAATCTCCGGGGAATCCAGGGGTCTGACTCAAGTAGGAGAGGTGCACGGGCTGTTGTTTGTGTTGGGCCTGTTAGCCAGGAGAACGAGGAATAACTGTAGTGGGGGGTTCCTCCCGGACCCGCCTGTGGGTTATCCACGCTGTGACTCCCTCTGGGTTCTATTGTTCAGAACCGTCTACACCACTCCTCTGCACAAGTTTTTTTCTTTTCTTTTCTCTTCCTTTTTATTACATGGTTTGTATTAAGTAATTAGAATAGTAGGCAAACAAACATGAGTGGTACGCGTATACGTAGGACAGATGTTGGAAGGCCACCCACCTAAACGATGCACTATAAATGCAATAGTGGAGCAAGTACTGGAGAATGTAGTCATCACTTGAAGAGGTAAGCAATTTCTTAGACTACTGCTAATAGTTTACTAGGCATTGAGAAGGGTACTGGACGAGGAGAAAATTTGTTATAATGTATCACTAAAATTGATTGACACCTGTAGTGCCCAAGGATAAAAGTCTGCAACCATTTACTGTATAGTCCGAACATCATCGATGTACTGTTTTTCCTCCTATCCTTTTTGTATTCTGTGTGATGATTTGAATAAAATGCCAATAAAAATATATTTAAAAAAATAAAAAAATAAAAAAGATGAACACTCGTCTGTACACATGTATGTACATACACTGGTGGACATCTTTGAATACTTTGGCAGTAAAGATTTACAGAATCATTCAAAGATAGATGCTTATGCATGCATGGCTGGCCATCTTTAATGAGGTTAAAACCAGTTAAAAAATGTGCAGGGGGGGGGCTTTGTGTAAGCCAACATAGGGGCGGACGCGTAGTCCTGTCACTCTGCTCTGACTGTGCGTACCACAAGACTTCCCACCATGTGCAGAAGCCCCCTAGTGAGGGCCCAGGGTGCTACAGAGTACCTGGGGCTTTGAGTTCGTAAGCGGAGGAAAAGCAGGCACTTTGGGCTAGGTCTAGACAGCTCGACAAGAGCTGAGCAGCGGACAAGCAGTGGCAAGATGGTGGCCCCAACACAGAGTGGACACAACTAATAACGCCTGGGGGCGCTACCCCTATTCCGCATTAATCTTGGAGTAGCTGGGGGTCCCACAGAGCAACCCTTACAGAGCAATTGGAGAGAACAACCAGAGATCAGTGAGGCATGGTCGTACGATGGTCCTCCTGACAGCGGAGCCTGGACATGGGGTGTGCCAAATGGGTGAGAAGGGGCCCCGAGCGGTGGGGAGGAAAAGCGTAGCATATTTGTTTGAAGTCTATGAGACCAGCAGGCATGACACAATAAAAGGCCAAGGCCCTAGTCAGCTGGAAAAACTAAATAATGAATAATAAATAATTAACTTAAACTTGGACCTAACTAAAGCAATGACTGTAAGCATCGAACCAAAGTGCAACCAGTAGGGCACACTTTGGGAGAATTTAAGTGAGTTTGGACAGGGGGGCCGTGGTGTACACAGTGTGAAGCATAAGGGGCTGGGCATAGGGCTGTAGACACAGGAGGGATGCTGTCTGAGCAGACTCACCCCCATTGGTTATTGTGAGGCAACCAGAACTCCTGAGGCGCTCGGTGGCCGGTACAGATGTGACGTCCAGTGCCTAACATTGAGTGATCTAGGTCAGAATAAACTGTGTGGAACCAGTCCACCTCTCCCATGCAAGCACACAGGAGTGGCCCAAACATTATACATTTGGTATAGTGGAGGAGGAGGGAAGTTTTGGTGTCAAAGGTGCAGTTGGTCAAAATGCACACATTAGCTTTCGGAATGCAGGAGGGGTGGGGATGAGGTTCTCCAGATACACCTCCTAGCCCGAGCTTGTTTCCAATGGAAGAGTGGGCCCGGCAGTGGGGGGATTGAGTCTGGGTATTTAGAGACATATGGAGTGCCTGGAATGAGAGGGGATGGATCATTGTTCCTAATATGGCATCTGTCAGGTGTCAAAGAGATGGCACCATTAAGGAGCTACTATAGCAGAGGTCCAGTAAGACATCAGGATCTGATTGAGGTGATCCTTAAATGCAATGTTACAAATCCGAGGGGAGAGGAGGTGGTCTCACGGCTAGACTCCCGACTTTGGAGCTGGGAAACCAAGGTTCGAGCCTCGGGGTCGACTCCACATCCTGTGATTCTGGGCAAATCACTTAATCTCCCCGTGCCTGAATGTGTCCTTGTGTAACGTAACTGGTGCTCATGTAAAGCGCTCCAATACCTTCGGGTCGAGTTCGCGCTGTATAAAACTGCAACAAAAAAAAAGCCCACCTGAAACAATAGACCGTACAGGACAAATGGAGGAGCTAGTTCAAAAAGAGGAAATCTTGGAGGCTATCTCGAGCCTACAACTACATCTAAGGCACTGGGTCCAGATGGGTTCTCCGCTGAATTCTGTAGAGTTTTGAGTGCACCATTGCTGCCCCTCCTTCGTAAGGCTTATCAGCAAATGATTCAGGAAAAGAAAGTGATGCCTACAATTGTATTCTCTTATAGGTGAATAGTCGGGAAACAGCACTCAATAAGAAATCCACACAATATCTTTGTACAATCAATATCAAATGCGGTGCTCATAAGGTAGGGAGATTCACCCCACTCCCCAATTTGTGATCAAAGATCACAAATGTAGTATCCCCAAAGCCTCTAGCACACGCCAATATAAAATGTATAAAGTCCATTCCAGCGTGTGGAAATTTTCTCAGTTGTCTCTTTTATTCTTTCGATATGCTGTTCGGTTGATATTGTTCTTAGCCACAAAGCCAACACATGTTTCGTCGCACTTGGGATTAACCCGCGACTTCCTCAAGGCTGTCTGTTCTTTAGTAGTCCTCCTTAAAGCCGGTTGTATTTCCATCCCGGAAAGTTTAATGTGTGCCCTATAGTATTCTTCCCTGTCCTCCAGTCTCTTATATAGTCTGGTGAGGGTATATTACAGCGTCAATTTAAAGCGCGGAATCAGTGTATATGACCATATCCGGTGAAGTTAAGTGTATCACTCCATACGCGTTGACTTTTCTATATAATGCCCTCACCGAATATCATTTTTGTGGTTTGCCATTTTTCCTTTTAGTTTGTTTGGGTCAGCACTCCTACATCACTTAAGGTTACACATCGCACTAAATCTCTTTTTGTTGTCACTATTTCTTGTGTTGCAAAGTCTCATTGATGATAGATATTTGCGCCGTAAGCCACTTGGCTGTGGCAAATTTTGATGTATTGCTTAAATACAGATGTGATTTACAATTTGGCAAAAGAACACTGCGACATTTAGCCAGTTGGATATATCCAGAATAATACGCTCAAATTTGCCACTGTGGCAAGCGGTTGTTAGGTGGGTTCTTATCAGATGTAATTACTCGATGTGCTGATCACATTCACCATTTTGCCACTTGACAATTATATTGAATGTCCGACATTGTAATTCCTGATTTTTAGATGCTAAAAAAAGCTTTTATAAACTATTGTGGTTTTCGAATATCATGTGCCAAATTTTCACATGATATTTTGATTGTCTTATAGGCGGCTTGAACCCGATATAACATGATAATCATTGCTATTACCTAGATAACACTATGGGGGACGCAGGCTAGTATGTTTACTATGTCCATGGTGATGTTTTGTTTTTAAAGAAACCTGGGCACCTTTCAACTGTTACTTGTGGCTTTGATAAAGACCGCCAGGTATAAACGCGTCAGCCAGCTTAATAAACTTTCTGTGAAAGTGACATCTTGGAGTGTGAGTCTTTTTGTGTTGTTATATATATTTATATAAGGAGTGTGGGAGCACACTGCCTCACATCCCAGCACTCACTTTGCCCAAATGCATAATGGTAAATGCAGTGCATAATAACACTTACTTCCGTAGTAGTCTTTAATTTTTCACCCTCGTTGGTGCAGCCTGTGCTGTGTAACTCTAGATACGTATTTCTGGTTTCATTCCTTCATCAGTAGAGAGCAACAAGTCATTTTGGGGGTGCTGAAAATGCTGCTTGTAGGAAGGTGGATTATTATGTGGTAATGCTGGTTAGGCTTCACCATGCAATACTCTCACAATACCCCAAAAATGGTCCTTGGATTCACAATAATAAATCCTTAGCTCAGTCCTGGTAGAGTGGCAAAGAGCAGTCAGGCTTTACTAGAGGAACATGTGTCAAGCATTTCAGAGTACCAACATGGACGATAAGTAATTAGCACGACTCAATCGAAATCTGACACCAATTTATAAAAGCAAAGTGTACTTTTAACTAAATTTAGACACCAATATGAATGAAATAGCGTACATATAAACAGAGTTATGGATTTTAGAAGAAAACATAAATCACAACAATTTAAAACTGCAGAACTTTTTGTATTGAGGTCAATGGGAAAAAGTGGTAGTGACAATCAGTCACTTGCAGGTTGAGTTGCATGGAACCCAAGGAGGGTAATGGTGATGCGAGTCCCAGGACCAAACCACGACAGTCAGTTCAATTTTACGGGGCTCGAGAAGCCCGGGTGTAGAGTTGTCCTGGCTGTCCTTGGTGCTGAAGGAGGAGCCTAGGGGAGCTGCTTTTATCGCTTACACGGTGCTGCCGGGGAACAGAGTGCAAAATATTAATAACGGGGCCGCTGCTGACATCGGACGAAAGCTTTATGGAGTTCCTTCTAGATGCAGCGTTGAGTGACAAAGTCAGTTACCGGACTGGCGATCAACAAGCTTTGGCAGAGGTAACCACAGAAGATCGTTACTTCGAAGTCCGGAGATCCTGGGGAACACGGTAGCTGACTGAAACTTTGTGGAGGGCAGGACTACAGTTACCATAATGCACTAGACCATCTAGATTTGGGCGATCCCTCAGAGGGCTGCTGGCCAGTCATTCTATGGATCGGTATGCTGTTTTTACCTGTGGTTGCAGGGGACTAGTGCCACTAGTCCAGGAAAGTCTGAGGGTGCTTCTGGGTCTCAAATGGGTCCCTCTGTCTTGGGGAACTGAGCTTTAACCTAGGACGAGACGTGGTCATGCAGTTCTAGGAGTGTTGCCACAGGTGCAGAGTATCCCTCTTTAATTTTGTGCAAGTCCTGTTGTTTCAGACTTGGGCCTCTTCTTTGTTCTCTTTGATGCAAGTTGAATCACAACTGAGGTTCTGGTGTCAGAGGTAGCCATTGAATCCTAGATTTAAGGGTGTGGGTTCCAGTGGCCAATTGGCTACTAGCCCCAGCAGCTGATTCGCCCTTGAGGTGACCACATCCGGGGGTGTGTGTTACTTTTTCTACCCAGAACCCACTATTTCCACCACTTTTAAAAATGGCAGACGTCTTCTTTAGCTGTACAGACCTGGTAGCCCACCTTAGAGGTGTGGTAGCCTTCTGGGGGTGTACACCTCCTGCATACCTAATTTCCCACCTGCCCAGGTAGTTTAATAGTTTATTAGTAGGTATGTAAACACACACAACCAGGAGCGCCCGGCATCTGTGAGGCCATCCAGCAACTGACACTCATTGCAGTTAACCACGCAGGTACCGTTCCACTCCTGAATGTGGAACCATTCTTGAATAACAACAAGGGTATCCTTGTGCTAAAGAGACGCACAAGGATACTGCTACTACAGTTACCAATTCACATATATCAGTTTTTGGGAGAGAGCACCGGCACTGGGGCCTGGACAGCAGGCTCCAATGCACTTTCAGATTCATAACCATCAGCATTGGAGCAAAACGTGGGGGAGGGAGGGTTGACCATACAAAAAGGGCACTTTCCTACTCTGCCCAAAGTCTTCTTAGGTCTCTGTACCGCTCACCGGATGCAGGTGCATCAACCCAAGCTCGTCAGATTAGTAGCTCAAGAGAGTCTTTTCAAACAGAAGGAGGGTGGGAGTACACTACCTCAAATCACAGCACTCAATTTGCCCCAATGCATCATGGTAAATGCAGTGCATGATAACACTTACTTCAGTTTTTCACCCTTGTTGGCGCAGCCTGTGCTCTGTAACTTTAGACACTTGCCTCTGGATTAGTTTTATTAGTAGAGAGCAACAAGTCATTTTGGGGGTGCTGGAAATGCTGCCCAAAGTTTTCTCAGATATCTGTACCACTCACTGGCGACAAGGGCATCAACGCAAACTTGTCAGCTCAGTAGCTCAAGGGAACCTTTTCAAACACAAGGAGGGTGGGAGCACACTGCCTCACATAGGCACAAAAGGTCTTGCTTAGTGACAGACCTAAAACGGGAGATGAGATTGAGGGAAGAAGACATGAGGAGGAGAAATACTACGTACTTGTATAAAAACTGAAATCTTTTTCTGGTTTAGTTTAAAGAAGTTGCTTACCATACACTCCTCAGTGGCAGCCAGACAGGCCAAGGTTCCAGTTGGTGATAATAGGGGAATGAAGTAAAAGAGAAAAAGAGGAAGAAACTATTTGCAGAAAAACATACACCAAAATGAACAGAAGAAATTTTAGAAGCAAGAGGAATAGTATGGAAGGAGCTGCTCAGTGAGGTCATAAATCAACATTAATACATTAGATTATGCCATCCCCTGTATTAAAAATCTGTCTCTAATTTCTTTATGATCAGCAACCTGTGATGCACCCTGTCACCGATTATAGAAATTAAGTCAGACGTCAACTATATTAACTTCTTATAGTTGAATTCTGACATCACAATGCCTACTGCCATCAGCCGAGGTAGGTCAGGTCACAGAGCATAATTAAAGTAGCAGTTTAAATAAAAAGACAATACCTTGCTTTTCTTTCTTCTGCTTTGTTTTTCTAGCTGTACCATGACAAGCAGCTGGGGGACATTTATGGCAAAATCTTTTTTTTTTGCTCTCCTAAGGTAGTTATAGAAAAGTTTGAATATTTCTGCATGTTTCTACACATTCCAAGCTACTGCACTTTTTGTTTTAATTGACTTGTAGTTAGCCAATTCTAATATCTGTTTGGAACAAATATTTTACAGCTTTTTTTCATGTGTTTAACTTTGTACTAGAGCCTCTATTTTTATTCTTCATGTTTGCAAACATGCTCTCTATTTCTTGTGAAAGAGCTACGAATGAAGCATTTAAGAAATTTGTGGGAAAGGTGATGGTGTGACCATGTATTATAAGGAATAAAGTATGCCCTGCCGCACATGATCAAATATATTACAAGTCAATTCGGAGTTTCATAACCTTATAGAGGAACTCAGACTCCCTCTATATAGTCATGGAACTTCTCAGTGACTTGCAATATCCATTTAATGCATGTCAGGGGATATTTTATCCCATATATAATAATCCCAATACAGATGACTGGGCTACATGGTCTCCTTCTGATGGGTCTGCTTCTTGTCCTCTGCTCCTTTTCTCCAGGGGTGGACTACCAGTTATAATCTGAGTGTCACAGGGAACCTAACTGCCTGGAGAGGCTATAATATCCGAGTTACCTATTGCAATAAAAACAGGACAGAGAAAGGCATCTCGATTAAGACCACAACTTAACATTTAATGGTTAAGGCATATTGGTAATGACAAGGGGCAAGTCTGAACAAAGTAGCCAGCAGGCCAGCATCCATAGCCGAAATCCTCCAGGTTAAATTATGGCAACGGGCCCAATGGAAATATGTTGGTCACTACATTGAAGAAGTGTGATGCAGTCCAACACATACAAATGACAATAAATTAACTATGCAGTGCACGGTTGGTGCAGGTAAAGTAGATGTGCTCCTGCTGTAGTAAAGGGAGTCACACACAAAACAAAAGGTCTTGGAAATTGGCCAAACAGTGAGACCATGAAAGATACAACTAATTGGTAGAACTAAATTCCATGAATATAGGGTGGAAGACTTACATGGCCATTACAGTGCATTGTAAGAATGATGGGGCTGCCGGAGTGCAGGGAAGGTTGTGATACCACTAATTTTCTGAAGAACTTGTTACTAAAAGTAGTTGCGGCATCAAACATATCACACATATTTGCATTTGAATGAGCTAATACAGCTCTAATTAAAAGGCTGCTGCCTGGAATTCCAACTAGATCATTGATTGGGAAAATCCTAAACTTTAACAATAGAGTAAATAATTGCAATGTACTAGACAGAATGGTCCACTTATGTGCATCCGTCAAAACTACTACATACAACTGCTGCAACACCATTACAATTAACAGTACTGAGAAAACCACAGGTTTTCAATAAAGGTAAATATACCCTGCTAGTTTCATGATTTACCAACACAATAGGGCCTTCTTATGCAAGGACTCAGTGGAGGTTGTGGAGAGGCTAATAGTAGAGGAATGGAAATGCCATGCAGGCATAGAAGCAGAGTTCGGGAGAAACTATCACCATAACTGAGGACTCTCTGGCTGAACACTCCTAAAATGTAGAAAAAGCTTTTAATACCACAGAATGGATATTCATGTAGATGTGATATGATGTGATAAGCTTGTGATCTGGGACCCAAAGAAGGGAAATAAGGAGCTCTTATAATCAGACATACACTACTGCAAGAATAATTGTAGTGCATTCCCCCATGCACTTATAAACCAGAAAGAATAAAAGACAATATTTAAGGTCCAAATGTAATAGTTTCTAGTAATGATAGCTTCTTTAGGATTTCTTTTACAGTTTTCAACACAATGCAGGACTAATTATTTTTCTGAAAGTTCTTTAGTTATTCCTCAATTGGACAACTGACTTTTGCAGGGTAGAGTAGCAAGTTGGCTGCCTTCTTCGCGTCTGCTGAGGGGTTCCTGAAGAAGGGGGAGTACTGTGGCATGTTTCCAGGCATCCAGGTAGGTGGTTGTGATGACTGAGCCATTCAAAATTGAGATGAGGGCTGCGCTGATGGGGTCCAGGCCTTTGATGAAGATGTGGTGAGGGCAGAGGTCCGAGGGTGCTCTGGAGTGTATGGACTGCATAGCCATTGCAGTTTCTTGAGTGGTGATGGTTGGTAAGATGGTCAGACTGGCCCTCTGGGTGTTGGTAGAGATGAACAAAGCAAACACAAGGAGATGATGGACGGAGCACTGAAACTTTTCAGACACTCACCCCCAGTCACAGATCTGGGTTGAATCCATCATCATTCTTTAGCTCACTTCGCCACCCAGTTCAGACCCAGCTATATGCAAATCAGTCTTGACCCTGTGCCTCAAGGGACAGTCCAGCCCGAACTGCCAAGCCAGAACTGGAAACAAGCATCCTGGGACCGGTTTCTGGGTAACACCCTTCATCAGCCAGGCTGGAATGGCATGGTGAGCAAAAAAACGATGGATTTAGGCCCAGATCTCTGTACTGGGGTGAATGTATGACATTGTTCTGCATTCTGTCCATCAATTGTTCTTTTTGTGTTGATAGAGATGGGCAGGAGAGCTACGAGAGTGGAGGGTCCGATGGAGGATTTCATAGATGCTGGTGATCTTGTTGCTGAAGCATAGGGACAGCTGGGTGCAGAGTTCCTGAGAGGTGGTTACATTGCAGGAGTTTGCTGCCAGAGAGGTGAAGTCTTTCACTATGGCAAAGATTTTCTGGGCGCTGTTAGGGCTTCTTTTGATGCTTTTGGTGAAAGTGGAGCGTTTTGTAGGTGCTCTTCTCTTTGACATTCTGACTTTGTCTCCATCTATGTTCAAGTTGGCTGCAGTGGCATTTGGTGAGCCTGAGCTCTTCCATGTGCCAGCTTGTTTGCAGTCTGGTTATCATGTGGTAGTTGGCTTTAAGAGGTGCCAGGATATCTGCACAGGCAGTGATTCAGGTGTTGAAGTTGGAGATGGATTCAGGAAGGTTATAGTTGGGTAGAGGCCGATGGTGTAGAGTTTGGAAGACCAGGATGCTTCTGAGATCTTGTTTCAGTCCTGCCGTGAAGATTTGGTGATGGTGTTTCTGTGGTGGTGTGGGATGGGTATGCTGAAGTTGATGAGGGTGGGGTCGGACCGAGTGATCAGTGGGGGCTTGTCTACAGCGATGTTGCTGAAGCTGGTAAAAATGGGATCCAATAGGTGTCTGGTGGCATGTGCGGGTCCACGGTTGGATAGGTCCTTGAGGAGGTTGACTGCGTTGAGATTGGTAAATCAGAATTTTAGGAATCAGCCCGCCTGTATGAATCGGAATTGGAAGCAAATGTGTGAATATTATGGTCACCTTTCCAGATCCAGACAAGTGACCAAATATTGTTGCATCACATTTCATTCCCTTTTGCTAAAGAACCTCAAGCCAAGTTTATTAATTTCGGTCTCATATGGAACGGTTTTAGTTGGCCATTAGGAAGAATATCATTGGAGGCAATAATTGAAGACCTACGACTCTTACTCCCATGGGCAATGGTTATGTTTGGAACGTTTACCATTCTAGACTCTGTATTAACAGTCATACATTGGTAACTCTTCAGGAGGGGTGAGGAGCTGAGAGGTATTGATGGAAAACTTCACACAAAAAGGCTTCAATGTGATAAATGACAGCTCCAGATTTAAGAACTTGGATCAGATGCCAATTCCTTTCCAGATCCTTACCAGTCGTTGAAAAAATTATCCTGAACACTAATGACTGGTCTAAGCCCATTACCTATTTCATGATTCCATATAGTGTGAGTTTGTACAAAATAACTATGGGCCTGATTCTGATAGTGACGGTCAGACCACCGACAGGCCGTTGGTGGCGGTCCGACGGCCGACAGCCCTTTGGTCCGACCGCAGTATTCTGGCGGTCAGACCCACAGCTGTCGGACGCAAGAACTCCAGCTCCACCAGGATCATAGATCCTGATGAGGCGGCAGTCGGAGTTGCATTCCAGAATGGCAGCGGGCGGTTGACCTTGAAGCTGGGGAACCAGGTTCGAGTCTCAGCAGGGACACTCAACATCCTGTGATTCTGGGAAAATCACTTCATCTCCCCGTGCCTAACAAAAAAATGAATGTGTCCATCTGTAACACAACTGGTGCTCAAGTAAAGCGCTCTGAAACCTTTGGGTCGAGTCCACGCTATATAAAACTTCGTAAAAAAAAGGGATATGGAGGACCCCAAACAGGGCCCCTGCCGTCGTAGGCCACTGAAAAGTGGCCCTGGGGGCATATGTAGTGCCCCCACTCACCTCCGTGCACAGTGTGCCATGTTTGACATGGTGCATGGCACATGGTGCACAGACGTGCAGGAGGTGCTGCACGGCGGAGGCATGTGCTACGGCTCTTATCCATGGTCGCAGCATGCCCCCGCCTTGGTATCGACGCCAGCCCGGGGGTCGAATCGGAATACGATGGTTGGACCGCCCACATGCTTGTCGGTAGTCTCCTGACCACCGCAATAGCGGCCGGCGGTCCGACCTACCACCATCGGAATCAGGCCCTATGTTAAGATTCCTGTATGCACTCCAAAATCTTCCAGTCAAGATTACAGAAACTTTCTTCAAGAAAGTGGAAGCCAAGATCTGTAGACTGCTATGGGATGAAAAGATTCTAAGAACTGAAATGCAACTTATAAAAAAAAGAAAACAGTCTGGGAGTGTGTATAGGAATCCCAATATCCTCAATTATTATTAAGCTTTCCAGATATTAGTGAATAGCAAATGACTGGTATTCGCAAACAGAGATGAATTGAAGATTCAATTGGAATTGCAATGCATGGGGAGAAAAGGCAAGGATCTTTTATCATCTATGGAGGAAGACAACCGAATGCGTCTCGCAATTATGAGTCAAACAGGTTGCATCATACGTTTAATAATAGTGTAAGGCCATGCCACAAACACCACTCAGAAGATAACAAGAACACCAGGAGACTAGTGGATGGAGGAATTTGAGCCATGGGATAGAAAAGGCATTAAAAAATTCCCAGATATGGCAGTGAATGGCAAAAATATTGATTCACAAATATTGTGTGACATGAATATTGTGTCAAAAATATAGTGTAAATCACTGGAGGGTCACTGTTCCTAATGAAGATTGCCAGCCCAATCGGCGGCTAGAGGTATAGGTAAAGAAGTACCTATCTACATGAGTAGTGAAAGCTTGAATACAGAAAGGGAATTCCTCCTATTTGGAGAGTTGCCCTCACACACCCTTAGGGGTGTCATGCTTCATCATTGGGCGTTTTGCTCATCATGGGGGTGGCGCTGCAGTCCCCCATGGGCCCCGCGAGAGGGCTCTTTGTCAGAGTAGTTTTCAGAGGAACGCCGCACTGGTGAGTGTGGGTGTGTGGGTATTGGTGCAAGTGGGTTAAAAATACTGTGCTGGTACCTTCCAAAGTATTTATTCTTGGGTCAGTACGGTATAGTTAAAAACTGATGAAAAAGAACAATAAACCCTGCTGTCAATGTAGAGGGTGTGTTCCTTTTTTGCAATTTCCGACTGAGAAATAAAGGTGATGGGTGGTGAGTTTAGGTCTAATCAGGTCGACATGTTTCACGCCTAGATGGTCCCTAGTGGATCCAATGGCGTTTTGTCAGGACCGTGGGTGTTTTTTATCGTGATGAAATCATAATGATACAGGGGTTTGAGAGAGAAACATACAATACACCAAGGAAAATTAACCTAATTCAGGTATGTGGTCTGGGCGGCTCTGCACCCACTCGTTATTGACCACCTTAATGTGTGAATCCAACCCCAAGTATTATTCAGGGCGACCTCCTCGGCGCAGAAAGCGGCTCAAGAGGTTACATTGGCCTCCTGGGATGCAGCATAGATACCTGCCCCCTGCCACTTCGTCGAGTGACAAAATAGACAAGGTAAAAATATTGTTTTTTGTACTTATTATCATTTAAAAAAATATTGTTGTATGTAATATTATTTAATTTCCATTTAATATTGAATTTTTTATTACTTTAGTATATATCAGTTATATTAATTTTAGGTGTTAATATTATTAATGGAATTGTTTTATTTTTAAGTATAGATTGTATATTTATTGTATAATTAAAATATTTGTACCTTTAATTAGTAATTTATAATTTAGTAGCAGGTTGTTGGGTTTGTTAGAGAACAGGATGAGAAGAATACACATTGAGGACTTAGCCAATGTGAAGGGAGACTAGCATGATTTGGCCCAAAATAACATTGTAACTTCCATCCTATCACAGTGCAAAGCAGGCTTGGTACCGGAGTTGTACACCCAAAGTCTGTGCCAGACATCTCCAGGAACAATGCATGTCAACTGCGTACTTTGTAACAGCATCACATACGTGCTGATGTCACAACCCTGAAATCCCCAATTGAGGCTTCAGGAGCCCAAAAACCCGCTCCTGCCCCCCCCCCCACGCTGCCCCGGGGATCGCCACCTCCCCGGGGCATTTATGATAATGGGTGGGGGGGCCTCGTGGGCCCCCCCAAGCCCCAGGAACCCGCCACCTCCCTGGGGCTTAAATTATAAATATTAAGTGTGGGGGGGCTCCTGCCCCTCCCCACACTGCCCCAGGGACCACCACCTCCCCGGGGCAATTTTAATTAAGGGCGGGGTGCCGTTGCGGACCTCCGGCCTCTCGGATCACCACCTTCCCGGGGCTATTTTCACATTGAGAGGGGGGCCACACGGCCCCCCTCCTGGAGCCCTCTATGGCCCTGTGGACCGCCACTCCCCAGGGATGGCCCTGTCATTGCAAAATCTGCTTGGCTTCATGGAAGCGAGAGCAGGAAACCTGCTCTTGCTTCCATGAAGCAAAGCAGTATTGCTTTTGGTCAAGGGGATCTGCATGTCAGCAGCTCCCCTTGTCCAAAAGCAATGCCGGCTCCCGCAGGAGGCGGGGAGCCGGCTGGGACCGCGGAGCTTCCCCCACGGTCCCCAACGTAAGGCCAGGCCCCGGGAGATGGGGTCTTCGGGGCCATAATTGGCCTCAGGAGGGGGGCCACGCAGCCCCCCTCCAAAATAAAATAAAAAAATGGAAAGGCTGGCCAGGCCCCAGGGGATGGGGTCCCCGGGGCTAATAGTGGCCCAGGGAAGGGGGGCCACGCGGCCACCCTCCCGAATAATTTTTTAAACGAGGCAGTGCCCCGGGGAATGGGGCCCCCCTTGGCTGAAAAAGGCCTCAGGATGGGGGCCGCGCGGCCCCCCCTCCTTTAAAAAAAATATATAAATATGTGGCCATGCCCCGGGGGATGGGGTCCCCAGGGCCGAAATCGGCCTCGAGAGGGGGGCTGCGCGGCCCCCTTCCCATTTAAAAACAAAAAAAAAATGAATAGTGGCAGGCCCTGGGGGATGGGGTGCCCAGGGCCCAGAAAATATTGAGAGAAGGGGGGCCACACAGCCCCCCTTCTAATCCCCCAAAAAAGGGAAAAAACAGCATCTCGCAGAAGGCCCCGCCCCTCCCTGCACCACTCTGCAAACGTGCCTTCTGGGTTGGGGGAATAAGTCCTCTAGAATCTTAAGGGTCCTTAGGGGCCAACTAGCCCACCAGGTACCTCCAGTAAGCCCTACACAGTGGGATTGCTGAGAGGTGATCCGAGGCCACGCCCTTTTTTACACCACTCTGCAAATGCGCCTCTTGGCGCACTGCTGGTGGGGCGATGAGGTCCTTTTGTGTCCTGAGGACCTCAGGACTGAAGTGGACTTCATCCCCCGAGATAGAAAGTATGTGGTATTTAGAGTATAGGAATTATGTAGAGTGGGATTATGTGTTATGCAGAGTAATTATGTGGTATGGTAGTCTGTGTTGTGGAGTGGTAACCTCAGGTTTAGTCTTCCTCGTTTCCATAGAAGCTAAACTATTAACTCAATGAGACAAAAAATAGAAGGAATCACTGAGGAGCACTTCTGGACCTAGTCAGAGGTATGAGAAGGGCCACTGGAATTATGTGACTGTTTGGCTGCACCGACTTTCGCACAATTAATACATTTTCCGCATTAGCCACATAATCCATCATCTGCTGCCTAATCTGCAGATTTGAACAAAAAAAGCCTTGTTTCTAGCTCAAACGGCTCAAACTTTACCAAAAATGCAGCGACAAGTGTTACTGCGTGGTGGAAGGTCCTTTGCAAACCTAGGATGGTCACCTGTTACTTATTGCTAAATGTGGGTGTTAAATTGGTACTAATGGTGTGCAAGCCACTCTTGCTTATTTCTATGCCTCTCTTGCCTCTTTCTGCATTTGTGTTGCTTCATTCTGCACCTTTCTTTTTCTGCACTTCTCTTGCCTCTTTCTGCAAATCTCTTCTACTTTTTGCACCTCTTTTGCCTCTTTCTGCACCTCCGTTGCCTCTTTATGCACCTCACTTGCTTCTTTGCGCACCCCTCTTGCCTCTTTCTGCACCTCTGTTCCTTCTTTCTGCACTTCTTTTGTTTCTTTCTGCACTTCTTTTGTTTCTTTCTGCACCTCTCTTGTTTCTTTCTGCACGCCTCTTGCTTCTTTCTGTACCCCTCGTGCCTCTTTCACACCCCTCTTCCCTTTTTCTGCACCCTTCTTGCCTCTTTCTGCACCTCTGTTCCTTCTTTCTGCACTTCTTTTGTTTCTTTCTGCACCTCTCTTGTTTCTTTCTGTATCCCTCTTGCCTCTTTCTCCACCCCACTTCCCCCTTTCTGCATCTCTCTTGCTTCTTTATGTATTTCTCTTGCTTCTTTCTGCATCTCTCTTGCTTCTTTCTGCACCCCTCTTGCCTCTTTCTGCACCTCTTTTCCTTCTTTCTGCACTTCTTTTGTTTCTTTCTGCAGCTCTCTTGCTTCTTTCTGTACCCTCTTGCCTCTTTCTCCACCCCTCTTCCCTCTTTCTTCACCCCTGTTGCCTCTTTCTGCACCTCTGTTCCTTCTTTCTGCACTTCTTTTGTTTCTTGCTGCACATCTCTTGCTTCTTTCTGCACCCCTCGTGCCTCTTTCTGCACCCCTCTTCCCTCTTTTTGCACCCCTTTTGCCTCTTTCTGCACCTCTGTTGCTTCTTTCTGCACTACTCTTGCTTCTTTCTGCACCTCTTTGCTTCTTTCTGCACAACTCTTTCTGCACCCCTCTTCCCTCTTTCTGCACCCCTCTTGCCTCTTTCTGCAGCTCTGTTCCTTCTTTCTGCTCTTCTTTTGTTTCTTTCTGCACCGCTTTTGCTTCTTTCTGCACCCCTCTTGCCACTTTCTCCACCCCCCTTGCCACTTTCTCCACCCGTTCCCCCTTTTTGCATCTGTCCCTTCTTTCTGTACTTCTCTTGCCTCTTTCTCCACCCCTCATCCCTCTTTCTGCACCTCTGTTGCTTCTTTCTGCACTACTCTTGCTTCTTTCTGCACCTCTTTGCTTCTTTCTGCACAACTCTTTCTGCACCCCTCTTCCCTCTTTCTGCACCCCTCTTGCCTCTTTCTGCAGCTCTGTTCCTTCTTTCTGCTCTTCTTTTGTTTCTTTCTGCACCGCTTTTGCTTCTTTCTGCACCCCTCTTGCCACTTTCTCCACCCCCCTTGCCACTTTCTCCACCCGTTCCCCCTTTTGCATCTGTCCCTTCTTTCTGTACTTCTCTTGCCTCTTTCTCCACCCCTCATCCCTCTTTCTGCACCTCTGTTGCTTCTTTCTACACTTCTCTTGCTTCTTTCTGCACCTCTGTCCCTTCTTTCTGCAACCCTTGTGCCTCTTTCTGCACCCCTCTTCCCGCACCTCTGTTCCTTCTGTCTGCACGTCTTTTGTTTCTTTCTGCAACTCTTGCTTCTTTCTGCACCCCTCTTGCTTCTTTCTGCACCCCTTGTGCCTCTTTCACACCCCTCTTCCCTCTCCCTACCATCAAAGGGAGTAAGAAACGTAAACCCACCCGTCCTGATATCAACCCACCCCCTCCGAAAACCCAAAGGACCTCTTCCCCAACCCACCCCAGACATTCCAAGCAGAACACTGCTAAACCTGTTCCCACCCTCCCTATACCCATCACTATCCTAAAAGGTCACAAGATACCCTGCATGATGTGAACCCAGCCCTCCCAACCCCGAGGCCAGCCCTCCCACACCCCAAGCCAGATCTCCCAATCCCGAGCCTATCACTCCCACTAACCTACCCAACCCTCCCAATCCAGAGACCAGCCCTCCCAAGGAACAACCCAGCCCCTCTAATCCAAACCCCAGCCCACCCGAATAACTTTTCGGAGGTGCCTGGACTGCCCATTGGATGCCCCTTTCTTGGGGAGGTTTCCCTGGCAGTGATCTGGTTGTCAAATTACGTGGCACAGCAGTGTGCTGGACCACATCACCATTTTTGGACTGGCCATTGGCCTTTGTTTGAAAAAAATTATAATTTGTCTGAATAAAGACTTTATAGTTTATGTTGACCTTTGTCCTGCCTTTCATACTGATGCTATTTGTTGTTATTGAACATTTTGGGATGTATGACAACTGTTGGGTTTGTTTCCCCAAGATGGCTGATCCATTTGCAGTGGTAAGTATAGTCAAACCTTGGGACAAGTTATGAAGTGACAGAGGACGAGGGTCAATGATCAATGGTTTTATGAGTGTGATGAGTTCTAATTGGGGCATACATTGTTTTGTGTTACGTTAGCGGGTTTGTAGAGCGCATGGCTGCCCTAGCAACAGGGCGTCCCAGTGCTAAATCCACAGATTACCAGACCGAAAAGGAAGATTAGGCAGAGGATTATTCAGGGAAAAGCCAGGTCTTTACTGCCCTCCTGAAGACCCCATGGTTCTGTATGCTCCTGATAGTGCATGGGAGGGCATTCCAGAGAGAGGAAGCTAGAGCCCGGAATGACCGAGCTCCAGCTCGTCCTCTTCTAATACGAGGAATACATAGCAGATGTTGATTGGAGGAGCGGAGAGCGTGTTCCGGTACATAAGGGGTAAGGAGGTTAGCTAGAACAGAAGGGGCTTGAGCATAGAAAATTCTATGAGAGATACACAAAGTCTTGAAGTGAATTCTCTTGTCAACCGGAAGCCAGTGTAACTTGTGTAGAAATTTGGAAACAGAGCAAGATTTCGGGAGGGCGAAGAGAGTCCGAGCCGCGGCATTCTGCACCCTCTGAAGGTGATTGATGCCAGCTTTATTAGCACCCAGGTAAAGAGAATTGCAGTCATCCAGTCTAGAAAGGATGGTAGACTGGATAATCGTCTGACGCGTTTGCGCATCAAAGAACCTGAGTAGAGCTTAAGTCCGCGTAGGAGTCCGAAACAGCTGCCAGCCACAGATTTAATCTGTGCCTGAAAAGTTATGGCACAGTCAAACCAGACATCCAGGTTTTTTACAGTTTCCTTAGGAGTTGGGGGAGCTCCCAGTGTTGCAGGCCACCATTGATCACTCCAAAGATGCGTTTCTCTTCCCAGAAGAAGAATCTTGGATTTGCTTGTATTCAACTAGAGGCAGTTGGTTGCCATCCAATCCGCAATGGCCATCATGTCATTCCGGAATTTGGCTATGTGTTGATCAGAGTTGTTAGATAGAGAGATCACAAGCAGAGTATCATCAGCGTATGAGACCATAGAAAGGCCCCTATTTTTTGCAACTCCTGCTAGGGGTTGTATGTAGATGTTAAATAATGTTGGGCTCAGAGCCGAACCCTGCGGGACTCCGTGATGTGTGGAATGCACCTGAGAGCCATAAGGAGGTGAAGTCACTGGAAAGGATCTGTCTGATAGGAAAGACACGAACCAGTTAAGAGCGGCATCTCCTAAGCCAATCTCTAGTAAACGTTGCACCAGAATTTTATGTGATACAGTGTCGAAAACGGCACTGAGGTCAAGAAGTATCAAGGCAGCAGTGTGGCCCTCGTCCAATAAACTCCGCAGATGTTCAGTCACTGCCAGCAGCGCTGATTCGGTGCTGTGGCCGGGTCTAAAACCATACTGCACGGGGTCCAATATATTGTTGGACTCAACAAATTTGGTCAGAATGGAGTTGATATAGGACTCAGTGACTTTAGCCACAAAAGGAAGCACTGAGATTGGGTGGAAGCTTTCTGGTTGAGAGGCATTCAGGGTAGGCTTTTTTAGCAGAGGGATGACCATGGCATGTTTCCTTGAGGCTGGTACAACTGCAGATGCTAGGGACAGATTTATCAACTCGCAAAGTGTAGGTAGGAGCTGGGGTAGAAATTGTAGAAGCTGATCTGGTTTAAGCGGGTCAGCTGGTGATCCCGATTTAATTTTATAGCAGAGAGTCCTCAAAACTTTATGGGATAGCACTGGGAAGGAGGATTGTAAGGTGCCTAAGCAACTAGACGGATTGATATGCCCTTCAGAATTAATCGCGGGAGGTAAGGATTTGTGGATGTCCTCAACTTTTTATCAAAAAAAGTGGCTAAGGCCTCGCATTGAGAGTTAGAGGTGATGGTGGGTGCACTTGCCAAAGAGGGATTTCTAATATCATTCAGCAAGGAGGAAATACTTTTGGCGGATTACTGCTGTTTTAAATTTTTTCTGCAAAGTATTCAGCGTGTGATTTGCGTGGAGATTTATGATAGGCCTTAATAGCTAAATGATATTGAGTCGGGTCATATTGGCATCTCCAAGCGTGTTCTAGAATTTTGCAATTTTTTCTCATCTGGGTTAGGATGTCATTAAACGAAGGACTGGTCTGTGTTCTACGGCAGTACGTAAATTTAGCAGGGATACATTTGTCGAGGGAGTGCATGAGCCATTCATGAAAGCGGTTGTTAGCTGCTTCAACATCAGCAGACGGTTGAGGTGTTTGGGAGAGCTGAGTGTCTAAAAAGAGATTGGCGTCTAATTTGTGCCAAGGGCGTTTCAGAATACACTTAGGGTGAGTGTACGGGGCGGGCTTTCATCATGAAGTGCCATGGAAATGAGAAAATGGTCTGTCCAGGCCATAGGGAGGGGAGAGAGGACTTTGAGAGAAAGTATATTAGTAAACACTGGATCTAGAAGGTGGCCAGCAGAGTGTGTCGAACTAGAGATACATTGTAGTAATGAACAGGCTGCAATGTCCGTCAAAAAATTGTTCGCCCACGATATTAAAATTAGCGGATTTGGTTGCCAAGATGGAGATAGGATTGGTAAGTGATTCCCTAAAACTTTTTGGATGGTCCGGGAGGGCGATAAATAACCAGTCCTGACAGAGTAAGATTGTGGTTCAGTGAGAGATCTTCTATGGTAAGTATAGCATCTTGCCATGCCCATTGTACACGTCTTCAGGCTTGCAGTACTACCGGAGATGTATGGTGGATATGTGTTACATATGTGCTAAGTAGGTATTTGTA
The DNA here is from genome assembly GCA_963921515.1 of Calotriton arnoldi. NCBI lineage: Eukaryota > Metazoa > Chordata > Amphibia > Caudata > Salamandridae > Calotriton > Calotriton arnoldi. The sequence continues at coordinate 2,499,991 of CAWUFW010000814.1, read as the reverse complement.
ACACCACACATGGGGAGTGTAGCATTGTGATAGCCAATTGTTACGTAGGAGGCACATGTAAACATTTGTATGTGTGTTCTTGCAACATACTGCTCATAGATGTCTGACTACTGCTGTTGCAGTAGTGTTGTTTTTAGGACTTGCACTTAAAACATCAGCCAAATAAGCATGCCACTAGCAGTGCTAACTATAACTTGCGCCCCCGCCATGCATTGCTTATGACCTCATATATTATATCACTCATGACAGGTTCTATGACTACATTTATGATACAACTGATGAAATATATGGGAGACATCCATTACCACGCGGGCATTGCATCGCAATGCCTTTACATCGAGGGTATTACAACGCAAGTCGTTACAACGACTTGCGCTGGATGGCGCTCTAACCTAAGGAATAGTATGATTTACTATTCCAACACCTTCCCTACTGTACGTAGACTGGTGTTGGAATAGTAAATCATACTATTCCTTAGGTTAGAGCGCCATCCAGCGCAAGTCGTTGTAACGACTTGCGTTGTAAAAACTGCAATGTAACGTACCGCGATCATTTTGATCGCGTTGTAACGTCACATATTTGAAATATATATATAGTCATATTCAGTGACTATATAAATATATATTCAGTGACTATACACACACACACACACACACACAAATATCATCACTCATGAGTGACATACGTACCCAACCCTCTGCATGTGCTCATTCCCTGACTCCTGCCTCACCTTTGTGGCACTGTATCTCACCAACCCTTTCATCTAGTTTTGTGCCTTTCTGGTAAAGCTCACCATCCGGCCTATCCTATAACTCCCTTGCTTGCATCTACCCCTAATGTATTAGCTCTAATAGGGCCATATGTGTGGTGGTATGTTAAATAAATGTGGGGAGAGGAAAAGTGGAGGGAAGAAAAGAAAAACCTGAGCCACAGCTTCCTAGTGCATATTAACAATGTGAAATAGCAGTATATAGCATAGTTCCTTCTGATGACATTGGCTTGACTCCAGGGGCTTCATTCAACATCTGGATCATCCATGTCTCACTCCATGGCAAATTTGGTCATCCTAGTTTCTGAATCAGTCAGTTCTTCCGCCAATGCTTCCAAGGAGGACCTCCACAGGTTTATCTCTGCCACCACTTTTGGCTCTAGAGCCACCCCTTGCTGTTCGGTGGCTTGCATCCTTTTCTTGTCTCCCATCTTGTGTGCTTCCATCTACTCCTTCTTCATGGGACCTCAGCAATAGTTCTTTTGTGTTCCATGGCCCAGTCACGTGCCACAGCCAGAACTGTGAAGAAGTGTGATGTTGTTCCATCTAGAAATTTTAGCTTTGCAGGGAAAAGCAGCATGTACTTTATTAGCTGGAGGGACAGGAGGCCCAGTTTACTTCCACAAATATGCCTTCCCTGTTGCTGCACTGCAGCTGCACAGTCCACAAAAGGGAACACCTGTCTATCGCCCACTATGTACAGGCCATCATACCTGGCCAACTGCAGCAGGTCATCCTTGTTTCTATAACTTAGGAGCAGGTCATCATTGTCTTTATAACTTAGGAGCCTTACCACCACATGGTGGAGGCTCGCCTAGGGAGGTATCATTGATACCCACTGTTGTAGACAGTCACTAGCGCCAAAATGAGTGCCTCCGTCCGGTAGTCCAATTTAGTGCACCTTACCTCTTCTGGACCTCCTTTCTGACTCAGTCAGTCAGTCAAGATAATGTTTATTTAGACCATTAGTCTTTAAACAGCATAAGAACAATCAATTTATATACACTCTTATATCATAAATAATTTCATCAACCAATACTATTAAAACAGCCGTCCATAAGAATAAATTGGTTACATTTTCACAACACTTCCCTACTCAATCCCACAGTATATATACGGTATAATCACACCACAACTTAATACATACTTGATAAAAAGATAAATAATTTTAAAACCCCTCAAAAATAGTTATCCTAATTATAGTTCTTCTGCTCGAATAAGCTGAAGTTCTTCACCTTCGCATAGTTCCTTACTTCCCCATGGTTACATTGTTCAACTCATTACACCATATAAAACTTGTTTGCGGCAGCCATGTACCTTCCAATGGCTATTGCACTATCAATGTTACACATATCAACCAAAAATTCTATGGCTTGGGTGCGACTCATAATTCCGTATTTTAAAAAGATAGGGCGTAAAAACACTTTTCGCAATGGTAAAACATTTAAACAATCTAGTAGTACGTGCATCATATCACATTTTGTACCCACATTACACAGATATTTCCCATCTGGGTGTATCCCTTTCTTTTTTATTCTCTCATTTGATATCCACGGGTTGATACCAATTCTTAATCGTAGTATTTCACATTTGAGTCAACGAATAGGTAATCTTTCCAGATATGTGAACCAGGTTTCCTTCTGCCAGCTACTTAACATAAATTTGACCGATTTTTTCTCTCTCAAGTACTGCCAATCTTCTTCCCGAGAGCGTTCTTTCCCTAAGGCTCTTAATTCACTCTTAGTAACTTCTGGTTGTAACGTCTGCTGGCATAGTCTCACTTTCAAATTTCCACATATTGATTCCAATTTTTTTCTAACGCCTTTGGCCTATTTTAAGTCATTGTGCTCAATCTCCTTCTTACACCATTGGGAAACTTTATGATCTTCATCCTGCCCCAGTCTTTTCCTAAATCTTATTACTGCCTCTTGGGCCGGTATGTTCCATGAAGTCATACCCAACTCCATTCTTATTGCCTGTATCATGGCCGAGCCTGGTAGGGACATTAGGGTTTTTAAGCACTTCCCTTCCTCATTATCCCACACACTTTTGCCACTTAGGCATAACAATTCTGCTCCATATTGTAATTGAGGGGGTATCATGGCACTATAAGCTTTCATCAGCGGTCTATGGGACATCTCTCCATAAGCTCGATTAAATTTTTTCAGACCACACACCGATTCGTGGGCCCTAGTTTTTAGGGCCTCCATATGGGTATGCCATTTCAAAGTCCTTTCAAACAAGACCCCTAATTACTTATAATCATTTACTATTTCTAGTTTTTTGGGGCCCAGGTACCACTTGAACCTATGTACTTCCCTCCCAAAGCATAAAACTTTAGTCTTATCCATGTTAACAGTTAAGTGTTTTGACCTGCAATAGTCGCTGAATGCATTCAACTTCCTTTGAAGGCCCAACTCTGTCTGGTCTAAAATTACCAAGTCGTCTGCGTACAGCAAGCATATTTGTTTTCCGTTCATTCTAGGACTAGCACTTCTATCCAACTCTAATGCGGTCGGTAAGCCTGCTAAGAAGATGGCAAAGAGTTGGGGGGCCAGCACGCATCCCTGTCTTAGGCCATTATTAATTGCCATTTTCTGAGTCAAATTCCCCTACGTATCCTTGATGACCTGTGCCCAATTCTGTCTATGTAACTCCTGAATTATGGTCAGTATGCCCTTGGGAATGTCATTTTTTTTCAAGATGTCCCAGAGGCAATTCCGATCTACCAGGTCAAAGGCTGCCCGGAAGTCTGCAAAACAGCAGAACAACTTCCCTCTTTGTTCCACTGACTTTCGAGCAATTGACCATAGAGCGAAACAGAGGTCGACCGTGCAGTGTACTTCCTTGAACCCACCCTGTTCCACGGGCACAATCGACCCCTGCTCCACCCAATCCTTCAACATTCCCAATATTATTTTAGCGAATACTTTCTCTCCCACATCCAGGAGATTTATCAGCCTATAGTTCTTTGGATCCTTCATATCGCCTTTCTTATGTAAAGGCTGAATTATGGCTCCACTCCAACTATCGGGAATTTGGCCTGTGTCTAATATCAACAAGAACATTTGTGATAGTACTTCAGCCCACTATTCCAGCCGTGTCTTAATTATAATCGCTGGAAGATTATCAGGATCTGCTGTGCGAGTTAGTTTTAATTGTACTATAGTACGCTTTACCTTCTCTACACTAAAATGCGCCTTTATATCTTCATCCACCCCCAGCCACAATATTTTATCACTCTCGAGGGCTCTATTCTTTTGCCATACAGGTCACCTAAACACTCCTCCCATGCTGCTTCTTCCACCACACACCTCATAGCCCCTTGAGTCTTTCCTGATGCTTCCTGTATTAACTTTCAAAATTTTCGTACGTTTTTAGATTCTATACATTCCAACAGGTTCTCTCAACACTTCTCTTTATAATTTCTTTTTCGGTTTCTAACTAACGTTTTATACCCTTTCCTCAATTTGACAAGATTAGTGTAATTGCCGGGATCATATCTAGCTCTATGGCTTCTCTCTCCTTTTCTTATCATCCTTTTTAATTCCCTACATTCCTCATTAAACCATTGCATTCTCCTTCCATAGGTAGTTTGGCCCTCCTTGTGCCTTGGTTTTTTATTTTTTAAATTTACCCTTAAGCATTGCACCACTTGACCAATCATTTCTTCGTACCATTCCAATTTACGTCCCCTAGCTTTTTCCAAACCTAAAATCTGTTGGAAGTCTGCTAATTTTTCCAAGCATTCCTCACTTAACCTTGTTGCTTGACATCTTGGGTAATATAGTTGTAAAGGAATTACAGCATCTAGTGGACTCTTTGTACTTCCAAGTAGTTCAAGCTTCAGAGGGGCATGGTCACTAGCTCCCCTTTGAGTTACACAAAACCCTTTTATTTTTTCAAAATTCCAAGCTTGGAGAAAAATGTAATCAAATGGGCAGTGTTGATTACCAACCTTAAACGTTGGCTTTGCAGGGTGGTCGGTCTCTAACCTACCATTCAAACCAAACAAGCCCTTTGTACCCAGGTATTTCATCAATGCTAAGTCATGTTGGTGGGGTAAACGGACAGTAAAATTAGCCATTCTTATGTTATATGCACATAATATTTCTGAGAACCAAAGATCTATCCCTTTTGAGTTCATTTTATGATTAAAATCTCCCATCAATACCAGCAAATCATTATCATATTTGTCACACAAACTATCCACGTCTTCCCTGAAGTTGCCCATCTCTATCCCATATTCCTCAGTACTCCCACACTGCACATTGATGATTACCATATTGTCATACTTATTTCCTGAGTCCAGCAGGAAAACTTTGCAAGCCAATAACCATTTGCATTTTACTGATATAGGCATCACCTTTTTGGCGATCTTTGTTGATATTAGGGTCATAATCCCCCCCGCTGGACACCCATAAAGTTTTTTCTTTGCCAGCCTGCTTAATGGAACAAACCCTTCAATTATGGGGGTTTATCGCAGAGCCATGTTTCTTGTAAACACAATATTTCTAAACCTTTGGCTATCTCTTTAAGGCTTTCTAGTTTTTCATTTTCTCGGAGCCCATTTATATTCCAAGATACAATACCTAGACTGTGCGACGACCCATTTTCCTATTCGATTTCACTTAGACAATCCATTTCCTCCTGGGTTAACAAGGGAGAGCATAACAAGCTATTACACAGCTCCAATTGCCCCAGTGATTGATCGGTTCTACGTTGCCTAGTCACTTCAATATTTACTTTTTCCTTACTCTCTAGATTTATCAGCCTGACCTGTCTTTCCCCCAAACCAGCATGGTACCTCATAAAAGTTTTTCTGTGATGGCTACTCACGCCCAATTCTGATTCTGAGGTTAACTTTACCCCTTTCCTTCAATAACTCTCTCTCTCTGCTTTTATAACCAGCCATGAGTACATTAGAACCTTCGTAATTTCATTCCCTACGTTGTTCAGACTAAAGCCCACTTGTCTATGGTCCTTAGTCCCGATTTCCCTTAAGCTAACACATTTTGAGAAAACATATAAAAGCTGGGATCGATTGAGGGGTCGAAGCTTTCTTGTTTTTTTCTTACCCTTCTTTATTTGGATGTCTCGAAATACAACCACAAGTTATCTGTATCTTCTTTTTCTGTATTAAGGGTATTCCCTCTTTTCTGCCCCAGTTGCTTACTGAGGGTTAAATTATGGTCCCTACTTCTTACCACTTGGTCCCTGATGTTATTAAGGCCCCCAAAATCCATTTCCTGTGGTTTATTCCTTCATCCCTCTCTTTTATTTTTCAGTGGAGTTTGTAGTCGATCTTTCTTTCACTTTACTATAACTTTGTTCTTCTTTTCCACTACAATCCCCTCGCTCTCCTGTAACTTTTCTTTAATTCCATTAGATCTACTCTTTTGCTTCTTCCCACGTTCTAAATCCACTCCATCTTTTCCTTTACAAAAGTTCTTTCCCTTCCTCCTCATCGGGGAGGCCTACCTTCCTCCCTACTTTTATCCTTGGGATATTTTGCCTATACCTTAAGGACTCTCCCCATTTCTTTATCAGCATTGGGCGTCTGGAGACATACACATTCTGCAATTCTTCTGTCTGCAAAGATTCTCCAGTGCTTCCCAAATTCTGTTTTTCAACAACAGGTCTTACTATGGTTGGCATAAGATCCCTAATGCTTTTTAATTCTCCCATAATGCTCTGCAGAAAGTCTTTTGGGGTTTTTAAGATATTATTAATCATTGTTACTTCAAGTACCCCTTGCAGAGTTTTTTGCAGCATCAACATGATGTCCAGCATTGAGGCCGAGGGAGTTGCTGAGATGTCTAATCCTAGCGAGTTGTTTTGCACTGACCCTTCAATATTTTCAGTCCCACGGCCTACAGACTGCCCCATACTCCTCATTCTCTGGTCTTACTGTTATATCATACTCTGCCCTCTGGTCGCCTCTCCCCCGCCGATAACGTTCTCCTCCTGATGTGACTCTTCTTTATCCTGAGGGGAGAACAGCCGTGGTGATGAGAACAGTCTTGGTTCTAAAGTAAATCCATTTTGACTTAGAATGGTTAGGTTCTTTACAATCAATAGGTCTAGATCTGATCCACCTTCACTAACATTCACGACCTCTGTATGTTGCACTCCTACTGTATCCGACGTATCTAAAGGAGTTAAATTCCTCTTAAAATGTTTGCCAACAAAGTCCTTTATTGGTTTTGAGACACATGCTCCCCCTTTTTTCTCCCACCGGAGAGTTTTCATATGTAGGTTTCTTCTTTGCATTTTTCCTTGGTAACCTTTATTTTCTTTCTCTTAAATCTCCCATACTTTCTGCTAATGTCCCATGTTCAGTTGAGGGCTCACTATATGTCTGTGCAAGCCCTTTTCATGCTTTACTCTTCCCTAGGGCCATCTCTTTACAGTGATTGTAGCGCTGTTCTGATAAACTGTAATAGTTTTTATTTTCCTCGACTTAGTCTCCTTTGTCAGATTGCTTCAGTTATTTCTGTTCTTCACCCACGATGCACTTCCAGCGCTTACCACGATCTTATTCCTTTCCCTACTTTACAGAACACTACACAGTCAGGCGCGGTGCGTCCATTGGGGCGTAGCCCCCCCGCCTCTCCCTCGGCGTCTTTGAACTTAAGTAAACTGAATCAGTTTACTGAAGTTCAAAGACGCCGAGGAGAACTGACAATCATGTCAGTCAGCATGACGTCGACCGCCCACCCCTTCAGAGTCTGAAGGGGTGGGCGGTCCGGCGTCATGTTGACTGACATGATTGTCAGACGGACCAGGGGCAACAGGCAGCAGCACAAGTGCGCATGAGTGGGGAAGGGCAGCGAATTTACGCGCCGTGCCCAGTCATGCGCACTTGTGTTTGCACTGGCTTGCGCATGCCCATTAGGAGAGCGAGGGTTGAGCAAAGGCTCAAACCTCGGTCTCCTAATGGGCAGGCGGGCGAGTACTAACCGTGCCCTAAGCCAATCCTGGCGCTGCTGGCAGCGCCAGGATTGGCTGAGAGGGGCTGTAGGCGCCAACGGACCCGAGGCAGCGCGGACGGCAGACCTGCTGCTCAGGTAGGATAAGGATTTCTAAGAAATAATTTCTTTTATTTATTTTTAAAAAACCCCACGCGACACCCCCCCCGCGAACCGCGACTGATTAATAGCCAGAACAGATGAAAGCGCTGCGTCTATAGTGATTATTTATTGCCTCCTTACTTTCCTGAGGCTGCCCTCACCAGGTAAAATCTTATCACAAATCTGTTTAGGCTTTGTTTTCCTTGTTAAGAATTTTAGTCGGTTTTGCATACTTCTTACACAGCTCATAAGGGTGGGAATTCAGGCTATGACACGAGAGTACATTTAAATTAAAAATAATTACATTTCTACGCCGGAAAAACAGCATCCACAGCATTTGGTATTCAGAGGAGAGCGGCATGACTTATTGCAGGCGGGTGATGGACGGGTCAGGACAAAGGCCAGGCTGGAAACACCCGCAGGCCTCTGCTCCAAGAGGGGCCTCTAACCCGTGAAGGACACGCACGCAGCGCAGCAGGGTAACCTTGAGAGCAGGCCCGAGCCCGGCAGCAAGGGTTTGGGTGACAGGGAAGCACGCGGGCCTGGCTACCAAGCTACCAATCGGATCCCGGCATATGCCTGGCAAAGGAGATGGGCATTGTACAGTACACATCACAATTACCTCTGTCCGTGAACAATTATAGTGGGTGATTAAGAACATCTGAAAGATGCCTCCCGGGTTAACTTTCGCCTCTGACATCTGCAGTGATGTAAAGATCACAAGTTCGAGTTTTGGAAAGCAAACTGATATTTCTGAGGTCAAACTGAGCAGCTTTAAACTGGCTAAAAGGTAGGGCTGTAACCTGACCCCTCTGAGGGTGAAATTACCTTAGATACATATATCCACACCAGTTGTAGTAGGGGAATTCGTGAGAACTGAAAGACACAATTTATAGAGAACTTAATGTCGGGGAGGGTTTTTTCCTGAAAGGAATCTCATCAAAAGGCTCTCCTCACAAAGGGTTGAACATACTTGGCTACCACCAACAGTCGTCTAGTAAGGAAATGGTGCCTCGCCCCTTCATGTACAGCAAGGTGGCGCTCTATATATACTGCCTGTACAAGCTATGCTAGAAGAGTAAAAACTTGGAGCACTCCACATGGCTGGGGATGAAAGCACGATAGGTTAGAAACAAATGGATGCAACTCATTAGGACCCACACTATCCAGTGCTAATTGTGACTGTAGTCCGATGCTAGGTTGTGTGGCTTACACTGTTGTACAAAACGTCATGTTCCAGTTCTTTCTAGAAAGCCCCTTTACTAATTTCCATTTGCCCCGCCCATTTACTTGCTACGTTTGCTTGCTTAATATACCTGATGTATACTACTCTATTCATACCGTTATCTCATTGCTGTTATGTTAAGTGCACTTGAAGGTGGCCTCCTTTCCATGGCTGGAAACCGTTGTGTTCAGTTGGCAGTCGTCCTTTCCACCGGAATAGCGGCTGTGTGCGTGGGTGCGTAGACTCTTTTTTTTTTTTTTAGATGTCCGGAATTTCAGGGTTTTCCGCGGTACTGCCACGAGAGCTTCTGCGGGTGATTAATGTTAGTATGATTAAAGCTAATAACTGGTTTCTCTGATAATTCGTACTAGCACGAGGAAGCTGTGACAAGTGGTTGTCGTATACTCTACATTAATGACGCTATGCATTGGGTGTTGACTGGCTTCTCATTTACCAATTTTACTGCCTGCATCTAGAGGTGTGTTACCTAATCGGGTTTAGTGGGTAGATTATTTTGAAAAAACTGACAGTGTCATTTTAGTTTTAATGTTTTGGTTTTGTAAAAAAAAAAAAAAAGTCTAATAATTAAAAAAATTACAAAATGTAAAAAAAGCTAATCCTTTTTTGTTTGCATATCACGTGATTATGATACCAGTGCACTTTTGCTCTTTGGAGGGCATTCACACTGGCATGCCTGTTGTTTTACAGATATTTTGAAGTATGTCCCTACTGCTTGTGTATACTTTGATCGTAGTTTCTACCGGCTTATTTGGTTTTCTCCACATATTTTTTTCATTTTACCCTAGCAGAAACTTAATAAAAACGTCCACACGCTTTCACGTTTCTGGAGATTTGGACTGCCTCTAGTCACGGGTACGGCTAACGGCGAGCGACAGCAGCTGGGCTGTGGAGGAGGTCGGGGGCGTATGAAGATAGGGTGCGAAGTGGATAGAGTAGGCAGCGAGGCGTGTAGGAATAGCTCGATGGCAGTGCCCATGCTAAATGACATTACAACGTTAACTTAGCCTGCCTGTTTGTGTTATCCGTTTATTATATCTGTGTCGGTGAGAGGTGTTGGTACGTGTTTATGCTGCTGAGATCATGCATGACTGTGGATCGGAATACATTAATTCATGGATTGTGCAAAATGTTTAATTGACTAGCCTGTGTGGGTTACACTGTGCTGTCAGGTTTGCAGGAGAATACCGGAGCACCAAGGGAGCTAACTAGCCCAACACAGTAACTGGAGCCCATCAAGAGGTCGGTTGGCATATGACGTGCACCTGGGGTGTATCATGCCATTAACTGGATTAGGGAAAAATATCTGTAGCACGTTATGGCCATTGATTACCTGGAGCACATCACGATTTTAAACGACATTTCAGGCTAACGCTGGCACATTATATCCATAGAATGGTTAAAATGTGATCTCTGGAGTACAATATGGCTCTAAGTGTTGTTAGTCAGAGTTCTGAGGCACATCATGGCACTAAATGGCAGACGTGGTATGAGGGGCAACCCATGGGGTTGATTGGCAAATGGAAAATCCCTAGAGTACATCATGGCATTGGCGGAATATGCAGGAAATATGAGACGCATCCTAAGGCACTGAATGGTCTGTGGTGGTTAATTAGTTACATGAGACGTATGTCTGCCATGTTATGGGGTAACTGTGCATATGATGACAATGACTGGTGTGTGATGTGACACTTTAGTATATAAAAGCAATGACAATCATTGATGCAGGCTGTAATTTGGGTGTATATCCTAGAGAAAAGTGATGTCATTTTGTGGTTATACTGAATAAGCAGCTACCTATATCATTTTCATGTGAAATCTTTTTATTGATGTCATAACTACGCTTTCACAAGTGCCTTATTAACCTTCTTACTTTCTCAAATTTGCTTGAAAATGCACCATTTGCCCAATCTTTTTCAAAATGTTCTCAGGGGAAGAACCCCCCTCCCCCCAACCAGCCTTTATGACAGTTGGGCTAGCTCGCTACGCTCACTTGATACACATCAGTCATCCGATTTTTTTTTACGCCGCACCACTTTCAAATGTCACCAGCCGCCCCTGTACACAGTTATGGTCCAACTTCTGTAACCAATTAAACCAAGACGGGATCCTTTATATTCTATTATCTAGTAACGTATGAGTCCCATACACTTACCTCTGTTGTGCCATTTAATTGCTGACAAAATGCAGTGCTGCCACGCCTTCACTGGATAGACATTCCAGTCTTTCCCATATAGAAAGTTTCCTTATAGATCCCTTAAAGTTCCTTCTTCCTTCTACTTCTATCCTGGCTCCCAGAAATCGAGGAGATCAGGTAAATACCACTTTTTCAGCCGGGATTCGGAATTCCAGATTAGGGCTTCCCCCACCCTTGCGTCTACCCACTGAGGACAGGCACACTGCCCGCCGAACACCACGGGGCTCCCCCCAAGGGGCCGACGCGCATCTGGGGCAGAACTTTAATCCCGGGTGGGGGTAAAGTCTTGAGGTTTCAAGGCGGGGGGCCCACGGGCCCTTATTAACTTCCTACCGCCAAGCTCTTGCCAAACTTCCAATATCCGGGTTGCCCTTGCCGAAGGGTACTGCCTGGTTTATCCCGGGAACGTGAAGGTCAGGGCCGGCGTTTGTCCGAGATTCCCTCGAGCCTGCACGTACACCAAGCAAGCTTTCCGGACTGCTCGATGCGTTGAAAACAGGAGGCGTGACCACAGCGTACTGAAGGCGACGGCAGCGTGGCTACGTAGCAACTGCAGGTCGGAGAGGCAGGGGCGGCTAGTGACATTTGAAAGTGGTGGGGCGTAAAAAAAATAAATCGGATGACTGATGTGTATCAAGTGAGCGTAGCGAGCTAGCCCAACTGTCATAAAGGCTGGTTGGGGGGGGTCGGGGGGTTCTTCCCTGAGAACATTTTGAAAAAGATTGGGCAAATGGTGCATTTTCAAGCAAATTTGAGAAAGTAAGAAGGTTAATAAGGCACTTGTGAAAGCGTAGTTATGACATCAATAAAAAAGATTTCACATGAAAATGATACAGGTAGCTGCTTATTCAGTATAACCACAGAATGACATCACTTTTCTCTAGGATATACACCCAAATTACAGCCTGCATCAATGATTGTCATTGCTTTTATATACTAAAGAGTCACATCACACACCAGTCATTGTCATCATATGCACAGTTACCCCATAACATGGCAGACATACGCCTCATGTAACTAATTAACCACCACAGACCATTCAGTGCCTTAGGATGCGCCTCATATTTCCCGCATATTCCGCCAATGCCATGATGTACTCTAGGGATTTCCCATTTGCCAATCAACCCCATGGTGTGCCCTCATACCCTCGTCTGCCATTTAGTGCCATGATGTGCCTCAGAACTCTGACTAACGACACTTAGAGCCATATTGTACTCCAGAGATCACCTTTTAACCATTCTATGGATATAATGTGCCAGCGTTAGCCTGAAATGTCGTTTAAAATCGTGATGTGCTCCAGGTAATCAATGGCCATAACGTGCTACAGATATTTTTCCCTAATCCAGTTAATGGCATGATACACCCCAGGTGCACGTCATATGCCAACCGACCTCTTGATGGGCTCCAGTTACTGTGTTGGGCTAGTTAGCTCCCTTGGTGCTCCGGTATTCTCCTGCAAACCTGACAGCACAGTGTAACCCACACAGGCTAGTCAATTAAACATTTTGCACAATCCATGAATTAATGTATTCCGATCCACAGTCATGCATGATCTCAGCAGCATAAACACGTACCAACACCTCTCACCGACACAGATATAATAAACGGATAACACAAACAGGCAGGCTAAGTTAACGTTGTAAAGTCATTTAGCATGGGCACTGCCATCGAGCTATTCCTACACGCCCGCTGCCTCGATCACCCAGGAGCTGCCTACTCTATCCACTTCGCACCCTATCTTCATACGCCCCGACCTCCTCCACAGCCCAGCTGCTGTCGCTCGCCGTTAGCCGTACTCCGTGACTAGAGGCAGTCCAAATCTCCAGAAACGTGAAAGCGTGTGGACGTTTTTATTAAGTTTCTGCTCGGGTAAAATGAAAAAATATGTGGAGAAAACCAAATAAGCCGGTAGAAACTACGATCAAAGTATACACAAGCAGAAGGGACATACTTCAAAATATCTGTTAAACAACAGGCATGCCAGTGTGAATGACCTCCAAAGAGCAAAAGTGCACTGGTAATCACAATCACGTAATATGCAAACAAAAAAGGATTCGCTTTTTTTACATTTTGTATTTTTTTAATTATTAGATTTTTTTTTTTACAAAACCAAAACATTAAAACTAAAATGACACTGTCAGTTTTTTCAAAATAATCTACCCACTAAACCCGATTAGGTAACACACATCTAGATGCAGGCAGTAAACTTGGTAAATGAGAAGCCAGTCAACACCCAATGCATAGCGTCATTAATGTAGAGTATACGACAACAACTTGTCACAGCTTCCTCGTGCTAGTACGAATTATCAGAGAAACAAGTTATTAGCTTTAATCATACTAACATTAATCACCCGCAGAAGCTTTCGTGGCAGTACCGCGGAAAACCCTGAAATTCCGGACATCTAAAAAAAAAAAAAAAAAAAAAAAAGAGTTTACGCACCCATGCACACAGCCGCTATTCCGGTGGAAAGGACGACTGCCAACTGAACACAACGGTTTCCAGCCATGGAAAGGAGGCCACCTTCAAGTGCACTTAACATAACAGCAATGAGATAACGGTATGAATAGAGTAGTATACATCAGGTATATTAAGCAAGCAAACGTAGCAAGTAAATGGGCGGGGCAAATGGGAATTAGTAAAGGGGCTTTCTAGAAAGAACTGGAACATGACGTTTTGTACAACAGTGTAAGCCACACAACCTAGCATCGGACTACAGTCACAATTAGCACTGGATAGTGTGGGTCCTAATGAGTTGCATCCATTTGTTTCTAACCTATCGTGCTTTCATCCCCAGCCACGTGGAGTGCTCCAAGTTTTTTACTCTTCTAGCATAGCTTGTACAGGCAGTATATATAGAGCGCCACCTTGCTGTACATGAAGGGGCGAGGCACCATTTCCCTTACTAGACGACTGTTGGTGGTAGCCAAGTATGTTCAACCCTTTGTGAGGAGAGCCTTTTGATGAGATTCCTTTCAGGAAAAACCCTCCCCGACATTAAGTTCTCTATAAATTGTGTCTTTCAGTTCTCACGAATTCCCCTACTACAACTGGTGTGGATATATGTATCTAAGGTAATTTCACCCTCAGAGGGGTTAGGTTACAGCCCTACCTTTTAGCCAGTTTAAAGCTGCTCAGTTTGACCTCAGAAATATCAGTTTGCTTTCCAAAACTCGAACTTGTGATCTTTACATCACTGCAGATGTCAGAGGCGAAAGTTAACTTCGGGAGGCATCTTTCAGATTTTCTTAATCACCCACTATAATTGTTCACGGACAGAGGTAATTGTGATGTGTACTGTACAATGCCCATCTCCTTTGCCAGGCATATGCCGGGATCCGATTGGTAGCTTGGTAGCCAGGCCCGCGTGCTTCCCTGTCACCCAAACCCTTGCTGCCGGGCTCGGGCCTGCTCTCAAGGTTACCCTGCTGCGCTGTGTGCGTGTCCTTCACGGGTTAGAGGCCCCTCTTGGAGCAGAGGCCTGCGGGTGTTTCCAGCCTGGCCTTTGTCCTGACCCGTCCATCACCCGCCTGCAATAAGTCATGCCGCTCTCCTCTGAATACCAAATGCTGTGGATTTTTCCGGCGTAGAAATGTCATTATTTTTAATTTAAATGTACTCTTGTGTCATAGCCTGAATTCCCACCCTTATGAGCTGTGTAAGAAGTATGCAAAACCGACTAAAATTCTTAACAAGGAAAACAAAGCCTAAACAGATTTGTGATAAGATTTTACCTGGTGAGGGCAGCCTCAGGAAAGTAAGGGGGCAATAAATAATCACTATAGACGCAGCGCTTTCATCTGTTCTGGCTACTAATCAGTCGCGGCTCGCGAGGGAAGGGGGGTTGTCGCGTGGGGGGGGTTTTAAAATAAATAAAAAATGATTTCTTAGAAATCCTTATCCTACCTGAGCAGCAGGTCTGCCGTCCGCGCTGCCTCGGGTCCGTTGGCGCCTACAGCCTCTTCAGCCAATCCTGGCGCTGCCAGCAGCGCCAGGATTGGCTTAGGGCACGGTTAGTACTCGCCCGCCTGCCCATTAGGAGACCGAGGTTTGAGCCTTTGCTCAACCCTCGCTCTCCTAATGGGCATGCGCAAGCCAGTGGAAACATAAGTGCGCATGACTGGGCACGGCGCGAAAATTTGCTGCCCTTCCCCACTCATGCGCACTTGTGCTGCTGCCTGTTGCCCCTGGTCCGTCTGACAATCATGTCAGTCAACAGGACGCCGGACCCCCTTCAGACTCTGAAGGGGGTGGGCGGTCCGACATCATGCTGACTGACATGATTGTCAGTTCTCCCTCGGCGTCTTTGAACTTCAGTAAACTGATTCAGTTTACTTAAGTTCAAAGACGCCGAGGGAGCTGCGGGCGGGGGGGGCTACGCCCCAACGGACGCACTGCGCCTGCGGAGAGGCACAACAGAGAGGGCCTTTCTGACTCATTTGCTCTCTATTTCAAATACCTCACTCTTCCTTGCACAAACTTTACCTTATTATATTTGCACATCCAAGATCTGTGCGCCTAGCACTCACACAGAAGACCTCACCCTGACTAGCAATGACTCGATGTTTGCCACCCTCTCAGTTACTTTGCAGTGATCTGCCTTTAGTAAGCAGAGATCAATGGCCACCATATCAAGTTTCAATTCCACGGCCTCTCGTGTTCCCAGTTGTAGCCAATATTGCATCCAATTTGTCTGCCAACATGGTTATGGTGCCCTCCTGCGGTCCCTCTCACATCAGTAAATAAAAAATAACAGCGTCTGTCTTATTTTGGAAGCACACACGCTTAACAGAGCATGGTTTGCCTACAAAATGAGGTAGACATGTCAACGAGCCTTTTTTTCTTTTTAACTTTTCGCCATGGTACACAGCATCTTGTCGATGGTGCCAGGATGGC
Organism: Calotriton arnoldi; assembly: GCA_963921515.1. NCBI lineage: Eukaryota > Metazoa > Chordata > Amphibia > Caudata > Salamandridae > Calotriton > Calotriton arnoldi. Next base: position 2,483,815 of record CAWUFW010000814.1, on the reverse strand, counting down.
TAAAAGGCTATGGCAAAGCCAATGGGTCGAAAAGTCGATTACTGGCTTTGTCAATGCTTGTTTTCCCCGTCCTCTCTCCCTTACATACAATATATCTGTACAGCAATGAACCTCTCTGTAGGTAAACACTTGACTGTCAACATTGAACTCCTCATCTCGGTCTTAGACATCTCACCCACTCTTCTCCACTGCATATTAAGGATTTTTAGCAGATCCTCTTCATACTACAATTGATTAAATCGGCACCCCTATTTCCCTAAACTAATTGACCACTAATCCTTTTTGGGTTCCGGAGTAGCGTCCTACTCGCCGAAAAGCGCTTCAACACCTCATCAGAGGTAGCACTTTAGAAATGCAAACCCTTTCCTCTTCTATCCCTCCACTATCCTTCTCAATTCAAATAACAGACTAACATGTCCACCGCTCAAATTAATTTCATATTTCCCTATCCAGTGATACTCAAAGTATGGCCCAGGGGCTGCTTGCGGCCCTCCTGACCTTTACATGCGGCCCTCTGGGCCGCAGCAGCACTGGGCTGCTGTTTACTCAACTCGGCACTAACATGGAAAAAAATAAATATACAGCAATCACTTATTTAAACGTTAATTGCAGTTAGGGAAAGGAAGTAGCTGGACCGTTAACTTAAAAAACCCCTTCATTTTTAAAGACAGCCACTAGATATACATGCTCTGCTTCCCCTACACCCACTTTACACCCCCCGCTGGCATCAGTGCGGCCCTCGGTCACACCATAGACCAAACTTTGCGGCTCCCGGGAAAATGGTTGCGAGTACCCATGCCCTATACTAATTCACCGCTATCCTTTTTGGGTTCCGGAGTAGCGTATTACTCGCCGAAAAAGCGCTTCGACGCCTCGTCAGGGGTAGTAAGCGCTAGATAAATGCAATTACAATTACATACGCTATGTCCCGGTCTCTTCTTACCCCTCCCACTCAAATGATGCATATATACGTCATACATCAAATCTCCTTAAGTACTGAATTCACTTCAGAGCTTCTAGTATTTGTCAGTGTTTCTTTGTTATATCCGATGATTGCATTTCTGTTCGATGATGTAGCAAACGGGAAAATAAGCAGAAGCACGGGTTAAGGTTTAAAACTGCTTGACCCTCACAAAACAGCTGCACCTACATTGTCATGAATTTAACCCGTACGCTTATCACAAATGTGGAACTCATTTTATCTTTTAGCATAACAACTACATGTGAATAAGTCGCAACATATGTGCTTGCTCAGCCCGAGCGCAGCTTGATCAGGGTCTCGATTAGGACAAGGGGCTGTGCACAGCATGGGGATACCTGCTCCTCGTCACTCTTACGCCTACCCACAATCCCCCGCGGCCGGCCTGCCTCTCTGCTATGCGAGGACGGCACGACGTGAAACTTTGGCCACTGACTCAGCGTGGTGCGCCGTTCAGGCCTGTGTTTATTTGCAAGGGGCCGCACAGTAGCTTGGTTTATTATCTTTTATTATGTCATGCTATGGCTGGGTGCTCAGAAACGTTAAACTCTGGCTAGACATTAACAGTTTATATACCTGCTCGTAATCATTTAAATCCACGTCACTTCACCGGGCACGGTGCTCTCTCGGTATGTTAACATTTACGATAGCTCCTGACAATATAAAAAGTTAAAAATATAATACATAGAACATGTTGTCCAGTCCTCGTTCAAAATCCAGTTGTTTCATGCAGCACTGGCCATCAGCCTCAGACTTTTAGTTCTCTTTAGTCCAGTATGAAATCGGGACTACAAGCCCCAGAATGCAAAGAGAAAACGTTGGGCTGGCTGAGCTACTCATGCACGGACTGCTGCAAGCTGTGTCTAAGGGCTCCTGGGTATTGCAGATATGTCAGAGGTGCGATGGGTCCGAATACACACTTTCAACACGAAACAGGATCAACAGGGCCAAGAGGTGACACCTTCGCCACTATACTTCATCTCACAGAAGTACAACCAACAGACCAGACTGTACATCAATTCATTCCTATATTCTTTGTGAAAAGCACTAGCATTCAGGTAAGAACTCAAAACAAACAAATCCTGCATTTCAAACGTCAGCACCAGTGCCTTTACCGTGACGTCACCAAAGAAAAGAGATAAGACCATGGGCTGGTGAACACACTACTGTGTGACTGCAACTAGAAACGTCAACGTACTGCTTGAACAGTACACGATGCGGCACCATAAATACACTTTGTGCACGCAATGTCGCATTACACTGTACACAAGTGCGGCCTACGAAGTGACATCGCACAGGCTTGTTTCAGCAGAACGTGGGTGTGGAAGGAAAACAATTACTTACTTGTAGCAATCTGTTTGCATCCGGCGCTGTAGATTCACATGTACTGCACACTTCTGCCTCTAGTGTTGTGCTAGACGAGCTATGTGTTGCTTCTCTTTGAACCGACTCGTGATACTCCCCTTTAAAGCCGCAATGCACCAGTACCAAGGTAGGTTCCACCTCAGAATGAGTGTTTCTCCCTTGGGTTAGAGACTGTTCCATCGATGCAAGCCATTATGAAGTCTGTGTGTACATAGCACCATTAGCGTGCTAAGGAAATGGAGGTGGAAAGAGTATTAAATATTTACGAGCTTGGCCTCTGTGGTACCTAATGGCCCTTCTTGTATCCATAGTATGCAAAGCCCTTTCTACAGGAGACTGGCTTTGGTTGAAAAAACAGAAGTGAGTAGAGTGATTGACACAAAAAGGTGAGGGTATATATGTACCACTACCATGTCCTTGTGTACCTGCATAAATGGTTACTCTGCTGAAAGAGCATGGCATTCACAGACCTTGTGGAGGGAAGTGAGGTGTCAAATCCCTTCTCTCTCTGGCTGATGAACCCTTGTGGTGGATATTCAGCGCTCGAGACAGTTTGACTCTCGATTTGTCTTGCCCCTCTAGCATTTGGGCTTGGAGGAAGACTTGGGCTGGTGATCACTAGGCCAGCAATTTGTTTCAGTGGTTGGGTTTTTGTTGGATGATTAAACCCGCTTTTTCTTCAGAGGGCACTAGGCTCCTTGTGCTCTTTTTAATAAACAACGGAAACAGATTGTGTGTGGGTGAAAAGGAATTGCTACAGTTTTTTAGGTCTCACCTAGGCAGCGCGCATGCATTGCTCTAGAAGATGACCTTTAGAAATTGGTCAGTTCTTTTCAAGCACTCTTACTTGTGCTCATGGGCGTCCGCAGAAATTTTTCCAGGGAGGGGGGGGGGCTAACCTGGCAAATGAAGGGGCGTGGCTAATGTTAATCAATAAGGGCGGGGCTAAAATGGCAGACAATCAGGATCGGGTAATGCTCAGGCCAAGCTGAGAAAAAAAAGTGGTGAATTCTGCATTTGAAACTGGACAACAATTAGAGCACACATGAACCCTAAAATTACCCCCTGGCCCCTTAAAACTCATACATTCCCTGATCCCTAAAATGAGCCCCCTGGCACCCTAAAACCCATACCCGCCCTGACCCCAAAATTGTCCCCCTGGCACCCCAAGACCCATACCCACCCTGAACCCTAAAATTACCCCTGCCCCCCAAAACTCATAACCGCCCTGAACCCTAAAATTACCCCCCTGGCCCCTTAAAACCCATACCCACCCTGAACCCTAAAATTACCCCCCTGGTACCCCAAAATCCATACCCACACTGAACCCTAAAATTAGGGAGGGGGGGGAGGGGGGGGTATTTCGACCGATGATGACGAGAGAAAATTAAATAATTAATTTTCACTCGTCATTGTCCATCGAAATCCCCCACCACCCCCACCGCTCTTACCTGCACAGGCTGCGGCTGCCGGATATAAATTAAGGCTGTTGCAGGCAGTTACTTGACAGCACTATCACAAATGAACAGGAGGAAGTGAAAAACTGCAACAAATGGCCTAAAGTTGCCTTGTTATTATGGGAAATACTTTGACAAAAGATAAAATGTAATTTTGCCTAAGACTCTGAAATTGCCTGCATCACAGCATATTTGCAGAATCCAAACTGCTGTTGGCTAAAACGCCAGGACTCAGAGTGATAAGTCTCTCAACTGGGGCCTCTTGATAGCAAAGTGCAAGGACACTAGGTCATCAACATTTGCACAGCGCAATTATGCTGTATGTAAGACCCCATAGCGCCCTATCTTTTCTAGCTTGTTTTCAGTTAATGGTTCCTTTTTGTCTGATCATCAGGGTGTTGCTCTGCCTTTAGAAACATTCTCAGGAAAGACAGCATCACCTGGACCATGAGCGGCAGAGGGGACTCAGAAGCACCTGTTTGTAAGTTAATAAAATGTCCTTGAGGAAAGAGAATGCAGGCACCTCCAGTACCTGCCACCATATAGTGGTTGTTTGCGTGATTTAACATCTATAAATAGATTTTGACTGGCTGATGCTACAAAAACTTGTTTAGCTAGCCCATCTACTGCTGCCTCTGCGACTTGCGTGACTAGTGCCATCCAGCCTGTAGTTCTACAGTGGACTTTGTGGCACATGGCCCAAGTGAGTGTCAACTTACCATAACTGCAGGACTGGAATCATCTGTAGTAAGAGAGAACAGATCTAATTTTTCAACTGAGAAGGGAGAAACAAAACCCAAAACTTATTGGAGGTTTAAGAGTTGAGGGGAGATCCCTCTCTGAATTCTAAGGAGGGGGGAGAAGTGTTGGGAGACTCAGTCAGTGTCAGACTTGAGTAGAAAAGGCCCGGATACCAAAATAAGAGGCCCCACTTATGAACTGGGTTCATGAAGCAGAGATGAAAAAGAATGGGCAAGACTTGGAGAAAGAGAGAGAAGTGTAAGGTGGTGAACAGAAGAGGCGTGAGCTGGAATCAAGAGTAAGCAGCCTTGGTATTTGGCCACCCTGGTGTTCAGCAGTGCTGCTGGCAGCTTCTAAGAAAACAAGCATTTGCAATGCAATAGGTCTCGCATTTTAGAAACTTTGACCTATTGGTATTGTAAATGTCAATGCCTTTTATTATTGCAGGTTTTTTTAAACACGTAAATAAAAGGCACTATCATATACAATGCCAATAGGTCAAAATCTCGCAATTGCGAGACCCATTGCATTGCAAATGCTGGTTTTAACTACTGGCGTAGTAGTTTTACTTTTTCCATTCAAGTATGGGCCTGCTAATCTCAACATGCTCACCATTGGCTGAACAGCGAAGACGGACTGCAAAGTCACCATCATGACATGAGGCCTGTTGACAGCCACGGGAAGTAAACTACAACTTTCGATGCCATGCAGCAGCCATGGCACAGAGGTCCTCAAGTTTCCAGAAATGCAACAAAATAAACGTAAAGCCTTCTCTGGACCGAAATGCACGCAAATGTGTGAAAGTAGCTTTGCATCTGAAAGTCACACCACCCTCCAGTTTACTCATCCCTTGGCAAAATGATGGAACCCTCTGCCAAGGGTGCTACATACAGTTAACCCTTGTTCCATTGTAAGCCACCAAGTCTGTAGTAACACACATCTTCTTGCACCAATAAATATTGCTGTCAAAGAAATTCCAGTTGACCAGTTGTAAATGGTTTCGACTCGTTAAGAGTGGTTAGCATATCGTCTTTTGGACAGCTAATGAACTGCAGTGAAGAATAACCCAGTAGCGTTTTGGAAAGGTTTGATGTGTATGCCGTTTACTTTTTGTTTGTTTTCAGCAGTAGCCTGCTATTTTCTTTATGCTGGACACAAATACTAGAGTTCAGAACTATATGCTCGCTACCTTGATGCAGTTGAGCCATCTGCTTTTGGCCACGACTTAACCACCATGATGTGCCACCACGCCAGAGAGGATGTTTTGTCAGTTTTGTCACACATTAGTAGGGAGCTGAAATGGTACTGTCCAAAGCTCTGTTTTTATTATAAAATCAGGGCCATCTGTGGTTGTCACTGAAAATACAACATTAAGAAACAAGCGTGCATGCATAAAATAAATGCCAAGCCTGGGTTACAGTGTTCTACATGGGGGTTGGGGACGGGGGGGGGGGGTCGCGGCACCTTCTTGCGCAGACCTACTGCAGAATTTTCATATCGAATCCACCTTCTGGAACATTACAATAAATGATAAAAAAAATACAATTATTTCAATTAACGCATTCAAACATTTAAATTAAGAAGCAAATAAAATGATCGCAAAGTGAAGGTTTTTTAAATGGATACTTTAAGCGTTGGTTGCATTCATTTGCTCCGCAGCCAGATTTTACACACAAAATACTCGAGGGGGTGGGGGAAGCCTGCAGATACTACATGTAGGAAACTGGACTACAGAAACACAGGCATGGATGACATGAGCCGGGGTATTAGGCAAGACCATACCCCCAACCTGGGAAGCTAGGGGAGTTGTGTAAGGGTGTGGAGGAAACCCCCATTAGGTAATTAAAAAAATAAGTTGTCTACTTGTATGACCCTGACAAATGGAGTGAGAGACAACATCTTTTAAAGACTGAAAGTATTTGCTTACTCAGCCTTGATTTGCACTGGTAGCGTTTTCTGCGTTTGGTTCTTTGAAAATAAGAGTGAAGTAATTCAAAGATGGCACTCTATTTACCAATGCAAACCCAGAGACCAACGGCATGATAGTCCTTTCTCCATTGTTACATACAGTAACCGCGAGGCTAGAGAGTGTGGCTACAACTGCAACATGAGAAATAAAACAAAGCGGGACAGGGCTCAAGCGATAAACAACTGGAAATTACGTAATTGCGCAATTCAGCAGTATTTTATGCCTTGCTGGAGGGATAAGAAGGAGAACGTCCCGGGGCAAGTAATAAACAGCACAGGACTAGTTAAGCAAACAACGCAGACTGGGGGGTTGAGAAACAAAAGAAAGCGCGATGAGGGTTGAGAAACAAAACAAAGCAGGACAGGGCACAAGCAATAAACAACTGGAAATTACATAATCGCACATATGTATACAATCACCGCAAAGCAAACAAGTGTTGTAGTAGGTACTGTTTACAAAAATAAATGCCTCCAAAACATTAAGCGCGGCATCCGTGTAGCAGGCGAAGTGCTGCTATATGAGCCAAGGGAAATCCCACGAAGGCACCTAAATAAAAACAAGCGCGCCTCGCGCAAGTAGGGAGTGTGGGGGGGGGGGGGGGGCCGGAGTGCGGCCGAGAGCAGGCAGTGTTTCCCTTGCTGGAGCGAGCGGCGCCAGGAGAGATAATTGATAACACATGGCGAAAAAGCTCGCTCCCGCAAGGGAATCGCCAGACGTGCACGCATTGCCATTGGAAGCAATGCAACGCGTGCACGTTTTTGCCCGCAAAGCTGTGCCGATGACTAAAGGTCTTTTTCCTATGCAGCGCGTAAAGACCGAGTAAAGACTATTGACTGACAAACCTTGCTGACATCCAATGAATCCAAGAAAGAGACACCAATTGTATGGGTCTTAAAATATTCTACTCAAGCCATTAAAATAAAAAATATCATCATCAAAAAACACTGGATGATGATCAAAACAGAACCTGACCTACGGTGCATATCGGGAAAAAAAGTAGTCTTTGCCTTTCAACGATTTCGCAATTTAAAAGAACTATTATCTAACAAAAAATCAGAGAGTGGAAAGAAAATCTTCAAAGGCATGCAAAAATGTGAAAATTGCATACACTGCAATAATGTCATTATAGGAAATCAGTTTACACATCCATCACAAGGCATGAAGATTGCACTTCAACATTCAAGTACATGTGACACCATGAATGTAGTTTATGCTTTAAAGTGCCCTTGCGGGAAAACATACGTGGGTATCACGGAGAGAAAAATTAAAATGAGAATTACTGAACACAAAAGCAGTTTTCGACTAAAGAATGTGAAATCCACGGTAGCCATGCATTGGCTAGAAGCTGGACATAACATATCACAATTAAGAATTACAATCCTGGAAGTGTTGAAGACCCGACCGGATATGGACCCACATAAGCAATTGCTCAGATCTGAATTCTACTGGATAAAGAAATTGAACTCCATGCATCCCAATGGGATGAATGACCATATTGAATTGTCATGTTTTCTTTAATGTTTCCGAAATGTTTTCTTTATACATCATTATGAAAGAGATTACAATGACAGTTATGGATCATGTGGTAAGGTTGTTACTGTGTAATCTCAGGGTACACATAGGCATGTTATACATGGTTTCTTTATATGAATGTCAGGAATCCCATAGGTCTATATAATTGTAGGTCAGCCGATCATGAAGTTTTGACACTGGAACGATTCCTTTTTGTTCTGCGTGAATATACGTGCACTTGTCATCATTATACACACGAGATCGTGATTACCATTTTATATTTTTTCCGAGCATTTACACACGCTCAATGTACACTTATTTGAATTCCGGTTTTTTTGGGCATAATTAAGTAACTTTATTGAGACTTTCCTCGTCGACTTATTTAGACACGTCACCACGTTTTAAAGATCCCATGAAGCAGCATCACGCTGCGCTACGTTTAAGCATCCCTTAGAACTCACTGGCATACGTGCTCTTTTTAGGCTAGTTTCCTTTAAATTGGGTTTCTTTTGGAGGTATTTAGGTAAACGTCATCACGCTCCACGTATATCAGGAAGTGTGAGCGCGCGCGGCGCTTGGAATACACGGATGCAGGTTCCATCATGATTTTGCACTTAACGAGTAAGTCTGCGCTGATATAGCGATGCTTTTAATGTTGGGCATAACACACTTAAAGAATAAAGTTTCAGTTTTCACGATTAACCTATTGCAAGCAGGACGTATATAAATGGTAGTTGTTTAAGCAGATCATTGAAAGAAACATGCATGTCATCGTATCATCACTTGTTTGGCAAATCAGTCATTTAGCAATGTTTATCGAATTTTGGTTGTGTAATTTTGTTTGAAAAAAAGACGGACTGATGTGGTTCTTGTTTTATATAATTTTAGACCCCAGATGAAGGGTCAACGCAGACCCGAAATGCATTGGGCTTTGTAAAAAAAAACTGGCAGTTATGGATTTGAGACAAATTATTGATTGTACTCAACAAAAAATAAACTAAAGATTCTATAATAAATTTATGATTTAATCAAAGAAGAAACAAGCGAATTATTTCATTAAAGAAGTAGTATTGTCTTTGAACTTCGGAGTTGAAACTCTAGAAGTTTCAGTGTGAAAGTGCACACATGCTTCGGGGACTGGTTCGCCTGACCTGACATTTAACTGGGCTGAGGATTGCCAGAAGCATCAGGTTTAAGTGATTTAATTGGGGAGAGTAAGGCATAGTTTCTAGCTGGGCACCTGGTGCATTAGGCAGCTGGTGGGCTGAAGGGACAGTCTATGCTTAATTCTGATGTGGGTTACTGTCGAGATTGGACCACTCGTATGTGGGCACCTATTTGGGGGCCTTAGACAGCTGGACAAGTTGTCTTCACGAATGGAGTAGATGATTCCTGAGCACTGGTAGTTAGAGCTGACTCTGGTGAGAAATCACCAGCAGGGGAGACCGCGGGGATTAGCCGCTGGAGAGGGAGGCGAAGAGCACAGTGTAGGGCTGGGAGCTAGAGGGACAGATGAGGTGGGTAGTTAGTGAGTGTGGCCGTCAGCAGCATTACCGCCATTATTGAACTTCTATGGTGACAGCAGGGCTGCATGGACGGTAGCTTGGACTTCGAGCATCAGTGGCCTGGTCTCAGCCAGTGCTGGGCAATCGCAAGCAAAGGGTTCCCCCTCTTCTTTGGGGACAGATGTGCTAACAGCAGTTGAAGCCTTCTTGAAAAAATCAAGGAGCGTAGTTGTGGGTAAGCCCGATTTTTTGCCCTTCCCCTAGGGCTGGCTAGGGCATGGTCAGGTACAGAAGTTAGGGCCAGGGACTGAGGGCTAGACTCAGGTTCAGGGGCCGTAGACTCCCCTTTTGCGTCCAGATTCGCCGAGCAAGCAGCGCTTCAGGGCCATTGGTAGTGCTCTCCTCGTCCTACCAGACGTGATCTTTTCACTACTTGCTTGGTTTATAGTACTGGAGTTTCTTGTGCTTGGTCTGGGGACTAGGATATACAGGCGCTCCACCGAGAAGCTGGTTGCAAGGCTGGTTACTGGGATGCGGTGCTCCGCAAGGTGTTACTATAACACTAGATCAGATACGCGAGCCCTTAACTTCACCACTTCGCAGCTTCTTCAATTCACTGATGGATATGCTCTCTAGGATATGTTTCAAGTAAGTTTGAGCCCTTTCTCTCCTTCTTGCAGCGCCGCCTCTCCACACTGTAAAGTATCCTTCAGCAGTACAGAGGGAAGGAGCACAAGCAGGCTGCACAAAGACTATTGCAGGAGATTTTAAAGTTGGATACAAACTTTTGGAGTAAGGGAGAATGAGAGTGTAAGGGCGTTTTGCATCTGGTGGTCGTCTGATTGGGCTGGCCGGAAGCGGCTGGTCTGGGAGGCAACTGGGGCAGGAGGCACAAACAGCTTGGGGAGCAGGAGGAGGAAAGTGCGGCTAGCCCAGATGGGCAATCTGTGGGGAGGGACATTTAGTCAATTCACAGTACTTATGTTTCCAGATTGGCTTAGAGTGACAGTAGCAACCTAGTGAGTTGCAGTAGATGAAGAAAAAGTTTATCAAACCTAAAGGTGAAACTTCTACATGGCACCAAGCTGGGTTGTGATTCGTGAATAATCACAGAGGTTATAAAAAGCTAAGACTCCAGAATCATGGACCATGGAGGGAACCAGTGGGCAGAATAATCTGCTTGTAAAACAACTGTGTGGTAAAAACGTGTTTAGCTGAACTGATGGCATTAAGTAAGTATAAATGATAAGGTCTGGATGTTGATGGAGGGATTTTATTAAACAGTTGTTTTTCTGAATTTGAATGGTCTGGGTCCGACGAGGTAAAGAGAATAATGTATCCTGAAGCCAGAGTAGGGTGGATTAGGCAGATCTAGCCAGGATGTGACATGATTATAGCCCTCTGCAGTAAAGCAGAAGCTTGCTCTGAGCCTGGGGCTGGCTAAAAAAAAAAAAAGACATTCAGGATACTGGTGTTAAGTAGAAGAAATAGGGCAAGAGAAAAAAACTCAAGCTTTTGCGTAAGCACAATTGTGAAACGCAGTCCACACATCTCAGATCCATGTCGAGCGCAAACTCAAAGTGACGTACATCTGATAGGGTACAACATAAACAGGATGATCTGTGTATAGATCCAGTGCATGAGTCTCTTGGCTTGTACACCACATTGTTTGAGATGCCAAGTAACTGCAGATGCCATTGTTGCTCGCAAGTCCACCGCTATGCGACCATCCAGTCAGCCAGAAAAAAAATCAGGTTAAAATTAGATTTGAAGAGTCATAAAAGGGATAAGACCATCGTCTACAGCCTTTTTGGAAGACGTTTAGGGCAGGCGGTAAAAAGAAAGAGAGAGACTGTGATACCACAATAACAGGGAACACAAGCATATTACCTGATGGGGTCCAGTGACATAAAAATTCCTTACGAACAACCTGTACCTTTTTATTGTTGGCATTCTAGGTACAGTTAAGAACTGTTGCTTTTGTTTGGGAGCTTTAGGGTACCTAATCCTCCCTACACCAGGAAGAGACCTGATGATGAAGTACGCCACTAATAGAAAGAAAGAAAAAAAAACAAATAAGGATTCCTGATAGAATTTTTCAACACCTATGCTCAGTCTGAAGATGGTTAGGGCTATAGGATACCCATGTTAGTAGTACTAACCCAGGAATATTGTATCCTATACTCCCGGTGGAATGTCTTCTCTTTTCTCGCCCCCACCCCCCAACACAGGGTTGCCCAACTAGGGGGAATTTCTATGTGACACTATGCCAGAATAACAGGGGGAATGGAGGTAAGCATACCTGCAGGTAAGGAAGGTATTACTTGATTTAAACTTGCACAATTTAATGTGCGGCGCTTTACCTGTGCATTTCTGGATATGTTGCATAGAATAAATCTTGCTACTAGTGATGACTGCCCCAAATGTAAATACAGTGGAAGTACCTTCTTCCAAATGATGTGGGTTACTCATAACCAATCGACTAAATCAGACCTAGGAATAGGGGGGGTCGCTTTAATTCTAAGGCATATTTGCAGGCTTAACACCTACGTTCATAGGTCCATAGGACCACAGATTATTAAAAAAACAGTTAGCATCAGCATTGGAACTGGTGAAAATGCAAACTTTGATTAAACGGCAACACTAGAAGGCCCCGAAGATAGACACCTTTTTAAAGGTCTACGGTAAAGGTAATAAATACAAAATTAGGAAAAATGTGAAGTCTGAGAAAGAGTTAACTGACATGGAACTAATTTGTAGATGTGCTCTTTTAGCTGCCAGACCCAACGCTTCCAGTGTATACAAAAACAGTCTGCAATGTAACTGCTAAGAGGTACACGGAGATACATTTTGTTTATGGGTGGCCTTAAGCTCTTTCTATTGCTCCATAAGTTTACCTTCTTGTGCTATGTTTTCTGCCTTCTTATTCTATGCAAATAAAATTATGATTTAAAAACACAAGTATGTTTGATAACCTGTAACGGTATTAGGGCAGAAGTAGTTTAAATTTTTAGAACTAGAAGGTTAAACCTGCTCATATTCACAGTTCTATGTCGGGAAATTCTCACTGAGTTTGTAGACGTCCAGTCATCAGATCGACCCGACGTCAGCATGGATACTTTCGTCAATCAAGGCGAGTATAAGATGCTGTAAGCCATAGAATGTCAACAATAGGTCAACATGAAAACAAAGCAAAACCTGTACCAATATTATTACACATGAGGTAGCGTACAGTTCATTGAACCATATGTGCACGAGGCTTTCATTTGTAGTCCCGTTTATCTGAATGGTTTATGATCCTAAATAAGGTCAAAGGTGCACAGTGAGGAATAGTGATGTGACTGGTAAAGTGGGAGATGCTGGGATTTCAGCCCATGTTTCCTGGGCCATCAGTTGGTAATTAAGACACTGAACCACATTATCTTCCCCAGTCTTTATTTCTACTATTGTATAGTGCTTTGTACACGGATATTCTTCTAGATGAAAATAAGTACTTAACTTGCAAAATTATTCAACCTGGCATATTATTCAGTGGGGGGATGGGGAGAAGGAATAGTTGGTCAGGGACATGAAGCCAAATAGGTAAATAGTAAATGGCTGACGGATTAGGCAGAAGTAACACATGAAAGTGCATCTCACAAGTACAAGGATTGTTTTGTTCTTCAGATGCTGGACTATAAATGGTAGTCAGTGACGCAGTAGCAGCTCTCAGCAGGAATACGGTCAATGTTTCCTGCAAAGCTTTCTTCTTACTTCCGTTGGGCGGTGCTGGATAACCTCTCATTACAAGTTATGATCAATTCACGCATCAAAGCCCAAAGAGACACACTTGAAATCATGGGGGAACCAGGAAAGGCATTGTATTCAACTCTAAGTCCATCTGCTGTCCTCTGCGGCTCGCGTTGGAGTGCTTTCAGCCACTAGGGTTCAGCAGACGAACTGCCACAGCAATGGTCCCGGCTCTTCTCTGAAGCCTTGAACTCACCACTGTCCCCGGTAATGATTGCATGTCCTTGCAAGAGAAAGCTCCTGTTGCATTCCTTCGCCTCTAGCTATCTCTGTACTCGTCCCCTCTGAGTATGAGCTATCCTCTCATTCACAAACTGGCTCGGGAAAAGGAGTCAACTTTAGAAAAGCAAGCATGAGCAGCCATCTTCACCCTACTACATACCTTTTATGGCAAAACTTTAACAGAGGTAAATTTATTAGAAGCGAACGCAGGCTCACAGTTACAATTCTCAAATGGAGCTGAGAAACGGTAAGGAAGCCGAATGTATATCGGGTATTATGAATGTGAATTCTCTAGCAGTGTGCAATCCGTGCGTAAATAGGTAACTGGAGAAAAGCACAACATCTAACATTTATTTAAGGCAAAATGAAATTGAACTTTCTGAATACTAAGTGAAAACATCACAAGAACTATATATTTTTATTAATGATGCAAATAAGGCATTTTTAGGCTAAATCGTGCTTTATTGCAGAATGTAATGGATCTTTAAAATGGAGACCTGCAATTGACAACTTTGTGGAACAGTTTCAGGCTTAAAACTAAGAAACAGAAAGGTATAAAACAAAGAGGACATCGGGGTCATGTACAGTTGTAAATGCTTTACTCTAGTTTACAGTTCAACCAGTTTGAAGAGCTTGAAAGTAATTAAATAGGGCACCACATTATGGAGGACGAGACTTCCAAGTCCAAAGCTTCAGGTAAAGCTTTAGGCAGAGGTATTTATTTGGTTAAAAAGTTTATCCTTGATAACCTGTGACATCAGTCCATGAATAGCTTCAATTGTTGTCTTACAGCTGAAAAGAAAAAAAAAATACTTAGTCACACTGGAGTATTTCAAACAAAAGTCTAATTTACAAACAGAAGATAAATTAAGTTAATCTTAGACTGTGTTCCTACAGAATGCAACTATTTCTATTTTTATGTTTGTAAATTATTATATATTGCAGTGCATAAAGGGATGAGACATCTTAAGGTACTGAAGTCTAACTAGCACAATAAATGTCAAGCGAGATCCATTAATACTCACCAAAAAACAACTAGCTACATGGCAAACTAAAGAGGTGGAATCATCAACATTTAATAGAGGTAGTCATAATGCAGATGCTGACGTGTTACTAACTAGTGGTAAAATGACCAGCTTCTGGTGAGTCTTTACCAATACATTTAGACCTTGTAAAACATGTGCAGAGTCAGGAAACCGCTAGCGATTGCCTTACTAATTTAGGTCGCTCCTTAACCAGAGGGGGATGATAGTGTGGAACATGACAGCACTGATTCTAGTGCATATTCTCTGAATCCACAGCAATAGTGGTGCCAGCCGGGGAAGCAGGAAGCTGCAGAAAACAAAAACACTAAAAGCTTTTCAGGTTGGTCTTACAAGCAAATCTATACCACTGTGGACTTGCAGTGTCTCATCTTGACCATTTTTCACAAGGAATAGGACGACATGAATAAATAAATGTTGTGTTCTATTAAGGCCACACATTAGATATCTGGGAGCACCTATGGCTAGCAAAGCCCTTCTAGAACAACATATACACTCAAATATGGTTCTAAATGTTCCGCCTGTGGAAGCGTACTGCGGAGGGAAAAGAGAAACGGCATGACTGTGCAGCTAGCACTACCACAAAACAACATCTAATTTTCACATCAGCCATGGTTCCACTCTTCAGTACTCCTGGTCGATTAAACATCTTGTAGAAGCGCTTTCTGCTGGAATCAAACCCTCATTTTTAACCTCCTGCAGCAGAACTTGAATGGCTGGTTGTACTTCAGTGACATCTCACATATTCATGTGCCTGAAAGCAGGGCACCGGCCAGCAAGCATTTGCAATGTCGCTTGTTTAAGATTTTGAGTAATGAAAGGGCTTGTCAAGCTTCAGTACGACACAGAACAAGTCCCCCAGGGTCAATAGGAGCTTTTCCTGTGCTTGTGCATCTTCAAGTTCTTGTACTTAATGACCTCAAAGTGGGTAAACAGTATGATAGGGCTACATTGAGAGCAAGAGGAAACCTGGGGTGTAGAGGCAGATGTATAAACAGAAGGAAACAGAGGTGACTTTACAGTTCTATACATCACTTGTATGGATAATATAGACTGACGTTCTGTTCTGGACGCCTCATCTACAATATTGTGTCTAGTTCTAAACACCACCTCTGGCTTGTGGCACTTTCTTTCGGGTACCTTTGCTGGAAAATTGTATCCATGCCTGGAGGCTGCATTGGTCATATAGTGTTCAGGTCCAGGGGTCACAAGAGAAGTGTCATGTTTAGTTCTAGAGGCCTCATCTGGCATGGTGTCTACTTCATGGGGATGTAATGTAACAAGGAACAGTGGTTCCTGTGGACCATGTGCACAATATTTGATAAAAAAGCCCAATGGCATGGACTAGTGGGAAAGGAATGTCGTTTCGGCCCCAAGGGCAATTAAGGGGTCTCATCAGGACCATATAATGCGGAACACCTGAAACAAATTTTTCTACACCTGTCTTGAGCCACACATTTTCCAGTGTACACCACTCACACTGACAGTCCAATAATATCAATCGAGGTAATTTACTTACCTGATACAATCCAATATGGATTCCGTTTCCTTTCTTCTGTTTTTGCGGTTCGAGTTATCATTTTTTACTTTATTTCAGGTGTTCCGCATTATATGGTCCTGATGAGACCCCTTAATTGCCCTTGGGGTCGAAACGTCAACGTTGTCGACACACATCACAAACGAACCACTCTTTCAGCCTCAATCATTGTATAAGAGGACTGCTAATTCATTGAATATACTTGTTTGTGGTCGTTTTGTACAAACAGAAACTTTTGAAAATTTACGGTGTGTATGATTCGGACTCTCTCTCTGACATTCCTTTCCCACTAGTACATGCCATTGGGCTTTTTTTTTTAATCAAATATTGTGCACATAGTCCACAGGAACCACTGTTCCTTGTTACATAATACCCTGGTTCAGTGAGAGTAGGGTCACCCTTGTTTTTGATACATATAGTTCATGGGGGAGGCATGGTGTGGTGGAGTGGGGGTATATCTTAAAGCTCACATTACAACAAAACAGGCTCTCAGGGGAGGGTGGGTGATAACAGGAAATAGGGACAGATCGGTTATTCATCACACAGATAGTTACATACCACACAATAGCACATTTATATTACACATATATACAATTATAGGCACATAGAGATACTGATTTGGCCAGAATCACACACATTTTTGGTCAAGTGTCAAAGCGAACAGTAAATGGATACAGGCAACTAAGCCACTAGACCAAACCTTTGAGTTGGTTATTTTTGATACCCGTCAACATCAAAACCACTCTTCCACTGATTTACCAGTACTTCATCTACATCTTGGAAAACAAATTGATGTAGTGTGACCCAACCTCCAAATCAGCAGTGAAGCACTCTACATATAATTTTTTTTTATTGCGGCAGGAGCATCACTAACAAGCAATGCAACACTCTGAACAGTACTGTGTAAGTTTGGATTTTGAAGTGAGGGGCCGAAGTCATTAAAACCACACTACAGAAACCAGGCTGTCATGAGGAGCATGGCTGGTAATATTTTGTAAATTGGGACAGTAAAGGTATTGTTTTATATCACACATATTTACACACATACCCCTATATACACCAACACACACCACCTGTTCCATGTGCAACACCGCTTGTCTGAGATGCTTCTGCTGCAATAAGAAATGTGCTCTTTAGAGCACTCCACTGCTTATTGGATGTAGGTTTAAACTATCTTAAATACTTTTAACATAATAAATGACAGATCTGTCTGCAGAGCTGACAGGGGAGGCGCTCGCTCTGTAGTGTTGACAGATGAAATTCATTTTTGTTGGCCGTCTAGCTACTGCAGCATAGAACGTTGTAATGCAGCCTATAGGAGACACTCTTGATCGTGACGTGGCCAATAATGGACAGGAGTACTGGTTTAATGTAGAGTAAAGGCTTGTATCTCTAACCAGAGAACAATGTAATCTCAGAACATGAACCCTTAGCCTTCCAGTAGGAGAGTTCTTTCCTGGAGAATGGTGGCACAATGCTCTATAACTCCTTAGGTGACATGATGCACTGAGGATGCCTTGTTTAATTAGGCAGAGATGACTCGTAGACACGACTATAATGTGCCAGGTGAAGTGGAGACCTACAGCGACATACAGTTACCAAATTCCATGCCATTACCATGGAAGAAATCCCCCAGGAATACACATATGGAGGTACCATGGTGGCTCCCGAGGCAAGTGGCTCCCGCTGCAGGTTTGGACTCCATTGTTTCTGAAGGGGCAATACATCAGTCTTTGGGAACAGGTTACCACTGCTTCCTCTGAACAGTAAGAAGCCAAGGCTTCATGGTTTTGCCAAAATACATTGAATCTTGCAAAGAAACGCAGAGAAGCACAAAAAAGCAATACCTGCATTACCAGAATTTAGTGGTTGACCTCATACCTGGCCCCCAAGCAGTACAGTTCTTTCAGCAGGCACATTTAAATGCATTACTGTGAACTTGATCTTTGTGAAGCTTCCATTCGTTATGGTTCTTCCCTCCCCCTTAGGAAGGGACACCCTTTCCATTTTGTTAATTGTGTATGACTATTACTGAATTTCCGTGCTAGAGAAGAAAAGTATTAGTTATCAATAATGGGCTTCTTTACTATATTTAACACTCCCAACTTCTCCTCAGAGCCAACAGTACTGAGACAGAGTTTGGATATGGCCTCCTACTCCATTCAGTGGACTGCCAAAATGAAACTGAGGGAGTGACTGTTCCTTTAGGGATGCAGTAGTGGTCTTTGGTTCCCTTAAAGGGACCGTGCCGTTTTTCCTCTAAAAGGAATTCATATTTTAACGATGGGGATTTCTATTGTTTTTTCCTTTTATAACCGAGAGCATAATTTTTAAAAATATCTTTATTTATTACACTGCCAAGGTACATCTAACAGCGTGCAGAGGAGCCCATGCTGTACGACAACAGGATAACACATAGGATACAGTCATTTTTTCCCAACCCCCCCAACCCAAACCATAAACAGACGGCAGACCCTGCACAGCAGTGTAGCATATTTCCAACACAGTTTGAAGCAGTTTAGACTAATTGATCTTACAAAACCATACAACACAAGTAGACAAGTAATCCACAGATGATTAGGACATGTCCGGATGTTCAATCAGATACGCAGTCAGTGGTGACTAAAAGTTCTTAGGCCTTGAAGACACTGGCAGCTCCTCAGCATATACCTCCATTTGTTCTTTGCAATACACAAGGTCCATGATCCATTTCACTAAAGTGGGCACTCTTCTACCACCCCAATGCATTGCAACAGCCCGTTTAGCAAACAAAGTAGAGATAGCAACGATACGTCTATTGCATGGCTTAACCTTCTTCAGCAGCCCCAGCAGACAAAGTTCTGATGTACATTCAATCCTATCCAGTGCCATGTCACGGAGTACCTTCACAACGCGCTGCCAAAAGTTGTGTATAGCGGCACATCCCCACGCCAGGTGCATAAAATTAGCCCCATCATGCCCACATCTAGTACATCTCGCAACCTACCGCAATCTAAATTTCATCAGTTGCGCAGGGGTATAATACAGCTGATGCAGGTATTTAAAATGTATAATGCGGAGATTGCAATTGGCAGTTAGGCGCCTAGTCAGTGTACAACATGCCTCCCAGTCTTCACGGAGCATAGGGACAACCAGCTCTTGCTTTCCCCCTCGTTAAAACCACTTGTAGCGCTTTCAGCAATCTGGGCACTAGAGGGAACTCAGGGTATAGAGTACGCACAGCCAATCGCAATCTAGTGTACGTAAAACCGTGCATTGCCTTATACGTTTGCCCGGCCAAAAAATCATCCAGGGATAGGAATGACCCATTCAAGGACATGTCCCCAAGCTTAGTAACGCCTGCATTTTGCAGGACACTTAAGGCCCTACGTTCCTACGCCGCAGAGATGCCCGGGTGTGCGGCGATCGTCTTGTCTGGAGCATACATATAGTCCCTCCCGCCCGAGCAGCCATCGCCCTCCACGCCCGGACAGTGCTCCTGACCGAATTAATCTCCTTCCTGGTGCCCCCATCGCCGCCATGCAGGAACATGGCGGCCAATGGTGTTGGAAAGGCAGTGTCCGCCTCCACAGCCAAGTGTGGCAGACAGCGCTGTGGGAAATGACAATAGAGTGCAAAGTGCGCCTTTGTGCACAGGTAATATAAACGCAAATCAGGCGCTTCAAACCCCCCCCCCCCCGTTCAAACGGCTGCGCCAGAGTGCTCCAGCTGCATCTAGGCTGCTTACCAGCCCACACCAGAGCCAGGGCTGCAAAGTTTTAAAAAGTGCTATATTCAGCGCTATTGGAATATTTACAAACAAGTAGAGGAGTTTGGGAAGGATAGTCATCTTCACTACAGCAATTCTGTCTGCCAGTGACAATGGAAGGCGTGTCCATCGGGCGACTTGTTCAGTGATTGTGGTTATGACACACCCACAATTCATACTAAGCACGGTATCAGGGTCCCTGTGCACCCAGACCCCCAAGTATTTAACTGGGTCCGTTGACCAGGAAAGCGGATACTCCAGGACTGTTTCTTGAGTGCAGTCTGTTAATGGGAAGACCGTGGACTTTACCCAATTTATAACCAACCCAGAGTGTCTCTCAAATAGAACGTAATCATGTAATATGGATGCCAGATGCGTGGCTGGCTCATGCACGTATAGCATCATATCGTCCGCATAAGCGATATAGCAAGCGGGCGCTGCTGGAAGCCCAAGGCGGCATCAGCATGCTTCGGATCTTACACGCCAACGGCTCAAGCGCCAGAGAAAAGAGCATCGGGGAGAGGGGGCAGCCCTGCCTGGTGCCCCTGCATATTGAGAATAGACCGGATACCTCACCCATTAACACGCAACCTGGCAACTGGGCCCGTGTACAAAAGGCGCACCCACTTCAAGAAAAACATTCCCATTCTTTGCAAAACAACGAACATGTACCCCCATTGTAGCGAATCATAAGCTTTCGCCGCATCCAGGAGCACCGCCACGGCAGGGAGCTCAGGGTCCAACTGGTGCAGGACAGCAAGAATGGTCCGTAGATTAGGTACGGTCGATCGCTTGGGCACAAATCCCGATTGGTCCGGGAGGATCAAATTTGGGACCAGGGGTTGAAGTCTATTGGCAATGATTTTTGCCAGTATTTTGGTGTCAATACATATTAGGGACAGTGGCCTATACTACTCACACCTATTAGCAACTTTGTCCGGCTTCAGCAGTGTGACAATAAGGGCTTCCCTCAGGGTGGGGGGCAGAGCACCAGTCTCGTAAGCCTTGGCGAAGACCTCCAGCAGCCTCGGGGCCAGAACCTCAATAAATGGTTTTATAAAACGCACTGGGAAATCCATCCAGACCCGCGCTTTGCTGGACGGCAGAGCCATTATAGCTTCTCTAACATCCTCTACAGTAAAGGGCTGAGTCAGGTATTCTCGCTGGCCATGAGAGAGCCAACCCAGCGCGATATCGTCCAAATAACTGGAGAGCTCGCCGACGGACGGGTCCCATATGTTAGTGAAAAAGTCAAGAAACACCTTACTAATCTCGGGGGTGGAAAGACGAGCATTGGAGTCCTCATCTACCATCTCGACGATATGCTCCTGCCCCTTTGTAAGAGACAATTTATGCACCAACGATCGAATGGGTCTATCACCCTCTCCATAGTAACGCGCCTTGCATCTCCTAGATCTATGCAGTAGCTCCTGATCCACTACCTGATTATGCTCAGATATCAACTCTCTGATTTGAGCCAGGAGTGTGGACGAGGGACGCTGTTCATACGCACACTCCAGCGCACTAATCTCGTCAGCTAAACCCCTTAGCCTATTCCTGAGATCCTTTAATGCACCAGCCTGCGCCCCGATACATTGCCCCCTAATAGTAACTTTAAAGGCCTCCCAAAGTGTGCCCGCACTGTCAACCGAGCCCTCATTTTCAGTGAAAAAGTTAGTAATAGTAGCGCCAATCGTGGCCCGGAACACAGGGTCTAGAAGGGACGACTGCTGCAGCCGCCACTGAAACGGCAGTCTGACACATGCAGGCACACTCCGCTCTAGGAGCACGGGAGAATGATCAGAGAGCATTTTTGCCAGGTGCTTGATAGAAACTGTCCAGGGGCACAACTCCTTGGAGACCAACCAGTAGTCCAGCCTGGACCAAGATCCATGCACCGTGGGTACAAATGTACCCTCTCACCCAGCCGGATTTCGGGACCTCCAAACATCCAAGAGGCCCTCAGCCTCCATCAGCTCAACCAGCGCATGAGCGGCCCGTTTCCCCTGCCCCACCGCTTCCACGGAGCGATCGAGCCGAGGATCCAGACACACATTTAGATCCCCGTCCCATATTACTAAAGAGGGAGGGAAGGACGAAATACACCTCCAGACATCATTGTAAAATGCAGGATTGTCTATGTTAGGCCCATAGGTATTGACAAATAGAACAGTTGTGCCACCCAGTTTACCCTGCACCAGAGGCACCCTTCCCTGCTCATCAGCTTCAGTCTTAAGCAAAGTGAACGGGGTACCTTTCTTGACCAGGACTAACACTCCTCTAGAATAGGAGGAATACGATGCTGCCGCACGCACACACAGCCCAGCGAGCCCCAACATTTTGCTCCGTGTGTTTAGTGAGATGCGTCTCCTGAAGAAATGCGACCTGAACATCGTGCCTATCAAACGCTAAAACATTACGGATCTTTTTGGGGTTGTTAAGCCAGCGTACATTCCATGTTATTAATTTAACGGTACCACCCGAACAAGCATTTAACCATCATCACTTGTAAGATCCCACATTTAGAACATCCCAAATAGGCCCATCGTGTTAGCTTATAAACTGCATTTTTCTTGCACAGCGCCTGCCAAGACGCCCCCGACCCCCCCCCCACATCAGCACCCCCAACTTGCTAAAGACATCCCAATGAGAAGCAAACTGACCCCCCCCATGAGAACATAACCCAGAAAAGTAGAAGGGGTACACCCATTAGGGATCGCTAGAGTGCAGACAGCCTCCCAATAAGCAGGGAAGTGGCCGAACTTGTCCATAGTGACATGACAGCCCAGCCAGTGTTCAGTGCCCATGAGGACAGTCATCTAGAGCATCTGTGATACTCACAAAATCGACAGAGCATGGGTCCAAGATGAATTCACCCCATGGTAGAATATTTCGCATGATATTGTCCAGCTCCAGGGAATATCCCACCTCCAGCACCAACCTCCGAAGCGGTCAGGTGGCGACATCCAGACCACAACCACACAACAGATTGCAAGCACAGACAGAGACTCACTGCTCCTCTTCGTCAGGACCACTGGCGGTTTCTCGGCGACGTTTTTTCAATGATTTGGCATGTACCATGGCGGCCCTTGGGTTGTTGAAAATCTTGGAGGCCCCCCTTTGACCGATTCTCAGACGGGCAGGGTAGAGCATGGCATACGGGATATCCTCTGCCAACAGCAGCTTTTTAACTGGTACAAACTCCCATCTCGCCGCCTGGACAGCAGTGGTAAAGTCTGGGAAAAAGGCCAGCACATTCCCCTGATAGTTGATAGAGTCTTTTTCTCGAGCCAAGCAGAGGATTGTGTCCCAATCTCTATAATTTAGCAGCCGCGCAATGATGGTGGAGGCGGGGCCCCAGGGATCGGGCGAGCCGCCAGTGAACAGTGCGGGCGCTTCACGATCAGCATAGGAGACAAATTGTCCACACAGAAGAGATCTTTGAGCATCACCTCTACATAGACCTCCAGCTTTCCAGTGTTAGTCGACTCCGGCAGGCCCGTGATCCTCAGGTTGTTTCTCCTGGATCTTGCCTCCAAATCCTCATTCTTTGCTTGATAACAGCCAGAACTTTTTCCATATTCAAGGCCTTATTGGAGACAGTTTGCAGGTCATCTTCGGCTGTAGAGACACGCTTCTCAACCTCGCCTAGCCTGGCGCCTTGTTTGTCGAGTTTCGCAGACATATGATCCATGCGTAGGTTTAATGCATCAATCTTTCCATCAAACAACTGCAGACTATGCTGCATCGCCAGGAGCGTAGTTTCCAGAGTAGGGGCGGCGTCTGTTGGAGCATCCAATTCAGAGTCCGAGTTTTGTTTAGGCTGCGATCTGCCAGGCTTACGCATTTCGAACGTGAGGCAGGGTTGTGACTTATCAGTTTTGCCCATTTTGAACAGCTAGCCTGTAGCACCAGCTGTTACCACTCAAAGCCACCTAGGCAGACGTAAATCACTCCACAATGGGGGCGAGCCGCTTCAACGCTGTTCTATGTAAGATATGGAGTCAAACGACACATCAGCTCAGGGCCACAGATATGCCACTATGGCGCCGCAGGCATCTACAGCTAATGGTATCAGCAATTATAGTCCAGAATCAGGGCTCACCGCTTCCAGGGCAGCCATCCGGCGCGCACCAGCTCCAAATGCTGACTCCACCACGAGCTCCAACACACAGGTCCAGGCTCTTAGGCAGCAGCGTATATATCCAGGGGTCTGGCCCACAGCACACCTCCGTACCCACAGAGGTCTGGTCAGTTACGAGATGCGACCAGGGGCGCCACCATGCACTCCGGGGCAGTCCAACCCACTGAGCCGGCACGCCGCTGGCCGTGCAGACAGAGGGCCACAAGAGCTAGCAGCGCCCACCGCGCCCAGGCCGAGGAGGCAGAGTGAGACGGCAAGGGAGGCCCGCCAGCCAAAACCGCAGCGTTCAGGTGTGTACCGTCCAGCACTTTGGGCTTCGCAGACCAGCCTCCACAGCCAGGTAGGTACTCACTATGGCGCCAGCACAGCAGGACCCAAGCAGCTTCGGCCGCAGCAGCTCCACATCCGGCGGTCCCAGCACAGCGGGCAGCGGCGCCGCAGCAGGCCCAGCGTCACTCCAGCCAGGTGGCGGTAGCACGGCCCGGTAGGCCTCTCGACAGCGATCGGGTCTCCGCAGCCAGAGGAGCACCCGCAGCTCGATCACCTTCCCTGAGTCCAAGCACGCTGGGCCCGCAGCAATACCAAGACTCGCGCTGCCCGCCCGCCACCACAGGGCCAGCAGCGGTAAACAGGAGCACACGCGGCCCTCAGACACGGACAGCGGCCGCCATGTTATTTTCGCGGCTATGCCGCCCAAATTCGATATCTCCTCACTGCTTCTTACGCCAGGCCCCAAACCGCGGCAATAGATTCCAGGGCACATAGCAAGTACAGTGCCACATTGGATGCAGCTGTCTGCCACGTTTAGAGCAGGATTCTGGGTGGATAAATGGTTCGGCCAGCAGAGCTGCACTAGGGGCAGCCATCTTGCCGTGCGCCCTCTAGCGCCCCCGAGAACATAAATGAACTTTGGGCAGCTAAGAGGCTTTTTGTGATTAATGCTAACCTTTTAAAATTGTTGTGGTCTTTTAAGATTTCCTTTACAAAAAGTGTTTGGTTATATTAGGAGGGAGTTAGTGATCTAAAAACCGTGATCTGGGATCCTGATTGCACGTGGAGGTATTCTGTATTTATAAATATCAAAGACTGAAGATTAGTAGCAAAAGCATCAGTCAGTATGGAAGAGCTTTAAAAACAGAATATCTACTCTTAAGAGTTTAAATGCCAAGAACAAAACTGTTAGCCTGTATCACACAGAAGAGTATTAAACCAAAGTAAGCATAAAACCAAAGAATGCCCATCACTGTTGGAAAGGGGAAAAATGAATTGCACTTAATTGGAGAAATATTGTGGAGTGTCTTCTGAGAGTAAAACCATAAGGAATATACCGTTCGTTATTTAGAAAAGTATAAACACAACTTGTAAACTTGTGGTAAAACCTCAGTCGAGAAGGATCGCACCGTGCACATATATTTCCAGAGTAGACAATCAATAAAGTGAAATTATGAACATGTTCAAATATTAAATTAAAAAAAACAAGGTGTGAAGAAGCGTGAGAAATGCAGTACTAAATATTTCTATTTTACTTTAATTATTGTTTTCACATGAACATAATTTTTTTTGATAGTGTAAACAACATATGAAAATAAAAGTGCACACTGAGATTATGCTGATCATTCTCTCTGATCCTGGTTTGTTTTCCTAAAAATATATTTTTATGGAACAACTGTTAAATACATTGTTACTCCACAACCAAACATTCTTAAATAAGACTTAATTTTGTAGCCAACATGCTTTTTCTTTGGAAATCCTTGGTTGTTACTGTATTGGTATACAGACTTCCTAATGTTTACTAGGTTGCCTTATACAAATATATACTAGAATAACAATGTCTTAATGCCTAATTTGGCTAACCTGTTCCTAAATTGTTGGGCATTTTTACAATACCCTTCTCAAATCCACAAATTAGGGAAGCGAAGCAGACCAAGGGAAAATGTTTAGCTTACAAAGAGGGATATGGGTCACCGGGTTATTAATGATGTGTTCTAAAGTAATAACACAGCTGTAGCAACAGGATGACATAGTAATGTACTGGGATCTGGCAAGTTAGACGAATGGTGGAAGCATGAAGAATTTTGCTTTCAAAGTCTGAATCTAGGTTGTCTCTGGAGAACAGGATCTGGGTGGCACTATACAGTGAAACGGTAGGAAGGCTTATTAATGTTTCCCAATTCACTCAAGAAATTCAAAAGTTGATGCATTATCCATTCTTGTCGGAAGCACGGTATTTTATTCTGTATACACGCATATAACATACAAATATAACTAAACGGGAAATTATTAAAACAATTAACACAAGCTTGAGAGCCAACTTGATTGCAATTATCTTACAAATGTGCTAGGCTAACTGAAGTAGTAAACAACAATGTACGATAATGAAGTCATCAGTTAAAGGTGTAGCAAACTCACACCGCAGGGAACAAGGGGAAGAATAGAAAAGCCTCTACAGTGACTACACACATTTGGGCCTTGAAGGTTAATCTGATCAACACCCAGTGAACAAAGATGCAAGTAGGTCTGAGAGTAAGTGCTCGACAAGGTCTGTTCAAGTGTTGTAATCACCAAAGACGGCAACAAATAGTCTCATCATCTTTCACTACCCTCGTACTTATTCTCTTCACTCTTCCCTGGGACAGCTATAAATAAGTGAAAGAAGTGTTGAACTAGCTGGGGGCCCTTTTATGCACCCCTTGGCGAGATTAAGGGTGTATGTGCATATGTAGTAGACTACAACAACACCATTCAAGCCAGCCAAGTGAGTTTGAACAAGTGACAAAGGAGCCATGATGGCTTGAGTCACAGAAGTGTGTGTTCACTTGGCTGAAATGGTAGCTGGGCAAGGGCAGGCCCACGAGATGAGAGGCAGCATTTCACCAAGATGGCCCTGAGAAAGATTGCCCACGAGGAGCAGAGAGCACAGATCAGTGACACTACAACAGGCAAACACCACAGCAGAAGAGTGAGAAAAGGGGGAGCTATATAAATGAATTCTGTACTTTGATTAAATGGCATGTGGGTAGAATTGGCAGCAGTGAACTCTGAACGTGATAACGGGAAGGCATAAAATAAAAAAAATCAAAAAAAAATCAGCAGAGATAACTGGACCTTTTGCCAGCCACAGTGGCTGAAAACCAACGAAACTCCTCCTGAGATGGTGTATAAGAGGAATCTATAGCGGGGCTGGATAGAGGGAAACCAAATGCGCAGGAATTAATTAAAAATAAATACATTAATAAAAAAACTGATTGGAATATACAGCCAGAGGCAATGTTCGAGAAGTGAAAGCCAGCGAAGAATAACAGGGTATTAATTAGGTGGAGAAGTGCAAAGTTCTGAGCCATAAATGTCCAACACCACCTGGTGGAGATAAAACACTGAATAACTTCTACAAAAATTCAAACAAAAGCCAGACAAAAGTCCGAACCGAAGTCCTAACTGTAGGATATCAGCCTGAGTTTACCTGAGATAACAGAAATACAAGAGTATGCAGAGGATTTCATAAGTTGGGAAACATTTTCCCATGGATGAGAGATGCAGGAAGAAAGCAGAAGGTTCTGTGTAAGACAACGACGCCAGTGCTGTGTGACCCTCATAGGAGATGGAACCCATTAAAAAGATCCAACCACCCAAAAAATTACTTGAGCGGGTGGCCCATTCGTGGGTAAAGAAAGCAGCTTCAAGAGACCAGTAAAGAACGATCAAAACCTAAACATAGGAACTTCGGAGTAGCATCAACCAAAAGAGGAGGGTGTATATGCTCCCCCAAATCAAAACAGCCCCAAAACTACTAGGACAGGTGAAGGCAAGTTAGACCCCTCCACAATGAAACCTGTTAACATTTACCAATATTGGCCACTGTACGTTTAAAGTATTTAAAATATTCTTTTGTATTCTGACGGGTGCAGTCAATTTCATCTCTTTTGCACAGCCAGGCGTTTAATTTCTCAGATGGTAGGCTCAAGACCACATGCCACACTACAGAGGGATAGATGGTAATGTCAATGTGTCATTCCTGGATGAGGACAACAAGCAAGGACCGCACTTCTTGTGGTGAAATTCGGACAGGAAAGAAAGAGATTAGGAAAAGATGCATAGTCTACACGGAAGGTAGTAACAGAATCTAACTTGGTACATGCCTACCTCTGCACACTGGATATGAATAGGATTTAGAAAAAAGAGAAAAACTCACAAAAGGAAGAAATTACTGGAAGAGTTTCAGATGGAAACATTGCTATATCTTGCAGACCACAAGTGACTTATGGTCAAAGTAGAAATAAAGACAATTAGCCAGTGCACAAGGGGGAGACTTGCCGACTATTTACAAGCCTAAAATAATCCTTTGCAACAAGTTAGGGGCTAAGAAATACAAATGAAGCAAGCCAGGTAGAGAGCAACATGCTCTTCAGCTCTTCCTCAGTTAATGCGTTACTAATTGGAGACATTTTTGCACTGCTTAGTTTCCAAATTTAATGATGTAAAGGATGGAGAAACTGAAAATTGTTACCAAAATGTCTACTCTCGCCATGTCTATCTAATAATCATTTACTGCTAGTTAGCTTTATCAGGTTACACATTTTAAAAATCGAAACAGAAAAAAAACTGGGAGACACATGCATGGGGCCTTACATTAAAATATATAGTAATATAGATGGTCAATAGTGAAAATCGGGGATGATTTTAACCAAGCGGTTCTATGCAATATTTATGAGAACAAAGCTCCAGTTGACTATGATGTTACCCAGAACACCAAAGTGAAAAACATCCCAGATATTTACTTTTTACCCATCTATATATGTATGCCCCCAAATCATCTGCCCCTACTTCAACTGATAGGCCGGGGGAGAGGAGTAATAGGGAGCTAAACATTACACAGCCTTTCCTTCCAATTCCAAGCCTAAAAAAAACAAGCATTTGCAATGCAATAGGTCTCGCATTAATGCGAGTTTAAGCTATTGGCATTGTAAATGACAATGCGTTTTATTTATATTTCAAAAACCAAAACATAAATAAAAGGCATTGTCATTTACAATGCCAATAGCTCTCACTCGCGTAAATGCGAGACCTGTTGCATTCCAAATGCTTGTTTGCATGTGCTACACTGAACTGATGCGGACCGCGCTGCAAATTAATTAAATAAAGCAGCGCAGCCGCTAAAGTGAAAGCGGACCGTGCTGGAATAAGGAAAGGCCATCAAAGAAAATAGTGCTCACCCACTAAATAATGGAGACCGTGTAACGAGCCAAGTAAAAGGTCAAGTCGTTATGGGTGGTAACAAATGCAGACAAGGCGGTACCAAGGTGGGACTAACAAGCCTATGTACGAATCAAAAGCCAGCATTTTCGAAGGACAATGACACAAGCCAATGACAAATATGGGCTTCTAGTGCATACCCTAATACAGCATGCCTCGCAGAGCGAGCAAGGCAAGCGCGCTGCCGCTAGGCTCGACCTAAAAAAGAAAAAACACTGGACTGAAATCAATGCCATTTAGCGACCACAAAACCTTTTCTGGTTTTATACAAAAATGTGTTTTATTTGCAATTAGTGACTACAGCAAAAGGGACCCGAGTAGTAAATCTCATTCTGTTAATTTTAAACCGAGGAGGTGAGATGACTCTGCCATGTAGTAACATTTTATAAAACCGGAACATATTTCCTTATTGTAATAGAACTATATTGCAATAAGGAAACAGACTCACTACATTGCCCTTCGAGCCTCATTTCAACATTGCTTACGAATTCACACAATCCATTTTTTCTACACAAAGTAGACCACACACGCTTACACAGCATTTTTTTAATAGCAGGAGGAAGCAAAAGTGTTTTATCTTCAATACTCCAGGCTTATGCTTTTATGGATTTTTTTTATGCATTCGAATAAAGACTACTACTACTACTACAGTACTCCAGCCAAAAATTCGAATCTGGAGTACTTTGCTTAATACAGGCCATTGTCTGGCATTTTTTATTAATTAGGGACCAGAACTAGATTCAGCCCAAAGGGCCTTACTAACATTAAGGTGAGTGGTGTGAATTGGGTTTTATCAGAACCGCAGTTCCCATGCTATCCAAGTGTTCGATTCCCGAGCTGTATCCCGAGGTGGAAAGTATTGACTCCCCGCTGCTAAGGAATCTGTTAAGATCCATAGGGTGATCAGTTCCCCTTCAAAGGATTATTTCCCGACTTGATTGGAGCTAACTGAGTCCTCCAACAAGACATAACCACCACACCGCAATGATGCAGATTACACAGCCCCGGGATCTGTGACCAGGGCAATACCCAAGGGAGCCTGACTCAAAGGCCCTTGAGCTAGTACAGGATACAATATTTTGTCCACACACATAAAACTTAACAAACGGCATGGTTACTGACATGGTCATAAAGTTAAATTCCGAGATACAATGTCAAGCGTGCTACTACATTTTAAATTGTAATTTATTTTATTTATATTTTTCAGACACCTGCCTTCCTATGAACAACACAAGGGTAAACAAACAGCTCTTTACAAACACATCTGGCAAGCAGTGATACAAATGTCTATCTTGCAACTGCACTAGGTGTCCTTCTAGCACAAGACTAGGTAAGGGGTGTTCAACACACGTCAAGGTAAGCCAAATCCATTGCAGAATTTCTCGACTCTTTATATACATACGGTAACGGGTACATTCAATTAATCTAAACGGAACTCATTTTCACAGTCTATAGTTATTCTGAAAAGTAGGCAGGTTTTCAACCCTCCAGGACCTACCCTGTATTTCCTTCCCTTTTATACTTCAACCATTATTATAAGGCAGGGGGGAACTGAGAGGACATTTTCAATGAGCAACCAAGTACTACCTCCTCATTAAACTAATACCTTAAAAAGAGATCAGGTTCCTGGTGCAGGGAAATTATCTACTATATAGGCCTATGGGTTAATCAAGTTTCAATTGCTCTGAATAGATGTTTTTATAAAATAGACGCATCCCCCTCACTCACCCTATTGGCATGGTTCATTGTAGGAGTGCTACTTCGCCAGCAGATAATGTTGTACGGCTGGCTCTTCCCAGAGTTCTTTTTTGAGCATTTGTTTGTGTTTGAGAAGGGCTACTTTAAAATTCTAATAAGGAGAATGAATTTCTGGCATGGACTAGCGTGCCAGGGCAGAGGAATATATAAATCCAGGGGGTGCCTGCAGAAATACCAAAAAAGAGGGGGGTGCATGGTGGGACTGCATGTAGGATTAAGAATTACAAAGTGGGCTTGCATATAAATTTATTGTGACTATTTACTCTATATACCTTTCATAATAAAGTGGTACCTGCTGTATACTCGATGATATATTATAGCCCGCTGCCGAGGGCTATACCGGCTGTTAAAGGCCCTGATCCCGAGTTATAGGCCCGACCCGCAGGCGAGGGCCTATAACGAGGGAGAGGGCCTTTAACAACCGGTATAGCCGGAGGCAGAAGGGCTATAAGGCTATTAGAACATTCCACCCACTAAGGGTAGAATGTTCTAAATTAAAAATGGAGAAACATAAAGACAAACATTGGAATGTTGGAGCGCTGGGCTTATACCAGCCATTATAAGCCCAGAGCAACTCCATTGTCTTCAATGGAGCTCCCAACATTCCAATGTTCTAAAACTCAATAAAAACTGTATTAAGGAAAGGAGAAAATTTTCTTTATTTAGTATGCCTCCCCATTTATACACAATGAAAACAGCCAGAATGGAGAATGAGTGAATTGGGGCGCCATCATCTAGACTAATCTTGACAGTTTACCGTTTTATTGGTTTTTTCTACAAATTACAGGGCTTTCATTAGAATCTACGTAGCTTTCTCTCCAGCTATTTGTAACCTGTTCTAACTTGTTCTATGCTCATTATTCCGCCTCCTTCTTCCGTTACACACCTCAAAACTAATAATTTGCACCAACATGATTCACGGCGCATTCTTTGGTTTGTGAAGGCCTTACTGACACCCATGAACACAAGAAATCTGCATTAACTTCCAAATTAATTTGTTAACCTAACGGGAAGTTTCATTTCTAGTGTTGCAGCTGAGCAAGAAAGTGAGAGACCGTGATTTCACATTGAGCACGAAAGTGTACAAGATTACTGGGAATTCAGAAAGGAAGTAAAGACCTGGCGCCTCCAAAAGGATGCAGTATGGCACTGACAAACACATAAATTATTTACCCCACGCAGTCATCACGCACAAAACAACAACACTTCCTACATAGGCCACACTCAGTGGCATAGCTAGCCCTATGGACGCCCGTGGCGACCCCTGCATTCGCCGCCCTGCGGCGGGCCCATTACAAATCGGAGGGGGGTGGGGGACTGGTGCTAGCGAGATTCGGTACCGATTGCCGCCCCTGCAACAGCCTCAATTTAAAGTGGGGGAGGGTGATTGCCGCCCCCTAGAAGGCTGTTATGAAGGGAGGAGGCCGCTGCCCCCAAAACTCGTGCCGCCAGGGGGGTCGCCCCCCCACGCTACACCACTGGCCACACTGCAATTCAGCATTCTTCTAAATACCTAAACCCTGTGACGCAGGGTGTTACCCAGCCTATAATGCACTTTAGCGGCTCATGAGGGGACGGAGCACTATATAAACGCAACTACACAAAGTTACAATGCGAACAGCTCTAAAAGGGAGGTGTTGTCAGGGGATATGTGAAGCCTTTAACAAATCACTGCTAGAAAGGCGAGAACCATCAGGACTTTGGAGACACCGAATGATCTAATGACGTACAATGCATGAGCCGTATCAGATTTAAGTCTTCCATAGTGTCTGTCAAAGACTACTAAAACACACAGCTGCATAATGCACGATGTACGGTCTACTATTATGACCCCCTTAAGGCCTGCAGTCATTCAAAATGTTGTTTCTTTTCAAGCCAGAATAATTCTTTCAATTTATGTAGTTTCAGACAGCTCCACTCAAGCACTGCTCCGTGCGTATTTGTTTTAGGAGAAAGAAAAACAAGCACTGACTAGCGGCGGCGACTTCGGAAAGTAAACATGTAAGCAAAGCACGTCGTCATGCTTGAGGTAAAGAAAATAGAACACATACCGTGTAACAACCAAGTAAAGGGGGCAGTAGCCATGGGAGGTTACAAATGACGACATGGCCGTACTAAGGAGGGACTACCAAGCCTACTAAGGAATCAGACACCAGCATTTACGAAGGACAAAGACACAAGCCAATGAAAAATAAGGGCGGGGGAGTGGGTGGGGCTTCTCTCCTGTACTGAACTGCCACAGATCTTCGCCAGAGCAGCGCTTGCGCGCTGACTCTAGGCTCGACCTAAAAACATCTGGCCTCTGTCAGCCACTCTATGTGCCTCCCCCCTCCCTCTCCAAAAGCAGTGCTCCCTGATTCCCATAGAGGCCTGTCAGAGAAGCACAGAGTTCTTTTATGACATAGCACCAGCGGGTAGCAGCTTTTAACCGTTACTATGTCATAGCAGTCCATTACCAGTTTCAGAATCTGGCATTCATGATGGCATCTTTCAGTGAGAACTGTACATAACATAGAATTATGGATGGGGAAATGTGAGTCACTGGATGATTTTCACCATGGGGTTCTCACTGACATCAAATAGACGAAAGCAGAGCTAGAATTAGGCTGTCACTCAAAACCCCAAGGTGAAAGGCATCCTGGTAACGCAGTTATCCATGAATAATTTTATGTTTTGTATAGCCCTGAAAAATCATCTGCTGCTGCTTATAACTGCTAGGCTGAGGCAAAGGAGTAATAGGGGAGCCATACACAATATGGCCTCCACTCCCTAAGGGAAACAAAATACCTTACCTGCCATCCTTAACCAACCCCCACCACCTTCCTTTCCCCTTCTGCAGCTGTGCTTTCTGCTTTCATTCAAAGCAGACAAACAGCAGCTGCACTGACAGGCTCTCCGAGAGCTCTGTCAGTGTGGTCTGGAAGGCCTTTAAGACTTAGCAACAGTGGGTAACACATTTTGTTATTAACTGTTGCTACATCATAGCAGTGAATTACCGGATTTAGAATCCAGTTAGTCAAGCTCATGGCTTGCGATAAGAGCCATGCATAACAACAAAATAGACATATACATCTCTTACCTGTCTCTTGTGGCTTTGGCTAATTTGTCTTCAGATTTTCGGTCATGTGTCTCTAACCCCAACATAAAACTTCCACGACCGAGCTGTGCTTCAGACTGCTCAAGCTTTTCGGACAAATCGAAGACCTGTCCTGTGGTGTAATCTGCATTCTTTGGAGACAGACAAAATGTATACAATGTATAAGAGCAGCATTGACCATGTAGTCTGCATACACAACACTAGTCATCACTATTTGTTCAATTCCCAACAAGTCCTAAGCACAAAATGCTCCTGTTTGGGCTGTGGAGCACTCTTTCTGACCCAGGATATATAGAATCACTGGACGATAAAATCTGCAAGCTGTTTGATGGCATTTTGCCACTGGGTGTCGCCTTTCCATTCAAGAATATAGCCGACTGCTGCACCAGTTTCCCTCTTTCAAACTGAGCTTCAATCACCACCTCTGTTAAGGGAATACATGCTTCTACAATGGG
Source organism: Calotriton arnoldi (assembly GCA_963921515.1). Taxonomy (NCBI): domain Eukaryota; kingdom Metazoa; phylum Chordata; class Amphibia; order Caudata; family Salamandridae; genus Calotriton; species Calotriton arnoldi. The sequence continues at coordinate 2,449,244 of CAWUFW010000814.1, read as the reverse complement.
GTCGTACTTTTGTGCTCACATTATACTGGAGATGGTATGCCTTTTTTAGCCCTATGTATTTTCATCATTAATGCTCCCAATTTTATGACTTCACAGGCGGTCTGTGAAAGGAGGAATGTTACAAACAAGCATTGGCCAATCCAATAGATCAAAACTTTTTGACTTATTGGCTTTTGCTCATTTCCATTGCTGTGAAGCATTGGCACAACGTGGGTGCCATTTAATTCATTTTTTTTTATTTACCGTTCCAAGATGGTGGATGCCATTCGGAGCGGTAAATTTAAAAAAATAATTTTTACTTGAGCGAAAGCATTTTTAAAATGTATTTACCTTTGTTTTATGGCAATAGAGTGGCACGGTAGCGAGTGAGAATGAATGGGAATGATTGTGAGGAGTGTCAGCAAGAATGAACTGCAAGTGAGAATGAATAAGTAAGAGTGTAAGTATGAATGAGTGAATATAAGTAAGCATGAGTGAGAATGTGGTGTTATGCTTGTGAGCCTACCCTTGACCCTGGCATACTGAGGGTAGTTCTTGCCTTAAAGAGGCAGCTATGGCAAAATTCTGGCACTGGCATACTGGAGGTAGTTCTTCGCACCACAGACACCTGTGACAAATTGCTACCAAACGAGGACACACTTGGCACAGGGGGACACCGAGGAGACAAACTGTTGGCACTGGCAAACTTGAAGACATTCTTGGCATGGGGGTAACCATGGCAAAAGGCTGGCACTTGCACATGGAAAGTAATTTTGTGCATAAAGGAGGACAACCAAAGTATATAGGAGGGGGCAATCATGCTAAAATGCTGGACCTGACATCTTAGAGATAATTTTTGACGTAAGGGCCACCCCTCGTTTATGAACAGCTCTACTGGCAAACTCAGTCAGTGGCATATGGTATGCAATTCGTTGTTCTAAAGAGGCACCCATAGCATGAAATTATGCTACACCTGGCATAATGGAGGTATTTTTTGAAATATGGTGGCACCCCTATCACATTTTAGAAACATTGGGGTCAACTCTTGGAGAGCATCAGGTTAAATTGGCACGACATTACACGAAAGACTTGAATATTTAATGAGCGCTTTTACAGAGCCTGTGACTTTTTAGCAAATTTATGTGGAAACTGTACTTTAAAATGCAATATCTGGTCCCATTTTTTCAAAATGTTCTCTTGGGGGGTGGGATGAGAAGCACCCTCTTCAGGAACCCTGCCTAGAAGTTGTCAGACTTACTCACTACAATTAAGGGCAAGTATTCAGGCCCACCACTTTCAAAAATCACCAGTCGCTTTTCTAAGAACAGAAGGTATACAGTGTCTTTATGAGCACCGTTTACTTTCTGCAGCGTCCACTGGGACAATACATGTTGGCTTTTGTAAAAATGAAATAAAAAAAATAAAAAAACAGCAGTGCAAAGTGCACTCTTCTGATTAAATAAAAAAAAATTGGACTAAAATAACAACATTTTTAAACAAATTGACATGATTCATTATTGTAAACAGATGAAAAAAAGTGTCTGAATAAAGCCTCCACCTCTGGGCTTCATACGAGTGATAGAGGCTTGCAAATGATCTTAAATCAAAATGTATTAACAGTAAGGAATACTTAAGCTCAATAATATAGTTCTTATTCAATATATGGTCTACATCAATTAAAATGTATGAACATAACTACCATTGTTTTATTCATAGCTCAAAAAGACAGGAAACCATCGAAAAAGAATCAAGCAAATGAGTGACAAGAAAGCCAACGGTAAAGAAAGGGCTGGCACTAAGCCACTGTAATTTTTGAGAATGGTCCATAAGAGTTTTTTTGCAAACATCTAAAAGCTGTGCTTAGGCGCGATCTAATAATCCTTTCTTCCAAGACACCTATGTTTTCCATCTATATCTATCTATCTATCTATCTATCTATCTATCTATCTATATAGATCTCTCTCTCAAATTCTGGCATATTTGGGAAAGCATTTGGTCTTTATGATTAACTATTTGTCAGGAAATCAGGTCTTTGCTCTATGTCAAGGTTTTCTATAGCTAGTGGCTGTCGGAGAAGGCGGTGCCAATGCCTGAAGTGTCCGGTTACAAAATATGTGGCAGTAATGCATGTGGCAACAACATTAGAAGTCAAGTTTCTTCAAATGGAATTATTGTTGACCTGCAGTAAAGTCCCAAGGCAAGTCCAAACAAAGATTTAGAACTCATTTTCAGCAAGATCATGGCAGACCACGCAGCCTTCAAAACCGCTGTCACTGCACACCACCACCTCATCAGAACAAAGAAAGCAGCCATACAGGAACGCATCAACGCCAACGCACACAACAGCAAATAACTTTTTCGCCGTGGTCAAAGAATTCACCAAACCCAGCACAGAGACAGCACACATTCGCCCTCTCAAGACCTCTGCGACAACCTCGCTACCTTCTTCCACCGCAAGATGAAAGAGATCTATGACAGCTTCGCAGCCCAACATCAATCACCGCACTCAATGACTCCAGACCCCAGAGGACCTTGCTCAACTGGACCACCTTCACCTCTGACGACACCGTCGGGATCATGAAGAGCATCCACTCCGGAGTCCCATTGGATCCCTGCCCTCACCACATCTTCAACAGAGCCTGCACCTCCATCGCACCCGAAATCTGCTGCACCATCAACTGTTCCATCGAGTCCGCCACCCTCCCTGAAGACTGGAAACATGCAGAGATTAGCCCCCTGCTGAAGAAACCCTCTGCCGACCCAACGGACCTCAAGAGCTACAGATCCATCTCTCTGCTCCCCTTCCCAGCCAAAGTCAAAGAAAAAGCCATCAACGCCCAACTCTCAGAGTTCATCGAAACGAACCCCATCCTGGACCTCTCCCAATCGGGATTCAGAAGTAACCACAGCACCAAAACCGCTCTCCTCATCTCTACTGACAGAGTAGCCTATGAAAAGCGCTGGTTGTCAATCCTGAAGTCTTAAGTACGATCAGTTAAAAACTGACTGCTGTCCTGGGATCCAGCCTATGAAGACGCTCGTCCTCTTTAGTAGGATGAAGAGGAGGAAAGAACATGGGTAAGGTAATTAGACTGCCCCTATATGAAAGTGTGAGGCCATCTTAGGACGAAAAGCAGCCCTGATTCGAAGAACCAGCTTGTGGGGGAAGAAAGTAGTGAAGTGAAGCTTGCCGCTCAGCACCTGCAACTCACTGGCACGCCTTGCTGATGTTATAGCTACAAGAAAAATAGTATTAAAAGTAAGCAGTCACAACTAGTAACTGTGCAATGGTTCGAACAGAATAAGATCCCATAGTGGAATTATGAAAGGATAGGTGGAAACCTTTTGGCGAGGCACTTCAGAAATCTCCTAACTATTGGTGACGTGAAGAGGGACGATTGATCTGGGAGCCTGAGTAATGCTGACGAGTAGCCTTTGACTGTGCCCATTGCGCACCCATACTGGGCTAAGGAGAGTGGGAAGCAAAGGATGTTCTTTAAGTGGGCTTTAAGACGGTCTACAGAATTGTCTGTAGGCCATTTAATAAACCAACTTCAACTACCCGAATAGAACTTTTTGGAGGAGTGTCAGTGGGCACTTAGAAAAAACAATCAGGTCACCCCATTCAATCTCCAAGCATAAATGAAGAGGCTTTGGAGGGTGGGGTGCAGTACCTGCCCCAGTAATTGTGAGAGGAGGTTTACCCTGTGAAGGAGACAAAGCAAGAGGCACAGTTAGAGCATTAAGTTTGCATACCATACCCTTCTTGGCCAGCCTGGGACTATTTAGATGACTTGGGCCCGGTCAAGGCTAATCTTCTTCAGCATCTGAAGAATCAAGGGTATGAGGGGGAAACATATAGTGAAGCGGAAAGCTAACCACAGCTAATCCCAGCAACGGATACTGGAGAACACACAACATTGGGCACTGAGCAGTGTCACATGTGGCGAAATGGTCCACCTGAGGTGTTTCGTGAAGTCTGAAGATGTGCTGATGCACGTCTAGGTGAAGTCGCCACACTTTATCATCAAGGTGACATCTACTGGGACTGTCCACTCGGACATTAAGAACCCCAGACTGATAAGTGGCAACCAGCCAGATCCAATGTTTGTGCAAAAGACCAGAACAGTGCACATCGACAGAAAAGCTGCAACCCTACAGCTCCTTGCTTGGTGATGCACCACATCGATGTCATATTGTCTGTCAAGATCTCTTTGCGGTCAGTCTGTCCAGATGGCAGAAAGTCTTTGAGCACCAACCAAATTGCACACAGCTCCAGCAGATTGATGTACAACATCTTCTCTTCAGGAAACCATAGGGCTCTGATCTTCAGGTCCTCCAGATGAGCTCCACCCGAGGGTGGAAGCATCCATGAGGATTGTTGTCACTGTTGGTGGTGGCTGGAAAGGCCTTCCTTGCACTAGCTTTCCTTCCACATACCACCATGTCAAATCTGCTGCAGTGTTCCAGAGATTCTGACAGACCAGCGCAGATCTCCACCATGTTGGGACTGCCTGCAGAGGCACCACTGGAGGGTCCTCATGTGCCAGCGTGCGTGAGTGACCAGCAAAATGCAGGACGCTAGTCGACTTAGCAGACGAAAGACCAGCAGGACTGGAACGTCTGCTCCGTTGTGAAACATGGGAATCACAGCCTGAATATCTTGAATACCCCGAGGAGGTGGAAAGGCCCAATTTGATGTAGTATCCATTAATGCACCTATGACCAGGATGCACTGAGAGGGCACTGGGTGAGATTTGGACTGGTTAATGGAAAAGCCCAATTTGAACAACCGAGACACTGTGACATGCAGATATTGCCCCATCAGCTCCGGGGACTCTGTTTCGATGAGTCAGTTGTCCAAGCATACACTGAGATTCCCCATGCGTCTGAGATGAATACACAAAAGAGACCCCCGGGATACTGTGACATTGATTAGGAAATTGTTCAACACAAAATTGGACATTTTGCGGCAACTTATTTTAGTGACAGTTAAAAGTTATGTCCTAATAAAAAGGCAATCTGGAGGAAAAAAACATGGCATATGTTTTCCTAATCACTAAAGCATTCTGCCTGTCACCATGCTCTAATCTCATCCTCCAAGATTTAAGGACAAAGCATTAACTCTTGATGTCAGAAAAAGATACCCCTCTGGTTGCTGAATTGCAGACCATGAAACTAAAAAAAGAAATTAAAAAAAATCCACAAACGGGGACTCAATCCTGGCTTTCTGCTTGAACAAAACGTGTGATCTTAGGCATTGAGCCTTCCTTTTGAAACTACTACTTTTTTTGACCCTTCCAGTTAGTAGCTGCTCTCCACTTACTAGGATTAGATTCGCCGAATTGAATTAGTGGCCATGCACAGGCATGAGCTGGCTGTCAAGAGTCTTGTGTCTCCCCTCCCACACAGCTGCTCCCCTATAACTCGAAAATACATGTATCGGTGTGTCAAGGAGAGGCTGTGGGGATCAGATTAAAGAAGCCATTGGCGGGGTGGCTCAGGGGAAAAATGCAATAGGAGTGATGTATCTGTAAGAGCACAGGATAAGTGGTGTGCCTGTTTAAGAGCAGGGTGAACAGTGTACCTGGATTAGGGCAGGACTAGGAGTGTGCCTGAGTGAGTGCAACGTGAGTAAAGTGCCCGAGTTGAAGGCCATTCCTGTGTATGTGGAGGGATCGCTGTGACCATTGCGTGTGTTAGACCTAGTGTCTTAGCGGTGTGCAGTGTGAGGCCAATACTGGTGTGGGTTCAGGGAGAGGAGGTGCCTGTGGGAGTGCAGGGTGAGAGAAGTGCTTGTGATTTCAGGGTGCAGTGTGGGCTATTTCAGTCCAACAGGATGATGTGCCCTTGTGATTTCAGGGTAAGCAGAGAGCCTCTTTTAGTGTAGGGTGAGTGGTGTGTGTGCGAGAGGAGGATGAGTGGTGTACCTGAGAGATTGCAGCCCATAAACGCCAGATCCATTGCATTTTGGTAACAATGTCAAAGCTGATTACTCACGGTTCAAAGTGTTATACCTTCAGGATTACTGAACGCGTTTTACGAATATTCGTTGTGGCGAAGTATTACTTCATGGGTCCTGGCAGGGGGCGGTGACTTATAGTCACACGTACTCCAAAGTCTGCCGCCCGTGTTGCGCCTAGGTTGTGTCCGTCTCAAGGACCCCGAAGTACCGTGAGTAATCCGGTTCTTTCTGAGGCCATAGGTTAGGGTGCACTTTAGCGCGTGCATACCGCCATGGTCCCTGGTCCTGACGAAAGCCTTGCAATTAGCACTGAGTAGCTGAAACATGTAGACCCAACATTTTAACTTTGGATGTGACTGATCAATCTATTCAGCCAGAACATCCACCACATATTTTTATCCTGGCCTTAGTATCCACCTAATAAAATTTCTTTAGGAATAGTAAGTACTATTTTATCTTCACTTTATGCACCAGCACTTGGACTTGTCACCCAAAAAATCCCGCTCCGCTGTAATCAGGCGTTGTAGCACACCGGAGAGGCACTCAGCTTCTCTGGTGGGGGCCCAATGATGAAGCAGGTCACCAACTAGGTTGGTGAGTGAGGGCTCTTTTTGAAACATGAGTGACTCCTGTTGAAAGCCCTCGACTTTCTAGCTTCACTCTTTTGTTGTTTATTAGTTTAGGACAATGCCATAGGAGATGAAGTAGGGTCCTGGGATTCCTGCAGCCCCTTCAGCAGTCTCCCGATTGGTCCATATTACACCTCCGGACGCGGCTAGGCGTATTTTACCAATAGGAGACTATCTTATATGCTGTTTCGGTGTTTATCTTCGTGTGTGCTGTGTGATGGACTCTGTAGAAAATATCCTCCCACTCCTTGTCCGAGAGGGATCTACCCATCTCAGCCTCCCACCGCCTCTGACCCGGAGACAGTGTTCGGAGCCCTGTCTTGCCCAAATAAGCATAGATCTCCGAGACCAACCACTTATCGTCTGCTTTAAGAAACAACCACTTTTCAAACGGAGTCATCGGGCGACTCGTGCCTGGGCACACGTCGGGGACCAGCACCCAATGGCGGAGTTGTAGAAACGACAACTGGTCTGCTGCCGACAAGGAGTAGCCGAGTTTTAGTTGGTCGAACGAGATAAGACCGTCCAGCTCAAATAAGCAGCCGAGGCGCTTACAGCCCCAAGCCACCGATCTTCGAAAGCTACCCTGCTCCATCCCAGAGGGAAGTCTGGATTAGCAAAAACGGGTGTCATGGGTGAGGGAATAGTGGTAAGGCCAGCTTTAACTGCCACTCTATCCCATACTTTCAGGGTCGCGCTAGTCACAGGAGATAAATAGAGCCCCCAAGACCTAGGTCGGAGAGGCAGCCACATCTCCTTCCAAATGTGGGTGCCAGCCACCGCCTGTTCCATAAGGACCCAATGTTTCTCAGTGAGGGGCCTATTCCACTCATGAGATAGTGGAGCTGGGTAGCTTGGTAGTAGCACCGCCAGTCCTCCCTTCCACCTCGCTTGGTACATTAAGTGTTTCTGAAGACTAGGTTTCTTGCCTCCCCATATGAAGTTGTTAATATCAAGTTGGAGTGAGCGAATTGCGCCGGGAGGCGGGCCAAAGGAAGAGTTTGAAAGATCTAGAGGGAACGGGGGAGGATGGATATCTTGACCACCGCGATTCGACCAAGCCATGAAAGGAGTAACCGGTGCCATATCGCCAAGTCTTTGCAGATTGGGGTGGTCAGAGAAGCATAGTTTGCCGCTGCAGTCCTAGGTAGTGTTCGTGCCAGGGAGAGGCCGAGCTAAGGAAGACCCTCGGTCACCCATTGGAAAGCAAACTGCGCTTTCAGAATGTGCTCGGTCTCCTGGGTTGCCGTGAGATTCAAAATTTGGGACTTTTGCATGCTAACCCGAAGTGGAACCAAATGCCTGAAGCTCCGTTGCGATAGCTGGAAGCGAAGTTAAGGGCTGTGTGACCGAAAAAAGAATGTCATCAGCGTATAAGATGACCAAATGGCGTCTGGTGCCAAATGGAATGCCAGATGCTGCCGGGTTATCTTTCAACCTTTGTGCCAGCGGCTCCATGTAGAGCGCAAAAAGGAGCGGGGAAAGTGAGCAGCCCTGACAGCTGCCTCGGTGGATGGGAAAACATCGGGACCGGACTCCATTAACCCTGACCGCCACACGGGGAGCGTTATAGATACACCGAAACCCACTTCCCGAACCTCTCACCAACGCTGAATCGTTTCAGGGTCTCAAAAAGAATGGTCGAACGCTTTCTCCACATCAACAGAAAACAGAAGCACCTCTTTGCATGACTGGTGTGCTTTGTGTATGGGATGAAAAATCCATTTGGTATTATCTCCGCATTGGCGAGAGGGGAAGAAGCCCGATTGATCTGGGTCAATAAGCCCAGGCATAAGGGGATTGAGGCGGTGTGCCAAGACGCTTGCAAAGAGTTTGGCATCTATGTTCAGCAGTGAGATGGGTCTGTTCTACTTCACAGCATCAATGAAACAAGCATTGGCAAAGCCAATAGATCTCATCTTCGAAATCTACTTGGCTTCGCCAAATGCTGTACAGCATGGCTGAAAAAGAAAAGTACCAGGACACGCCACTGCGTCATTTTGTAGGTGCGTGCATGACTTCAGCACTCATCTGCTTGCCAACAAAATGACTGGTTTTTCTTTTTATTGACCGATTTTGGATGGATCAGTAAATTAAATAACGCTTACATGCTTTAAAAAACTTTTAAAAAACTTAGCACAAAAGCACTATAAACAAAAATAAACATGATGGGTGGATTAGTGGAGGAGAAGTAACATGGCAGGCAGGTGAGAACCAACGCGAGTTACAGAACACGGGGTAACAGACGAAAGAGGGAAAAGTGGAACACGGGGGAGCACACAGGCAAGAGAGCAATGGTGGAGAAAAGAACACGAGAGAAAATTGGAAAACACATGCACTCATGAGTGTGCAACCAAAAAGCCAGTAGTAGTTCCCCAAAATTAGGGCAAAAGTAGTTTTTAAAAACATGTGCCCCGTAGTCCGGGTAGCAAAATAGAACCTCCTGTAGTAAATCAGCATCAAGGAATAACGGTATTGGCTTTACTGGTCTAACAACAAGTAGTTATACTGCATTACTAAAGGAAAGAGCAATTATGCAACACTGGTCTCTATGATATTTAAATATTAATTCATAAATCTGCTACCACGACAGACACATGTGAAGGGGAGAGTGGTCGATCAGAATACAGAGTACACTTCAAGAGGCCAATTCATTACAGACAGATAATAGAAATAACTGCTTTCCATGCTAGAAATAACATTCAAATAAAAGCCACATTAATATTGCACAGTACTTACAGTGAGCAAGCTAGAGGAGCTGAGAGTATTCACCCAGTACTTGTTCCACAAGAGCTCTAGCAACTTGCGATCCAAAGACGACTTGAAATATGTGACCTCTAAAGCATAATACCTAAAAAACAGAAACGCAGATGATGGGTCATCAATAAGTTCATTGCTCTTGAGGGGAAAAGGTCAATGACAACTGATCGGGTAGAAAAAGGAGTGATTTTCCTATTTTATTTGCTCAATACACGCTTTTCAGCCAAGCAGGACTTCTCCATCTCAGGGAGTACCTGCGTCCATGCAGCCGACACCTCTACGATAATGATACACCAGTTTCTCTTACTGTTATGGGATTTTTAGAATGTTCTTAAAATATCCACATTCATTGCCCATGGTTCATGTTTATGTTTACATGTGGCACCACAGATGTATACCTGATCAATGAGAGATCTGTCATTTTTACTGTCTAACCTAGAATAATGAGATGGCCATTCTGAGCGCTTAACCAGCAGGAAACGACTTACCCTGGTATAGGTTGTTAATTTAATTTTTTATAGTTTGTAATTAAAGATTTAAGAGCCAGGCACTTAAGGCTTGATTAGGTGATTATGCCACTCCCTATAACGCTAAAACGGCAATTGGATCTCCAGAGGCAATTGTTATTAAAAATCTGCAATCACCTATTTCCCAACTCCAAGCAGCCAGTGGAGTTTGAAAGGATTGGGTGAGATGTCATTCTGTTACCACAGTCTGGTCAAAATTCTTGGTGCTGCATTTTGTACCAACTACACTGCAGTTAAGGCAATTTAGTACAACCTCAAGAACAGTGAGCGGTAGGTGTCACGCTAGGAGACAGCAAATACTCTTGAGGACTATTGTGATATTTTTGAAGTGAGGGGTGAATGTGAGTTAGCCATAAAAGATTTCACTCTGCGATTGTGTGAGCATTTGGTCGTGTGGGAAAGGTGAGAAATAGGTGTTAAAGTCAGCTTGGGCAACAGTCCTATCATCGGGAGTTCAGTTTCATTATAATTTGGCCAACCATTTCTTGCTAGGGAAAGACACAATTGTCTCTCTGCTGCACATGAAAACATCAACAGTTCTGTATATAATTGACTTCCTGTTCATTATCCTACCAGCTAGTGATTGGTTCCGGCAACTACCCGCGCAGTCTTGTCCAGCAAAACCGCTGTGCCATTGATTTCTGGGTACATATGTGTACTGAAATGGACTACGAAAACCCAAAGGCTTGTGCTACATAAACAATAATGCCCTGGACACAAATAAACAAACCCTGACTCACAAAAGGAACATAACCAGAAGGTTTTGTGAAAGAGAAATAAAGAAAATGTTATTTAAGCGTCTCTAAACTATGGGAGCGAATAAATAAAGACCACCACAAAAACAGCACAAGATCAAACGCTATACACTAATATTTTAAGCCGATGGGTGGAGGCACACAGGCAGTAAACTGGAGACTGGAAGAATCCTCAACTAATTTTAATGATTGCATTATCTCATATTGCTATAAGGTCATAAACATTTCTCAATCACAATTTACTAGCTGTGATAAGGGTTCAATGAACAGAGGACAACTGCTAAAGAGCAAATGCAATCAGAATCTTAAGTATAGATGTTGTTTACTCAGGGTAAAATAGCAGACTATCACAAAAGTATATTAGGGTTACTAGTACTGGTAGGTAGAAAAGTGAGGGCGTTGAAAAGAACTCACAATTATTGCAAGTAGCAGTTATTTTGACGACCTCTCCTTTTTTCTATAACAATTTGGGAGTTATCAGACTACGACGTTTTGCTTGTATATAATTTCCGTACTGCCACTTTCCATAATTGTAACACAATCTCTGGTCATAGGCTATTTGCATGCCAGATACTTAGAGCGAACTGTTTCGAGTTGGTCTGCCAATATGTTACCAAGTCCCCACACTGCACTGGGAAGATCACAGACTTGTCCCAATTGACTTTCAGGCAGAAACCCTTCCAAAGATGTTACTGTCTTCATCAATCACTGGCCTGTTCATCTGGGCAAGTACAAGAAGAGAATCAGAATTCTGCAACTGCCTCCCACCCTAAATCTTTCACCAGCACATCCCATTGGATCCTTTACACCAGCAGCACTATGGCAGGTGTGACCAAATAACGTGGGAAGGAGCAGCTCTTTTGAGTCCCCCTCTAGTTTTGGAAAGGGAGGGTCAAGCTACATTCACTTTCAGCCTAGTTATTAGTATCTTATATAAGATTCTGACATACCGGAGTGAGGAGTGGCAAAGTTCATCAGCTACTCTTCAGAAGGGTATGAAAGAGGTATTCCCAAACAAGAAAGTCGAATGTCCTCCCAAAATCAACTTGAAACAATGCACCTGGGCCGCAAAGGTCATGAGCTCTTGCCAGGGGATTCTGAAGACGCATAAGGTTGTGTCTGGTTGCATGGTCAGGCATTAAAACATTTTGACTGAGTTAAAGCAAAGAGCTGACCATCCTTATTAACCCATCTGCAGGAGCATTAGTAATTAATAAGCAAAATTGCATATAGAAGGTACATTATTGTTCAGATGGCAGATATGCCCTGGGTTTCATAATAAATCGCTACCACTTGAATACCTCGGGGAGGACTTCTGCATTTGACATGGGGAAAACATTGAGCAAGGGCGAATACAAAGAGAGTAACAGGTTTGAAGAAACGTGATTCCTAAGGGAAGAAAATCAATTGTGCTTCTCTGGAGGGCTTCTGTGCGAGGAGAGCTGAATGGGAAGCGCACAGAACTAGAAGAAATTAAGTCCTCTCCTTTGCAGTGCATGGACGCTCATGATGGTGTCAGCTGGGCGAGCACTGGGCAGAAACTAAGTTGGCAGAAAGGGAGCACCTGGTCTGTGGATGCATGGGTGGTGGTCCTGTTAGCACTGAAAGTACTGAAAAAGGGAAAGGCTCGTGGGTAACAGTTAACTCTTAAAGGTGGGCATCTCAACTATAAATGGGTGAAGACTGCAACTCCAAAACCCTTCCTCGAGCTGAAAGAAAAGTGGGAGAACCAGCAACCAGGTCATCAAGCAACACTGAAAGAAAGAAGGCAACAAGACTGGAGGTGACGGCTGGCAAAAAGATAAGAATGAAGGGAGCATAAGGCTAGTTTCCTGCAACACAGTGATGGACCTGAAGAAGGGGGTACAGACTGCCAAACCGAAAAAGGGTATTGTACCACATTATCGAATTTAATACCCTGCAACAACACAGACTATCACTGTAAAAATCAAGGAAAGTATGCATGTATGGATCTGCTAGGTCTACTACTTTTTTTTTTAACAATATATTTTATTAAGTTTGCATGATACATACCGGGCCATGGCCCGAAGGATACAGTTTGAAGACCGTGTATGGCTATATAAACATAAAATTGTAACTCCTGTAAAACTTGCAGGTACAATAACAAAAACATTGCACAGTGAGTCCCAAATCCCACAAATCTATAATTATCCAATTGGATAAACATTCCGAAGGTTTCAAATGGTAGTCCGGATTGCTCAATGACCAATAACATTAGGGGAGCGTATCCTGTCAGGGGTCTAGAGGTGGAAGGGGGGGTAACTCTATGCCCCGATATTTCGCCCACCTTAACCATATTTTCCTATGCTTTTGGGGGCAGCCACGAGCTTGAAACACTGCAATCTCAGCACTCATGCAATCATCAATGGCCTTTTTCCACTTGCCAATTGTCGGGGGGGGGACACATACACCCTTCCATACCTGGGCGATATCCCGTTTAGCAATGGTAATAGCTAAATATAACAGGTGTTGCTTGTACCGGTTCCCACCTATCCCATCAGTGCTATGTAATAACAGCAATCTCAGATCCAGTGAGAGATCCCATGACAGCACCTCGCCCAGACATGCCACAATTCTCCACCAGGATGGCTGCAGTGCTGAACAGGTCCAGACAGTCTGTATAAAAGTCCCTTCCTCTATCCCACATCTCAAACATAAGGGGCACTAAATGACGCCCATCTTCCAAAGACGGGATCTTGTATAATATATGCGGTGTATATATTTAAATTGCGTGAGACGATAGCGCGATGACACCGCCGCACTTCGGGGGCTAGCCAAGGCTTCGGTCCAAACATCATCGGTCATACCCGGTATGTCCTCTAACCATGCACTTCTGGTCTTGTGTAGGGTTGTATGAGTGTGTGTCGTCAGTGTTTGATAAATCTGACGGATCTTATGATCGCCTAAGTCGCCCATTAGTAAGCGTCCCTCCAGATGGTGGAATTCTGGCAAATTATCAATCGACTGAAGTAGGGGAGTAAGAGCATGCCGCAGCTGGAGATACTAAAATTGAGTCTTATGTAGCTGAAACTGTCTGTAGCTGTTGGAACGGCTTTAAGGTTGTACCTCGCACTACGTCACCTAAGGTGGATATTCCCACCAAGTCCCACCCTCGAAATCCCGCTAATGCCGACACAGAGCGTAGATGTGTACCGTGCCACAGCGGGGTCGCCTGAGTCAGGCGACCATGCCATCCCATCTGCTTAACCGCAGATCTCCAGAGTCGAACCACTGTGCCACCGGCAGGGGGTAGAAAGTCCAGGTTCTGCGTGCTATACAGAAGTTGAAGGAGGGGGGTGCCCTCCATTGCCATATGTTCTAGTGGAAACGCTGGATCTGTAGGCGAATTATACCACCACTCATTTACAATTAGCAAGTGGGAGGCCGCGTAATATGCGTACACGTCCGCAGCCGCAATGCCGCAGCAGTATGTCGACTGCCTGCACGTACTCAATGCAACCCGTACGGCCCCGCCGTTCCGGAGAAATTTGTTATGTATGGCATTAACTTGTGCAGACCAAACCCGGGGTATAGCATACGGGAAATTCTGTAGTCTATAAAGTATTCTGGACAGTGAGACCATTTTAAAAATCGCCGAGCGCCCATATAATGAGAGCGGGAGGGGAGACCATATTGCAGTTTCCTCCTTAAGGCTCGTAATGAGTGGGTTAATATTGTGTGCCCAGGAAGTCTTTGGGCAGGGCGACATAAAAATACAGAGATACGTAAATCCTGTGGTGGCGCGAGATAGCTGCTTCGCCCATGTTTCGCGTCCCTGATTCCCACACACCGGGAACAACACGTACTTGGAGGGTTTAGTATTAAGCCCGGTGGTTTGGCCAAACACTCGAACGATCTGTAGGATGCGGGGGCCCGAGAACCACGGGTCAGTCATGAAAAAGAGGACATCGTCCGCTTATAGCGCGATGCGATCGGGACGGAGACCACCCAAAGCCCCTGAGCACCAGGTCGCTACGTACCCACGCCGCCAAAGGTTCCACGGCAAGGGCAAACAGTAATGGTGACAAGGGGCAGCCCTGTCTCGTGCCACGGCAGATAGGGAACGGGGCCGAGCGATGTCCTGCAATCCTGACCGAAGCTCTTAACCCTGTATAGAGCAATCGCACGTAGGCCAAAAAACGCGGGCCAAAGTTAATGACATCAAGGAGTTGGAAGAGATACGACCAGCTGAGGGAGTCGAACGCCTTGCCAATATCCACGAGGAGGAGAGCTGCGGGCGTCCTAGTTCTGGGGCTCTTGCCATGGCGTTATGCACCCGTCTGATGTTATGACGCGTAGAGCGGTGTGGCATAAACCCTGACTGATCTGGGTGAATCAGATCCTGCACACAGGTCCCGAGGCGGTCAGCAAGGACTTTGCCCAAGAGTTTGGGCTCAAAGTTGATAAGAGAGATGGGCCGGTACGACGAGGGATCATCCGGTGGGCGACCCGGCTACAAAAAAAGAACAATCTCTGCATGTCGCCAGTCTTGGGGAAGCTGGTGTTGGTCGATAGCTTCATGTAATGCATCAAGTAGGTGTGGACCCAGCGTATTCATGTGTGGTCTAAGGAATTCCATAGTGAACCCGTTGGGTCCAGGGGCACGACCCGGGCGCATGGCTGTCAATGCTGCACTGAGTTAGTCTGTGGTTATGGGAGCATCTAATTGCTCCCGTGCATGATCTGTAAGCTTACGGGGGGGTATGTCTTTCAAATATTCGGCTATAGAGGCCTCAGATAACTGCTCTTGGCGTGCATAAAGAAGTGAGAAGTAGCGCTCACACTCCTCAGCCACTGCCGTCAGGGACGAGCACAAGGCGCCATCAACACCACGGAGCACCGGAACATTTGCGGGGGACTTCTCTACTTGGCATAGCCTATGAAGCATTTTGCTTGATTTGTCCCCCCATTGGTAAATTCGGTGCTGCGATGCTAACCAGATTTCCTTTGCCTCACCCCATAAGATGTCGCCGTATGTGTTGCTGTGTCTGAAGTAGGTTGCGTTTAAGAGGTGGGGTTGGGTCCGTAATGCACTGCGCCTCCAGGGTCCTCTGACGGTTCTCTAATTCTGACAGCTGCGCCGATTGCTTACGTTTTGCATTAGCGTGAAAACTAATATCGACCCCGCAAACGGTAGGTTTTAAAGCTTCCCATAAGATGCACTTGGAAGGGGCAGAAGCCCCGTTGAATTCAAGATAATCAGAGACTGCTGTGGACAGCGTCTCCAGATATTCCGGGTCCTGCAGATGCCATGGGGACATCCTCCACCTAAATGGAGGTTTATGGGAATGGATGCGGGTCTTACACAGGACCGGCGAATGATCCGATAGACCTCTGGGGAGATGAGATATATGGGAGATCCGGTGGATATAGTTGTGTGGAATGAAAATATAATCCAACCGGGACAGAGATCCATGGACTGCAGACATGTATGTGTAGCCTAGTTCGGAGGGATGGAACTCGCGCCATACGTCCGGCCAACCCAATGTAGTAGCCAAGAGATAAAGTTTGAATCTATCTATTGGGGGTTCTCGCCCTGGCGTGCGCCTTCTATCCATCGATGTCATAGTGTCATTCAAGTCCCCTCCTAGGAGTGTCAAACCCTCTGGGAGTTCTCCCCATAGTCGAGACATCTTTTCTACAAAGGTGGTGCCCAGTGGAGGGGCATAAATGCTACCAAGGTTAATACGTTCCCCATAAAGTGTGCCTGATAAAAGGACGTAGCGTCCGCCAGGATCAAGCCAATGCTTGGTGTTTACAAAGGGAATGCGGCGGTGTACGAGGATGGCAGTCCCTTGTGATCCCCTAGTAAACCCCGCATGATATATCGTGTGGTACCCAAACCTGACAAGACAGGGAGCCTTGGCACCCAGAAGATGGGTCTCTTGTAGAAAAAGAATGTCAGCCCCATATCGCTTGGCTTGACGGAGAATAGCACCCCTCTTAATTTTATTAAGTAGGTCCCTAACGTTCCACGACACTATAGTCCAGTCCCCGAGCGGGGGAGCGCATAACTGTGTGGTCAACTACTCTCTGCAGGTGTGTGTGTTAAGACTGATATTGTGGAATTAAGACTAGACCTCTGCGCACATGTGAAAACTGAAACAATACTAACATAACACCTTAAAGAACCCTCAAACCCCCCACCCCCCTCCCGATACTGCCTTGAACGCGGAGCACCTGTCGTGGTGAAGGGTACTCTCGGGACCCCAACAGGGGAACCCGGAGCACCTCCTCCAATGGTACCCAAACCACCCATATAACATTAACAAAAAGGAAAAGTAGAAATGTCCGGGGCGGGATGAATCGTGTGGCTGGACATCCACGCCAGCTTTTAGTTCCATGCGAAGCGGTATATTACTTATGGTTTGTCAACAATCATGACCCAATTGCAGGGGAACAGTGCCCACTGTTTAAGTTAGGATGCTTCTTCCGGGTCAGAGGAGCGCCTAGTACAACCAGATCTATAACGTCTTTTAGATTTACTTCTCTTTGGCCTATTCCGTTGCGAGCTCTGGGACGAGTCCGATTCCAGCGGTGGCGGGGTGTGTGACTTCGGATGTGTACGCTCATCCGTCCAGGCGAAGACAGCCTCAAGCGAGTCAAAGAAGTGGGATCAAGAGTTGTAAATAACCCGCATGGGGGCCAAGTACAACAGCATGTATTGTATATTAAGTTTCCGTAATCTGTGCTTCGGTGCCATAAAAGATTGGCGCTGCTGTTGTACTAGACGAGTATAATCCGGGAATATCATTATAGGCCTGGAATCATGCAGGAGTTTGTCTTTGTGGGTCCTGGCGAACTGCAGAATAGTGTCTCGGTCGGCATAATTCAGAAACTTTGCAATAACTGGTCTTGGGCTTTCACCTGGAGGCGGCTTTTTGGTTAATGCATGATGTGCCCTCTCCACAACGAAGCATGTGGATAGTTTATCAACCGGCAGGAGGCCCGTCAGCCATTGGGTGAGAAAATGAGACATGAATGAGCCTTCGCAGCCCTCCAGAAAACCAATAAAGCGCAAGTTATTTAGTCTCACGCGGCCTTCGGCGTCTTCTACTCGGGAGGCCAACTCCTGTGTCATCACCGTAAGTTTATTAACTTTTTTCTGTAGAGTAGTTACATTATCCTCGACTGTGGACACGCGCGTCTCCGCTTCAGTAATGCGATCCACAGCCTTTCGGAGGTCTTGTCTCAAGAAGGAAACCTCGGATCCCATAGCGTCAATTTTGGCATCAAGTGTGTTTCTTGCCTCGGTGATTGCCGCCAAGAGTGTCGCATTGTCCGGCATCGTGCCCTCTGCATCTCCCCAAGCAGCACCACCCTGGGTTGTGGTATACTGGTCAAGGGTACTTTGTTTATGTTTAGTGCCGGCGGCACCCGGCTTATCTTTGCCCATGGCAGCGGGTGGGCAGATGCCGGATCCGGTGAACCCAAGGGTCTCAAGACAGGGGGGGGGGGGCGGTGCCTCTTTTGTCTTCTTCCCCTTACTGCAGACTACAAGGCCCTGCCGCCGACTTCACCACAGTGTTGATGAGGGACAGCGCCGCAGGCTGGGCCTCACGGACACCGGCTCGTCTCAGGCCGCACCAGGCCTAGCCTGGCAGCCCCGCAACCCTTGACGGCCGGCCAAGTAGGCCCCCTAATGGGACCAGACTTGCCGGACCCCCGGCCCACAACACTCCCCCACGTGTCTTCAGCGCTCCTGGCACCGCCGCGCCCCTGGACCCTCATGCAAGCATCTCACCCTGGTCTGATGGTATAATGCAGCATATGCCTGCCGGGTGTTTAGTAGCTAGTCAACGGAGGAGATCCCAGCTGCCGCCACCTTAGGCCGGTCCAATCCAGAGCCCGCAGTCTGGGCTCCTATACCAGGCGGCGCCTCCCTCCGTCTCACGGTGATCTGTCGCGATCCCTGGACAGACGCGCACCCGGCCCGTTTGTAAAAGGAGGGATGGGTGCCGGGGCACCGGAACCACCGCGGGCGCCGGGGCAGCGCGCAGGCCCCACAGGAGTAGGCGCCACACCTCGAGGCCGCCCCGCTCACCAGGGAATCGGCACGTCCAGCCCTGGTCGGCCCGCGGGGCACCGCTCCATGCAGGGAAATACGAGCCAGGCAGAAGGGCCCCTCGTCCAAGGATTCGTCTGGGAGGCGCCCGTAGCAGGCAGGCCCCCTCTGGCGGCAGGCTCACTCTCCTCCCAGGTTGCAGCCACAGTTCGGAGCCCGCCCGGACAGCCCCAGAGCAGCAGATGTCACCCTCCTACCTTCAACGCCGCAATCTGCTCATACCGAGTCGTCAGGTCGCACTCGGGAGCCAAGGCGGGGGTGCCGGGTAGGTTCCGGCCTCCGATCAGCCCCGGCCCGCGCCACGCAGCAGGCAATGTCGGGACCCAGCGCGGCTGCTACTCCGCCCGTTCGTCTCCGCTTCTGTAAGTTTACAATTAGTTTCTGCTCTGGGTCGTCAGCATACATATAAGCCCATCTGATGCGCTCCGCAGGATAGGATAATGACAGATTTCATAGCTTTTGTGGCGTGGACATGCGGAGCACAGTTAAGGTGCGTCCGCCATGTTGGCTATCCAAACCACGACCCCAGGTCTACTACTTTTAACGCCTTGAAGATAGGCAGCACCAAACGAAAGGTCATCAAGAAGGGCCAAACCAAAGTTCAGCTGACCAGTACATTAGAGAAGGCAAGTAGGGTGTGAGGGAAGGAAGGGGTGAAAGACTTGAAGGAACAAATGGAGATCTGGAAAGAGAAAATAAGGAAGTAAAGACCAGATTGTTAAAGGTAGTCTGTTTGGGAACTCCTGAAAGCCAATGGAAGCCTTTCAACCAATGCAGAAACATCAAACAACGTGATACATCCAAAAGCGAATTATAGCCCTAACTTACTCTACAAGAGTGAAAGGGGACGACCCCTGCCACCTTTTTATTGTCAGTGGCTAATACAGTCACTTGACCTAGACGGCAGTGAAACTTAAAGGATGTGTTGATGTCTACTGGAATCAAAAGAGGACAGAAACCAACTGCAGTAGTGACAGGAGATACCCACCTTGCTATTCAGCATGCCTGAAATTGGATATAGTGAACTGATATAGTGGAGGCAATTAGATAACAAAAAGCAAAGTGAACATATATGGCACTGTATTCTCTTATACTCTGATCTGGTCCTGAAAACATCACGGAGATGGGTAGCCCTGAACATTACTAAAAAGATTTACTTTGCAAACAGAACGAGGAGGGCATCCTCTGGCCAAACAAGCCATGTCATCACCGGGGAGGGCAAAGAAATGTTTTGGGAGGTAAAAAACCTAAGGCTCGCCTGAAGTATTTCTATAATTAACTGATATCAGCACAAAGAAAGTATTTTCAAGCTATGGACCCACTGAATTTTTGGGTTATGAAAGGCTGCAAACATGAAAGAAGAACTGATATTTACACCCACATTTCCGCAGAATCTCATTATCCTTTCTTGCACACATCACCATTATGCAACACAGTTCAACTATATTATTCAGTTGAACATTGAGGCTGTAGCCGGAAATCTCTATTTACTTAATATTTACATTGTAAGCAATAGGTCTGAGCTCTCAAAACCTAGTCCTTAAAAAACATAGACCCTGAAAAGAGCAGGGTCTGTTTCATAATGTCTCTATACCCCCCTACCACTTTTTAACAGCTCTGGCTGCATTTAGTATGAGATTTGAACAAAAGTCCTGGGCACAATAAATCTATGGCTTATGAGATTATTTCCTTTTTAAAACTCTGAAATTATTCATGGCTGCTCACCACCCAGAATATAGGGAACAGAAAACTCCTATGCTGCAGACAGCCTGCTTTAGTCACTTTGCAGAGTCTGGTGGCTCTGTGGACTAATGCATCCATTCCAGGTATCGGTGTTTGACCAACAAGGCTAAAGGCTTATGCTTTGTTTCTTCACGTTATTCCCCTTTTAGCTTACACATATGAATCAAGTAAAATTGAATACACATGGCTGATATGTAATGCACATTTGTTTGTCACTTTTTCTTTCTCACGTGATAGTCAAGCCAGCTCACATATATATTCACCGTATTTAGTCTGCAGTTCTAAATGAATATTATGAAGCTGTGAACAAAGCTTTTCGTTTGTTGTTCTTGTTCACAGAACACAGTCTTACAGAATGAAAATAAACAATTAAAAGGAAACACCCTGGTGTTCTTTTACTTATCTTGAAAGATTCAATGACTACTAAATAAGGTTATATAAGCTCAGCAAAGAGTGTGAAGGGTTAGAGAGGGGATTCCGTATCAGGTGACACAGTCAAGATAGACCCTGCTGCATTGCCCAGATCCTTTCTGAAGGATACCAAGAGGCACTCAGCCGTCACTTGCTGAGCTTAGCAACCTTGTCTTTGAGGGCAGACGAGAATAACAGACCTTGCTATTATTCTGAACATATGGACTTATTATTTAAAAAGGCATGCAGTGTGACCCATCTGAAACTCAAATTAGGCTTTTAGTTTAGCTTACTAAGCAAACAAATGAGAATGTGATAGTTATAAAATACACTGCCAATATGACGGGCAATTGCTTGCTGCTCCCGCTTGCAGCAAACATTGCAGTTAATAATCCGTTTGAATTTATTTTAGTAGGAATTCACACTGTGTGCTCTAGAATAACACTTTGATTTTAAAAACAAATCTTTAAAATGTATTCATGGCTTCCTAGTAAACTTCAGTGTGCTCTTCATGGAGTTCCAGTAACTAGTCCTGTAATTTCTTATAAGATTGATTGTTACCGTAAACCTTTCACTCAAAACATTGCTCAGCGGGTTGTTGGGGGCGGGGTTGGGGGGGGAGGGGGCTTCAGTCCAACTGTTTTTCTGTCTCGTGTTGGTACATTGACTAAGTTGATGACAGAAAACAAAATTCCTGGTTGTGTTCGAGAATCTAGAAAATTGATCGTTTGGTGCTCAGCTGTCGGGCACACAATTTTCTAAATCCTTGATTACTTTTGGTTGGGACACTCAATAAACCAAGTATTAGAGTTAGCGGTTACGCCTTCAGTTTATATAGGTACTTAATATTTGTTGAAGGTTTTGTCAGGCTTTTGACTTACAAAAGATTATTCCACATTTTGATTTCTGTTGTTTGAAGCTCATGTTTGTTGAAGGGTTTGTTAAAAATGATGCAACTTCCTGTTCCAATAGGAGAAATTTTCAGAGCACCAGCCATAAACATCTCCTTGCTAGGGGTGTCCCTAAAACAGCAGGTGGGGTAACATTTGTAGTAAATGCACATGCTGCATACCCCTTTGAAATGGGTTACTCATGGGTGGAGTTCAATGATGTAGTTCCCAATACTGGAAACGTTCTTACATACAGACCTGCAACATTGTCACTCAATTATGAACCCTTTTGCGACTTAGAAGCCCCATTAGGATATCAAGAAACCATGCATGGTTTGGTGGTCAATTATCCCATGTTGTGTAAACAGCAGAATGGGTCGCTCAAGCAACAACGGGCCACCTGGCCATATATAGGCTGGGTATAAACCATACACGGACACAGCAAATTTAAAACTCGCAGAAGTAAGACAGTTACTACCTCAGATCATGGCTATTTACAACTTTGACAGTATATACTACAAAGCATCGCTAAGGGGGCAGTTGCTCCTGGACTAGCACAACTTGTGCATGCCGCAGAGCTGGGGGATGCCCTCAGTCTGTCTTTCTCCAGAAATCAATAAGACGAGAATCGCTTAGTTGGGTAACATTAAACATCCTTTATCTGTCTATAGCACCAAAAGATCTCAGGTGGGGTGAACAAGCGCATCACAAATACAACCAATATTTTAAATCATAATGTTGTACTGTCTCTTTTGAACTGCAACTACAGTTTACATAGCAAAGTTAATAGATAATAAAAAATTCCTTCTCCCGGCCATCAAACAGCTACAATCTGTCATGACTGTATCCTGCCACAAGGCGTGGGCATGGGTGGCCACGGACAGGACCCATTCATAATACACATATAGAAGACTCGGGCACGCTTTCCTGCTGTGGGTTAGCAACAAACATTTAAGGATTTCTGCTTGCAAAATGTGCTTTACATTGTAAAATCCAATATATATTTTATTGAGTTATGTTCTTGTGTAATTCTCTTGCAATACGCACATCGTAAAATGAACAAAACCTTGCTGCAGTAGCAGTTTATGTCATGCAAAAATGAATCACTCATTTGGTATGCATCTTCTAAGGTGAGGAGGCTAAAGGTTTACAGCTGAACATTGGGGGAAAAGGTCGAGCCACTCTAAAATGGTCTCCTATTGCAGTAGAGCAGGTTTTGGTACACCGCAGGAAGTATGAAGTTAGGACAGCAAAATCATGTTTTAGGACAGGCTACTTTTGAGTGGCAGTCTTCAGCCCTTTGAGCTGTATGGGGCTTAAGATGTAGTTTCAATATTTCTTTTTTTTATTATATTACCATCCCTGTTTGGGGCCCTTGGTTTTTCCAACCTCACCACCAGGCTGCACGCAGCAACTCCTGCTTTCTGGAGGGTCAATATGCATGCTCTGGGGTAGGGGTAGGAGGTGGACTCTTTCTCCTTGCAGTTATTAGTTTGATCATCTGCAAAATAGCACGGTCTCATCCAGAATGTGAAGGACATTACAAAAAACTAATGGCTGAGCCAAAAAAGCAGGGTAAACTGAAATTAAATTTAAGTTAAATGATACTTGTGAATCTATGATTTGATGAAAAATGGCTAAAGGATACTAGGATTATGTACTCGAAACTGTTGCAATATGTAGGTTGTAACCGCTCAGCAGGGAGGGATTTAAAAAAAAAAAAAAAAATAATGCATTGAACATGGCTTCTCTATTCAACAATTGATAACATTTCCAAAAGGCTCCCAAAATAAATAGCACATGCAATGAGGGGGGAAACAGAGTGCAGGACATGGTTTGGCTTGATATTGAATTGTAGGAAGGTGCTCGATAATAAGGAATACAGAATAGGCCACATGATCACACTGATCCACAAGTGATGCTAGGAGTAGCAAAACAATTTCGGCATGACATGTTAGGACAGGGATGTCCCTTACATGGCTTTAGTGAACATGTACCTATGCCCAATGCTCAGCTTGTCGCAAGTTAAAATAGTTGCTGAAGGTTTCTGGACTTGTCCCTGGCGAACATGATAATCATGGTTATTTACAGTGGGTCACCAGTGTAATAGCACAAAACTAAAAGAGGGGCTCCGAGGTCTACTCAGGTGATGTGACTTGCCTCTCGGTGGGCTGAGAGACAGAGAGTGGTGGAAGCATTGATGATAGTGGAAAGAACAGGGCTTTTTGCATCTTTCACCTACAGGGGAGAGATGCACAATGACCTTGCTTAAAAGTCAGCCCGAGTCTCCATTCACACCATCCATATGGAACATGTGAAGTAGAGAGCGTGCGCAGTTGCAAGCAGAGTTGGGTGAGTGCTGAGCCTGTGTGTATGTGGGATCAAGTGAGCATGGGCATGAATCCAATTTGGAACACTGTGTATGTGAATGGTTGTCGGGATGGAGGAAAAGGTGGACCTGCTCAGACACATTTGTAATCTGGGAGAATACCCTGGAACATTTGTACGCTTCACCTTTGAAGTGACCCAGATCACAGTGAATAGGGAAGGGACACAATTCTTTGAGTGCATAGGAATATCTAGTCCATTCTGCTTCCCTCAGAGGCACTGCTGCAGATTATTTTGTGTACAGGCTGTGCAGCATAGACCTCTTCCACTAGTATCATTATTTTAAATTGCCTGTCCGGGCACATCGAGGTCCACCCCACCACCATGGAATGCCAGCACCCCCAAAACCGGAACAGAGAGGGGCTGCTGGAATTCACATTTGTGTCTGCTACAGGGCCTAATCACTTATTAGGAACACAGGAGACTGAGGCCAAGATTCTCTTGAACAAGGATGGGGACCCAGTTATGCGTCCGAGAGATATCTGGCTCCTGGGCTGGGGATCCCTCACTGCTTGCCTTCCTTCAGCTTGTGAACAAACCAGGAAATTCTAGCATTCTGCTTGAAGTCCTGTTTGGAAGAAACTGGAGGAAAGCAGCCGACTTGCTGATGGGAAAATGGCAGTGGAGTTACCCTTGCAGAAGAGTGCTGCATAGAAGAGGAATTTACAGCCCAAGGGATAGAGAAGAGGAGCTATGCAGAAGCGATTAAATGATCGACCATGTGAACACTACATGTTGCCGGGCAGCTGCCCAGAGTTTTGGTAAGCCCCTTTCATCCTAGACCTCTAATGTGCCACCTGGGTGCCCACCTCACTTGGAACTCAAAGCTCTGCTCAGTTCCCCCTTCTGGCTTCCTGATGTTTTGGTGGGCTAACCAGGGAACAAACTGCCTGCTGTCCAGCAGCCCCACTGAGAACTGTGGCTGCACAGTGATCAACCAAGTGAACAATGAACTGAGCAAGTATTGCAGACAACCGCACCAGTAACGTGGCCAAATTCAATCAATGCTGTGGCCTGATGATCCCATTGCACAAGCAGATGGTTCAACTATATGCCCCCAGTAAACTCCCACCAACCACAGAACAAGCAACCTAAACACCACTCTTGTAGCTGATGGGTCACTAGTATACCTGTGTTGGAATTTCCTGTCCAGTTTTGGAAGGTGGGTTTGTTTGGTCCAAGAAGACAGGATGGCTCAAATAACCAACAGGGACCAAAGGAGTGTGGCAGCTACAATGGAAACATGTATGTTTACACCGCACCTGAGTGCTAGCTCCCCCAAAGTGTGCTGTACTGGAGATCAAAAACAAACAAACAAACACACACACACCTTGAACACAGAGCAGACTCTGCTAACAAGGACATAAGGACACTATCCTTCAGGGCTGTGAGATTCACAAGAATGACAAAAGTCAGGGATAGTGAGTTATGGGCATTAGGACACGCACAACAAATCACCCTACTTCTTATCACTGCACCTGTATATTCCACTTTCCCATTGCACTGTTTCTCATGAGTAGTATTGTGTTGGGAGTAGAGATAAAAATACTTTTCTAAAGCTATATTAATGCACATTAATTTATTTTGTGTTCTTGTATGTGCCCTAGTTTAAAGTCTCGAGCCCACACCCCCTCCAAAAATAAGCCTTATACTGCTGTCTTCACTTCATGAGGGTCAAATGCTAAAGAGTTATACTTAGTAATCACTTTTGAGCTCATTAGTAAGGTACTCAGAATCCAGAGGTGAAATCCAATGATGCAGTTGGTTGCCAATAATCCCTGAATGCCCTGGGACCCCATCTGTTCTGAAAAAACTTCACTGTCTTTACCACACCTGGATGTTGTTGCCTTGAACCCTCCCATTAATCGTGCACATAATTGCAGGAATCAGCATAAAGTCATTATTTGAATGTGCTACTTTGCAGGCATTGAGTATATCACACTTACTGTTTACAGTGCACACCGAAGTCTTCTATCTTATTTAATGGGATAGTCTGGTATTCCGATGGACCTTCATCTGGAGGCTTATACCCCTAAAATTTCAAATAAAATACATTTTGCCATCACAGAAAGGAATGATGTGGCAAGGCAAAAGTTATTTAAATAGAACAATTATGAACAAAACCAAAATAGAAAAGAAGGAATTGCCTATCATTACTGGCTGCACCCTAATGTGCAAAACAATGACATTGCCAAAATCCACATATAACATCAAAGTAAATAGCCATAAGTAGAAATTAAAGTCATAAATTACAAAGAGGAAACCTAATTAGCCCTAAAATAGAGCACTTGCATGATCATTACATTTTTGCACAAATGGAAAGCCACAACAGGAAAATCGGATGTTGTTGTTGGAGAGAAGGTATATCAATGTCTAGGTGAATAACTGAGAACTCATCACACTTTCTGCAGTAATGTAACTCTGAGATTCCAATTAGTGTGTTACTATCACATTTATTCCCTGCACAAATTTAGGCAGGTAATTCATGGTTGAAATTGAACACGGCAAAACCTCAATATTCCATGCAAGTGTACTTTGGAATGGGGAAAATGTGATGTTACCATATTATCTCCCATTCTGAGGTGCGAAAATCATTTACCAGATGTGACATTAATAGCTTAAATTCCCAAAGGGATTGTTAAGAGGCATTTGTTGAGTCAAGTAAACTGCAAAGAGAGCTGGTGAACAGACTATTCTAAACAAAGGCATTTTCAAGTAGACTGCCACAGAGTTTACTCCCATCACCTGTATCTTCTGCACGTTTATAAGTGGAATGGCACAAAAGTGGAAATGTAAACCAAGGCAATTATCGAATCCAATAGACTGGTTTGGAAAAAGGAGGCCGTGATCCTTTAGGTACGATGCCAAATGCAAGGCCAAGAGCCTGGTCTACAGAAATGCTGCAGCACAATAGCGGGTGGGACGGGGGTAGTTTTACAGGTTACTAAACAGGACTAATTTGTTAATCATATCTGAGAACATCAAAGCTGGTGAATAATGTGACAAGACCTTGGAAAGTGCATAAAAATGTTAGGTTGCACAGGAATAGTTATAAGCTAACAACCTAAGCCCTTTTAGGTCTCACTACAGACATCTTTGCCCATTTGGCAAAACTTCACGTTTCTACTACACACACCCAAACATCCCCAACCATACAACACAACAAAATGCACATCATATAACAGACAACATTCAGAAAGGAAACTCAGGCCATCTATTCACCAATGGCATGGTCAGGTAAGCTATCATCAATCACTGGCTTGATGGATTGTCTGTCACATTGGTGCCCACAGCATATCGCAGAAGCTTACATTAATAGGCATTGGCAAAGCCAGCAGGTCTCCCATGAATTGCATGCATGTGTCAAGATGCATGACAAGGCATAGCTAGCAATCTTGTATTGGATGGTGTATTTAACAAAACCCATTCCAAGATGGCTACTAATGTGATGCGTCATGACACATTGTGATGCATGCATCGTGATGCAGATGGCTATTTTAATTCATCCTTCTAACAATGTGGGTAAAAGAACGCTAAACATGGGCAAAGCAAGGGCTGGACTGGGACAGAAAATAGGCCTGAGCACCAAAATAAAAGTGGCCCCCGGAAATAAATTAGACCACTAAAAAACATGACCCATGTTTGTAAACTGGGGCAGTGTTGAACATATATAGACAGGCTGTGTAAGTATTAGGCAAGGGATGGATGGCTGTATAGATTTCAACTTGCTGCAGGCAATGTTTGTTTTAATATCAGGAAAATAAATAGTAAAAACCGGCACAGTAGACCATAAAACAGGCACACAAACAGCAACAAAAAAAAACAAAAAAACACAGCTCGCGCACTGACATATCCGATCAGCCCATCAGGCACTGCCTGATTGCCCTACAGATTCCAGTACGACCGTGGGGGAAACACAAAAGGATGCAAGTGTCCCAGTAGAACTTTGCAACTTTCTGGTCCTCAAAATAAAAAAAATAAAATACATTTTTTTTTTTTAAATTATCTGGATGACAGGGAATGGGATGGAAGCGTAACAGGGAGCATACAGAGCAGGTGCACTTTACTAGGGACTTAGTAGTAAATTAAATAAGCCAATAGTGGAAACACCAATCCATAATAATAATTTACACAGAGAACATATGCACTTTAGCAATGATTAGCAGTCATAAAGTGCCCAGAGTCCTAAAGCCAACAAAAGCAGGGTCACAAACAGGAGGCTAAAAAGCAAAAAGTCTGGGGGTAAACCTGCTGAAAAAGCCAATATTGCTTTCTTCGGTCTTGTCTTCATTCAGTATCTAGCTGGCATTTCTTCACTGTCATTTTCTTACCCCGCCCTTCCATCACCATCTTCTCTCTAGTCTTCATTATTGCTTAGGTATTTTTCACTATAGTTTTCTTTCCTGTCTCCTTTCTTCCTTCGTGCTTTACTTCCCACTTGCATTTCTTCCCACTCACCTTAATTCAATCTCACCCTTCTTTAAGATTGTCCTTTGACTTTTCTTTAATATTACTTTCCTTCCTCTAAAACGTTTCTGCGAAACTTTATTCCCTCAGTATGGCACAATTCATAATTGGTTTATTACATCAATATCACTTTCTGCGACATGGTCTCACTTTACTACTGCTTTCTTCCCCTCATTCTGGCCTTCCATTCCTTTTGCTTTCTTACCTACCTTCATTATAACTTCATCTATCCTGACCTGTTTCCACTAACTGTTGTTTTCTTTGCCTTTGCTTCAGTGTCTCTTTATTCCTTCACTATTTTCTTTCTATTTTTCACTATCTTTCTTCCCCTGTCCTATCTTCACTTCACAGGGGAGGGAAGCAGCGAGGGGAAATAGGAAAAATGGGGAAAAGCAATAAATAAAATATGCACGCCTATGGAGTGCTCAATATAAAATAAAAAAACAGATTACATTAAACACATTGAGCGGGATGGGTACACAGGAGAAGTGGGGGAGCTGGAAAAGTGCATGGGGGAAAAGGCAGGAAAAACCGAGGGAGAGAACAAGTAAACACAAACTTCGATGAGGTGCTGAAAAAATAAAATAAGCTTGGCCTTGCCAATAGGTCCACTGTAAAGTGCCAACTCTTGCAAACACAAGCAGGTACAAGTGCAGCAACGAAGACGAGAAAACAGCTAAGAGGAAATAAAGTGAAAAGTGAAGATAGGACAGGGGAAGAAAGATAGTGAAAAATAGAAAGAAAATAGTGAAGGAATAAAGAGACACTGAAGCAAAGGCAAAGAAAACAACAGTTAGTGGAAACAGGTCAGGATAGATGAAGTTATAATGAAGGTAGGTAAGAAAGCAAAAGGAATGGAAGGCCAGAATGAGGGGAAGAAAGCAGTAGTAAAGTGAGACCATGTCGCAGAAAGTGATATTGATGTAATAAACCAATTATGAATTGTGCCATACTGAGGGAATAAAGTTTCGCAGAAACGTTTTAGAGGAAGGAAAGTAATATTAAAGAAAAGTCAAAGGACAATCTTAAAGAAGGGTGAGATTGAATTAAGGTGAGTGGGAAGAAATGCAAGTGGGAAGTAAAGCACGAAGGAAGAAAGGAGACAGGAAAGAAAACTATAGTGAAAAATACCTAAGCAATAATGAAGACTAGAGAGAAGATGGTGATGGAAGGGCGGGGTAAGAAAATGACAGTGAAGAAATGCCAGCTAGATACTGAATGAAGACAAGACCGAAGAAAGCAATATTGGCTTTTTCAGCAGGTTTACCCCCAGACTTTTTGCTTTTTAGCCTCCTGTTTGTGACCCTGCTTTTGTTGGCTTTAGGACTCTGGGCACTTTATGACTGCTAATCATTGCTAAAGTGCATATGTTCTCTGTGTAAATTATTATTATGGATTGGTGTTTCCACTATTGGCTTATTTAATTTACTACTAAGTCCCTAGTAAAGTGCACTGTGTGTGCCCAGGGCCTGTAAATCAAATGCATGCTGCTAGTGGGACTGTAGCACTGATTGTGCCACCCACACAAGCAGCCTTTCAAGGGGTTCACAGACCTGCCACTGCAGTGTCTGCGCGCAGTTTTTACTTCCATGTCGACCTGGCAAGTGCACCCACTTGCCAGGCCCTAACCTTTCCTTTTATTACATGCGACTCACCCCTAAGGTAGGCCCAAGGTACCCCTGTGGGCAGGGTGCAGTGTATGTGAAAGGTAGGACATGCCCTGGTGTGTGTGAGACATATCCTGATAGTGAACTACAGTGTATTTCGTTTTTCACTATTGAAAGGCTATCTGTCCCATAGAATGGAATGGGAGTTTATTTATAACATCTTATAAGTAGAACTTCCCATTGGGATAAGATAGAAAGATGGAGTATAGGATGCCTGAACTCATAATATTAAAACGCATCTTTTAATAAAGATGATTTTTATATTGTGTGTTTGAAAATACCACTTTTAGAAAGTGGGTATTTTCTTTCTTAGCCATTCTGTGGGTCTCTGCTGGTTTGTGGATTGACTGTCTGGCTTTGGAGCAACAGGGGGCTGGAGATGTGCATTCACTGTAGACAGCCACGGGGGGGGGAGGTGTGTCCTGCCTTTCCTGGATGAGTAAGGGCTGGACTGAATAGACCTGAGCTGCAATTAGAGTAGGGGGGAGAAGATTTCCTTTCACCTGAATGGGCCTGGTCTGCCTTACACAATGCTGTCTCCACCTCCTGCCGGAAAGCTGGACCAGAGAGGACAGAACTGGTTTTCACTGAGCAAAGAGCCTCTCTGCCACAAAAGAACAAAGAGAAATGGAATATAAATATTGGGGCCGAGACCCCAGAACTTTAGATTACTTCTTGACTCAAAAGGAACCTCTGCCAAGGAGAAGAGCTGGGAAAGCTGAAGGAGAAGTACTTCCCCTGTGCTGTGTGGGGTTGGCCTGAGGAGAGGACAAAGACTTTGCTGTGTGCTGTGTATTCTGCTTGAAGATCTCTAAGGGCTTGAAGTAGAGCTTGCCTCCTGTTCTGTAGTCTCAGGGAAACAAAGGCTTCACCACCAGCTACCCTGAACTTCCTTGCTGGGAGTTCTGACCTGCCAGGAGGTGCCTGCCCCTGTGTTTGGCCTCTGGAGGTTGTTCCTGCTGCTGGGAGCTGGGAAAAGAGAAGCAACTAAAGAAGCGTGACACATCTGCACCCGTTTCTAATGCACTGCCACCGTGCGGGAAGAATTCCCACACATCCCCATCATGCTGCTTAAGAAACTGACGCAGCGCCTGCCCACAGCTGGAGAAATTGCCGTATGCCGAGTCACGTGCACCGATCTCCGAAGTCCGAGCTCACCGCACTGATTCCGACGCACAACCTGCTGTGCGACTGCAAGAACCAACGCATTGTGGGACCGCGGCTGGAGAGATCAATGCAGCGCCGTTGCTGCCGCATCGAGAACCGACGCATCCCGAATCCCCACGCATTGCACCAGGGCGCCAAGTCTACATCAACGCCAGGGCCGCAGTACGAAACCAACGCATCACCTCCCTGCACAGTAAGAAATCGGCGCATCACCTCCCCTGCGTGGCAGTAAGGAACAGACACATCACCTCCCCTGCGTGGCAGTAAGGAACCGACGCATCACCTTCCCTTGGCGTAAGGAACCAACGCCTCACCTTCCCTGGGCGTAAGGAACCGACGCCTCACCTTCCCTGGGTGTAAGGAACCGACGCCTCACCTTCCCTGGGCGTAAGGAACCGACGCCTCACCTTCCCTGGGCGTAAGGAACCGACGCATCACCTTCCCTGCAGCTGTTTTTGTTTAAGATTTTGATGCATCCGAGGTACTTTGTGTTGAGAGTGTTGCATCAATAGTTTGCTATGGGCAGGTTTTTACCTTCTAAAAGTCATATTTTATTGTATGTTTGTCGTTTTGGTCTTGTTTGGTTTAGATAAAGAATACCTATTTTTCTAAACTGGTGTGGTGTCCATTTGTAGTGTTTTTTACTGTATTACTGTATGTGTGCACAAATGCTTTACACACTGCCTCCGAGATACACATGTCTGCTCATGCCAAGCTACCAAGAGGGGTGAGCAGGGGTTATTTTAGAAATGTATCCCCATGTCGCGATGTGCCAACTCATGACTTGCGGAGAGAGGATGATGCGGACCTGTTCCCCTCTTACATCTCTCCCCTCCTTTGTTTCCAGTCTACCGCGGACTTCAGCGTACAAAACCTGCGCTGTACCTTTAAGGGTTTGGACATCCAGGACTCCTCCCCAGCCCACGTGCCCTGGTCACATGAGCCAACGTGCAGAGAGTACGGGGAAACGGAGGAAGTGAAAACGAGGCCATCCCAGGAAGAAAGCGCAGAAGAGCCCAGCTGTAGGACCGGACTCGGAGTTGCCCAGCTATCTCCTCGCCGAAAGCTCGGAGGTAGAACTTCTGCTGCCACGGAGGAAAACCCGGGAGATACCGGAGAGCGACTCTACGGGTATAAAGAGGGAGCCGGACCCAATTCGGCACTGTGACTACGCCAGCCACGTTCCTGGAGGAGCGTGGCTCCAAGAGGTACGTGATCGTATCCATGCCGTTTGCGGGAAGGGCAACCAAGCCGGGAGGCCGCCCTGGGGTGTTAAGGGAGGGCCGTAAGTAACCGGGAGATGCTGCGAGCCAGAAGCCGTGCACATAGGCATAAAGCGCCGCACGCGAATCACTGGTGGCGGATTGCGGTGTTATACCCCCCACCCCCCACACCCTGTTCCCTGTGCAGATCAGCACCAGACTAGGACTCAGCCTTACAGAGTTTTCTTTTGTTTGTTTTATTTCCCTCTTCATTGAAACCCGGGGAACGTGAGGATCCAAAGAGGAAGCAACGACCCCCTACTGTATCATGTAATGACGCTGACGGAAGCAGACTACACACCTAACCCTTTGGGACTGTAGAGGCTGACCTTCCCTAGAAATAAAAACACTTACAAACGCTACCTCTCTCCGTCCTTTTTGTGCATAGCGACACACGTGGTGAAGAATGCGGGCACAATAGCTCCATAGACACAGTATGGAGAATCTTATACAGCAACTAATTGCAGGTCAACAGAAGTTAGAATGGGCGCTGGAGAAGCAATTGACGTTGGCCCAGGCCGACCGGGACATGTTTAAAGACAGCATGACTCAACAGGTGGAGTGTATCCAGAAGGTGGCGGTTGATCAGCTGCAGCTGACTTCCCAGATACAAACACGACCAGGCATCCAAACCACTGGCCCCAACATAGCCCTGCAGAAGTATCTCCCTGGCGAGGACCCCCGACGCCTTCCTAATGAATTTTGAGAGGGCAGCTCGTGCCTGTGGCTGGCCAGAAGCCAAGTGGCCTTTCTTTTTTTAGGCACCGCTGCTAACCGGAGAAGCACAGGCCGCGTACCAGGTAGCCAACCCCACGGGGAACACCCCGTACACGGACATAAAGGGGGGTATCCTAGACCACCTGGGCATGGACCCCGAAGCTATCGGGTTCGGTTCAGAAAGGAAAGGGGAATGCCTGGAGACAACCCTAAGACCCTGTACTTTAAGCTCAAGGCCACTGCAGATAAGTGGCTTAAGCCTCAAGAACCCACTAAAGAAGAGATCATGGAGCTGATCTACCTAGAGCAATACTTAGAGTCACTGCCCTACTCCACGCAACGGTGGCTGAAACAACACCCGCATCTAACGGTGGAGCAAGCTGTAGACATGGCCACCACTTTTGCAAGGGCCCAACCCCGTTCAGTAACCGCAGAAAGTGAAAAAGTCTGTATGGCCATACCCTACCATAAAGCTGAAAGAAGACCACCTAAGCCAGCACCAGACCCTCCCCGACCGCGCTTCCGACCAGAGCCCCTAACCACCAAGTGTCCGAAGTGCTTTGACTGCGGGGAGTGGGGCCACATTGCCTGGTTCTGCCCCAACAAAAAAACAACGGAAGAACCAATGGACGTTAGCTGCATACCACGTTCTGTCTTATATACTGAGGAGATGGGGCCTTGTTTTTACGTAAGTGTGCAGCTAGAAGGGAAGAAGGTAAAGGCGCTGCTAGACTCAGGGTGCCGTCAGTCGGTCATCCTTGAGTACTTAGTCCGCCCCTCTGCTCTCTTGACAGACGAACGTATACCCATAAGGTGCGTTCATGGAGACGTCCGCATCTATCCCGTAGTACGACTCCCCATATCCCTCTTGAACGGTAGAACCCTCCATGCCAGGTTAGGGGTGTTGCCAAATCTCCCAGAACAACTGATCTTAGGTCTGGACAATCCCTTGTTTCTACACCTCCTTAGAGTCAACATACCCCCCTCCAAACCACAACCCCAAGAAAAGTCCACTCTCCTAACCCAAGCCCCCTGGCTCTCTGACCGAAGCTTCAAATATAGTCAGGAGCATGATCCTACCCTTCAAACCGCTTGGACCCATGCCCGACAGTCAGCCACAGCACACCACCCTGTCTACCCCCTTTTTCATATTGAGAACGACCTTCTATATAGGACAGGAAACCCGGGGGCCCAACCCCAACTACTGGTCCCTCAAGCCTTTCGGGAGCAGATCCTATTTTTCGCACATACACACTTGCTTGCGGGACACAGAGGCGCACAAAAGACCACACAGATGGTCTTGCAACACTTTTATTGGCCAGGCATATTCTCACAGGTCACCAAGTATTGTCAAGAATGCGAGGTCTGCCAATGAAAGAACCCCTACAGATCTCCTCCCGTTCCTCTTCAACCCCTCCCGATCATCAGTAATCCGTTCGAACGAGTCAGGATGGACCTCATAGGCCCCCTCCCCCGCACTAAAAAGGGCAACCAGTACGCCTTAGTCATAGTAGACTATGCCACTTGTTATCCCGAAGCCTTTTCCTTACGGGTTCCCACAACCGCTAACATCAGTGACAAACTCATTGAACTGTTTTCACGAGTAGGCTTTCCTAAGGAAATCCTCACAGACCAAGGGACTCCTTTTGTCTCTAGGTTGATGACACAAATCTGCAACTCACTCAACATCTCACATATCAAGACCTCGGTATACCATCCGCAAACCGATGGTCTGTGCGAACGCTATAATGCCACTCTGAAACTGTCCCTTAAAAAAGATGCTTACGGTCGAGGGCCGAGACTGGGACATGCTCCTTCCCCTAGCCCTTTTTGTGGTTAGAAGCCAAGTACAAACCAGTTTGGGGTGTTCACCCTTTGAGCTTCTTTACGGGAGATGTCCTCGTGATCTCCTAGAAATCACCAAAAAGGCATGGGAACAGGAGAAACATGAGGAGACACGGTCTTTTCTTGAGTACACCTCGGCCTTGCGCACCCGAATACACAAATTGAGGAACTTCGATGATGCGAACCTAGAAAGAGCCCAGACTAAACAACAGCTCTTTTACGATAAAGGGAAGAAATGGCGACAACTGAATGTGGGTGATTGGGCCCTGGTACTCCTACCGTCCAGTCTACTTAAAGTCCGATCTGAATGGAAAGGTCCCTTTCGTATCACCAAAAAGATTGGACTTACCACCGACCTCATACAACTCACACCAAAAAGGTCCCAAATGTATCACATTAACCTCCTGAAAAAATGGTTGGGTCCCATACCTCGGAATGTGCAGCTCACCGTCCCCTTGGACGATAACAACAACACCCTAGACCAGTTGATAGTAAACGAAGCCTTGTCCAACAACCAAAAAGAGACCTTGAACACTACCCTTTCGCCTTTTTCTTCCCTATTTTCCGACCTCCCCGGAAGAACAACCATAGTGGAGCATTCCATCCCCACTCTTCCAGGTTAAACTTCCAAGCTAAGACCATATCGTATACTAGCAGCCTGAAGAGAAGCCATTAGTAAAGAGGTCGAAAGTATGCTAGCCATGGGAGTGATAAGACCCTCCCAAAGCGAATGGTCGTCACCAATAGTCCTAGTGCCAAAACCAGACGGATCAGTTCGGTTTTGCATAGACTTCCGGGCCGTTAACACCATCTCTAAGTTCGACTCCTATCTGTTACCACGGGTCGACGCACTTCTTGAGAGGCTCGGAGACGCATGATACATAACCACACTAGACCTCCCCATAGGGTAATGGCAGGTGCCCCTCAGAGCCCAAGACCAGGAAAAAAACGCATTTTCCACTCCCACGGGTCTCTACGAGTTTACCGTCTTACCCTTTGGTCTCCACGGGGCACCTGCGACCTTCCAAAGGCTCATGAACATAGTGCTTTCAGATCACCAAGGGTATTCGTCCGCCTATCTGGACGACATCGTCATCTACAGTCCCACGTGGGAACTACACTTACACCACTGTCACCAGGTACTTCAGGGACTACAACAGGCAGGTCTTCATATAAATGCCAAGAAATCCCGGGTCGGATTCCAAAAAGTTAGATACCTGGGCTATCTCTTGGGAAACGGGATCATTGAGCCGCAACACGAAAAAGTCAAGGCGATCATAAACACCCCCTTTCCTTCCACAAAAAAAGAGGTCAGGGCTTTTCTCGGGTTACTGGGTTACTATAGGAGGTTCATCCCCAGGTATTCAGACATAGCCAGCCCCTTGACCGACCTCCTCAGAAACCAAGTGACGACCAAAGACCTCTTGAGCCCTTCCCCTTTGGCCGTGCAAGCATTCCAGGATCTGAAAGCTGCCATCACCTCCAGCCCCATACTAAGATCCCCGGACTTTTCCAAACAGTTTATCCTCCAAACAGACGCCTCCGAGAACGGCCTAGGAGCCGTGTTGTCCCAGGCATCACAGGAGGGAATCGATCATCTGGTGCGGTTTATCAGCCGTAAGCTTTCCCCCCCGAGAACAACGGTATCCCGTGATAGAAAAGGAATGTCTTGCCATCAAGTGGGCCGTGGACAAACTCCGATATTACCTGGAGGGTTCTCATTTCCTTTTGTATACGGACCATGCTCCTTTGCTCTGGATGAGCCGTAATAAGGGGAACAATCCCCGGGTCCTGCGCTGGTTCCTCTCTTTACAGCCCTTTTCTTTTGAGGTCAGGCATCGCAAGGGTGTTGAGAACGGAAGCGTGGACTTCCTCTCCCGGGTTCCCTGAGCGGGAACGATCTGGGGTGGGGGTGCGTCGCGATGTGCCAACTCATGACTTGCGGAGAGAGGATGATGCGGACCTGTTCGTCTCTTACATCTCTCCCCTCCTTTGTTTCCAGTCTACCTCGGACTTCAGCGTACAAAACCTGCGCTGTACCTTTAAGGGTTTGGACATCCAGGACTCCTTCCCAGCCCACGTGCCCTGGTCACATGAGCCAATGTGCAGAGAGTACGGGGAAACGGAGGAAGTGAAAACGAGGCCATCTCAGGAAGAAAGCGCGGAAGAGCCCAGCTGTAGGACCCGACCGGACTCGGAGTTGCCCAGCTGTCT
Source organism: Calotriton arnoldi (assembly GCA_963921515.1). NCBI lineage: Eukaryota > Metazoa > Chordata > Amphibia > Caudata > Salamandridae > Calotriton > Calotriton arnoldi. Next base: position 2,411,772 of record CAWUFW010000814.1, on the reverse strand, counting down.
CCTCGCCGAAAGCTCGGAGGTAGAACCCCTGCTGTGCCATGGAGGAAAACCCAGGAGATACCGGAAAGCGACTCTACGGGTATAAAGAGGGACCCAATTCGGCACTGTGACTACGCCAGCCATGTTCCTGGAGGAGCATGGCTCCAAGAGGTACGTGATCGTATCCGTGCCGTTCCGGGAAGGGCAACCAAGCCGGGAGGCCGCCCGGGGGTGTTGAGGGAGGGCCGTAAGGAACCGGGAGACTCTGCGAGCCAGAAGCCGTGCACATACGCATAAAGCGCCGCACGCGAATAACGGTGTTATACCCCCCTCACATCCTGTTCCCTGTGCATATCAGCACCAGACTAGGACTCAGCCTTACAGAGTTTTGTTTTGTTTGTTTTATTTCCCTCTTCATTGAAACCCGGGGAACGAGAGGATCCAAAGAGGAAGCAACGACCCCCTACTGTATCATGTATTGACGCTGACGGAAGCGGACTACACGCCTAACCCTTTGGGACTGTAGAGGCTGACCTTCCCTAGAAATAAAAACACTTACAAACGCTACATCTCTTCGTCCTTTTTGTGCATAGCGCCACACCCCATTACCCGGACTATGAAAAAGTGGCCCCAACTTGGACAAAGGGCAAACCATTGCCAACTAGAGAACCGCATTTCTAACAGAAAAGCTGTGAGAAAACAGTGGTGAGCAAAGACCAGACCAAACAATACTGCAGTGAAAGATCCTCCGAGAAAGAGCTCGAAGGTGCAGGAGGACCAGGGGAAAGAGAGGAGAGAGGAAGAGACATGCCAGAAAAGAAAGGGAAGAGAGTACTAAAGCCATAATAATATAAATGTGAGTGAGCAGCTCAGAGAGTGAAGATAAGAGGGCAACATGAGAGGGGGGCAAGGAAGGTGAGATACAAAGGATTGTCCTAAGTATGAAGGAAAGAAGTGCAACAAAAGGTGAGCAGCATGAGGCGTGCAGCTGTAGCAGAAGAGAGGACACAGAAATAGTGTCGTACTTAAATCTGAGAGAATGCAGAGGTAAAGAGTTCAAGGAGAGGAGTGTAGAGGGAACGCCATCAGAGTGAGTGGACAATGCTGTAGGGAGTAGGACTCTACAAGCAGGAGAAAGCACAAACGACAGGGGTGGTGCAACTGCATGGACACACGTTGCGTGTAGGAGTGATAAAGTGCAAGCGGTTGTGATACAGTTCGAGTGGAAGGAGTACATTGTGGGGGCAGGAATGCAATGCTCGAGATGCAGTGTGAGTGGAATAAGTGTGGTGAGATTAATGCAGCGTCAGGATGCAGAATGAGTGGGCCTCACTGGTTTGAATGCAGTGACACTGGAAGCAAATTAGACTTAGGGGTAGAATGCAGTGCTTGTGATGCAGCGTGAGTGATAGCATTAAAAGATACCATACTTTGTTTCTATTACCTGCAGGTGGAAAATTCGTGTTATTAGTCTAAAGAGCTGAAAGAGGTTGTGTAGCTGCCTGTCCCAGGATTCAATTCGAGGTTGAGGCAATAATTTCAATATACATGAGAGGTGTTAAAGTGATCATAAAAACTTTAAGAACCATCTATACAGAAAATCATCATGTCCAAAGCTTTTTTATTTAAGCTAAAGTTGTTCGGAGATTACACATACTAGCCTTACATTCAGACCAATTAGCACAGTAACTTGATGTAAAGAAATCCGACATTATTCTGAAGAGAAGAAACTGATCAATCTGCATATCACAGCCCTATCAGAGAATATCATCTCCAGGATGGCAACAAAATGCTGTGTTTTTAGCTGTGCACTTCGGGTTCGCCTCTGCACAGCCATCAATGATTTCTGGCTGCTTCATTTACAACAGACTGTCAGAGCACCACCTACATGGCTTTAGTACACAGTAATTAGCACCCGTTACATTTTAGTAGGGCATTTTCTTCTTGTGTTCTCACTTACCGTACATGTCTACATGGGGCACTGAAAGCGGTTTCATGCTAACTGGTTGTTCAGAAGCCTCATCTAAACATGGATCGGCAGGAAATCCCACTTTTTATTTCTAAGTTGCTCAACTCTTTTAGTATTTGAGTTTCCAAAGTCTCTCTAATATTTTCAAAGCAGCTAGGACTTTAATATCCAAGCTATTTATTATTCATGTAGCCCTTGCAATAAGATACTAAACACTGAATGACCAAACTGCTGAAGCGTGAATCAGTTTTTCAATTTAAAGTTCTTGGTTTACCATCACATGTGCTAATTCCCGCTCTTATTGTGGCAATGGATCTTTGCCATTGTTTTAGAAAGGGGAGGAGCTGAACATCACAAATTATAATCACAATATCTAATCTAATTTCCCATCAATAATGGGAGTTAGGTATGAGATAAAGGGTTTTATTATTTAAATCTTTTAGTAAGTCATCTTTATTAGGTTACAAGTTAAATTCTTGAAGTTTAATCATTAGAATCCTATTAGAAATCAATAATCAATCAGTAAGTTGTAATAACAAGCATTAATTGCGCTCCAAAAAAGGAAAGAATCCCTATTCTAGGTATCGGGAGAGAAATGGTGGCAGTCAGCACCTATAAAGGGTTATAGTAAGAGAGTGAGAGTGCAAGCATAAAGCTTTGGCATATAAAGCAATTCGAGAAATCAAAAATGGATCAAAGCAGAACTTCCCAAAAGAGGTTCAAGAAACTCAGTGGAGCCTTAAAACAGCATGGAAGTGGGTATGGGTAAGAAAAGGTCTGGAAAGTGGTAACCTACTCTAGGAACACACATTATAGACAACACATTCTAAAGCTTTTGCAACATGTTGCCTCTTCCATCTCCAGTCAGACAATCAGCTTTCAATTCTCTCATGGGAACAGGATCACTCCTCTTCTTCTCACCAGAATACAATAGTCCACAGACTGCAATGCTAAGTTTGTAACTAAGTTGTATTATTCCCAAGTTCATGTGGGTCATTTTCTCATTCAGGTCCGCTTTCCCACGTTTAAACTACATTGCTAACCTTCTAATATATCAAGTAGTTTATTTGTTAACAATGGTCTAATTAGAAATCGAAACATCTGAAGTTAACGAAAAGAAAGCATTTAGCGCAACCACCATTATTTGGAAAAACAATTAAGCTAAAAGGTCAAGTACACGTTTGCTGCATTTCTATGTATGATTTTTTTCATTGCCTCACCAAATGTCGAAAACTTATCACGAGTTAACAGTGATCTTTATGTAAGTAGAAACATTTTGCAAAGTTTAGATGAAAATATTCATACAACTATTATTTATCATGAAAAACATGTTCATGGAGTTGTCAAGAAAATCATTTTATGCATGTTTAAACATTTCTAGCTAAGTCAGCTTTTCAAGCAATATTGCTTTAGCCATTTGAGGCCTAGTATGAATAAATATGGTTGCCTACTACAAATTCTGCATATTAAACACATTTTATTTTAATTAAAGAGTGCACGTTAATTCTGCACGTTATTATAAACTATATTATTTTCTTAATATTATTAAAATGCACCCTCAATTTCTCCCTCTGATGGCTATCTAACCATCACGATTTCTTCACAAATTAATCTTTAGAGTTCACTCATCCTCAGTTGAGTGTTTTTTCTTTTCAAACCTCGAGATTCCTTTAACCTTTTGTATTTTCAATTTAAGTGATCATTTAATTCCAATTCCTCTCTATCATTCTTCTGGTTTCTCTGCTCTTTCTTTTGTTAATATAATACCTACAGCCTTTGAAAAAGCAAATGAGTCTAAGAAGCAAAGCCCCACTGTACTGGCACAAATAAAGCATTCACAATTACTCATCCAGCAGTAGCAAACCGGTTACCAATTGTAGAATTTCCCTTGCCAAAATTTCCTAAACTCTGAGGAGTTTCTAATGGTTCTAATTCAGGTTTCAGATCAGAAATGTTCTTTGCAAATTCTTGCATTTTCTTACTTTCATCAGGTAAATATGAACAGCAATGCTGAGCTTTCAGCATCCTGCAGACTTCGCCTCTCTCTGTGAGTAAAATGTCTAATGCTAACTGATTTTGCAAAACCATTGATTTAATAGCCACTAATTCTGTAATTACGACCAATAAAGCTCCAGAAGTACTAATTGTCAATTTATCTACAACTGTTGAAAACCTGTTATGTCCCGTATAGAGGCCCTAATGTAGACCCGTTCATACATGCCCTAAAATGGACGTATTCGTATTTGCCCTAATAAGGTCATATTTGTACTTGCTAGGTCAAAGCCGCATATGCCCTATTACGGTCATAACTGTACATGTCCTATTATAGTCATGATTCCTTATATAGGCATGATCTTTCACCTACATTGGTCCTCGCTAGTACACAGCGAGCTCTGAGGGCTGAACGTTATCTAGACTGTGGTTTTGAATACAGCAGGGTTTTTCCCAAACACAGGCCCACACTGTACTCATCAATTATGCATGACTCTCTAGGAATACACCACCTGCATAATATGTATGTACAAAGTTCACCCCTGATGTCTTCCTCAAGTCTAACAAGGCCCAATACAAACCATACGAAGCAACTAGAGTCTCCAGGGTATAAATACACCACATCTTACCCCGGTAAGACAGAGGGAACCGAGACTTCCATGCTGACACACTGACCAGAGACGCTGACGCTCCTGCATGCAGTCGCTCCAGCTGACAGCGGTCTAACACAGCCCTTGCGGGTGTCCAACTCGAGACCAGGACGGGGTCCCACACTCTCTCTATTCAGGTATGGGGGTTCGACTAAATCCTAGAAGGATTCTTGGCTCCTAGGCTTTTAGACCTACACATATGCTAGGTACACTCAGGTACATCTAGTTAGGCATCGTAGGAGTACGCGCACTTGCATAATGCTTTTTATATTCATGCATGTATTCATGATTATTGTAATATGGTAGAACTGTTCTGTCCTTTCACTTTTATCGTACTGCTGATAATATATCTCTGCTATTGTCTGCTGATTGCTGCAGCACATATATTTTACACTAGAATAACAACTGTTCAATAAATACTTATTGAAACGCCCAGACTGTTTATTCTCTGTAACTCTCGGAGACAAACCGAATAAGTAAGCACGAGTGACTGAGCGAAAGGTGGTACATTGTTTCCACGATTCTGAGGAATTTGGGTTGTCATGATCTAAGGTTGCCAGAAACTAATCTCTCCCAGATAAGAGGAGATTCTAGTGGCACTGTGAGCTAGCTAATGCAAATCCGGCTAACATATGTGGTGGGGGTGCACAAAGTCAGTCTAACACCAGGCCCACGGTTTATGTTATCCAAACGCGCAGGTCCTGCAGGGGTACTATAGGAATTACACGACATGGCTCTCATCCTCAGTTGAGTGTTTTTTCTTTTCAAATCTCGAGATTCCTTTAACCTTTTGTATTTTCAATTTAAGTGATCATTTAATTTCAATTCCCTCTCTATCATTCTTCTGGTTTCTCTGCTCTTTCTTTTGTTAATATAATACCTACAGCCTTTGAAAAAAGCAATCGAGTCTAAGAAGCAAAGCCCCACTGTACTGGCACGAATACAGCATTCAAAATTACTCATCCAGCAGTAGCAAACCGGTTACCAATTGTAGAAATTCCCTTGCCAAAATTTCTTAATCTCTGAGGAGTTTCTAATGGTTCTAATTCAGGTTTCAGATCAGAAATGTTCTTTGCAAATTCTTGCATTTTCTTACTTTCATCAGGTAAATATGAACAGCAATGCTGAGCTTTCAGCATCCTGCAGACTTCGCCTCTCTCTGTGAGTAAAATGTCTAATGCCAAGTGATTTTGCAAAACCATTGATTTAATAGCCACTAATTCTGTATTTACAACCAATAAAGCTCCAGAAGTACTAATTGTCAATTTGTCTACAACTGTTGAAAACCTTTCTAACCTTCTTGTCATTCAAAAAAGCCCCTACTGGTGGTATGGTTGCTCCAATAATGTCTCCAACTAGTTGTGCTTTATCACCTATGCTACGTGTATGTCTGTGTGATGATGTCATTTTTAGTGCATCTATACTATATACATGATACTTTTTAGGAAACAGTAAAGCTAAATCACAAATACTCTCCCAATCAACTGGTAATTGAAAATAGGCATCTTGTCCACAAACGAAATAAACTCCAGGAATGACTGCTTCTTCTTGTAAAAATTGCCACGTACCTCCAATAATTTCAAATGTGTGTTCACAACTACTAACTCCTACATGTCTATTTCTAGTTTGGATTCTTCTTCTCTAAAGACATATTTTACCCTTTTGTCTCCTGTCCATTTTAATTTGGAATTGATCATTTTCTTTTTAAATTCCGCTTCTTTCTTCCAAACGTTTTTCAAAAATGTCTTTTCTATTTTTACTGTATGAAATGTTTGTACTTCTTCACTCTGTCATAATGAATACTTCCTCCAAGGGTCTCATTAAGCAGGTTCAAATGTTTTCGTAAGCCTTAACACTATCTATAGGTATAGATGGTCTTAAATAATACCAAGCTGTACCCATTTCTTTTGCCAGTGGGTGTAAATTCATGCTCTTCTGTAATGGTACTCTTGAAAGAACCAAGTCATAATCTGAGTAAAAATATTCAAAGTGTTTTCGCCTGTACACTAAGCTAAGCAAAATTCTACATGTAACTGAACAACAAAGGTATGTGGTAGCACGTAACTTCTTCTGCAGCTGATGAAGATAAGTTAGCACAGACATAAAAGTCCTTTGTGTCTAGTACCTGTGTGCATATATTGTTGAACTAACCTAGAATAAACATTAGTAACAATCTTCTTATATGTAGCTCACAAATGATGCCTTTAATTTGGTCTCCTCTGTTGTGTGTGTAGATGTCATAGGGGCAAGTGTTGACCTAATCTCATCCTTATCTGGTGTGAAATAAAACCCCACTAATATTGTTATAATCACTAATACTGTTACTAAATACGTAACACCCAACATAATCTTGCATCTATCCCTAGTTAGGAAACAAGTTTGTCTGTAGTGAGATCGTTAAGCAAAATAAAGCAGCAACAATAAATTCAATATTTCAGTTTTTTTTCTCAAGCAGTTTCTATTTTAAAGTTAGAAACATTTTCTTATTTACAACAATATTTGTATAGCCAACCTTAACCCTACTCAGTCTTCTTGTGAATGTGTTATCCCTGCTCTTCTTCAGCAGCCTAGGGATATCTTCTTAAAGACAAAAAACTTTTATTTCAGTCTTTTGCACTTTTTCTTTTATTAAGGTGTCTCAAACTTTTATTTCTTTAAAAAAAAAAGTTTCAAACAGCTGTGTCCCAATTTTGCATCTATTGTAATGTCATGGGAGCTCATATAGTTTGGATCTCAGGTCAATCAAATCTTACACTGATGCATTTAACACTTGATTTGTGTAATATGGCTATTCAGGTTCAGAATACCTTCAACAAGGCATTTGTGTTCTTTTTGATCTTATTCTTTTCTGTTAGCTTCTACGGTGTCACTTACACCACTTGACTCCGTTTCTTCACCAAAAGTCGATGGTATGCGATCAACTGACACACTTATTAGTCTCCTTTGACCATAATTTTGTGGCCATTCGAGGGGCGTGGCCAGGAGTGTCAAGATGGCGGTCGCACCTTAGGAGTGCTCCGGACCCCTCCGTCATCCGCTCTGCCATCCGCCACCATCGAGGCCCCTTCGAACCCTACACTAAGTGCCTTGCTGCCCGAGTCCCCTGGGGCCTCCTTCAGGAGAGAGGTGTGGCGATTCCGAGCGGCGCGGGCTGCCTTTGACTTGCGAGCCAACCGCGCGACGCACCCAAGATGGCGGCCCGCTGCGGAGACCTTCAGATCCTCGCCTAACCTGTGGTCCTGGCCGGTCCTGACTGAAGGGTGCCGACCCGGATAGGCGACTGGCGCTACCCTGGCTGCTCGTATAAGCCGGCTCCCCCTTGAGATGAACTGTTCCGGCCGTCCTGCGGCGCTCCGAGCGGCCTAGGGGGGCCGTCCTGCCACGCGCTCCGGTGAGGATCCTTGGCCTGGGTGCACCGGAGGGCGCGATCGGGCGGCGGGAGAGTGTAGCACCAACCCTTCACCTGGTGTCCCACTGAGCTTACCCTCTGTAGCCTGCGGAGGGACTGGGCCTGCTCACCGCCTCCGCTGCGGTGGATCCGCGGGGCTCCCCCTGAACACCGGCCGGTGCAGTGACCCTGGAGACATTGGGGGTGCGGCGGCGGCGAGGACTGTGCATTCCCTCGACCTCCTCCGGCCTCCGGGCCCCCTACACGAGAGCCGGGCCGGAGTCACGGGAGCTGGCGCCGGTTACGAGCCCCCATCCTGCCAGAGACCTGCCCGTAGGCACTGACGGCGAGGCCTGGAGGCCTGAGGGCATACAGAAGATCTACTGCAGCGGTAAGGAGTAGGGGCGCCTGCTGAAACCGGCCTGCTGCTGCGCCTGACCCTGGGTGGTGGGGATTCGCCCGATCTGGCGGCAGGGGGGACCTGTTCACTGGCGCGGCTCTCCCCCCTCCCCCCTCTTCCCGCCCCTGGTGCGACCTGAGGCCCTGCAATAAAGAGCTGGCTGCGGCGGTTTTGGATTGGGGCAGCGAGGTGTGGAGAGTACCTCGGCTGCCAGTTGGGCAGTAGTGACCCCTTCTAAGACGGCGGCCCCTCTCGGGGGCAGCTTCATGCCGGGCGAAGGGGCTGACCAGAACCCCCCTGGAAAGTTTCGGCTACAACATCGAGTGGCGGGGCGCAAGTGGTCCTCTGTCTCTTCTCTGCTCCCCTCCCATGACTTTGGCCTCACCCATTGCCTCGGCATCTTGAGACTGCATTCTACCCTCTGTCCACGCCGGCTCTGGAGCCCTGGTCCAGACGCCGCCCTCGGGCCTCCGTTGCAGCCCTATGCGCTTGAGACTTCCACCCACGGGCGCGTGGGGGTCCGCTGCCGGAGGACATCGGCGGTGGATCGGGCGGCGAGGGTGGAGCGGCTGGGCCCTGCCCCCTCCCCCCTTGGCCGCTTCCTCCATTCCCCCTTCTTCCCGCCTGGACGCCCGGAGACTGGATTGAATCTCTCTCCCTGCTGAGTGGTAGTTATGGGTAGGGACAAGGCATCCAAAACTCCCGCCACCCAAACCAAAATTGACCGGTTCACCACCACGGACTCCGGGGAGGCTGGCGGGGCTGCAGACAAAGAGGCCCCTATCGCTGCGGACCTATCCACGATCCTCCAGGCTATCCACGCATCGCAATCTTCGGTTGAAAGTAAGATTGCGGAAGTCAGGGTTGATGTGACTCTTATCCAGCAGGATCTCCGCAGGATCTCCGCAACGCCACAGCCCGGATTAAAGAAACTGAATCTCGCATATCCACCGTGAAAGACGACGTTCAGCAGCTCAAGGCCCAGGTTACCCGACTCCAGTCTCATACCCAGGAGCTGCACCGACGGGCTGAAGATGCCGAAAACAGGTCCAGTCGTAATAACCTTCGACTGGTCGGATTTTCGGAGGGTGTGGAGCAGGGTCGGACGGTGGACTTCGTGGAGCGCTGGCTGCGCTCGTGGATGCCCGAGGGCTCCCTCTCCCCATGGTTCGCGATCGAACGGGCGCACCGCTCGCTTGCTCCTCGACCGCAACCGGGAGCGCCCTCCAGACCGATCATCATGCGGATCGTCAACTTCAAAGACCGAGACTCTATTCTGGCCGAAGCCCGTAAGCAACAACATCTTCAGAATGAGAATCGGACAATCATGATCATCCCTGACTACACCCGTGAGGTCCAGGGTCAGCGCCGCTCATTCGGAGAAGTTAAGCAGAAGCTGCGCTCTCTCAACATACAATACAGGCTCCTCTTTCCGGCCCTTCTGAGAGTGGTGTTTCAGGACAGAACCCTCTTCTTCGACACCCCTGGTGAAGCATGGACATGGGCGATGGAGGAACGCCCCCTAAGGCTCAGCGCCCCGAATCCGCCCTCTTCCAACGGTGCCGGGGGAGCCTGGCGGGACATGCCAGTTCTCCAACCAAAACGCAACCGCTCAAATAGGCGCAGGGGCCAGAGAAGCGCCCGTTCAGACTCTCCGTTGGGCCCTTCTCGGCAGCTTGCGTCCGTGCCGCTCGCTGGGGCCTCCCCTGCCAGGCGGCGATCTGGCTCTTCGGGCCGCCCCGACCCAGGGACTGCATCCCCTCATCCATCGCTGCTGGACCTACCACACGGACCTTTCCCGCAGCCCGAAGCTTCCAACAGGCCCGCTTGAGACCACCGGGTTCCTCGGATGGCTACCGAGTTCATCCCAGAGACTGCACTCTGACTAGTTACTAATTTTATTTCCCGATGGACACAGATATCAACATCCTACTACGAGGAGGGGTCCTCCACGATTCCCTGTTCCCAAGCGTTCTAGTTTGGTTCTCTCTTAGTTATCTAATGTTTGGGCGACAGATGCTTCCGTTCCTGAAGTATGGGGGGGGGGGGGGTGGGAGAGGGGCAGCGGCCCAGGTTTGTATTGTTTGTTTTTATTGTTTATTGCGCCAGCACTTCTTTTCTGCAACGAGGCAAGCATCCATCACTCAACACTACGGTAATACGTCCATCTCCTGTCACGGCCTCACTCCGGCCGCCTCTGCCACCCTTGCCGGCTGTCCGGCCCCTTATCCGCCTTCCCCCTGCCTGACGGCCACACTGGGGCGACACCGCTCCATATAATGTCCTGGAATGTTAATGGCCTGTTAGATAAGGTCAAGCGCGCAGCGGTCCTGCGATATGCCCAGCGTCACACCATAGACATACTCTTGCTTCAAGAGACTCACCTGATAGGCAACCACTGTCCCTTCCTGGCGCAACATGGTTATGGCGGAGTCTGGCACTCGGGCTTCAATAGGGGCTCGAGAGGGGTGGCTATCCTGGTGCGCCGTACTCTTCCACTAGTGGCGCGCAGAGTGACACATGACCCTCAGGGCTGCTTTATTCTCTTGGAGGGGACCCTCGGAGACCAGCCTTTAAACTTGCTTGCTGTCTATTCCCCTCCCTCCATGCTGGCCTCTACATTTGCACGACTCACCTCCATTGTTGCTGCTTTGCCCTTGGGGATGACTGTTATTGGGGGAGACTTCAACGCAGTTATGGACCCTGGCCTTGACACTGCTTCGCCCCCTTCCACTACTAGGATTGCCCAATCTGGCCTCCTATCGACCTGGGCCACCAACTTAGGTCTCGGGGATGCCTGGAGACTCTGGCACCCGGCAACTTGACAATACACCCATACCTCAGCTTCCCACCACACCCAGGCACGACTAGACTATGTTTTCTTACCGGCCCAGGACTGTCGGGCAATCCAGGCCATCACCATTCTTCCCAGAGGCCTATCGGACCACTCTCCGGTGGCGCTACAGATAGGCACTCTCCCTTCATCCTCACGTCCGATCTGGCGACTCAACGCCTGGTTTCTCCAGGACAAGGGATTCAGAGAGCAAGTGGGGGACGAGCTTCGTCTCTACTTCGCCAACAATCAAGGTTCGGTGTCCTCCTCTTGTACCCTATGGGAGGCCGGGAAGGCCACCATTCGAGGTTTTGCCAAAGGCCAACTCAAACTTAACCGCGCGGCGCATGATTCCCGGCTCACACTTTTGGAGACCCAGGCCACCCAGCTCGAGACTCTGCCCCCGGAGGACAGAACCGAGGCTCAGGACAGGAGACTTGCGTTTCTGAGGGACGAGCTCAGACAGACCTCCCTGGAGGCAGCCAAGCTGCTATAGAGATCTTCAATGGCCCGAGTACACGGATGGGGAGATAAAAATGGGAAGCTCCTCCATAGTCTGGC